>CM053027.1:38504663-39104663 GCA_028564925.1 Lithobates sylvaticus | reverse complement strand
AGTGTGTGACAGGTGGGGGGCCAGTGTGACAGATGGGAGGCCAGTGTGACAGGTTGGGGGCCAGTGTGACAGGTGGGGGGCCAGTGTGACAGGTGGGGGAGAGTGTGACCGGTGGGGGCCAGTGTGACAGGTGGGAGGCCAGTGTCACATGTGGGCAGTGGGACTGTTGGGGAAGAGTGTGACAGGTGGTGGGCAGTGTGACAGGTGGGTGGGCAGTGTGACAGGTGGGGGGCCAGTGTGACAATTGGGGGAGAGTGTGACAGGTGGGGGGCCAGTGTGACAGATGGTGGCCAGTGTGACAGATGGGGAGCAGTGTGATGGGAGGTCGGGGAGAGTTTAACAGGTGGGGGGTTAGTGTGACAGGTGGGGGAGTGTGTGACAGGTGGGGGGCCAGTGTGACAGGGGGGGAGAGTGTGGTCAGGTGGGGGGCAATGTGACAGGTAGGGGAGGGTGTGACAGGTGGGGGGCCAGTGTGAGAGGTGGGGGAGCAGTGTGATAGGTGGGGGGCAGTGTGACAGGTGGGGGCAGTGTGACAGGTGGGGGAGGCAGTGTGACAGGTGGGGGGCCAGTGTGATAGGTTGGGGGGCAGTGTGACAGGTGGGGGGCCAGTGTGAAAAGTGGGGGGCAGTGTGACAGGTGGGGGCCAGTGTGACAGATGGAGGCAGTGTGACAGGTGGGGGGGGGGCCGGGGGGGGGGCAGTGTGACAGGTGAGGGGCCAGTGTGCCAGGTGGGGGCCAGTGTGACAGGTGGGGTGCTAGTGTGACTGGTGGGAGGGGGCAGTGTGATAGGTGGGGGCAGTGTGACAGGTGGGGGGCCAGTGTGACAGGTGTGGGTGCAGTGTGACAGGTGGGGAGCCAGTGTGATAGGTAGGGGCAGTGTGACAGGTGGGGGGCCAGTGTGACAGGTGGGGGGCAGTGGGGCAGGTGGGGGGCAGTATGATAGGTAGGGGGTTAGAGTGACAGGTGGGGGGCCAGTGTGATAGGTGGGGGGCAGTGTGATAGGTGGGGGGGCAGTGTGACAGGTGGGGGGGCAGTGTGATAGGTGGGGGGGGGGCAGTGTGACAGGTGGGGGGGGCAGTGTGATAGGTGGGGGTCAGTGTGACAGGTGGGAGGCCAGTGTGACATGTGGGAGGCCAGTGTGACATGTGGACAGTGTGACAGGTCAGGTAGAGTGTGACAGGTGGGGGGCAGTGTGATAGGTGGGGGGGCAGTGTGACAGGTGGGGGCCAGTGTGACAGGTGGGGGGGGGGCAGTGTGACAGGTGGGGGGGAGGCAGTGTGATAGGTAGGGGGTCAGTGTGATAGGTAGGGGGTCAGTGTGACAGGTGGGGGCCAGTGTGATAGGTGGGGGCAGTGTGATAGGTGGGGGGACAGTGTGACAGGTGGGGGGCAGTGTGATGGGAGGTGGGGGAGAGTTTAACAGGTGGGGGGTTAGTGTGACAGGTGGGGGAGTGTGTGACAGGTGGGGGGCCAGTGTGACAGATGGGAGGCCAGTGTGACAGGTTGGGGGCCAGTGTGACAGGTGGGGGGCCAGTGTGACAGGTGGGGGAGAGTGTGACCGGTGGGGGGCCAGTGTGACAGGTGGGAGGCCAGTGTCACATGTGGGCAGTGGGACTGTTGGGGAAGAGTGTGACAGGTGGTGGGCAGTGTGACAGGTGGTGGGCAGTGTGACAGGTGGGGGGCCAGTGTGACAATTGGGGGAGAGTGTGACAGGTGGGGGGCCAGTGTGACAGATGGTGGCCAGTGTGACAGATGGGGAGCAGTGTGATGGGAGGTCGGGGAGAGTTTAACAGGTGGGGGGTTAGTGTGACAGGTGGGGGAGTGTGTGACAGGTGGGGGGCCAGTGTGACAGGGGGGGAGAGTGTGGTCAGGTGGGGGGCAATGTGACAGGTAGGGGAGGGTGTGACAGGTGGGGGGCCAGTGTGAGAGGTGGGGGGCAGTGTGATAGGTGGGGGGCAGTGTGACAGGTGGGGGGCAGTGTGACAGGTGGGGGGAGGCAGTGTGACAGGTGGGGGGCCAGTGTGATAGGTTGGGGGGCAGTGTGACAGGTGGGGGGCCAGTGTGACAAGTGGGGGGCAGTGTGACAGGTGGGGGCCAGTGTGACAGATGGAGGCAGTGTGACAGGTGGGGGGGGGGCAGTGTGACAGGTGAGGGGTCAGTGTGCCAGGTGGGGGCCAGTGTGACAGGTGGGGTGCTAGTGTGACTGGTGGGAGGGGGCAGTGTGATAGGTGGGGGCAGTGTGACAGGTGGGGGGCCAGTGTGACAGGTGTGGGTGCAGTGTGACAGGTGGGGAGCCAGTGTGATAGGTAGGGGCAGTGTGACAGGTGGGGGGCCAGTGTGACAGGTGGGGGGCGGTGGGGCAGGTGGGGGGCAGTATGATAGGTAGGGGGTTAGAGTGACAGGTGGGGGGCCAGTGTGATAGGTGGGGGGCAGTGTGATAGGTGGGGGGCAGTGTGACAGGTGGGGGGGCAGTGTGATAGGTGGGGGGGGGGCAGTGTGACAGGTGGGGGGGGCAGTGTGATAGGTGGGGGTCAGTGTGACAGGTGGGAGGCCAGTGTGACATGTGGGAGGCCAGTGTGACATGTGGACAGTGTGACAGGTCGGGTAGAGTGTGACAGGTGGGGGGCAGTGTGATAGGTGGGGGGGGGCAGTGTGACAGGTGGGGGCCAGTGTGACAGGTGGGGGGGGGCAGTGTGACAGGTGGGGGGAGGCAGTGTGATAGGTAGGGGGTCAGTGTGATAGGTAGGGGGTCAGTGTGACAGGTGGGGGCCAGTGTGATAGGTGGGGGCAGTGTGATAGGTGGGGGGACAGTGTGACAGGTGGGGGGCAGTGTAATAGGTAAGGGGCAGTGTGACAGGTGGGGGGGCAGTGTGATAGGTGGGGGGTCAGTGTGACAGGTGGAGGGCCAGTGTGATAGGTGGGGGGCAGTGTGATAGGTGGAGGGCCAGTGTGACAGCTGGGGGGGGGCAGTGTCACAGGTGCCAGAACATCACTCACTGTGTTGGCCATTAGTGCCAGCTTCTCAGGGCTGCCCTTAAAAAAATAATGAGAGAGCTGAGGCAGGCGCATTTGCATGGAATCCTATGTCAGCAATAAGCAGGCATAGGATTGTGCGCTTGTTGTCCGGCGGCCAATCAATAGCAGTGGTCAGTGTTACGTGTTGTGGTAGACAGGGCCAATGGTTGCCTGTGTGTTGTGCTGTCCCAGGGCTCAAGTGAGCGCCGAGTAGAGGCAGGAGGACGAAGTATGTGTTTATAAGCAATGTGGTCACCTGTCAAGTGTTACCCCCCCAGGGTGGGATGCCCCCCCTGTTGATGGGGGGCCAGTGTGACATGTGGGCAGTGTGACAGGTGGGGGAGAGTGTGACAGGTGGTGGGCAGTGTGACAGGTGGGGGCCAGTGTGACAGGTGGGGGAGAGTGTGACAGGTGGGGGGCCAGTGTGACAAATGGGGGAGAGTGTGACAGGTGGGGGGCCAGTGTGACAGATGGGGAGCAGTGTGATGGGAGATGGGTGAGAGTGTAACAGGTGGGGTGCAGTATGACAGGTGGGGGGCCAGTGTGACAGGTGGGGGAGAGTGTGGTCAGGTGGGGGGCAGTGTGACAGGTGGGGGAGGGTGTGACAGGTGGGGGGGCAGTGTGACAGGTGGGGGGCAGTGTGACAGGTGGGGGAGGAGTGTGGTCAGGTGGGGGGCAGTGTGACAGGTGGGGGGGGGGGGCAGTGTGACAGGTGGGGGAGAGTGTGACAGGTGGGGGGCCGGTGTGACAGGTGGGGGAGAGTGTGGTCAGGTGGGGGGCAGTGTGACAGGTGGGGGAGGGTGTGACAGGTGGGGGGCAGTGTGACAGGTGGGGGGGCAGTGTGACAGGTGGGGGGAGGCAGTGTGACAGGTGGGGGGCCAGTGTGATAGGGTGGGGGGCAGTGTGATAGGTTGGGGGGCAGTGTGACAGGTGGGGGGGGCCAGTGTGACAAGTGGGGGGGGCAGTGTGATAGGTGGGGGGGCAGTGTGTACTGGACCTCAAAGAATATGGCTCACCAATCTCTCAGGAGCTGTCTCTGTCCAAGTTTTCAGAAAGATGGAATCGCCAATGAAGCTGTCGATGTGACAGGTGGCACTGTGTGACGAGGCTCCAGAATCCGATCTCTGTGCAGACCCGCTTAGTGTTGTGACGCTGCCCACCTCAATCGTGGAGCTGAGTACACAAGAGTCGCGGTGCCCATGCGTGCATCAGCCACGGCTTCCATGCGTTATGGCGTCATGCACATAAAGATGTCATGCCGACGCGTTTTGTCCGCCAATGGCATCGGGCTCCCTCAGACCTTGAGGAAGCCCGATGCCTTTGGCGGGGGACGAAACTTGTTTTCCTGCGTAGGACATGGAAACAAGGCTACAAGCACATGCTCACACATGCCTAAAACTTTTGCACAGTACTGTATATACTCTAAATGTTCTTCAGTTGGCTTGCAACTGAAAAAAACTGAAAAAAATATTGGAAATTCTCTCCTCAAAATCAAAACGGTATTTCTTCTATCTTTTATTTTTGGTCTTACCTGCCAAAAGATTTGTAATCATCATGACCATTTAGTGTTGAGATTTACACAACTCTGGCACAAAGTAAAACCTTCTCTGGCAGGAAAGGACCCCTGATTTTTCCCAACCTGTGATTGGACAGTGAAAGAGAAAGAACAGAATGATAAGCTAATTTCTTCATTACTTTGCTTTCTTCTACTATCAGCATTTTCTTTTTTTCGCAAATGGGCACTGAAGCATCACTGACTGGTTACTTGTACTGCTTCTTCTGTTCCTAGTGAAGTGGTACCCCCGCAGGAGACGCTTGAATATTGTTTGCCTGAGCCCCCCACTGATTACTCCACAGCAGGTCACAAGGTATTTTCACACAGCCAGGTGCACACACTGTTCTGTTGGTTATCTTCAATGACTAGTCTAGGGGATTTTTCAATTGGAGAACTTGGATAGGAGAAGGTATTTAGTAGTATACTCCAAATTAACTATTCACAACTTGCAGCAAATTAATCTTGGACTGGAATAATGTCAGTCCTTGATAATCAATAAAACAGGTATCTTCTGGCAGAGCTCTATGCCACCTTAAAGAGGAAGTGTGATGACACTGATGGGTTTACGCTCAGTGCGCCTGCACGCCGTAGACAGCGGTGCCTGTCTTTTGGCAAATATCTCCTAAACCGTGTAGGTTTAGGAGATATTTCTTTGACCTACAGGTAAGCCTTAATCTAGGCTTACCTGTAGGTCAAAGTGGTTTGTAAGGGTTTACAACCACTTTACTAGGAGAAGCAAAGACTCAACTCTATGTAGAACTATGCAGCAGGCCTTCCGTATCACTATGCATCAAACTGAACAGATTAAAGCAAGTCCCTTTGTAGCAGAAGTCATTTAGTAGACCTTGCTTCTTCAAGACACTAGCCAGTGTGCTCTTTAGCTTGCACCCAGTATCTGACTCCTAGCACTCAGAGGGGGGCTTAACAGCACCAGTTCCCAGGATCCCCTGTACCGGTCTGTACTCACAAGGTTCCTGAAGAACACACGGCAACCCTCTTCAGTGTTACCAGACAGGATCCACAGACTTCTCTCAGTCAGCCCTCACAAGAACCATGGGTTGCAGCTTCAATGTTTTAGGCCCTCAGGTCGACCAACTGAGGCCGCATGGCAGCCTGCGCCGGGGAGAGGCAGCCGCCCCCTCCCCACCTGGACCTCGCTCCAAGGGATCACTGCCCACACCATGTGCTCTCCAGATACAATACAGGTACTCAGCATGCCTTGGGGCGCACCCCCTTCTAATTGGCCAGGGCTGTATAGACATCCATGCTTACCTAGGGTTGCCACCTCATCCCTTTAAACCCAAACACATATTAATTACACAGGTTCTTGTTGGCAAACTTCTACATAAGCTATCCCCCTTTCAATCCATAATGAATGCTACTGCCAGACTCATTCACCTTACCAACAATTGCTATAGTTGAGGTGGCAGAACCTGGGCCTGAATCTGTGACCTCTGCTGTGTCTGGTGGTGTTTCTTCCTGCTGAGCTACCTGGACAATTCTTTGAATGATCTTGCCTTGAAACTTGTTTCTCTTGAACCTTCAACCCTTTGCTCCTCCCGTGAACTTCCTAGTTTAGCCATGCCTTTTCACTTCCTGTTTGCCAGATTATTGTGCTCTCTCCAGCCAATATCTTGCTCTTGTCGCTCTTGCTGCCATCCAGATCTCTAATACCACTCATTACCAACCTTTGTTCCTCGACTACACATTTGCTTGATCCCAACCTGCACTGCTTATTACTGACCTTTGGCTTGTTTATTGACTGTGCTCCTGCTTGATCTCTACCTTCTATATCTGCTACTGGAACCTGGCTTGCTCACCTCCTCCTGTGATTAGGCACAATTGTACTGTGTGAAACGCATCTACAAGACTTGTGTGTCAGTGTCCCCTGATGTCATTTTGGTGATTAATAAACGGCATTTTGGATTTCCATTGATGTGCAGCCATTTCTTCTTTTATTCATATACCCACGGAGGCAGGCCGGGGATAGCACTTGATTGGAAATTCCCATCAGGCACAAACTAATCCGCCTGGAGTGGCGGGGCAATCCTGTGAACTGTGACCTAGTACTAAAATGCAGCAAAAAATGAAATTAGGTTCTTTGGTGAATATCGGTTGGTGCAGTGTTGCCAACCGCCCATAGAATAACAGTTTGTAAAAAATGGCCACCTTTCCCCTGTCTGGAAAAGTCCATGACAGGAGAACATTGCTGAGTGTTTTGATGGTTTGGAACTTGCATGCACAATTCCAGAGCCATCTGACTCAGACTGAGTGCTTGTACTGCTGCCACTGCTCAGGAGTCGGGCAGTGCCTGCATGTGACATAAGGGACATTATGGGCCGCTGGCATTAAGGCAGCAGGAGTCAGAACTGGATCTGGGAGTCTCGTGTGTGGTCGGGATGACTCAGATGGTCAGTCAATCCTCTAATTTTCATGTATGCATGGGCTCTGGAACGGAAAAGGGGGGCAGTCTCTTTGGTCTGTTTGCAGGGCAGGGGGCAGAGCAGTCCTCTCTCTCTGTTGCTGGGCAATGTGAAGCAGTCTCTCTGAGACTGGTCAATTTGGAGAGGTCTTTTTGTGGTTGTGCAATGTGGAGCAGTCTTTCTATGGTTGGATATTGTGGAAAAGTCTCTCTGTGACCAGGCATGGTGAAGAAGTCTTCTTGTGGTTGGACAATGTGGAGCAGTCTTTCTGTGGTTGGGTAATGTGGAGAAGTCTTTTTGTGGTTGGGTAATGTGGAGAAGTCTTTCTGTGGTTGGGTAATATGGAGAAGTCTTTCTGTGGTTGGGTAATGTGGAGAAGTCTTTCTGTGGTTGGGCAAATGGAGCAGTCTCTCTGTGGCTGGGCATTGTGGAGCAGTCTCTCTGTGGCTGGGCATTGTGGAGCAGTCTCTCTGTGGCTGGGCATTGTGGAGCAGTCTCTCTGTGGCTGGGCATTGTGGAGCAGTCTCTCTGTGGCGGGGCATTGTGGAGCAGTCTCTCTGTGGCTGGGCATTGTGGAGTAGTCTCTCTGTGGCTGGGCATTGTGGAGCAGTGTCTCTGTGGCTGGGCAATGTCTCTGTTGGAAAAAAAGTTTATTGCTGTCTGTGCCCCATTCAGGGAGATGTATCCTCTATTTGTCCTGTTAACTGACACCAAAAGTAAAATATATTCCAGAACAGGAACAGAGGTGAAAATTTAGAATTGTCAGGATTCCTCATTTATTAGTATTCTCTGTTCTCTTATAAGTTTTAAACTTTAGAATTGTGGACATCAATTCTGGTGATCCTGTTGGCTACCAGGGATTCCCCCTCACTTTCTGTGGTGGCTATGGAACAGAAGTTAAAGGGAAATGTCTCCAGTTGGACATAGGTGACAAAAAACTGATGGGTTATAATAACCCTTACTATGTTAAAAATAAGAGATATGTTTTTTGCCTTTATATATACTTTAGATCATATTCCTAATTGCATATTGTACTTGTTTGTAGCCTAAAGACTGAAATTTGCACTTAAAAGTGTAATTTTGTAACTTTCCAAAATGTCAGTAAAAACTTGGCTGAGTCGGTAAAATTTGTATGCCATGGCATTAACTTTTTGAAATTTGAGTAAAAACTTGGCTGTGCCAGTAAATTTTGCGTGTCATATCAGTAAATTTCACTTTGGTAGGTTGGCAACACTGGGTTAGTGTTTAGACTCCGCACCTTGGTTGAGCTTGTGCCATCCGCCAGGGGTGACCTGTTTCTGTACTTATCCAGCTGGTCGGTGGGAGCCTCTCTACTGCTATAGCTAATGGTCCCCCAGAGCCTGACCACTGACCATGACACGAGGTGAGAGGTAACAAGGAAGTGAATTAGTAGCTATGTGTTGTTCATTCTTTAAGCTTTTGCCCGGCATTAAATTTGTACTCATTTCCTCTATCTTTCACCTATTCTTCATAGTATGTTACACAACTGCCATTATTGTACATTAGTGTCATCTCAGTGCCCCAAGACATGCACATATTTACGGTCACAGTTATTCTGCAAAAATTCTGATTGCATTGGACACCTGGCACCTATGTACAAAATGAGTGGCTGGGGGGCAAGGTAGATGATTGTGAAGCACTCAATCTGTCACGTCTGTATGTAAACTTGTCACAAATCTGGACAAACTGAGTACATATGGTAAAAAAAGTATAAGCAAAGGTTACGTGCAGTAAAAACAGAAGATGGTCAGTATTTTATACCCATTGATGATATGATAGATTTTGATTAAAGTGTACCTCTGCTTTGGCTATGTAGGGCAAAGCAACAGGTTCAACCTAATACCAGTCACAGGAAATGCTTATTTGCACCCTTCTCTTTGCACCCAGGGGTGTTGCTAGGTGGAAAAAAAAGACCAGGGGCTTCAGCCCAAAGGTAAATTTGATAACCCCTACCACATTTTAAAGTAAGTAAGTAAGTCCAGCCCATGCCTGGCATTGGGGGGGGGGGGGGGGTTCGGCTCATTTGTTGGTTGCTGCCTGGCTGGGCTGGGCTGCGGTCTCAGTGACAGCACACTGAGTCTGGCTGATCAGTGCCTATCAGTGCAGCTGATCAGTGCCCATCAGTGCAGCCTGATCAGTGCCCAATCTATAAAGTCTCACCAGTGCCTATCAATGCAGCCTGATCAATGCCCATCAATGCAGCCTCCCCAGTGCCCATCAATGCAGCCTTACCTGTGCCCATTAATGTAGTCTAATCAGTGCCCATCAATGCAGTCTAATCAGTGCCCGTCAGCTCAGCCTCACCAATGCCCATCAATGCAGCTTCACCACTGCCCATCAATGCAGATTCATCAGTGCCCATTGATGCAGCCTGATCAATGAAGCCTTACATGTGCCCATTAATGCAGCCTTATCAGTGCCCATCAGCTCAGCCTCACCAGTGCCCATCAGCTCAACATCACCAGTGCCCATCAGCTCAACGTCACCAGTGCCCATCAGCTCAGCCTCACCAGTGCCCATCAGTGCGGCCTTGCTAGTGCATGGGGATAGGAGAGCCCCTGGTTTTCACAGAGCTCAGGGATCTCCCGCTTATTGTCACACTAAGTCTTGCCTCCTGGACCAGCTCCTATGATGGACGTCTCACATCCCGGCATTGGACCATATTGGACACTGCAGCCGTGCCGGGTAAGCTGAAAATCACTGCTCTGTGTAATGCGGGGTCGCTAGCCCCCTTCCCTTCAGAGGCAGCCCGTACACCCATACAGGATTGGCCCTGCAAAGCGGTCTAGTGGGAAATCTCCCACCATCCCGGTAGGCCCGAGTTCCCGGCCAACCCCAGGCCTTGGGACTCGGGGCTTATAATTGTCAATGACCAATGCAAGACCCAGGGTTTTTGGGGGCCCACTCTGGGCTATAGCTCAGGTCAGCCCCCCTCCCGACGCCACTGCTGGCACCGCTCTATTCCCTTGTGACATCCGAGAGAAGCAGACCCTGGTAACAGGAGAAACACATCGTAAACTCTCCCTAGTGTAGTAAGTGGGAAAAGTATATGAATTTATTAAACTAATAAAATTGTACTCACAAAGGTGATTGATAACAGACGGGTAAATGTGGCTGTAATTGTATCAGGAAGCCTTAGCCACAACCATGGAAAGGAAGAGTGGCCCAGCAGGAATCGCTGTTACTGGTAGAGTTTTAGATAAAAAAAAATATCATTGGTTATTGATTAACTCATGTCGCATGATGGAAAGTTCTCATATAAGCTTATGTAAGCATACAGAGACATACATTGAAACAGATGGTATGCTTAAAAAAAAAAAAACATATTCACTCCAGGATTTAAAGTATAACTAAAGGCAAAACTTTTTCTTTTGTTTTGGATAGAGTGGAGATGGATTGACTCTGCCCCCCACCCCCAAGCACCTTGTCCTGATGTTGATGGGGACAAGGGCCTCTTCCCCACAACCCTGGCTGTTGTTTGTTGGGGTCTGTGGGCAGGGAGCTTATTGGAATCCAGAAGCCCCCAGCATGCCCCGGTTGATGGCGTCACATGGGGTTGGTGCCACCAGGTTACGTCATCGGGTAACACCGCCCCTTAGTTATTTAGGAACTGTCAGACAGCGAAGCAGGCAGATGGCAGGACCCTTCGGCACGAACAGTTTTTTTTGGGGGGGTTGGCGGTGCGGTGGGTGTCGTGTCATTTTAAGAACGTTCGATTTTCGAAATAGGCTCAAATAACCAGCGGCTCCTGTGAGTTTAGCGCTATATACAGTATATAACAAGGAATATAAGAGTATGCATTTAAAGGATGCAATCTACAGCAACTGAGCAACAGTCATCTTTAATCATCAATTTAACTTCCCCTATTGGCTCCATGACATTACACATGAATGGTGAAATTTGGCCAAAAACTCTCAGATTTTTTTTTTGGCCTTCAATAAAGAAAACTTTCAATGTTGATCATCCTATCGTCTGACATTGGATTGGAGTCTGCTACAGTCAGTAAATTTTGTATGTTATGACAGTAACTTTTGGAAATGTCAGTAAAAACTTGGCTGTGCCAGTAAATTTTGCGTGTCATTTCAGTCAATTTCACTTTAGTAGGTTGGCAACACTGGGTTAGTGTTTAGACTCCACACCTTGGGTGAGCTCATGTAATCCGTCAGAGTGACCTGCTTCTGTGTATATAAAATATACTGCGCTATCTGGAAAAGAAAAATAAAGCTGCTGCTCAAGATGTTATACTACACCAACATAAATATACAAAAAGAAGGAGCTGCGCTAAATGAGTGACCACACAATATTAAACCAAAACTGGAAAAAAGTGTTACTAATAAAATTAATCTAATTATATATTAATACTGCAATAATGAAAAAATATCAACTAGTGCAAAGACAAAAGTGTCATAAAGTAAATATAGTGATGTAATAAAGAATGATCCAAGCTGATGATAATATCATAAATTAAAAGTGATATATATCAAAAAATAAAAAATAAAAATGTCTTTAAATGTCCGTGTTTTTTTTTTAAGATAACTTCCACACAAACTGATACGCGAGAAACCTCCACCACATAAACACACTGCCGCTTACCAGAACCCGGTGGTCCCTTATTACAAGGGACCACACTGCGCAAATGGCTGTAATCCCAGCCTGGGATGATACTGGCAAACCCGGAACTTCTCAGCCCCAAAAAAGAAACGTCACAACTTGCAGCAGACTGGTACCAGGAAGTGTCCCCAACTCAAGAGTAATCCACAGATTCAAATATATGGCAGATGACCCAGAAAGCAAATAGACTCACATAGCATAAAACCCTTATAAATGTATTATATCCAAAATAGACAAATGGACACTTACAATACAGAAGTTAAAATTCAGCATTAAGCGAGCCGGCCGGCCTCGCAAACAGCCTGTGGCTTCCGGGACTAGGCGTGTATCGGTGACGCCAGTACGTCGCTCCTCCTCCCTACGCGTTTCGTAATCAACAGGACATCGTCACAGGGCACGGGCGGCGTCCTGACGCACCGCATTATATACAAGAAGAAAAAACAAGCCTCGGTCTGAGTCCCGGGGCTACAGACAGCATGCGCCATCTTGACTTAGGGAAAACTCGTATCTCCCAATGACAATACTATGGGCAAACTAACATAACTAAAATTCTGTAAGGATTAATACACGGAAATTCAAAATGCATGATTATTATGTAAATTCTTTAGAAAAATTATATCTATATATTGTGAATGGACTAATGAACCACTAAAACAAAGATATAATGATATCTGTTGTCGCTGGAAATGTGTATTGTCTAAGGTAACATCGATATTTAAATCAGTACACTAAAAGACAACACACAGATCAGTAGATTACCGAACATATGTAGCTGCATGTTAATTAACATACAGATAATCTTATTAAATGTCTGTTATGTCTAATCTTAATTTTATAAAAATAAATAAAAAAATAAAAAAGGTTAAGATATCAAAAATCAAATCATATCTAATACCAATAAGCATAAGCGCTCCTACAGGAGTGCCAATACTTAAATCAGTATATGATAAACAGCATAAACTATAAATTATTGAACCCCTATATACTGTGGAAAGTACTATACATTTAAAAGGACTGCCACAGTGCGACTTTCACATACCATATTTAAAGTCGCATCAAATATTTATGGCTATATATATATGTACACTATCACCGTTCATTAATATAGTTACCAGGGACTCAGATAGAGTGTACACATACATTATACAATATATACTTCAAATTATGATAGGTATAAACATAAAAATCGAAAATGAAAAAATAAAAAAAATATATAAAATGTAATATAGTCACTAGGAGTTATCGATGAAGCAATTGATGTCCACAGCTATATTGAGTCCAAAAGGGGTGTAACTCTTAATTTTATACACCCAAGACTTCTCTAATTTGGAAATGCTGTTTACCAAACAGCTGCCCCTCCAATGTGGTTTGAATTTGTCGATACCCCAAAAAATTGTATTAGTGGGATCTCTGTTGTGGGCTGTGAGATAATGTTTCGACACAGAGTGTTTAGTGAAACCTATACGTATGTTGTTTATATGTTCGTTTAAGCGCACCTGTAATGGTCGCTTAGTACGGCCCACATATTGCAGGCCGCACAGACATTGGAGCATATATACTACTCCAGTGGTGGAACATGTAATAAAGGGCTCGATAGTAAAGCTTTGTGAGGTACAGGTAGAGGAAAAAACTTTAGTCCTCCTAGTCCTGCATCCATTGAGTGTGCAGACCTGGCATTTCCTGCACTGGTAATAGCCAGTAAGTCCCGAAAAAAAATTTGATCTTGTAATTGGGGGATTCAGAACGTTTGGTGCCAATTTGTCCTTTAAAGAGGGAGCACCCCTAAAAACCACTTGAGGTTTTTTGGGTAAAATAGACTTAAGAACTTTGTCGCTTTTAAGAATATGCCAGTGTCTATTGATTATATGTTTCACTCTGGAATGCTGACAAGAATAACTGGTAAGGAAAGGGTTGCAGAATGTTCTGCCCCCCTGATCCACTGGTTTCTCTCTGAGCAAAGCCTCTCTATTGACTTTTTTAACACAATCTAGGGTGTCACTAAGAAACTCTGAAGTGTAGCCCTTAGCCTCAAAACTCTGAGTGAGAATCTGAGATTGGGCAAGAAAAGTATTTTGGTCAGTACAATTACGCCTTAATCTAAGGTATTGGCTCTTAGGTACAGATCTGAGCCAAGATGTGTTTAGATTAGAGATAAAAGCATTTCGGTCAGTGGATTTGAAATAAGTAGATGTTATAAAAGTATATTCTCTGACCAAAATGGAAATATCTAAAAAATGTATTATTTCCAAACTGGCCTCATAACTGAGGTGAATACCCCTATTGTTAGAGTTAAGGGAATGCATGAATTCCACAAGGTCTGTCTCTTTGCCATCCTATAGGAGGAGGATGTTGTCTATGTAGCGAACCCATAAGACCACCTCGGGTCTCGACTGAGCATAGACGAGATCTGTGGCTACATGGCTACCCATGGCTACACCTCTGTCCTGCCGGTAGAATTGGCCATTGAACCAAAAGAAATTATGAGTAGCAGCATACTCTAACAATTCCATAATATACTGAATTTGTATTTGGGATAAATTGGAAGCTTTTTTCTAATAAAAAAAAACAGCATCCAAACCCAACTGATGTGGAATTATTGTATACAGAGAAGTGACATCGGCAGTCACCAACCACATCCCTGTCCGGGGTTTGCAGTTTGAAAGGAGGTTGATGACATGCCTGGTGTCTTTTATATATGAGGGCATAGACTGTACCAAAGGTTGCAGAAAAAAGTCAATATACTTGCCCACCCGGGAGGTAATAGAGTCAATCCCACTTACTATGGGACGTCCCGGGGGGGCAAGTCTGACTCTTATGCACCTTTGGTAAGTAGTAAATAATTGGAACCCGGGGCGCCCTGGGTACCAAAAAGGAACTTTCTTTTTTATTTAAGATATTGGAGTCCAAACCCCTAGTGACTAATATTTCTAAAATGCTTCTTTATTTGTCATTCGGATTGGACGGTAAAAGAGTGTATGTGGCTTCATCTCCTAGTATTTCTTGCATATAATCGTCCTTATTCAGGACGACTACACCGTCTCCTTTATCCGCAGGGCGGATAACTAAATTATTATTTAAACAAAGGGTATTAATTCCCAAATCTATTTCCTTTTTGATCCTTACAGATTTGACCTGCATTTCCTCTAAATCCTTAAGGGCCAAATCTCTAAACACCCTTAGAGAGGGCGGCAGGGGTCCCGGTGGATTAAACAAAGAGGCGTTCCTCAGCCCTGAATGAACCAAACCTTCAGTGACTGTCCTAGAGGGATTAAAGGGGTTTGAGGCCATATACCTCTGTACATTCAGCTTCCAGACGTACTCATGAATGTCCATATAGGTTTGAAATTCGCTAATATTTCGAGGTGGAGCAAACTTCAAACCCTTATCTAAAACTTTTAGTTCAGAGTCAGTGAGGGTGTGGGAACTCAGATTGTAAATACCTGTGCCGACTACATCCTGGGTCTTTTTGGACTGAGCATGCCTCCCCCCTCGAGTTCCTCTCCTAATTCTACCACCCTTTTTGTTCCTTGGCTTGGCCTGGGAAAACCCCAACTTTGTTCAGGTTTTGCCACATAATGAATATCCCTGCGATCAGCATGGTCAAAACCATAGTGGTCGCCAGGGGTATTACCCACCCCAGTTCTTTTAGAGGTGGATTGATAAGACCTGCTTCTGTACTTATCCAGCTGGTCGTTGGAAGCCTCTCTACTGCTATAGCTAATGGTCTCCGAGCCTGACCACTGATCATGACACGAGGTGAGAGGTAACAAGGAAGTGAATTAGTAGCTATGTGTTGTCATCCTTTAGGCTTTTTCCCAGCATTGAATTTGTACTTATTTACGGTATCTTTCACCTATTCTTCATAGTATGTTACATAACTGCCATTATATATTACATTAGTGTCATCTCAGTGCCCCAAGACATGCACATCTATTTACGGTCACAGTTATTCTGCATACTTCTATTTATAACTAAATAATACTTCAATGGGGAAGTCAGATTTATTAATTTGAAACACTTCCTTAAAGGTGTAAAAAAAATCTGATTGCTTTGGATACCTGGCACCTGTGTACAAAATGAGTGGCTGGGGGGCAAGGTAGATGACTGTGAATAAATATGTCACGTCTGAGTGTAAACTTGTCACAAATCTGGACAAACTGAGTACCTACAGTAAAAAAAGTATAAGCAAAGGTTACGAGCAGTAAAAACAGAAGATGGTCAGTATTGGTACCAATTGATACCCCCCATATTTCTCTCATGATAGATTTTGTTTAAAGTGTACCTCTGCTTTGGCTATGTAGGGCAAAGCAACAGGTTCAACCTAATACCAGCCACAGGAAATTCTTATTTGCACCCTTCTCTTTGCTCACTTGCACCCAGGGGTGTTGCTAGGTAAAAAAAAAGACCAGGGGCTTCAGCCTAATGGTAAATTTGATAACCTCTACCACACTTTAAAGTAAGTAAGTCCAACCCATTCCTGGCATCGGGGGGGGGGGGGGGGGCTGGGTTGGGTTCACTTGCTGGTTGCTTCCTGGCTGAGCTACGGTCTGTTCCAGTGCTGTCCAGTAGGGATGGGCCCAGTGTTCGATTCGAACCCCTGTTCGAATCGAACATCGGCCGTTCGTCCGCTCGTCAAAACCAGAACTCTGAGGGCCGTTCGCATCAAATTCGTGTGATGCGAACAGTCCACAGTGCACTGCGCCAGTGCATTGCTGGCTGATGATTGGCCAAGCATGCACTGTGACCCCGCATGCTTGGCCATACATAGAGCCAGCGGCGAGGAGAGCAATAATTGGCCACAGGCAGGATGCCTGTGGCCAATTATAGCTCAGGGGGTTTAGTACACGCCCCACACTATATAAGGCCGCAGCTCCGGCGGCCTCGTGTAGTGTGTTCCGGCGTTAGGAACAGTGACAGACTGTACTGTACAGTGTACACACTATATGAGCTTGTGATTCATTTCTGTGTGGGGAATAGTGTAGGGAAAGAGGAAAAATAGGCAGGGATAGTTTATTCTTCTCAGTGCTGTTTTCTAATCTCTACCAATCCAGCCATCTGCAGGAGTTAGTGTGTGTGCGTGCTGTGTGAGTATAGCACAGCAGTAGCACAGTAAACCACCTTACCCTGTATCTGCCCTTCTGCCCTGTTGTCATCTAATCCAGCCATCTGCCACATGACATTAAAGCCGCAAGCAGTTTTTCTTTTTTTTTCCTTACAAATGTCATTTTGTGCAGGGACAGTTCTAAACACGGGAAACACATGCCACTTCACAGGCATACTTTAGACACCCCCCAGATACCATATTTAACCTCCTTGGCGGTGTTCCCGAGTCTGGCTCGGGTTCAGTTTTTTCTGCCAGGAGCGGTAACCCCGAGCCAGACTCGGGCTGCATTGCAGAATGCAGGGGGGGAAGTTACTTACTTTTCCCCTGGATCCTGCGATGTCTCCCCGCTGTGTGAGCGAGCCGTCCGCTCGCTCGATTCACACAGTGCCAAGTGCCGCTGATCTCCGTTCCCTGCGACGTTCCGACGCACGGGAGCGGAGATCGCGCCAAATTCAAAAAAGTTTAAAAACACAGTACACATACAGTACTGTAATCTTACAGATTACAGTACTGTATACAAAAAATACACACCCCCTTTGTCCCTAGTGGTCTGCACAGTGCCCTGCATGTCATTTTATATAATAAAAAGATGTTTTTTCTGCCTGGAAACTGGAGATTGTCCATAGCAACCAAAAAGTGTCCCTTTATGTCAAAAGTGGTTTAGACCAGCTAGAAAACACCGATAAAAAATTAGAATCACAATTTATCATCAAACAATAAATTTAATGACAGCGACTATTCTGCAACTGAGCAAATTTCAGTGTTTTTGATTTGATTACATTATTGAATCATTTTTATATATATTTTTATTATATTATAATTTATGATTTTGTGTTTCAAACTTTATCATACCCGGGATGTCTACTAGACTCTGGTTCGGACAGATTTAAGTGAGTTATTCATAAGAATTGCATGCCTACATTATAAAATGCCAAATTTTCATGCAAAATAATTGTACCGCTTTCAGCACAAAATTCCAGCCAGAATCATACCGCCAGGGAGGTTAAAGGAATATTTCACTTTTTTTTTTCACTTTATGCATCATTAAAATGACTGCTCCCGAAAAAACGTCAGTTTTTTAAACTTCTTTTTGCATTGATACATGTCCCCTGGGGCAGGACCCGGGTCCCCAAACCTGTTTTATGACAATAACATGGATATTGGCCGTTATAATTAGCACTTTAGATTTCAAACGTTCTCATCCATTGTAACTAATAGGGTTCTAACGTTCACGCAAACTTTAGGCCCGTTGCAGGTTCTGGTGCGAATCGAACCCGGGGGTGTTCGGCTCATCCCTACTGTCCAGCAGGCCTCAGCGACAGCACACTGAGTCTGGGCTGAGTGCTCACTTGAACTGGCTGATCAGTGCCAATCAGTGCAGCCTGATTAGTGCTCATCAGTGCAGCCTTATCAGTGCCCATCAGGGCAGCCTGATCAGTGCCCATCAGTGCCCATCAATAAAGCCTCACCAGTGCCCATTAATGCAGCCTGATCAGTGCCCATCAATGCAGCCTCACCAATGCCCATCAATGCAGCCTCACCAGTGCCCATCAATGCAGCCTTACCTGTGCCCATCAATGTAGCCTAATCAGTGCCCATCAGTGCAACCTAATCAGTGCCCATCAGCTCCGCCTCACCAATGCTAATCAATGCAGCCTCACCACTGCCCATCACTGCAGCTTCATCAGTGCCCATTACTGCAGCCTGATCAGTGCCCATCAATGAAGGCTCACCTGTGCCCATTAATGCAGCCTGATCAGTGCCCATCAGCTCAGCCTCACCAGTGCCCATCAGCGTGGCCTTGCCAGTGCCCATCAGCGCAGCCTTGCTAGTGCATGGGGAGAGGAGAGCCCCTGGTTTACACAGAGCAGGGATCTCCCGCTTATTGTCACACTAAGTCCTGCCTCCTGGATCGGCTCCTATGATGGACGTCACACATCCCGGCATTGGACCGTATTGGACACTGCGTCCGTGCCGGGTAAGCGAAAAATCACCGCTGTGTGCAATCCGGTGGTGCTCGTCCCCCTTCCCTTCAGAGGCAGCCGTGCACCCGCCCAGGATCGACCCTGCAAAGCAGCCCCAGGGCAGGCGGTCTGCTGGGAAATCTCTCACTATCCCGGTAGGCCAGTCTGGCCCTGTATAGACCTTCTCCTCTGTATAGCAGGATCAAGTACTCACTCAGTCCCCGGAATGGTTGGACTTCCTACATAAACTCTCCTCTGGCTCTGCTCAGTCTCTAGATCAGGCTCTATTCAGCAGGCCCCCCAGCTAAGCCTAGCTGGGACCTCGATATCTTCAAAAATTCTTATTTGACTTCCTTTTTTACTAGAGTTCAGGAATGGATGACTCATCTTGGAAGCTATCTGGTGCCCCCCCCCACCCTGTTTCTAGAATGTTGGAGAACATTCCAGAAAATAGTGGGCGGAGGTTAGGAAGGGCTGCCTTGAATATTTATGGGCCCTCAGCCAATCCCCAGGACTGTGCCTGGCAGGAGCCTGAGAAATCATATAAATAGACATGGGCCATGCCAGCAGGGGAGTCGGTGGAAGATGGAGAAGCAGTGCTGAGTGGCAGTCGGTGGCCCTTGAGGGAGGGGGTTTTACCTTGGGCTGGAGCTCAGAAGGCTGGCCTAGAAGAATCCCACCACAGGATGCAGTTGGAGACATTCAAGCCAGAGAGGCAGTGGAGAGAGCAAGGAGAGACAGTGAGTAGATTAGCACGGTACAGGGACAGACAAGGGGGAAGACTGCCAGCTGTAGCTGTGCTCTCTTGAAGACAGCGGTGTGCTAAAGCTTCATCCAACCTTGCCCTGGGGAATCTCCATGCACATATCGGTCAGGAGGACTGGGGACAGGAAGACAGCTAGGTGCAGCTGGTGGCAGCCAGGTGGGCTAGCATTTTCTGCAAGTGGTGGAACTGGGATCAGTGGCCACAGACTCATTTTCTGTGTCGGGGTGGAAGAAGGAAATGCTGAGTGACTGGCTGTGCAGCAGCAGGGAACCCTTTCACTTGCAGCCCCTATGGGGGTACCTATCACCCTGCCCTGCCAGGCATTCACAATTTGGCTCTTGCTGTCTGTTACCAACAATCATGAAGGGTTTCTATCCCTCCGGTCTGAAACTGGTCAGTCAAGTTTTGGGAAAATGCTGGGCAATTCTCCAAATATTTGGATATTTATAGATTTTGATAACAGGTTATTTGGAAGGGGTACATACTTGAATCATTGCAAAAGAGTGCACTGTGAATGCACAGCTTAATAAAGACTAGCGAAAGACAAAATTAGCTCATTTGCAATGATTCAAGTATGTACCCCTTCCAAATAACCTGTTATCAAAATCTATAAATATCCAAATATTTGGAGAATTGCCCAGCTTGCCATTTACCAAAACTTGACTGACCAGTTTCAGACCAGTTTCGGAGGGATAGAAACCCTTCATGATTGTTGGTAACAGACTGCAAGAGCCAAATTCCTCCAGTGGACACATGTCTGACAAGACTGTGTTGCGCTCAATCAGGTTCAGTAATTGGCCTTGAACTATTTTTAGTTTCAAAGCCGGAGGCATATTTAGGCAAATAAACAGTTCTGCGTACGGTAATTGTTGACTTACTTTGAAGGAACGCGGTTGATCGATGGTTGGCGTTTACACGAACCTATAACAAATGGTGTACGTAGGTGTGTTTGTATTGTATATACTGTATGGTGGGAATGTACACACATAAACTACAATTCCCCATAAAAAAAAAAAAAAACATTATTGTTTCACATTTTTGATGAATGGTAAAAATACTGATAAGGGTTGAGCAACTCTTTGGTGAAGAATTCATGGCGTCGTCTTCACCACTGCAGAAATTACCTGGAAGTTGACCTGATTCTGAAGATTGAGATTTGGCAATAAAACACAATTTTTTAATGTTGCATTCCATATTTTATTTTACCTTTTCATTATTTTGGATATATGACTTAACCACTTAAGGACCGGAAGGATTTGCCCCCTTAATGTCCAGGCCATTTTTTTGCAATATGGCACTGCGTCGCTTTAACTGACAATTGCACGGTCGTGTGACGCTGTACCCAAATAAAATTTATGTCCTTATTTTCCACAAATAGAGCTTTCTTTTGGTGGTATTTGATCACCTCTGCAGTTTTTATTGTTTGCATTATAAACAAAAAAACTATTTTGAAAAAAAATATATATATTTTTTACTTTTTGCTATAATAAATATCCCCCCCAAAATGTAAAAAAATATTTTTTTCCTCAGTTTAGACCAATATGTATTCTTCTACATATTTTTGGTAAAAAAAATTGCAATAAGCGTATATTGATTGGTTTGCGCAAAAGTTATAACAGCTACAAAATTGGGGGCAGATTTGTGTCAATTTGTCCATCCATGCTGTTTAGTCTATGGGTGTAGAGCAATCCTAACACTAACCCTCCATGTAGCCCCAACACTAACCTTTCAATCAGGGGTGGTCCTGTTGGTGCCATTCCACTCAACATCCTTCAACTGAAAAATGAAAGGAGCCAGGTGTAAAATTGTTGGCCGAACAGTGCGCACATCCAACCAGATGCAGGTACTGTTCGAGTATTCTGACAGCTGGCAGTGTCGGATGTCAGAATACAATTCCCACAGCGGTAGATTCATCCATCCACACTTAATCTATGGATTACAGCAAGCTTAACTCTAACCCTTTCTGTAATCCTCACACTAACCTTCCCCGTAACCTTAACACTATGCCTCCTGTAAGCCTCAGGCTGGCCATACATTATATCATTGTTTGTACAATTTCCCCCAAAGCACATAATATGAGGTCAAACCTAAACACTTTCAATTTGTATGCCATCAGACAGACCCTTGCACTACACAGTTGAAGGTAAATCTAAAGGAAATTGTACAAGAAATTGTTATAATGTATGGCCAGCTTAACACTAACCCTTCCTGTAACCTTAACACTAACCCTTCCTGTAACCTTAACACTAACCCTTCCTGTAACCTTAACACCAACCCTCTCTGTAACCCAACACTATCCCTTTCTGTAACCCTAACTCCAACCTGCCCTGTAACCTTAACACTAACCCTCCCTAAAATGTTAACACTATCCTTTCCCATAACTCTAACACTATCCCTCCCTGTAATCCTAAGACTAACCCTCTCTGTAACCTTACCATTATCCTTCCCTGTAACCCTAACACTATCCCTCTCTGTAATCCTAACACTAACCCCCACAGTAACCCTAACACTATCCCTCTCTTTAACCCTAACACTAACCCTCCCTGTAACCCTAACACTAACCCTTCATGTAACCCTAACACTAACCCTTCATGTAACCCTAACACTAACCCTTCCTGTAACCCTAACACTATCCCTCTCTGTAATCCTAACACTTACCATTCCTGTAACTCTCACACCAACCAGTGGTGTCGCTACAGGGGGGCTGTTGCCCCCCCAGGTTATTTCTTTCCCCACCTTTTGCCCTCCGCTCCCAACTCCTCTTCCCCCTCTTCCTCTCTCTCCCTCTTACTCTTCTTCTCTCTCTCTCCTTCTCGCTATCTCTCTCTCCCTCTTCCTCTCCTTCTTTCTCTCTTCCTCTCCTTCCCTCTCTGTCTCACTCCCCCCCCCCTGCTCTCTCTTCCTCTCCTGCTCTCTCTCACTCTTCCTCTCCTCCTCTCTCTTTCTTCCTATCCTTCTCTCTCTCTCCTCCTCCCTCTCTTTCTTTCCTCCTCCTCTCTCTCCTCTCTCTCCTCCTATCTCTCTTTCTTCCTCTCCTCTCTCTCTCTCTCTCCTCTCTTCCTCTCATCCTCTCTCTCTCCTCTCTCTCTCTCTTTCTTCCCCTCCTTCTCTCTCTCTCTCTCTCTCGCTCCTCTCTCTCCTCCTCTCTTTCTTCCTCTCCTCTCTCTCTCTCTCCCCCTCTCTCTCTTCCTCTCCTCTCTCCTCTCTCTCCTCTCTCTCTCCCCCTCTCTCTCTCCCCCTCTCTCTCTCTCTCTCTCCTTCCTCTCTCTCTCTCTCTCTCTCTTTTTCTCTCTCTCTCCTTCTCTCTCTTCCTCCTCTCTCTCTCTCTCTCTTTTTCCCCCTCTTTCCCCTCTCTCTCTCTCGCTCTTCCTCTCTCTTTCTCCTACCCTCTCTCCACAGCCCTGGTGTTTGCAGAAATTGCTTCAAACTACAAGAACTTTTGAGAGTTTTCCTCTTTCTCAGGTCTGAAGCAATACCCGATGAAGAAAGGAAAAGAAAGTGTTATGCCGCGTACACACGTTCGGACTTTGTCCGCCGGACCTAGTCCGGCGGACAATCCGCCGGACTTTCCGAGGGGGGACTTGCCCACACACGCCCGGACTTCCGAGCGTGTGACTTGCCCACACACGCCTGGACTTCTCCGGCGGACAATCCGCTGGACTTTTGAAAATGAACGGACTTGCCCACACACGGAGCAGTCCGTTCATTTAGAACATAACTGCAGGTAGACGGAGCTAGCGAAGGCAGTGAATGCCGCCGTCACCTGGTATGGATTTAAAGGGAATCCCCACGCCGAAAAAAACGGCGTGGGGGTCCCCCCCAAATCCATCTCAGACCCTTATCCGAGCACGCAGCCCGGCAGGCCAGGAAAGGGGTGGGGACGAGCGAGCGCCCCCCCCCCCTCCTGAGCTGTAACAGGCCGCGTGCCCTCAACATGGGGGGGGGGGGTGCCCTGGGGAAAGGGGGGCCATGTGGCCCCCCACCCCAAAGCACCTTGTCCCCATGTTGATGAGGACAAGGGCCTCTTCCCGACAACTGTGACATCACAGGGGGGCGGGGTCACCATGTGACATGAGCATGTGACCCTGTCCCCTTGTCCCTATATAAGTCCCAGCACAGCGCGGCTCTGGCATTCCGGCCAGAGACAGCGACGGGTCAACATCGGAAGAAGTAGAAGAAGAAGAAGGCGGCGGCGCGGAAAACGACGACCGCGGCAAGAACAGAAGAGACCCCGGAAGACCCCCGAAGGCGGATCGAGACCCCCAGACGACGGCGTCGACGACGAAGAAGGTAGCTGGCCTCCTCTGCTCAGTAAAAGAGCTAGGTAAATGGCGGAGGAGTCCGGCGAGAAGACCCCCCAAGACAGAAGAAGACCCCGGAGCAGTGCAATAAAATATTTTTTCAAAATTGTGTGTTTTTTTTCTTTACATTTTACACCTTAGGTGAATGGGTAGGGGTACATCGTACCCCATACTCATTCACATAGGGTGGGGGGCCGGGATCTGGGGGCCCCCTTATAAAAGGGGGCTCCCGGATTCCGATAAGCCCCCGCCCGCAGACCCCGACAACCAACGGCCAGGGTTGTCGGGAAGAGGCCCTTGTCTTCATCAACATGGGGACAAGGTGCTTTGGGGTGCATGTTGAGGGCATGCGGCCTGGTACGGCTCAGGAGGGGGGGGGCGCTCGCTCGTCCCCATTCCTTTCCTGGCCTGCCGGGCTGCGTGCTCGGATAAGGGTCTGAGATGGATTTGGGGGGGACCCTTTAAATCCATGCCAGGTGACGGGGCTAGCGCGGCGGCATTCACTGCCTTCGCTAGCTCCGTCTACCTGAAGTCACGTGCTAAATGAACGGACTTTCCAATGAGCGGCAAGTCCGTTCATTTCAAAAGTCCGGCGGACTAGCCTACTAACGGAGGGATTGTCCGCCGGACTGCCAAGTCCAGCGGATAATTTTAAAGCAAAACTTAAAACCTAGTCCGCCGGACTTTTGGCGCCAAAAAGTCCGCCGGCGCCCACACACGAGGGGATTGTCCGGTGGACTCGAGTGTGTACGCGGCATTAGATTAGTACAATAAAAAGGTATCATTGCATACCGCATATATATTATTTATATATACTTATTTCGTTTTATTCAGTGGTATGATTTAGTGGTGAAAGTTATTAGTGCCCCCCAGTTTTGACTGTGGTATCTTATGTGCCCCCCTATATATTGAGTCGCCACTGATACCAACCCTCCCACAAACTCTCACACTACCCTACCTTGCAGCCCTCACAATAACCCCCCTTTGCTAAAAAAAAAACTTGAGGAGGTGGTGTGAGAAAACACAACAAGCAAACCACAGGAGATAAAATTAGCATTATTAAGTATGACACTAAGGTACAAATATCCCACTTGGGTCTCGAGAATGTGTAGATGTGTTGTTGGCTTACACAATAGGATATTTTTGGATGGGGGAACGCATTCAGGTTTTTATAGCGTGAATTTATAAAATATCTTTTGAAGTACTCACTTATACCATTTCCTCTCTTTTGTGTTGAGGCAGTATTGCTGGTTTTGGCGTTGCTGTGAGATCAGTGCTTATTATATATGAATGTTTCTGTTGCTAGTTTTGCATACTAGTTTTATATGGAAGTTTTCTTTATGTTATGTTGTGTCACAGCCTAGCCATGTGCTGGTTGCATGTCCCCCATGTGCACAGCCATGTGGTGCACTTTGACTCTTTATTTTAATTGTATATTCATGCAGGGGCAGATCTGGGGGGGGGGGGGGCAATGGGGCAATTGCCCCCCTGAGAAATTAGTTGCGGGCGGGCGGTGTGGTCAGTTTTTAATAGGAAAGCAGAGGGACTGGCAGTAACACCAGGGATTTCACACAAAGGAAGCAACGCAAAGAGAACAGGAGAATTTCTCATACAAGTACATGGTACAGCAGGCACATATCAGAAATATAAAATGTTGGGTCTACATATTCTTTAACCACATGCCAACCGGGCCATAGCCGAAAGACGGTTCTGGGTGGACGTCCGTGGGACGTCCTCCCAGAACCTTGCTCCCGCGCCCCCTGGGGTGCGCACTCAGGAACATCCATGATCGTCACAGATCACGGTAAACGCCCGCTGACATCGGCCGTTTTCTACGTAATCGCTCCGTCAAATGACGGAGCGATCACATGTAAACAAACCGGCTTCACGTCATGACGCCGGTCCGGTACAGTGAGAGGGGAGAAGCGGAGAGGGGGAGAGATGGCAGCAGCGCTGTGAGCTGGAAGTGTAGTGCCCACAGCGCTGCTCTGTGACAGTACTCTGCCAGCACTGTGCAATACTCTGCCAGCACTGTGCAATACTGTGCCAGCACTGTGCAATACTGTGCCAGCACTGTGCAATACTCAGCCAACACTGTGCAATACTCTGCCAGCACTGTGCAATACTCTGCCAACACTGTGCAATACTCAGCCAACACTGTGCAATACTCTGCCAGCACTGTGCAATACTGTGCCAGCACTGTGCAATACTGTGCCAGCACTGTGCAATACTCAGCCAACACTGTGCAATACTCTGCCAACACTGTGCAATACTCTGCCAGCACTGTGCAATACTCTGCCAACACTGTGCAATACTCTGCCAACACTGTGCAATACTCTACCAATACTGTGCCATACTCTGCCAATACTGTGCAACACTGCAATACTCTGCCAATACTTGCCAATACTCTACAATAAATTTTAATAGAAACAAAGAATTTTTTTTTTCACCGAATTTTCATTTATTTTGATTTATAGCGCAAAAAATAAAAAACCCAGCGATGATTAAATACCACCAAAAGAAAGCTCTATTTGTGTGAAAAAAGGACAAAAAATTCATTTGGGTACAGTGTTGCATGACTAAGTAATTATATACTGTTGGTAAAAAATAAATATAATTCCAGCCCTCTATATTTTCTACCCCCACTGCGCTAAGTGATATATGATAATTAAATATTAAATATACTAGTGAAAGAATAAATCAATAAATAAATTTGTGAAAACAGCTGCTACTTAATAAATATAATAATGTAAAGTCTGCAATTCAACCTAAAAATTAAAAATATAAATAGGAAAAACTAGTAGCGCTAGTGTGAAAAATCTCATACAAATTTCAAAGTACAATAATACAAGCGTGATATATAAATAAATTACTTAATTACAAGTGTATATAAGACACTCAGTGACAGGTGATGCAAAAATAGTCCAAATTAAATGAAGTGAATCAAAGTATATCTCCGAATGCAAATCTTAAATTGGGATCTTCAAAGAATTTTGAATCAATCACCACACCGCGTGCTTGTGACACCACTCCCTCTGAAGAGCACACTCACCAGCTCACAATGCCTCCCACTCTCGTGTTTGGCTTCAGCGTATTTTACCCACAACTGGGGTTAATAGTGATCATCCACTCGATCTGCGTGTTCCATATCAATGTGACTCCATATGTAAAGAAAATAAATAAGTGCTCCACATAGTGTGATAAAGTTTAACCAGTTTAATGAAACACACCAACACTTCCAATACTAAAACTCACATTTCACAAAATAAAATCAAGCCTTCAATAAAAACACGGCAAACAAACTGTAATGGTACAGTGGTGTACTGCGGCCACGGCGGACCAGAAGTGTGTGCGCAACCGTAGTCTCTCACCAACTCCTAGGTCTCCGCTCCTGGCGGCAGTGTAGCTTCTGAGTAGAGCAGCGTCTCACGTCAGTACAAGTGTTTGTCCTGTAGCCAGGGGGCGTGGTTAGGAAGGGGGTTTACGTGCCCAGTGGGTAAGTGGTTAAAATAGATCTTAATGCATTCAAAAATAATTTAAAAAACTGTAAAACTCAGGATTTGGCTGGATTTTAGTTTATATAGGCTAAATGCATTCCAGGTGCATCAAAACATAGGCAGCTACAGATTGAGTAGAAAAGCCTTTCCCCTGTGTGGAAGCAGTGGTCAACAGGAATCGTGCTCCCTGTGTGGAAGCAGTGGTCTCTCTGCAAAGATCCAACACTCCCCCTGCTGAGTCGGACCTCCACGGTCTTAAAATGAATGTTCCCAGCTGACTGGAGAGCTCTATCTCTAGGCAGGGAATTTGTCAGAGTTTGTCAGACTACTGCAAAGAGGCCACTATTTCCATGCAGAGAGAACCATTGTAGCAGGGGACAGGCTTTTCTACTCATGTTGTGGCTGCTTTTTTTTTATAAAAAACTGTAAGATTTGACACGCCTTTTGTTCAGTGATCTTTAGAGCACTCAGAAACTGTCTCTTACACTCTTGCATGCAACAATTTGGATACACTATACAGATTATAGCAATAGTCATTCTTAACCCCGTCACATCATCGTACGCAAATATGTGGCCCCACTGGACTGGGCTTTTTTCCGTGGGGCCGCATAGTTGCATATCTCCCTTTGAGCACAAGGCACGTTCCCAGCAAAGAGACCAGGGTCTCACAGAGAGCCCAGGGCTCCGTACTAACGATCGGGACCCGGAACTCCCGATTCCAGGTCACCTGATAGCTATGATAGCCTCTGATTGGTCACTGTGAAGCCCGCCCCTGTTTTATTTTTTTCCTCTGTAAATATTTTTATTATTATTTTAGATTCAATGCATGGCTCTCCTCGAGCCATGCATTGAATCTAAAATAATAATAAAAATAAAATAAAATAATAATAAAAAAAATAAAATAAGAAAATACAAAAAAATACCTAGGTCAAGGTTTGATCTGGGTCAGTGCCAGGGTTAGTGTTTGGGTCAGTATTTTTTTTTTTTTATAGTTTTTTTTTTAGTATCCGTGTCTATTAGTGTCAATGTGTTTTAGGTAGGATAAAAGAAACAAAAAAGCAAACATGGGCAATGTTGTTTTTGGGCTATACAACAACAACTAACATACACATATGGGGTATGGCTGCGATCGTCAGGAGCAGAACCATTTAATTTGGGTTGTTATTTGGTAGAAGTTTATGGTAGTAGTAAATAAAATGAATAATAAAAAAAACTAATAAAAAAAAATACAAAAAATATACCTAGGTCAAGGTTCGATCTAGGTCAGTGCCAGGGTTAGTGTTTGGGTCAGGGTCAGTATTTTTTTAAATTTTTTTTTTTTTAGTATCTGTATAAATTAGTGTGTAGGATTAAAAAAAAAAAAAAGGGCAATATTGTTTTTGGGCTGTATTACAAGTACTAACAATAATTAACATACACATATGTGGTATGGCTACGATCATCAGGAGCGGGAGAATTTAATTTGGGTTGATATTTAGTGGAAGGTTATGGTAGTAGTAAATAAAATTAATAATAAAAAAAAAAAAAAAATACTTATGTCAAGGTTTGATCTAGGTTAGCGCCAGGGTTAGTGTTTGGGTCAGTATTTTATATATATATATATATATATATATATATATATATATATATATATATATATATATTTTTATATTCATTTTTTTTTAGTATCTGTGTCAATTAGTGCCAATGTGTTTTAGGTAGGATAAAAAAAAAAGCAAACATGGGCAATATTGTTTTTGGGCTGTACTACAACTAACATACACATATGTGATATGGCTGCAATCGTCAGGAGCAGAAACATTTAATTTGGGTTATTATTTGGTGGAAGGTTATGGTAGTAGTAAACAAAAAGAATAATAATAAAAATAAAAAAAATAAAAATACAAAAAAAATATCTAGGTCAAGGTTTGATCTAGGTCAGTGTTGGTGTTTGGGTCAGGGTCAAAAGTCAAGGTCAGAGTCAGTATTTTTTTTTTTTTTTTTTTTTTTTTTAGTATCTGTATAAATGAGTGTTTAGGATAAAATTGTTTTTGGGCTGTACTACAAGTACAACAATAACTAACAGACACATATGTGGTATGGCTGCAATCATCAGGAGCGGGAGAATTTAATTTGGGTTGATATTTAGTGAAGGTTATGGTAGTAGTAAATAAAATGAATAATAATAATTAAAAAAAAAAAAATACAAAAAAATACCTAGGTCAAGGTTAGATCTAGGTCAGTGCCAGGGTTAGTGTTTGGGTCAGGGTCAAAGGTCAAAGTCAGGGTCAGGAAATTTTTATTTGGGTTATTATTTGGTGGAAGGTTATGGCAGTAGCAAGAAATATACAGCTAAATGAAAATTTTTTTATTTTTTTACTATTTTGGGTCAGTTTTCCTTTGATAATAAAAAAAAAATGTAAAAATCAGGAGACATTCATTATCATTTACCACCAAAAGAAAGCCCAATTTGTCCTAAAAAAAAAAAAAAAAAGGTATAATCCACCTGGATGCACAAAGTAGTTGTTATGATATGTACGGTTTTACAAACACATGTCAAAGTTTCAAAATTGTGCTTAGGGATTTAGATTTGTTTTACCCACAAAGGGGTTAAATTAAACTCTGCAAAGCCCATGTTTTTCAGTACAAGTTCGAACAAGACCTAAAATTTCTCCTACTAATACTATTTGCATTTAAATAAATATTTAAAAAAAATTAATAATAAATAAAAAGATATACATTTGGGTGTCGGTAAAAAAAAGCATACATTAGACAATTACTTTCGATGTTTGGCCTTCACAAACAAGCTTGGGTATTGCTACATTGTAAGTCAAGGTCTCGGGTAAATGGTTACAGTAAAGAGGTTTCAAAGAACAATGCAGATCTAATATGAAGAGTCATGGTATTTAGCAACCTTACTGAACTAATGGCATCCTGCATCTGACGTCTTTGTATTTATGTGTTTGTTTACGGTCACCGTCAATGAAAAGAACTGAAGCCTTCCTGTAATTCCAAAGCAAACAGGCGTGAAGCGATGGAATCTTGAACATTTTCTCCCCTATTTCTTGATGTCATAAAATGCCTACTGCTAAAATGTAGATGGAAGCTGAGATAAGCTGATTTAATCCCATGTAAACTTATCAGGCTGATATTGTTGAGATAGCAGCTTCCGAATTGACTGCGGAATCCTCATTGCAAACCTCAATGTCAGGGAGATCAGAAAGTGAAATGACAATATAAAAACAAAAGAAAAAAAAATCCCTAAAACAAACCAGAAGTAAAGAATCTCCCCAAGATTTGGTGAATCTGAACTTAGAGGAGAATTCTATTGTCCATGTCTATAGGGCCCCAGTAATACATTTTTTCCCATTTTAAGGTTAATAGGGGTAGGCACTGTCAAAAAATATTGTACAGTGATGAAAAGGTGTTTTCATGTGGCTTTGATGAATACACAAAAAACATGCTTTGGAGATTCCTAAAAGCTATAGAACAGAATGGCAATCTCAGCGACAGCTGACAGTGTAAAAATTGGCCAGCAACAGGACATTTTTCATTCCAATATACTTTTATTAACTTTACAAATTTTTTCACAAACAACAACAAACTATACACAAACCAATACAGTCATCCTGAATACATGTTGAAGCTGAGATGTTCATTAATTGTATAATTACTAGCTTATAGAATAAAACACATCCCAAAAAAAAAAACACTCTATATTCAGGGCAAAAAAAAAAATTAAATAAAAAAAAAAAACAGCAAAAAAATAAATAAAAAAAGGGGAGAAAAAATAACAACCCCCGGGGGGAAAACATGGTGTTTCACATTAATACAGTTACAGGTCCTTTCTTCAACTTAAAGCGGAGTTCCACCCTAAAGTGGAACTTCCCCTTATCGGATTCCTCCCCCCTTCCGGTGCCACAATTGGCACCTTTCAGGGGGGTGCAGATACCTATATAATACAGGTATCTGCACCCACTTCCGGATAGCTGCCCCGCCCCTTATCCGGAGCTGCCCCGCCCCTTATCCGGAGCTGCCCCGTTGTGTCTTGGGAAACACAGTTCCCAGGACACAGCAGGGACCAATAGGGGCACGCAGTGCGACTCGCGCATGCGCAGTAGGGACCGGGCAGTGAAGACGTTGCGTCTTCACTTCCTGATTCCCTCATGGCGGGGCAGCGAGAGACGAGCGGTCTCTCGTCACATTCTGCCTACACCGCTGGAACCAGGAACAGGTAAGTGCCCATTTATTAAAAGTCAGCAGCTGCACTATTTGTAGTTGCTGACTTTTAATATTTTTTGTGCGGGTGCAGCTCCGCTTTAAGGACATTTTTAACATTGTAGAATTGACTGAAATATACCAGGGACAAAGACTACAGGAAGGTGTTTTACTATTATTATTATACAGGATTTATATAGCGCCAACAGTTTGCACAGCGCTTTACAACATGAGAGCAGACAGTTACAATACAATTTAATACAGGATGAATCAGAGGGCCCTGCTCATTAGAGTTTACAATCTAGAAGGGAGGATCAAGTGGAGAAAATAAAAGTTCAGTTGTTGGGTGGGGGCAGGATAGGCTTCTATGAAGAGGAGAATTGTCTAAAAGTACACAGTAGGAGATAATCGGAAAGATTTGGGTAGGGAGTTCCATAGAATAGGATAGGAGTGGCTCGGGAGAAGTCCCGTTTGAGAGCATGGGATAAGGTGACAAAGGAGCTAGAGAGCAGGAGGTCTTGGGAGGAAAGAAGGGAACGAGTATGTTGGTATTTTGAGACTAGGCTAGTGATGTAGCTCAGGGCTTTGTGGATAGCTTTGTAAGTTGTTAGTATTTTGAATTTAATTAAATACCAGTGGGGGGTTTGACAGAGGGAAGTAGCAGACACCGAATGGTTGGTAAGGTGGATGAGTCTGGCAGAAGCATACATAATGGACTGAAGAGGGGATAGCCTATGTAAAGGTAAGCCAATGAGGATGGAGTTGCAGTAGTCAAGGCGAGAGATGACCAGGAAGTGAATTAGGAGCTTTGTGGTGTCATTGGTTAGAAAGGGGTGTATTTTGTAGATGTTGTGGAGGTCGAGGGAGCAAGATTTGGACAGTCATTAGACGTGGGGCCTGGTTTACACCTAGAACATTGGCATGTGGAGATGAGCTGATAGGTGTGCCACATATTTTGACAAAGAGATCAGAGAAAGGGGCATGTGGGGGAGGAAATATTAAAATATTATGAGTTCAGTTTTGAATAGATTGAGTATGAGGAAGTGGTGTAACATCCAGACTAATATGTTAGTAAATTAGTGGTGCATGAGGAGATTGAAGGCGTGAGCTGAGGAGTAGAGAGATAAATTTGGGTGTCGTCAGTGTAGATTGGATGTTATTGGAAGTCATCAGCTGACCCAGGGAGAAGGTGTAGATCGAGAATAGGAGAGGTCCAAGAACAGAACCTTGGGGGACCCCAACAGAGAAAGGAAGAGGAGAGGAGGAAGTAGAATTGTACGTAACGCTAAAGGTGTGGTTGGATAAGTAGAAAGAGAATTAGCGAAGAATACTGTCACGGAGACCATAAGGGGTTTTTTCTTTTGAGGAGGGGGTGGTCAGGGGGTGGTCAACTCTATCAAAGGCAGCAGAAAGGTCGAGGAGTAGGAGTTCAGAATAGTTTACTACACAAATTAAGAGATTGCAGGTGGCACAGAAGTGTAAAATTGGCCAGCAGCAGAACAATTTTAGCAAGGCTAGACCTAAATGTACAAGAGAGAAAAAGCCCAGTTTGGACCTTTACTAATACATAAGAAATAAGATACTGAAGTAAGATACTGTAGAGGATGCAGAATTTTAAAATTGGCCAATAGTAGGACAGACGGGTGTCTTACTACAAGAATTAAAAGACTGCAGATAATACAGTAGTGTTCAACAGTAGTGTTCAATTGAACAGCAGCAGGACAATATTAATGAGCAAGGCTAGGCCAACATATTAGAGACGAAGAGCACAAGAATTAAGATGTTGCAGTGGATACAGAGGTGCAAAATTGGGCAGTGGCAGGACAGATTTAATTATGCATAATAGGCCTAACTGATGAATGCCTAACCTATTTTATTAATGGGGATAGAGAATCCAACGAATGTGAGTGATATAATGTGAGGTAGTTGCTGAGCTGCTTTCACACTGAAAGCGCGGGCCGCTAGCGCTGTTTAAGTGGCGCTTTTGCAACGCTTTTTGGCCGCTAGCAGGGCGCTCCTTACCCCAAAAAAAGGGTAAGAAGTCCTGTTTTGCGGCAGGGCATTTTGGGAGCGTTAAATATAGCGCTCCCAACCTGCCCCAAAGATGCTGCTTGCAGGACTTTTTGGAACGTCACGCAAGTGCACCGCCCCAGTGTAAAAAGACAAAATGGAATGAGTGGGAGGCAGTTTTCAGGCGCTTAGCAGAGGCTATTTCTAGCACTAAAGCACCTGAAAACGGCACCAGTGTGAAACTGGTCTAGCTTCTTGCACCTAATTTTTTTTTTCTTTCAAAAGATACAGTGGTGTGCTGCAAATCAAAGTCAGTTCTGAGAACAGGTGGCCAGTAACAAGGGCATGTTCCATTTAGGGGAAGGGCCCTATCAATGTAAAAAAATAAAAATAAAAAAAATACCAATGAAAGAAATCCTCCAAAATACCACCACTGAAACAAAAGCCGACTTTCTTTTTTAAGGACCAAGCCTGTTTTTCAGAAAATTACTTAGAACCCCCAAACATTATATATTGTTTTTTTCTAACACCCTAGAGAATAAAATGGTGGTCATTGCAATACTTTTTTTCACACCGTATTTGCACAGCGGTCTTAAAAAGCACTTTTTTTGGGGAAAAAATAACTTTTTTGAATAAAAAAAATAAGACAACAGTAAAATTAGCCCAATTTTTTTTTATATTGTGAAAGATAATGTTACGCCAAATAAATTGATACCCAACATGTCATGCTTCAAAATTGCGCCGGCTCGTGGAATGGCGTCAAACTTTTACCCTCAAAAATCTCCATAAGCGACAGGTTGCATCTTTTGAGTTACAGAGGAGCGAGCTCGTCGGGACGGGGTGTTTTAAAATGTATTTATTTTTTTCTTATTTATTTTACTTGAATTTATAAATTTTTACACTGTTTTTAAAAAAAATAAAAAATGGATCACTTTTATTCCTATTACAAGGAATGTAAACATCCCTTGTAATAGAAAAAAGCATGATAGGTCCTCTTAAATATGAGATCTGGGGTCAAAAAAGTCTGGGAGATCGGCGGGAGTGGGGGTGGCACCTCTCCTGCAGCCGATAACGGTGATCTGGCGGCGAACCCGCCGCAGAGACCACCTTTATCGTAAACAGAACCGCTCACTGTAAAGATGGATATCTCGGTTGTGGCAGCAGCTGCTGCTGTTACCGAGATATCCCTCTTCAAATTCATGACGTATATATACAGTGAGCGGTCGGCAAGTGGTTAAAAGGAAGTACCACTCACTCCCAGCTCATGGGGCCCCAGACATCACTTCTCTGGACCAGTTTCTCCACCAAGACACTGTGCCTGGTCATCCTGTTTCTTAACTGTATAGGGTATTTTGAGAAGGGACTTCCCAGGTAGAGCTTTCATTCATATTGAAATGGGAGTCATACCTTCAAACCTCCATTTCTTCAGAGGACTGAAATAAATGTTTCATTTTCACTCATAAATTCTCTATGTCCTCCTATTTTCAAGAAAAGAGCTACAAGATGCAGTCCCTATGGTAACGGACCCCAGTGGACCTCCATTGGATGTTCCTCTCCACTTCCAGTGAGTATTGGCGGTATAGGGAAGAGGTGAGCTCCCCATTACACATTTCATGGGATTGCCATTTAATCTCTCCCTTTTGACAAAAAAATGGCATCTTTGACAGTGGCTCTTCTGTCAATGATTCCTGGGTCTAGCGCAAAGGTTATAAAAGGCATTCTGCGGCACTGCTTAACTGCTATCTCACGGCAGTGGAAATCCACCTCCCCCAGTCTACTCAAATGGGCCCAGACACTAAATTAGATAATGGCAATGGAAACATTGGTAGCGGAAGATAGCCCTGATTCCGAGAGAGTTTGCACCATGAGTTTGCACCTGATTGACGCCATAGGCTGTAATAGGCTTCAAAATATGTGGGCTCGTGGTGCAGAGCATTGCGCCACGAGCCCACCCAGGTGTTACAACAGTGAATGAACATTCGCTGTTGTAACACTGATCCTCAATCCGGCCAATCAGAAGTGGGTGTGAGACTCATTTTCTGATTGGCCGAAAAGAGAAGACTCCTGATTGGCCAGGAGGGAGGAAAATGGAAGCCAGACCGACCAATGGACCGATGGGGGGGGGGTTTGTTACAGTTTGCTGCCGTCCCCCCAAAGATAATTACCACCAGCTTTCTACCTTGCTCTTCCTCCCCCTCCCCTGCTGTATTTGGAATATATTTTTTTGAACCCCTAAAATAAGCCCAAGGGAAGCCTTGCAGCCAGAAAAAAATTGCTATGACTGGGACAGATGCTAAAAGTGACCAAAAAAAAAAGTGACCAATGACCTCAAATCAACCACAAGAGCAAATAGAAGACAAACCCACAATATAACAATGAAAAAAGAAGGCAGCAAAGGGTTGTCCAACCAAAGAGCTTGCAATCAGAATTAAAGTACAGTTTCCTAACTAACCCTAATCTCTCCCTATGAAGTTTGTCAACTTCTCCTATCCTCTCCTTACAACTTCCAATTCACTGACCCAATGGCTGCTCTGCGCCCCTCCCCCATTGATATAGAGAAGGCTGACTTAACAAAAACACTCTTTATCGGAACTCCTAAGCTTGCTGGCCATAGATCAAAGGCCATGCAGTGGATTGTGGATTCAAATAAATTCTCCCTAGGGAAAATGCAAATAAATTTGCCAGGGCCTTGAACCTTGAACCTGTAGGATTCACCTCAAACTCATGGTCGGAGTGTACCAGGACCTCACCACTTTGCCTGAATTGTACTAAAATGCTGATGATGCTGGAGAAGTGAGTTAGTAAAAGGCCACTTCAGTCAGGTGGTTGGTTTAGAGGGCCAGCCCACACAAAAGAGATATTAGCAAAACTAAACCCATTGATTTAACAGTTCAAAGCAAATTGCAAAGCACAGTGATCCTCCGGTGTTGTGGGATGAGTAGTTCCAGGGACTGATAATTGCTTTGCATGACTATTCACTTGGGCTACATATCCCAGAGATCTTTGCTACCCTTAGAGAGATTGCTGGGAGGAGCTATAAAAGAAGCCAAAGCTCCACTCGGTGCTCTCTTCCTCCTAGGCCTGACGCGAGAAAGACCTCTCTGTGCATGGAGAGAGGTCGGGGCCTACCACGCGGTGTACCACATTCCAACCCAGTTGAGAGGGACCTAGCACTGCTTGCTGTCCGTCTGACATCCATCCAGCACCACTTTGGTCACCTGCCAACCTGTGTTCTGAGCTTCGCATCAGGAGATCGATACAGTGAATTCGCTGCACTCGTGTCGCTACAGGAGCTGCTGGCCAGAACACATTAAATTGGCCTGGTCGTTGGTGAGAGGGCAATCGCCCACCTTTACAAATCCTTTTTTACGATTTCACTGGGACACTTTGCTCAGACATCTTTACCTTGGGAATACTTTACTGAAATTGGCAGGGTTGGCCTTCTTATTTAAATTGCAGGGCATCCCGGATTTTACCAAGGACTTTTTGGTGAAACAAGGCCCTGTGCAGTTACCGAAAAGGGGCTTTTGACATACTGCAATCTTTGTTCCTGCTGGCAAATGGCTCAGCAAGAAGAATTACTTCCAGACACAGAAGAGGTCCTGCATTCAGATCCAGGTCCTGACAGTTTGACTCAGGAGTGAGCAAGATAATGTTAATGTGGGTTCATGGAGAATGAACGTACCCACTCTCTAACAGGCATACCTCCCAACATTTTGAGGTGGGAATGAGGGACACCTACTAGCAAATGTATGTAGGCATAGGACACGCCCTCTGTCACACCCCCTTAAAGGAGAATTAACCCAAAAAAGGTTAAAGGGGTTGTAAAGGTAAGCGTTTTTTCACCTTAATGCATTCTATTCATTAACCAGTTAACAACCGGCCCATAGCCGAAAAACGGCTACAGGGCGGTTGCTTAACTCTGGGAGGCCGTTAATTAACGGCCTCACAGAATTCTGCTCTTGCGCGCCCCCTGGTGCGCGCACTCGAGAGCATCCATGATCGCCGGGTCCAGAGGACCCGGCGGATCATGGATCACGGTAAACGGCCGCTCATCGCGGCCGTTTACCACGTGATCGCTCCGTCAAATGACGGAGTGATCACGTGTAAGCAAACCGGCGTCATTTGATGACGCCGGTTCCTCTCTCCTCCTCTCTCTGTACCGATCGGTACAGTATGAGAGGAGAGGGGGAGGGATCGGTGGCAGCAGTGCTGTGGGCGGGATCTGTAGTGCCCACAGCCTGCTCTGCCACCACCGATCCATCCATCCATCCATGCTCAGCCATCCCTCCATACCCTGCAATACCCAGCAATAGCCTACAGTGTATTGCTGGGTATTGCAGGGTATGGAGGGATGGCTGAGCATGGATGGATGGATTCTCTGCCATCCCCCCCAATACTGTGCCATACCCCCCTATACTGTGCCATACCCCCCTATACTGTGCCATACCCCCCAATACTGTGCCATACCCCCCAATACTGTGCCATACCCCCCAATACTGTGCCTTACTCCGCAATACTCTGCCATACCCCGCAATACTCTGCCATACCCCGCAATACTCTGCCATACCCCGCCATACCCTGCGATACTCTGCCATACCCTGCGATACTCTGCCATACCCTGCGATGCTCTGCTATACCCTGCGATGCTCTGCCATACCCTACGATGCTCTGCCATACCCTGCGATACCCTGCCATACCCTGCGATACTCTGCCATACCCTGCGATACCCTGCGATACCCTGCGATACTCTGCCATACCCTGCGATGCCCTGCCATACCCTGCGATGCTCTGCCATACCCTACGATGCTCTGCCATACCCTGCCATACCCTGCAATACTCTGCCATACCCTGCGATACTCTGCCATACCCTGCGATACTCTGCCATACCCTGCGATACTCTGCCATACCCTGCGATACTCTGCCATACCCTGCGATACCCTGCAATACCCTACGATACTCTGCGATGCTCTGCCATACCCTGCGATACCCTGCGATACTCTGCGATACCCTGCGATACCCGGCGATACCCGGCAATACCCGGCGATACTCTGCGATACTCTACCATACCCTGCGATACTCTGCAATACCCGGCGATACTCTGCAATACCCTGCAATACCCAACAATACCCTGCGATACTCGCTACGATCAAAGCCAGGATCGTTTTTTTTTTTTTTATTTCAGGCTTTCCAGCCTAGAGGTGAGATTTGGGGTCTTATTGACCCCATATCTCACTGTAAAGAGGACCTGTCATGCCATATTCCTATTACAAGGGATGTTTACATTCCTTGTAATAGGAATAAAAGTGATCAAAAAATTTTTTGGGGGGAAAAAAAGGGTCAAACTAAAATAAATAAAGTAAAATGAACAATAAAATATATATATATATATTTTTAAAGCGTCCCTGTCCCCGTGTGCTCGCACGCAGAAGCGAACGCATACGTAAGTCCCGCCCACATATGAAAACGGTGTTCAAACCACACATGTGAGGTATCGCTGCGAACGTTAGAGCGAGAACAATAATTTTGGTCCTAGACCTCCTCTGTAACTCAAAACATGTAACCAGTAAACAAAATTAAAGCCTATGGGGATTTTTAAGTAGCGAAGTTTGGCGCCATTTCACGAGTGTGTGCAATTTTGAAGCGTGACATGTTGGGTATCTATTTACTCGGCGTAACTTCATCTTTCACATTATGCAAAAACATTGGGCTAAATTTACAGTTTTGTTTTTTGTAAAGCACAAAACATTTTTTTTCCAAATAAAACACGTTCGAAAAATTGCTGCGCAAGTACCGTGCTAGATAAAAAGTTGCAACGACCGCCATTGTATTCTCTAGGGTCTTTGCTAAAAAAACATATATAATATTTTGGGGTTCTATGTAATTTTCTAGCAAATAAATGATGATTTTTACATGTAGGAGAGAAATGTCAGAATTGGCCCGGGTGCTCCAGAACGCCTGATGGTGCTCCCTGCATGTTGGGCCTCTGTATGTGGCCACGTTGTGTAAAAGTCTCACACATGTTGTATCGCCGTACTCAGGAGTAATAGCAGAATGTGTTTTGGGGTGTAATTTGTGGTATGCATATGCTGTGTGTGAGAAATAACCTGCTAATATGACAATTTTGTGAAAAAAAAATAAAAATTTAAAAAAATCTTGATATTGCAAAGAATTGTGGGAAAAAATGACAACTTCAAAAAACTCACCATGCCTCTTTCCAAATACCTTGGAATGTCTTCTTTCCAAAAAGGGGTCATTTGGGGGGTATTTGTACTTTTATGGCATGTTAGGGTCTCAAGAAATGAGATAGGCCGTCAGTACTTCAGGTGTGATCAATTTTCAGATATTGGCACCATAGCTTGTGGACTCTATAACTTTCACAAAGACCAAATAATATACCCCAATTTGTACTTATTTTTACCAAAGATATGTAGCAGTATAAATTTTGGCCAAAATTTATCAAGAAAAATTACAAATTTGCTAAATTTTATAACAAAAATGAAGAAAAATTCATTTTTTTACAGAATTTTCAGTCATTTTTCTTTTATAGCGCAAAAAATAAAAAACCCAGAGGTTATTAAATACCACCAAAAGAAAGCTCTATTTGTGTGAAAAAAAGGACAAAAATTTCATATGGGTACAGTGTTGTATGAATGAGTAATTGTCATTCAAAGTGTGAGAGCACCGAAAGCTGAAAATTGGTCTGGTTATTAAGGGTGTTTAAGTGCCCAGTGGTCAAGTGGTTAAGGAGAAAAAACATCTGACAATGCGCCCCCCCCCCCCGTTTTACTTACCTGACCCCTCGAAAGTCCCGCGCTCCCCCCGACATTCTCTTCGCCGCTCAGCCTGGCCGCTGATTGGTTACACTGGATGAATTGAAAGCAGCGCAGCCTGAGAGCAATAGGAGTAACTTTTTTGAGTTAGGCATGCAGTACATACTTAAATAGATTTATTTTAAGTTTAGTGTTAGAGTTAGGTAAAGTTTAAGTGTTTAAATAGTGGAAAGTTATGTTAGGGGTTATTTTTGTGCAGTGGACATCTTGCTTTTTTACTATAAACTGCAGATTATTACTATTATTATTTTTTTTTATGCTTTCAGCACTGGAAGCTCCATAGTGAAAAGTACCAGCTGTGCTCCTGGCAAATGGTGGTGCTTGGTGGTTGGGTCATTGCTGTCACATAAGAACGGAGGAAGTCCTCTGTCTGTGTAAACTTCAACTGGAGAGGCTCAGCGCTTACAGGGACTGAACGGAAAGCCAGAGGAACATTGAAAAGAGGAGCATTTGCTGCAGGGAAAAGGCAATAAATAGTTAGCTCTGCTGTCCAGCGCCACCAAAAACTGCCAAGAGCATTAGTGCACATGGTTAAAAACAAAAATAGACACCAAAATTTGTAAGATAAGGTGACCAGATTTTTTAAATGAAATCCGGGGACATATTTTTTATTACTAGTAATGGCGGCAATCAGCAACTCTCTGCCCGTTGCCGCCCGCCTCACAGCCTGTTAAGTCTCACTCTCCGGGCCTGGGCTACTACTGGGTGGGGAGCGGAGGAAGATCACTCCGCCAGGGAAGACAAGGGGATAAGCAGGTAGGCAGCTGGCCGGGACATGAGCCAAGGCAGAAGAACATGGACCCGATACTGAAAAAATATTCCCTCCGCTCCGACCAACACAGGATCATCAGAAAGGGGCACAGATAATGGAAAAAAATACATCCCCCTTAGCTAGTAGGAACGGCGGTGTGTAATTCAGAATTTTTATTTAAATTGTTTTTATATTTTTGAAATGGCCCCAGTCTCTGTTCAAATCCAATCCGGGGACAAAACTGGGGACAGACTTGGTCCGGGGACAGTGTCCTCAATCAGGGGACTGTCCCCGGAAACCGGGGATGTCTGGTCACCCTATTGTAAGAGGGTATTCAGCAGTCCTGGAGACCTCCAAGCTGTAGGTAATGTAAACTCATATGTTGTGTAAATTGGGAGAAGCAGCAAAACAATACTACAAGAATGAGAAGCATCACAAACATGTATTAAAATGGAATGAAGGAAACAGAGAGACATTTACTAGAAGGAAGTGACCGAGGGCTATTGCATTTATCACCCATGGTCATCATAAGCTGCACTTAGTTCTCATTGATAAGCTAGAACAAAGCACATTAGGGGAATTTCCAAACCAGAGGTATTTACATAAGATCGTGGAGGTACATGTGATTGCCCTGAGCACTGAAGAAGCTTGTAGAAAACACACATTGTATTGTATAATTTTTGCTTTTAATTTAGTGCAGTGCTCCTCCGGCCAATCTCATTGTTTGAAAACAACGTGGTAATTAGTGATGAGCCCTGGTATGAATTTTTAGGGGGATTCCAATGCAAAAATCAAGAAAAAAAAGCCAGAGGTACCCCCTTAAAAAGCGATATCAGACCCCCCTGGCAAGGTACCTAACCCCCACGTTGAGGGCATGTGGCCAAGTATGGTTCAGGAGGGGGGAAACAAGCATGAGGCCCCCCCTCCCCCCCAAAAAAAAAAAAATCCATGTCAGACCCTTATAAGAACATGCACACTTGTCCTTCCCTGTTTCCAGGCCTGCCAGGCTGCATGTTTGGATAAGGGTCTGGTATGGATTTTTAGAGGGGACCTAAGGTTTTTTTTTATTGATTTTTGTGTGAGGTTTCTGCTTAAAATCCATACCAGAACTAAAATTTGGAGGGGACCTCAGGCCAATTGTTTTTTCTTTCATTGTCCGTGATCCTTTACTTACATGGCCTTGTAATTTTGGCCATGTAAGTGAATGGGGCCAGTGATATCACTGGTTGTTATGTACTTAGTGGTGCCAGCACCCACCAGCATTTCTTAAAGTGATACTAAAGTCTAGTTTTTTTGTTTTTTTTGTTTGTTTAAAACTAACAAACATGTTATACTTACCTACTCTGTGTAGTGGTTTTGCACAGAACAGCCCAGATCCTCCTCTTCTTGGGTCCCTCGCCGGCTGTCCTGGCTCCTCCCCCTGCCAAGTACCCCACAGCAAGCAGCTTGCTATGGGGGCACCCGAGCCACGTCGCTGCTCTGTGTGTCCATTCGGACACAGAGCCAAGGCTAGACCCCACCCCCTCTTTCTCCTCATTGGCTCACTGACTTTGATTGACAGCAGCAGGCGCCTAAGGCACTCGCTGTGTGTCTTAACCAATCAGTAGTGTTGGGGGAACGGTTCGGCCCGAACATGAATTCGGACTGAACATTGGCTGTTCACCCGTTCAGAGAACACCCGAATTGTTAGAGCGTTCGACTGTTTGTTCAGCCTGCTGAGCGGCCCACAATGCACTGCATGCTACATGGTGCATTGGAAGCCCTGATTGGCTGAAGCAATAAAGGATTTGCCCAATTAGCACACATAACACTGTCAGAGCCATGATTGGAGAAAGTAATGATGACTGTGCCCAATCATGGCTTGTTGGTCATAGACCCACCCGACACTATAAAAGGTTTCTTCCCAGAGCAGCCATTTTCAGTGTGATATTGGAGTGGAGAGAGATAGAACAGGACTGTTCATTTCTACTAGCAAGTTATTGTGCTATTCTGATTGTAGTGTAGAGTGTCAGTATAGTGTGAATAAAGTTATAGTGCAGCGTGAATGTAGTGCGACCATTCATTTTTACTTTAGTTAGTTTCAGTTTAGTGTTTCAGGGCAGGTTTACTGCAGTATATTGAGGTGTGTCAGTGTAGAGTGTCAGGGCACTTTTACTGCAGTATATTGAAGTATGTTAGTGCGCTTTTACTGCAGTATATTGAACTGTGTTAGTGCACGTTTACTGCAGTATATTGAAGTGCGTTAGTGCATGTTTACTGCAGTATATTGAACTGTGTTAGTGCACTTTTCCTGCAGTATATTGAAGTGCGTTAGTGCACTTTTACTGCAGAATATTGAAGTGCGTTAGTGCACTTTTACTGCAGTATATTGAAATGCGTTAGTACACTTTTATGGCAGTATATTAAAGTGCAATAGTGCAGTTTTACTGCAGTATATTGTAGTGTGTCAGTGAAATGTGTCTGTGTAGTAAGTACTCAAGTTAAAATGCATCAAACACCACTTTCCATTGATTAAAGTACATCCAAGTACACATTTCCCCATCTCTATCACATTTCGGGAATAAACAAAATGGACGTGGTCAGTCCTCAGGCAGAGCATAATTTCCTCTGTTTAGTGATGTCCAGCCACAGCATGCAGAGGAGAAGGTGGACTGGCTTACTAAACCAGCCTCATCCTCCGTCACCTGAGCAGAGACTAGTGCGCAATCCACCGCAGCTGCCAGAGTGGCTTATTCTGCCTCCATGTCCACAGCTAATCCTGCCATAGCCCCAGCATCATGCATGGAGGAGTCAGCTAAATTATTTGAACACAGCATTAGCCACTTGCGCCTTGACAATATACAGGCATTACTTCATTCTGATGCCAGTTCTATACACAGTACAGACAGGCCCAAGACATTGTGCTACCTGGATCCATGAATGAAATGCTGCCCCCCCCCCCCCCCAAAAAAAATCATGCCACCAAAAGGCCCCCACATCCATTATTCTGTATCATGATAATTAAAACTAAAATTGTATTTATCAGGAAGTCAGATTTACATGCAACAGCACATTGTCTATATCCTAAACTATATGGCATACCATTGTTTAATTCCAAGGGGCAGGCTAGGGCAGTATAGGGGCAGGCTAGGGCAGTATAGGGGCAGGCTAGGGTAGTGTATGGACAGGCTAGGGTAGTATATGGACAGGCTAGGGTAGTATATGGACAGGCTAGGGTAGTATATCGGTGGGCTAGGGTAGTATAGAAGAGAAGAGAACCGTGGGTTCAATTTGCTGTCCCCCTGAAAGCGCTGCTTGGGTTCAATGGACCCACTGGGACCCATGGTAGAGCCGGCCCTGGGCACAGATGCCCCACTTTACAGGCAGACTAAGGGGACACCCAAGGCACTATATTTAAAGGGATTTTTCATTTTTATTATTTCACTTTAAAGTGTTACTAAACCCACAACAGTAAAATCAGTCTGCATATGCAGTAATGCATGCTTGTTATACTCACCGTGGAACCTAAGGGGTTAATCCTCTGCATTGTGTAAAAAAGTATTTCTTCCACTGTCCCTAATTCATCACCTGATGGAACTGAGCCTTGGAGGCACTCTGCACATGCTCAGTTTGGTGTTTATTGCTAGAGAGGTTTTTTTTGGTATGGGTGCGTGTGATCAGCACAGGGCCAATCAGCACTGTCCAGACAGAGGGTCAGGGGTCCTGTAGCCTCATAGGACCATCAGAGGAGAATGAAAACTCCTCCTACAAGCTTTACCAGACACTGATGGAAGTCACAAGACTGTTAATATACTGCTGATGAGAAAAGGTATTTAGCAGTTTATATTTACTAAAATAATTACATTTCCATGTTCTGTGTACTGTGGGAGACCACTTTAAGCATCAGTAAATTACTGCTCATCCAAACATTATGTTTTTTACAAAAAAAATGTTGTCCTCCATGGCAGTACCCGGACCCCCATAACCATTGGGCCACAATAGCTTGCATCTAAGCCCTCAAAATGACCACTGTTTTCAGTTTGGGTCCCATAGACTTCAATAGGTTTGTTATTCTGCCCGAACTTTCGCAATGTTCAAGAGTTTTGGTGCAAACCGAACAGGGGGACGTTCGGCCCATCTCTACCAATCAGGTGGGAGAGTCTCTCGTGCAACATTGCTGGATCGAGAGGGGGCTCAGGTAAGTATTGGGGGGCTGCTGCTCACTAGAGTTTTTTTTTATCTTAATGTATAGAATACATTAAGATAAAAAAAAACCTTCTGCGTTTAAAAACCATTGACAGCAGGAAACTGCCATGTATAATTACAGAAGTTATACCGCATTTAACCGAATGCCTGGACTGACAAATTTCACTCCAAACTTTAAGCTCATCCCTAATAGTGATACCCAAGTACCTATACCAACACTTCTAACTTACCAGACACTAGAGGGGAATCAAGCAAACATTTTTACCACTCTGTGCATCTCACAAGATTGCGATGGCAATTTCGGAAGCTCCTCTTTTTTAGTAATTTCTGTTGATGCATTCTGATCATGAGTTGATTTACCAAAAAGTAGAACATTTTCAATTGCAATTAGATTGAGTTCTTTGAATATGATTGAGCTAACACAACTTCACATTCAAGCTTAGTATACATTCTCTAAATATTCCATATATGGTCATTCCATGGTCTACACAACACTCAAGACAACTAGGTGTCATATTAGTACTGGTGTCACATATTCTATGTATATAGTCATTCTGTGGTCTACACTAACTAGGTGTCATACCAGTGCTGGTGTCACATATTTCATATATGGTGCTTTCGAGTAAGCCTGGAGCAATGCAATGTAATGGAATAGGCATAAGGTGGGCATGACAGTGTTAACAGGGAGGTACTCTATCAGGTAATGGTAGCAGAGCAGAGCAGTGATTGGTTGAGAGGAGCAGGTGGTGTGAAACTCAGGAAAGTAGCAAGGGGGAGTGGTTTCCAGCAGCTCAGTCAGCGTGGAGGAGAGAAGCTTCCCACCCACCCTCCCTTGAATCTAAAGGGGTTTTTTTTGGCGTATTAATCTATGTGCTTTCTGTTTCAGCATGGTTATTGTCGTGGCAGCGGCATTATGTTGGTCTTAGCTGATCAAGGATTAACCCCAGGTTTGGAATAAGTTCGGGACCCATTGCTGATATGGTATCCGAGGGACGTATGCCAGCTAAAGGGGTTTAGCTGGAAGTTGGTGATCGGGTGCACTGCGGGCAGTATTCTTGTTGTCTCTGAGCTAGTGTGTCAGCTTGAGGTCTAATTTAGTTAAAGTACTGGAGTGCCAGATTTGATATGGTTTTAAGATGGATGGGGTTTCCTGCAAAGACCAACGGGTGGAAGTCAATGGAGGAGGTGGTTTAAGTCAGGTGCATACGGTTTATGCTAATTTATGTTTATGTTATTTATGTTTATTTTTGAATATTTTATAAATAAATAAAGTTAATTGGCTGCTACGGCCAAGTTTTTCTCCAGATTGGTGTGGTCTCAATTTCTGGGGGATTGGGTTGGGGTACGTAGCAGTGGTAAGACCAGTAGACCAGTCATGGTTTACACACCGCTCCAGACAACTATGGCTGATATCACATATTTCCTATATAGTCATTCTGTGCTCTATAATGGAAGAGATTTTTGTGAGGTCGGATCAGAAGATCAGTCCAGTCCCTGAACCCTTAAGCTTCTTCTGTGAATATTGTACTTTAACATTGTGAATGTGATGGGTTTCTGGATATAAGCTTGGAGACTGAACTGTATTCCAGTCCTAACCCCACAATGCCTTCTACATACTTCTAGTTTAGTTTTGACTATTACCCACAACGTCACCTTTACGGCTACTACTGCCAGTATTGTACAAGTTATTTCTTGATTCAAATGTTGACATGGGCATTAGGTACACAATGTGTAACGGATTCTTTGATGTATTGGGACACAAGAGTGATGCATTCTATGAGTGGTGACTCTGGAAGTGAGTCACCTGATATATATTTAGCACTCTTCCTGTTCCTTGAGGGTCACGGTCCAATTCCACAGCAAAGCTGTTCAATGCCGTAACTCGGAAACCACATACCACCAAGCCCCAAGTTCAGAGAAGCCAATTCAGTTCACAACACTTGTCCGTACTAAACAGCAGAAGGTGGAAATTCCTGCTGCCAACACAAGTATTCTGATAGTCAGCAGACATGGCTCAAAGAATACCCAAATAGTAACTGCATCTGATTGGCTGCAGTCACTGTTCAGCCTAATTTTCTTCTGCCTGGCACCTTTCATTTCTCAATCAAAGTTTGTTGAGCCGGGTGGTGTTGGCAGCACCCACAGTTAAAATTTGTCAAATTCACTGAAATTCAAGCCGTGTATGGTCAGCGTAAGTTAAAGGGGAGCACAAAACATGTGAGAGAAGCTGATTTAATAAGACTTGATTAAAGGGAAATAGGGAAGGATAATTCAATACATTTGTTTGATTTTATCACATTGCCTGGACTGTTCTTGGAATGCCTCCATTAGGGATGGGCCCGGTGTTCGATTCAAACCCATGTTTGAATCGAACATCGGGCGTTCGCCCGTTCGGCGAGCCCAGAACTATTTGGGCCGCTCGCATCAAATTCGTGTGATGCGAGCGGCCCGCAATGCATTGCGCCAGTCGCAGTGCAATGCTGGCTGATGATTGGCCAAGCATGCACTGTGACCCTGCATGCTTGGCCAATCACAGCGCCGGCAGCGAGGAGAGCCATAATTGGCTACAGGCAGGATGCCTGTAGCCAATTATAGCTCAGGGGCTTTAGTACACGCCCCACGGTATAAGAGGCCGCCGCGGCGGCGGCCTCGCATATTGTGTTTCAGTGTCAGCGTGTCAGTGTGCTGCTGACTGCTGACAATATGTGCTTTATTTCTGGGGATTTGTGTGTGCGTGCTGTTAGAACAGCATTGCAGTATCACATCTGGGGCGTGTCTATAGGTTGCCTGTGAAGGGGGGCAGGTTTCCTGTGCTTAGAACTGTCCCTGCAAAAAGTGTAATTTTTGCAGGAAAAAAGCTATTTAAAAGCACTCGCGGCTAATGAATTGATGGCTCCCGTAACACAGAGAACTGTCATTCATTGATAAAAAAAAAAAAAAAAAGCGTGGGGGTCCCCCCAAATTCAATAACCAGGCCCTTCAGATCTGGGATGGATATTAAGGGGGACCCCAGCCAAAAAAAAAAAAAAATGGCGTAGGGTCCCCCTCAAAATCCATACCAGACCCTTGTCCGAGCACGCAACCTGGCAGGCCGCAGGAAAAGAGGGGGGGGACGAGAGCGCCCCCCCTCCCGCCTGAACCGTACCAGGCCACATTCCCTCAACATTGGGAGGATGCTTTGGGGGTTTGAGACCTCCAAAGCACCTTGTCCCCATGTTGATGAGGACAAGGGCCTCGTCCCCACAACCGTGCCCGGTGGTTGTGGGGGTCTGCGGGCGGGGGGCTTATCGGAATCTGAAAGCCCCCTTTAACAAGGGGACCCCCAGATCCCGGCCCCCCCCCCCCTGTGTGAAATGGTAAGGGGGTACAAAAGTACCCCTACCATTTCACCAAAAAAAGTGTCAAAAATTTAAAAAATTACAGGAGACGGTCTTTGACAATTCCTTCTTTCTTCATCCTTCGGTTTCTTCATCTTCTCCTTCCGTCATCTTCTTCCGTCTTCTTCCATTTTCTTCTTCCTCCGATCCGCTTCTTCTTGCGCTGGTCTTCTCGTCCTTCTCGTCCGGCATCTTCTTCCATGGCGTCGGCGTCGGTGTCTCTTCTTGGGCCACTCCTCGCAATGGGAGGCTCCCGCTGTGTGAGGCTTCGCTGCCTCTGACAGGTCTTTTATAATGGAGGGCACCTGGTGACCCCGCCCCCTCTGACGCACGGAGACGTCATGGGGAATTCCCTATGGCTTTCCCCATGACGTCAGAGGGGGGCGGGGTCACCAGGTGCCCTCCGTTATAAAAGACCTGTCAGACGGAGCGAAGCCTCACACAGCGGGAGCCTCCCATTGCGAGGAGCGGCCCGACAGAAGAACAGATGCCGACGCCATGGAAGAAGATGCCGGACGAGAAGGACGAGAAGACACATGAAGAAAATGAAGTTCAATGCTTCCGAGCATGCGTCTAATTGTTTCCGAGCATGCGTAGGAATTTTGCGCATCGGAATTTGTACAGACGATCGGAATTTCCGATCGAAACTTTTTCCGACCGAAAAATTGAGAACCTGCTCTCAATCTTTTGCTGGGAATTCGGCCAGCAAAAGTCCAATGAAGCATACACACGGTCGCAATTTCCGATCATGTGCACGCGGCATTATCGTTTTTTTTTGCTTGTCAGTATAAACATTTTTATTAGGTAACAAGAACATTTTTCAAATTCCAAATTATGTCACCTTGAATATTTTATCCTTGCTGTAAATGAAAAGGTACCCTGCAGTCAAACAGAAACATTAAGATATAAACAGTTTAAAAGAAATGCAGTCTGCTTACTCAGGGTTTTCAAGATTCTCACCCAGGCCTTGCTGTAGTACAGAAAGCCCCAAAATTTTTGGAAAGTATACCGCTGATCTGGGAACCACCTACAGAGCCATTGCTGCCTAATGCCGGGTACACACGGTCGGAATTCTCGTCGGAAAAAGCTCTGATGGTTTTCCCGTCGGAATTCCGACGGAATTTCGCTCAAACTGTCTTGCCTACACACGGTCACACCAAATTCCGACCGTCAATAACACCACGCCTTAAAAAACTTTCAACTGCACTATAAAAGGGAAGTTTAATGCTTCTGAGCATGCATCAAATTGTTTCCGAGCACGCGTCGAATTGTTTCCGAGCATGCGTCGGAATTTTGCGTGTCGGAATTGCATGCACACGATCGGAAAATCCGATAGAAAGGTTTTCCGTCGGAAAAATTGAGAACAGGTTCTCAATCCAAAGTCCGTCGGAAATTCCGACAGAAAAAGACCGATGGGCATACACACGGTCGTAAAATGAGTTGAAAAGCTCCCATCGGACTGTTTCCATCGGAAATTCCGACCGTGTGTACGTGGCATTACACACACATAGAAAGCCTGATTTCACTGCACACATTTTGTCACAACCACTAATTCAATTTGGACTCCACTTTGGAAGTGCAAATCTGCTTATTAATACATCAAGCAGAGAAAGAGTTGCAAAGCACCGATTTGGGAAATATACAGATCCGTCCCACATGTGAGGAGCTCTCTGGAACCCACCTACAGTGCATTGCGTGGAACTGGGATTGAAGTACTGTATATACTCGAGTATAAGCCGATCCGAATATAAGCAGAGGCACCTAATTTTACCACAAAAAAAATGGGAAAACTTATTGACTCGAGTATAAGCCTAGGGTGAGAAATGCGCAGCTACTGTAAGTGGAAAAGAGGGTCAACAATGCCCATTTGCAGCCTCACTGTGCCCATTTACAGCCATAGGTCCCCCAAACTTCAAACTTGGTGGTTAAGGGTTCATAGATGCCCCCTATCTGCAGCCATTTTCAAATTTGGGGTCTCTGGGCATTTCTGGGTATCATAGCCAATCAGCAGATCCGGTGGGCTCGCCTAGCGGTCTACCTATGTAAACAAGGCAGTTCACCTGTCAGTGTGGAAGACGCAAAGCAGGTACAGGGATCTATGTCTTCCCTTAGTAAAAGCACATCCCCCACAGTGAGAAAACACTTATTAGGCACACATTTAACCCATTGATTGCCCTAGATGTTATCCCCTTCCCAGCCAGTGTCATTAGTACAGTGACAGTAATATTTTTAGCACTGATCTCTGTATTAAGCCCCATACACACGCTCGGACAATCCGCGGACCAGGTCAGTCGGACTTTGTCCGACGTACTTTGTCCGATGTTGGCGTTGCGTACACACGGTCGGACTACGTTGTCGGAATATCCGGTCCGGAAGAACGTCGTGACGTAAGTCGTCGTCCACGAGATTCCAAAAGGGAAGTTCAGCACCACGTCAGGCACCCGTTGGGCTCCTTCTGCTGATCCCGTGTTTATCGAGAGTTAGTGGAAGTTTGGTGACTTAAGATTCGCGCTTCTCAGTTTTCTGACTCAGATCGTTACTGCTCTTCAGTTTGTGCTTGTCGTGCGTATCTGTTTATTAGTGCGTGTAGTCAGTTCGCATTTGTTGGTCATTGCGGCCTATATCTTGATATAGGACGCTTTGATTTGCACTGCTTATTGTCTGCTCGTTGCTGGTATTCACTTCGTTCTTTCAGGCCTTGCTGTTTATCGGTGCTTTCTGTTTGTCCGTTCTGACCAGCCGACCTTTTGTGACCTTCTGAGCGATGTTTCCCGTGCGTACTCGTCGCCGAGTTCGTGCTGTACGCGGAATTGGTGTCGGGCTTTTAGCTTTGACCCAAGACCCGTCCATGAACAGAGTGACGAGGAGTATGTGGACCAAGAATTGGTTGCTTCAGCGTGACCAGTTCTCGCACATGCCTTTGCTTCGTGAGATCCGGGAGAATAATCCTGATGATTTCAGGAACTTTCTCAGGATGACGGACCCCGATTTTCACCGTCTTTTGGCTTTGCTGACCCCCTTTATCAGCCGGCAGGATACCTGCATGAGACAAGCCATTACTCCGGAGCAGAGGCTTGTTGCCACGTTGAGGTACTATGCGACAGGGAGAAGTCTTCAGGATTTGAAGTTCTCTTCAGGTATCTCTCCCCAGGCCCTGGGAATCATTATTCCAGAGACCTGTTCTGCCATCATTCAGGTCCTGCAGGAGGACTATATTAAGGTAACATTTCTACTTTACTATTCCCTTCTATGTATGCTCTGTTTGCTAATGACTTGTATTTTTGACCTCCTTCCCTAATTACCATGATTGCAATATGTTCTAATATGCTGTGCCCCTTTTCTCCTTCATGCATTTTTCCCTTCACTTACCTCACCAGCATGCTCTTCTGCCCCAATAGACACCTATGGCCTAGTCACTTAAGCAATGTCTTTTGTCTGCTGCATAGTATTGTTTGCCCCAAAACACCCCCTAAAATATGCACAAATGTTTGCTGTGTGGTTTACTTCATGTAGAGCCCCCTTTTTTTGTTCTTTTGGTGGGGGGCAAACTCATTAGGAACCCCCTCCCCCAACTGCTCTGTCAGATGGTACCAATCCTTTATCTGCTGGCTTTCCCAAGGTCCATACACACTATATACCTACCTCTTTATAGTGCGCATCTTTAGGGATGAATTCAGCAAAGCATGTAGTGCAAGGGGCTGCCTCCATACATTCCATTTCCTATTTTTTTGTGTTCTTTCCCTCCTATTAGCTTGCTTGGTAATTTAATAATGTCACACTGTGCCTGCCTTTTTGGGGGGGGGGGGGGGGGGGGGGGGGGTTGAAATGTTATTTGATCTTTCCTGTGGCCTGCCAATAGTGTTAAGTACAGAGGGTCTGGCCAAACTAGCCCACATTATTGAGCCATTTGCCAATCAATGAAGTGCAGAGGGTTAGCTGTCCACCACCCCCCCCCCCAAAACCCCTAGTTATTGCCAATGGCCCATCAGAAGTGGGGGGATTGATGGGGGGTGAGTAATCTGTGAAGGGGAGCCTCTACTTTTCTGTGCAAATACTTTCCAGCCTCCAATTTTAGACAATGCTCTTGTTCCAAGATGTTGATTGTCTAATCTGCTTGCAATGTTTAGGTGCAAAGTGACTAATTTTTTTTTCTTGTTTCACTCCACAGTTCCCTTCCACGCCACAGGAATGGCAGACTGTGGCCTCCCACTTTGCCAGCCGTTGGGACTTTCCTAACTGCGGAGGGGCAATTGATGGGAAACACGTCCGCATCGTCCCACCGCCCAACTCGGGGTCCTACTATTATAATTATAAAGGGTTTAATAGTGTAGTGATGTTGGCGGTGGTGTCGGCAACATACGAGTTTATGTATGTGGACGTGGGGATGAACGGCCGGATATCGGATGGTGGGGCCATTACGCACACGGAGTTCTACTGGCGTCTCCAAAGTGGCAGTCTGTGCTTGCCACCTCCAGAGGAGAATGCCGAAGGACTCCCCTTCGTCTTTGTCGCAGATGAAGCGTTTGCGTTGACTCCCCATGTGATGAGGCCGTTCCCGATGAGGACCCTCACCCCGGACCAGAGGGTCTTCAACTACAGGCTGTCCAGAGCCAGAAGAGTTGTGGAGAACGCTTTTGGCATCCTGGCCAGCCGCTTCCGCCTGTTCCTGACGGCATTTAACTTGGCGGAATACAAACTGAACCACATAGTTCTTGCCTGTTGCATATTGCACAACTTCCTCAAAAGACATAACAGGAACTATGTGGTGCCCGTTGGCCCAGATGTGGAGGGCCCTCCAAATGCCGAACTCACAGCCCTTCGAGTGGCACGTCCAGGCTTGCCCCCTCTAAATGCCCGTGTGGTCCGGGACCAATATATGCAGTACCTTGTGGGTAGGGGGGCCATTGCTCTGCCTGACGATGTGTGAGAGGCATTTTTTAATAAATCTGATATTTTAACCAACCTATGATTTCATGTCATTTCAGTCTTCTTTTTAGCTTATTTTACTTTGACATTTTTTCCCTTTGCCTTCGACAGTGGGAATGCACTTTCTGGGCAAAAGGAGGTAACAGTCTCTTCTTCCCAAAAAGATTATTCTCATGTTGTGTGTTTGCTACCTAATCTTTGGTCTAGAGAAGGTTTGTACTGCATAACTGACACCCAAAATACTCCTTTTCATCACCAGGTCTGACATGTGTGTATTCTCCAAAATGCTGTGCTCCGTGTTTTCGTACAAAGCACTGTGGGTGTCATTTACATAAGTCAAATCCGCTATGCTCTACAAGTGCATTGAAAAAGTTCCCCGGGAAAGAAAATTGGAGTGCAAAGTGGATTTGCCTTTAGTAAATAACACCCATTGCCCCCCATATCCTTTTCATTTTACATACATAATGCATTGTGTTTTTTAAATAAGGAAGCCACACATTTAGAAAAATAAAAGTTTACTAGGAAAACATTCCCAAGTGCCTTTACAATCTTCACGCCAAAACTGACAACATCTTGGTTATTTACAACATTGTTTACAAACATTCCGCAATTGGTAAAACCAGGCATGGAGCAAAACAGAACCTAGGAACTTGGAAAGTTCAACTTTGTAAAGTGAAGACAAGATCAGACATGACTATATGTTCAAAGTGTGTTTGATCTTGCCTTCATCACATGGGGGGGGTCACCCCCGAAAAGTGGAAATTTGGAACATGCACACAATTTGGGACTGAAAATGGTCATTAGATAAAACACATGCCTAGAAGCTTCAAAAGTGCCATTTTCCATCATGGGGATTAAGGATGGGCCCGGTGCTCGATGCGAACCCACGTTCGCATCGAGCACCGGGCGTTCGCTCGCTCGGCGAGCCCAGAACTATTTTGGCCGCTCGCATCACGTTCGTGTGATGCGAGCGGCCCCGCAATGCATTGCGGCCGGCGCGGCCGACGCAGTGCATTGCTGGCTGATGATTGGCCAAGCATGCACTGTGACCCCGCATGCTTGGCCAATCACAGCCCCGGAAACTCGAAGAGCCATAATTGGCTACAGGCAGGACGCCTGTAGCCAATTACAGCTCAGGGGCTGTAGTACACGCCCCCCCCTATAAAACGCCGCCACGCCGTCTGCGCCGGTCACATGCTGTTCCGGCGCAGATTGAGCAGGCTGTTTCTGTGACACTCTGCTGCATTTAGATAGTTAGAGAGATTCACTTACAGAGATTGAGTTAGATAGATTCAGTTACAAAGATTGATTGACAAAGAGGGGCTTGTAGTGTGCTCGTGGCAGGCAGGCAGAGCTCCTATATTTTGTTACCAGAAGCACCTATAGGACTTGTAGTGTGTTCGTGGCAGGCAGGCAGAGCTCCTATATTTTGTTACCAGAAGCACCTATAGGACTTGTAGTGTGTTCGTGGCAGGCAGGCAGAGCTCCTATATTTTGTTACCAGAAGCACCTATAGGACTTGTAGTGTGTTAGTGGCAGGCAGGCAGAGCTCCTATATTTTTGTTACCAGAAGCACCTATAGGACTTGTAGTGTGTTTCGTGGCAGGCAGGCAGAGCTCCTATATTTTGTTACCCAGAAGCACCTATAGGACTTGTAGTGTGTTAGTGGCAGGCAGGCAGAGCTCCTATATTTTGTTACCAGAAGCACCTATAGGACTTGTAGTGTGTTAGTGGCAGGCAGGCAGAGCTCCTATATTTTGTTACCAGAAGCACCTATAGGACTTGTAGTGTGTTAGTGGCAGGCACACAGAGCTCCTATATTTTGTTACCAGAAGCACCTATAGGACTTGTAGTGTGTTAGTGGCAGGCAGGCAGAGCTCCTATATTTTGTTACCAGAAGCACCTATAGGACTTGTAGTGTGTTAGTGGCAGGCAGGCAGAGCTCCTATATTTTGTTACCAGAAGCACCTATAGGACTTGTAGTGTGTTAGTGGCAGGCAGGCAGAGCTCCTATATTTTGTTACCAGAAGCACCTATAGGACTTGTAGTGTGTTAGTGGCAGGCAGGCAGAGCTCCTATATTTTGTTCCCAGAAGCACCTATAGGACTTGAAGTGTGTTAGTCCCATTACACACACAGAGCTATATTTTCTTCCCAGAAGCACCTATAGGACTTGAAGTGTGTTAGTCCCATTACACACACAGAGCTATATTTTCTTCCCAGAAGCACCTATAGGACTTGAAGTGTGTTAGTCCCATTACACACACAGAGCTATATTTTTTCCCAGAAGCACCTATAGGACTTGAAGTGTGTTAGTCCCATCACACACACAGAGCTATATTTTGTTCCCAGAAGCACCTATAGGACTTGAAGTGTGTTAGTCCCATTACACACACAGAGCTATATTTTGTTCCCAGAAGCACCTATAGGACTTGAAGTGTGTTAGTCCCATCACACACACAGAGCTATATTTTCTTCCCAGAAGCACCTATAGGACTTGAAGTGTGTTAGTCCCATTACACACACAGAGCTATATTTTGTTCCCAGAAGCACCTATAGGACTTGAAGTGTGTTAGTCCCATTACACACACAGAGCTATATTTTGTTCCCAGAAGCACCTATAGGACTTGAAGTGTGTTAGTCCCATTACACACACAGAGCTATATTTTGTTCCCAGAAGCACCTATAGGACTTGAAGTGTGTTAGTCCCATTACACACACAGAGCTATATTTTGTTCCCAGAAGCACCTATAGGACTTGAAGTGTGTTAGTCCCATCACAGAGCTCCTATATTTTGTTCCCAGAAGCACCTATAGGACTTGAAGTGTGTTAGTCCCATTACACACACAGAGCTATATTTTGTTCCCAGAAGCACCTATAGGACTTGAAGTGTGTTAGTCCCATTACACACACAGAGCTATATTTTCTTCCCAGAAGCACCTATAGGACTTGAAGTGTGTTAGTCCCATTACACACACAGAGCTATATTTTGTTCCCAGAAGCACCTATAGGACTTGAAGTGTGTTAGTCCCATCACACACAGAGCTATATTTTGTTCCCAGAAGCACCTATAGGACTTGAAGTGTGTTAGTCCCATTACACACACAGAGCTATATTTTCTTCCCAGAAGCACCTATAGGACTTGAAGTGTGTTAGTCCCATTACACACACAGAGCTATATTTTGTTCCCAGAAGCACCTATAGGACTTGAAGTGTGTTAGTCCCATTACACACACAGAGCTATATTTTTTTCCCAGAAGCACCTATAGGACTTGAAGTGTGTTAGTCCCATTACACACACAGAGCTATATTTTGTTCCCAGAAGCACCTATAGGACTTGAAGTGTGTTAGTCCCATTACACACACAGAGCTATATTTTTGTTCCCAGAAGCACCTATAGGACTTGAAGTGTGTTAGTCCCATCACACACACAGAGCTATATTTTCTTCCCAGAAGCACCTATAGGACTTGAAGTGTGTTAGTCCCATTACACACACAGAGCTATATTTTTGTTCCCAGAAGCACCTATAGGACTTGAAGTGTGTTAGTCCCATTACACACACAGAGCTATATTTTTTCCCAGAAGCACCTATAGGACTTGAAGTGTGTTAGTCCCATCACACACACAGAGCTATATTTTCTTCCCAGAAGCACCTATAGGACTTGAAGTGTGTTAGTCCCATTACACACACAGAGCTATATTTTTTTCCCAGAAGCACCTATAGGACTTGAAGTGTGTTAGTCCCATCACACACACAGAGCTATATTTTTTTCCCAGAAGCACCTATAGGACTTGAAGTGTGTTAGTCCCATTACACACACAGAGCTATATTTTCCCCAGAAGCACCTATAGGACTTGAAGTGTGTTAGTCCCATCACACACAGAGCTATATTTTCTTCCCAGAAGCACCTATAGGACTTGAAGTGTGTTAGTCCCATTACACACACAGAGCTATATTTTGTTCCCAGAAGCACCTATAGGACTTGAAGTGTGTTAGTCCCATCACACACACAGAGCTATATTTTCTTCCCAGAAGCACCTATAGGACTTGAAGTGTGTTAGTCCCATCACACACACAGAGCTATTTTTGTTCCCAGAAGCACCTAGGACTTGAAGTGTGTTAGTCCCATCACACACAGAGCTATATTTTGTTCCCAGAAGCACCTATAGGACTTGAAGTGTGTTAGTCCCATTACACACACAGAGCTATATTTTCTTCCCAGAAGCACCTATAGGACTTGAAGTGTGTTAGTCCCATCACACACACAGAGCTATATTTTTGTTCCCAGAAGCACCTATAGGACTTGAAGTGTGTTAGTCCCATCACACACAGAGCTATATTTTTTTTCCCAGAAGCACCTATAGGACTTGAAGTGTGTTAGTCCCATCACACACACAGAGCTATATTTTTTCCCAGAAGCACCTATAGGACTTGAAGTGTGTTAGTCCCATCACACACACAGAGCTATATTTTTTCCCAGAAGCACCTATAGGACTTGAAGTGTGTTAGTCCCATCACACACACAGAGCTATATTTTTCTTCCCAGAAGCACCTATAGGACTTGAAGTGTGTTAGTCCCATCACACACACAGAGCTATATTTTCTTTCCCAGAAGCACCTATAGGACTTGAAGTGTGTTAGTCCCATCACACACACAGAGCTATATTTTTTCCCAGAAGCACCTATAGGACTTGAAGTGTGTTAGTCCCATCACACACACAGAGCTACTATATTTCTTCCCAGAAGCACCTACAGGACTTGAAGTGTGTTAGTGCATCACACAGAGCTCCTCTATTTTTTTTGCATAAGCACCCATAGGACTTGAAGTGTGTTAGTGGCATCACACAGAGCTCCTATATTTTTTTCCCAGAAGCACCCACAGGACTTCTAGTGTGTTAGTGGCATCACACAGAGCTCCTCTATATTCTTTGCAGAAGAACCCACAGGACTTCTAGTGTGTTAGTGGCATCACACACACAGAGCTCCTATATTTTCTTCTCAGAAGCACCCACAGGACTTCTAGTGTGTTAGTGGCATCACACAGAGCTCCTCTATTTTCTTTGCAGAAGCACCCATAGGACTTCTAGTGTGTTAGTGGCATCACACAGAGCTCCTATATTTTCTTCTCAGAAGCACCCACAGGACTTCTAGTGTGTTAGTGGCATCACACAGAGCTCCTCTATTTTCTTTGCAGAAGCACCCAAAGGACTTCTAGTGTGTTAGTGGCATCACACAGAGCTCCTATTTTTCTTTGCAGAAGCACCCACAGGACTTCTAGTGTGTTAGTGGCATCACACAGAGCTCCTCTATTTTCTTTGCAGAAGCACCCATAGGACTTCTAGTGTGTTAGTGGCATCACACAGAGCTCCTATATTTTCTTCTCAGCAGCACCCACAGGACTTCTAGTGTGTTAGTGGCATCACACAGAGCTCCTCTATTTTCTTTGCAGAAGCACCCACAGGACTTCTAGTGTGTTAGTGGCATCACACAGAGCTCCTCTATATTCTTTGCAGAAGCACCCACAGGACTTCTAGTGTGTTAGTGGCATCACACAGAGCTCCTCTATTTTCTTCTCAGAAGCACCCACAGGACTTCTAGTGTGTTAGTGGCATCACACAGAGCTCCTCTATTTTCTTTGCAGACGCACCCACAGGACTTCTAGTGTGTTAGTGGCATCACACTGAGCTCCTCTATTTTCTTCTCAGAAGCACCCACAGGACTTCTAGTGTGTTAGTGGCATCACACAGAGCTCCTCTATTTCCTTCTCAGAAGCACCCATAGGACTTCTAGTGTGTTAGTGGCATCACACAGAGCTCCTATATTTTCTTTTCAGCAGCACCCACAGGACTTCTAGTGTGTTAGTGGCATCACACAGAGCTCCTCTATTTTCTTTGCAGAAGCACCCATAGGACTTCTAGTGTGTTAGTGGCATCACACAGAGCTCCTCTATTTTCTTTGCAGCAGCACCCACAGGACTTCTAGTGTGTTAGTGGCATCACACAGAGCTCCTCTATTTTTTCTTCCTATATTTTCTTTGCAGCACCCACAGGACTTCTAGTGTGTTAGTGGCATCACACAGAGCTCCTCTATTTTCTTTGCAGAAGCACCCACAGGACTTCTAGTGTGTTAGTGGCATCACACAGAGCTCCTATATTTTCTTTGCAGCAGCACCCACAGGACTTCTAGTGTGTTAGTGGCATCACACAGAGCTCCTCTATTTTCTTTGCAGAAGCACCCATAGGACTTCTAGTGTGTTAGTGGCATCACACAGAGCTCCTATATTTTTCTTCTCAGCAGCACCCACAGGACTACCGACTACAATGGCTGGAAGACCGCCAAGGGGAGGCAGAGCGTGCAGAGCCAAGAACACAGGGCAGGCAGGCTCTGTTTCTAGTGGACGTGGCCGTGGACGTGGACGTGGTCGTGCATCGTCATCAGCACGTGGCCATGGGACACGCGCGTCTTTGTTTTCGGCAGCTGGACATGTGGAGCCGCATCATGCTGAAGGCTTGGTAGAATGGATGACCAAGCCCTCCTCATCCTCCTCATCCTCTCTCACCCAGGCTCAGGGTACTGACAGAGCATCATCAGCCACCCCTTCCCTAGACCCACCATGTCCTCCTGAGGAGTCCCCCGAACTCTTTGAGCACAGTGTTGGGTACATGCTCCAGGAGGATGCCCAACGATTCGAAGGCTCGGATGACGATACCCAGCTTGAGGAATCTGGCAGTACAGTTCCACCAGCTGCAGCTTTACTGCCAGGTTTGCTCTAGTGGTGAAGAGGGAGGGGATGATGAGGTCACTGACTCCACGTGGGTGCCTCAAGGGAGAGAGGATGAGGAGGAGGACGAGGAGGAGGAGGATGCGGCGTCACATGTCCAACGAGGCAGGATGCCCCCTGGAGGCCAGGTAGAGGCCAGCACAGCAACTGTACAACACCGCAGAGCTCCGCCTGTGCAGGGCGCTGCCTCTGCACGTTATCAGAAAAGTTCTTTGGTGTGGGCCTTTTTTGAGACGAGTGCAGCAGATCGCACCACTGCTATTTGCAATATTTGTCTCAAGCGTATCTCGCGTGGCCAAAACATCAGCCGCTTGGGCACCACAAGCATGACCAGACATATGGCGACCTGCCATGCAGCTCGTTGGCAGGCACACATAAAAGACCCACACCAAAGAACTAAGCGGACCTCTCCTTGCTCCTCCTCAGCTGGGATCTCCATCCCCACTACACCTTCAGTCCTCTCTGAAAGCTGCTCTGAGAGGACTGAAGGTGTAGAATTCGGTGTGTCACAACCAAGTACTTGCAGTACACCGACGTCCGAATGCAGCAGGCAAATTTCCCTGCCCCAGCTGCTGGACCGTAGAAAGAAGTACACTCCCAGCCATCCACATGCCCAGCGGTTGAATGCTAGCCTTGCTAAATTGCTAGCACTTCAACTGCTGCCTTTTCAGTTGGTAGACTCGGCCCCCTTCCGTGAGTTTGTTCAATGTGCGGTTCCTCAGTGGCAGGTTCCCAAACGCCACTTTTTCTCGCGGAAAGGCGATTCCGTCTCTCTACCGGCATGTGGAGGGCAATGTCCATGCCTCGCTGGACAGGGCGGTCAGCGGTAAGGTGCATATTACCGCTGACTCATGGTCCAGCAGGCATGGACAGGGACGGTACCTTTCTTTCACGGCCCATTGGGTCACTCTATTGGCAGCTGGGAGGGATGATGCAGGACAAGGTGCAGTAGTGTTGGAGGTTGTTCCGCCACCACGCCTCCAAAACGCGACTACTGCTACTGGTTGTGACACACCTCTCTCCTCCACCCCCTCCTCTTCTTCTTCCTCCAGTGCTCTGTCCTTGGAACCAGCGGTGCTCCGTAGGCGTACAAGGGGCTACGCAAGTACGCAGGCAAAAAGATGCCATGCCGTGCTTGCGCTGGTGTGTTTGGGGGACAGGAGCCACACTGGGCCAGAGGTTCTGGCAGCTCTGCAGGGGCAGGCCGAGAGGTGGTTGACGCCACGTCAGCTTAAGCCAGGAATGGTCGTTTCTGACAATGGCACCAACCTCCTCTCCGCCCTGCGACAGGGGCAGCTCACCCATGTGCCCTGCATGGCTCACGTCCTCAACCTGGTGGTGCAGAGGTTCTTGGGCAGGTTCCCAGGCTTACAGGATGTCCTGAGGCAGGCCAGGAAAGTCTGTGTGCATTTCCGCCGATCTTATAATGCCAGTGCTCGGCTGACTGAGCTGCAAAAGGAGCTGAACCTGCCCAAGAACCGCCTAATATCTGACATGCCCACCAGGTGGAACTCAACGTTGGCCATGCTGCAGCGACTGCACACGCAGCAGAGGGCCATCAATGAGTACCTTTGCGACTACGGCACCAGGACAGGGTCAGGGGAGCTTGTTTTTTTTCCCCACGTCAGTGGAGCATGATCAGGGATGCATGCACTGTCCTCTCACCATTTGAGGAGGCCACGAGGATGGTGAGCAGTGACAGTGCATGCATCAGTGACACTGTCCCTCTTGTCCACCTGTTGGAGCATACGCTGCGTGGGATAATGGACAGGGCACTTGAGGCAGAACAGAGGCAGGAAGAGGAGGACTTCCTTGCCTCTCAAGGCCCCCTTTATCCGGACAGTGTTCCTTCTGTCCCACCCATCACACAGGAAGAGGATGAGGAGGAGGAGGAGGAGGAGGAGGAGGAGGAGTGTGTGAGCATGGAGGTGGAGCCTGGCACTCAGCATCAGCAGCAGCAGTCTTTTAGGGATGATGTACAGTCCCAACAAGCCAGTGGACTTGTACGTGGCTGGGAGGAGGTGGCTGGCGATCATGTCATCCTCAGTGACCCAGAAGACTCCGGACCGAATGCCTCAGCTAACCTACGCTGCATGGCCTCCCTGATCCTGCAAAGCCTGCGGAAGGATCCTCGTGTTCTTCGGATCAAGGAGAGGGACCATTACTGGCTGGCCACTCTCCTTGATCCGCGGTACAAGGGTAAGGTTGCGGACCTTATCTTGCCGTCGCAGAGGGAGCAGAGGATGAGACATCTCAGGGAGGCCTTGCAGAAAGGTCTGTGCAACGCGTTCCCAGAAACTGGGAGGCTACAAACTCCTGGTCCTGGGCGACGAGTTGCTGAGGCTTCGGTCAGTGGCAGAAGGAGCGGTGGGGAAGGTGGACGTCTGACCGATGCGTTCAGACAATTTTTTAGTCCGCAGCCCCAAGGTATGATCGGTTCCAGCAACCATCGCCAGCGTCTGATATACATGGTGCAGGAATACCTTGGGGCAAGGTCAGACTTGGACACCTTTCCCACCGAAAATCCTCTGGCTTACTGGGTCCTGAGGAGGGATCACTGGCCAGAGCTTGCACAGTATGCAATTGAGCTACTGGCCTGTCCTGCCTCCAGCGTTCTTTCCGAACGCACATTCAGTGCTGCTGGAGGATTTGTGACTGATCATAGGGTGCGCCTGTCCACCGCCTCGGTTGATCGACTGACATTCATCAAAATGAATCAGTCTTGGATCACCACCAGCTACCAGGCACCTGAGGCGGATATAACCGAATAATTTTTAATGTCACATCCCTTCAAGACTGCCTATGCTGATGCTGAGTGACTGTCCTCTTATGTTCACTGACTATCCTCTTCCTCCTCCTCAATGATCCATGCCACCACACCAGTGCCAAGGCACAATTTTTCAGCCCCTGTTTAACAGGGGCGTGTACTTACAATTTTTTAAAAAAAATGCTTCGCAACACGTGTGACTGCTGTGCTCCAAGTACAGTCTCTGTGAGGGCCGTGTTGCAGTGTTGTGGCACCAGCACCAGTGCCTAAGGCACAATTTTTCAGCCCCTGTTTAACAGGGGCGTGTACTTACAATTTTTTTTAAAAAATGCTTCGCAACACGTGTGACTGCTGTGCTCCAAGTACAGTCTCTGTGAGGGCCGTGTTGCAGTGTTGTGGCACCAGCACCAGTGCCTAAGGCACAATTTTTCAGCCCCTGTTTAACAGGGGCGTGTACTTACAATTTTTTAAAAAAAAATGCTTCGCAACACGTGTGACTGCTGTGCTACAAGTCTCTGTGAGGGGTTGCAGTGTTGTGGCACCAGCACCAGTGCCTAAGGCACAATTTTTCAGCCCCTGTTTAACAGGGGCGTGTACTTACAATTTTTTAAAAAAATGCTTCGTGTGACTGCAGTGTACAGTATCTGTGAGGGCCGGTTTGCAGTGTTGTGGCACCAGCACCAGTGCCTAAGGCACAATTTTTCAGCCCCTGTTTAACAGGGGCGTGTACTTACAATTTTTTAAAAAAATGCTTCGCAACACGTGTGACTGCTGTGCTCCAAGTACAGTCTCTGTGAGGGGTTGCAGTGTTGTGGCACCAGCACCAGTGCCTAAGGCACAATTTTTTTTTAGCCCCTGTTTAACAGGGGCGGGTAATTACAAATCTTGATCTAATAGTTCACAGCAGGGCCCATTCCTGCGCCCACCAGTTCTCTGTGAGGGGGTGCAGTGTTGTGGCAACCCACCACCACCGCCAAAGGCACAATTTTTCTGCCCCTGTTTAACTATGAGGGCAACAAATCTTGATCAAATAAGGGCCCATTCCTGCGCCCACCAAGAGTAACTATGAGGGCCTACAGTCTTGTGGCAACACCACCACCACCACCGCCAAAGGCCCAATTTTTCTGCCCTGTTCATCAGGTGCTTGCAATTACAAATCTTGATCTAATAACTCACAGCAGGGCCCATTCCTGCGCCCACCAAGAGTAACTATGAGGGCCTACAGTCTTGTGGCAACACCGTCCACCACCACCGCCAAAGGCCCAATTTTTCTGCCCTGTTCATCAGGTGCTTGCAATTACAAATCTTGATCTAATAACTCACAGCAGGGCCCATTCCTGCGCCCACCAAGAGTAACTGTGAGAGCTTACAGTCTTGTGGCAAAACCGTCCACCACCACCGCCAAAGCCCCAATTTTTCTGCCCTGTTCAACAGGTGCATGCAATTACAAATCTTGATCTATTAACTCACAGCAGGGCCCATTCCTGTGCCCACCAGTCTTGTGGCTACACCAACATCTAATAGGGCAAATTTCTGCAGAGTATATACGCCAGGCCCCTACTTTCAAACATCCAACTTACAAACGACTCCTACTTGCAAATGGAAAGAGAAAACAGGAAGTGAGAGGAAATCTACCCCTAGGAAGGGAAATTCTATCCTGTTAGATTTAATTTGGGAAAAAGGTATCTCCTCTCTACTGATACTTTATCACCAATCCTTGTTTCAATTAAAACCCCACTTTTCCAAAAACATTTGTCATTGGGACGGAAAGTGAGGTGACATGTTCTGAACAGATGTGCAAAGACAGCAAATGTTACAGGGGTGATAACCCCCCCTATGTTCTCCAAAAAGCTTAAAAATAGATTTTTTTGGGATGGAGCTACACTTCATAATGTACCTGTTCAGATTCTACTTAAGATCAAACCTAAAGCCGCAAGTGGTTTTAAATGGCTTCTTTTTTTCCTTTTACAAATGTCATTTTGTGCAAGGACAGTTCTAAACACGGGAAACACATGCCACTTCACAGGCATACTTTGGACACCCCCCCAGGTACCATATTTAAAGGAAAATTCACTTTTTTTTTTTCACTTTATGCATCATTAAAATGACTGCTCCCGAAAAAACGTTAGTTTTTAAAAGTTCTTTTTGCATTGATATATGTCCCCTGGGGCAGGACCCGGGTCCCCAAACCTGTTTTATGACATTAACATGCATATTGGCCGTTGTAATTAGCACTTTTGATTTCGAACGTTCGCGTCCATTATAACGTATAGGGTTCGAAAATTCGCGCGAACTTTCGGTCCGTTCGAAGGTTCTGGTTCGAACCGAACCCGGGGGTGTTCGGCTCATCCCTAGCTGTGTTCTCCCACACTCACCTGTTGTGGTGACAATTTCTCCAAGTTCGATGATCTCTCCTTCCTCCTCCTCCTCTGCTTCTGCTCTTTCCCCTTTTTTGGTAGGTGTTGGTTTGGGGGTTTCCTCAGACGGCCCAAGTTTTCGCTCCCCTATGAGAATGTCCAAAAGGAAGATTTAGCAACACAAGCTATTGAGGGCAGAAATAGGAAATGACAAACATTGCTTGAAAGTGACGGACACTATTTTAGTTTGGCCAGTTACAAATGTCAACTACATGAATGAAGTCACTTTGTAAAGGTGCTAAACTGACTAGCTTTTTGGTAGAAGTTTGTGTGATGGAGACCACCCTCTAGTATCCACTGGAGCACATGTGTGGAAAAGCATAATAAAAAGGGGGTTTGGGTGTACCAGCACTAGTGCTCTAGAGTCCAGATGGGTAAACAGCTACTGAGTGACCTCTCCTTTACATTGAATAAATTGGCTTTACATTCTTGATGACATTTCTAGTGAGAACAAACTTCCTTTCCCCAAAAAAACACCAAACATCGTATTATAAGTGGCCGAACGATCGAGGTTGCGTACGATCGAATGCACACACACACGACCATGACAGTGGCAGAAAGATCGCGGCTGAGTACGATCGAATGCACAGACGAACCTGAAAGTGGCCATTTTGGAATGTACAACTTGGTAAAAATCAAAACACAATGGAGCAGTATGCAAGCAAGAAATCAAACACAAAACACAACTACTTACTTTTTTGAAGAATTCTCTTGATCTTTCTGTACTGATCGGCCTCCCTCAGTTTCAGGTCTGACCAGCGTTTCCTGAGTTGCTCCTTGGATCGTTGTACCCCAAAATTATTGTACAGCCTTCTCACAACTTTAGACATGATCTTGGCCTTGCGGACATTGGGGTTGAGGTAAGGCCCATACTTCCCATCATAGTCGCTCCTCTTTAATATGTCCACCATCTCCAACATTTCTCCAAATGACATATTGGAGGCCTTGAATTTCAGGTTCCGGGATCGGGACGTTTCTGCCTCCGGACTTTCCTCGTCCTCCTCCTCGTTGGTGGGATATTTGTGGCGCACCTGCTGTGTCCCCGCCATGTGCTCTCCCCACTACGCCGTAAAGAGAAGGGGTGGGGAATAGACGAGAAAGATCGTCAGGGGCGGGCGGAGTTTGAAGCATGCGCAGTGTATATAAAACGTCACACGCCTGTGTCGTAGCCACGATCTGGGAGACGAGGGGAGAGAAAACTCACACGAGACGATCGCTACAAACGAAGGTACAATTTAACGTTCGTACATAACTAGCCTAGACTGATTTGAACTTGAGGCTTCTTTATGGAGAAGATTAGGAGAGTTTAGCCTGACATAATTTATAGGGTTTGGTGTGTTGTTGTGTCTTGCAGAGATTGATATGAAGGGATTCAACGACATGAGTTTTCTCCCCCTCTTCATTGCCAAATACAGGGATTTTCCCATATTGTGGCAGGGTATACACCCACATTACACCAACAAACCAAAGAGGCACGCAGCCCTGGAGGAACTTGTGGAATTTGTCAAGCCAAGGTTCCCCACGGCAACTGTTGATGATATTAGAAAGAAAATTGGCAGCCTGAGGAGTGCGTATATCAGGGAGAGGAAGAAGGTCGTGAAGTCTGAGGAAACTGCAACTTCAGCAGATGAGGTCTATGTCCCCAAGCTCTGGTACTATCAGAGTCTCCATTTTCTGAAGGACCAGGCTGATGTCACGGAGCCAACCTCAACTCCTCCTTCCACGCTTCCTTGCGCACAGCCCACCCCTGATGAGGCTTCCGAGGAGCAACCTGGGCCTTCCAGTCTGGAAGAGGTAGAGGAGCCCAGCTTGTTCCAGGTATAGTAGTTTTGTTACCATTTATGGGAATAATGAATGATGTTCACTTAATTCAGGATCGCCAATTGCTTAGTTCCTAACGTGTTTGACATATCAACAGACAGTGGTGTGGGAGACATTTGGGGCCAGAATCTAAACTGCTGGGCTGAGAATTGTATGGTTTTCTATTTGTAAACATTTTGCACCAGTCACTAGATGAGAATTGTGTGTGTTTGATGAACAAATAACTGAAACTATGTCCCTTTTTCCTACACAGGAAGACCTCAGCCAGGAGGTGGCTGTGGAAGGTGGCAGTCAGGAGGAGGCAGGGGTTAGTGGCAGCCACCAGCTGGGTAGTGGCAGCCAAGAGGGGGCTAGGCCTCGGAGCCTGACTGACACCCAAACCCCTCCCCTCCGCCCTCCGTACAAAAGGGCGAGAAGGGGGGGTTATGCGGCACAGTCAGCGCTCCGGATGATCAGAGAGGCTTCAGACTCCCTACATGCCACACCCGCCGACGAGGAGACCTTTGGCTCGGTGGTTGTCACAAAAATGATGGGTATGGAGGTGGGGCAACGCAACATGTGTGAGGGGCTCATCCTCCATGTCCTAAATAAGGGTAGGGCTGGGGAGGTGACCCCAGTCACACATGTTTGCCATAGTTACCATGCTCCGCCTCCTCCTCCTCCTCCTCCTCCTTCTGCCACCCCACCAGCACGACAGCCACAGCGTGGAAGGAAGCGTGGAAGGAAGACCTGAGAGTGACGACCTGCAATCAGTCTGGTGTGAGAGAAGATGGAGCCTCTTGTAGTACCAGAGCCTGGGGACCTAGATGGCATCTGCTGCAGTTCCGGATACTTTGGACTTCACGACCAGATTGCACTCCCCTTAATATACGTACTCCTCAGGCCCCCAATTTTCTACGCTTGGACAATGATGGTTGCCGTGGGGGGCCAAGACTTTGCAAATTCCCCAAGTTTCACCATGGCTGCGTTCCTCTTTGGTTTGTTGGTGTGACCTAAATAAAGGTTTTTTTTGATTTGAAATAATCATTGACTATTGTGTTTTACTTTGCTACAATGACAGTTTTTCTTTGAGTAGGCTGGTACATTTCACTAATCCTAAAGTAGAATTAACAAGGGGCAACAACAACAAACAACCTCCTAGTAAATTTAAGCAAGAAATACAAATGTAAATAATGTGTTTTTGGTAATTTGAGACACACAACCCCCCTCCAAAAAAAAAAAAAAAAAAACATTCAAATATGTATTCCCCAAAAAAAACAAAAAAAGACAAATCATGGTAAAAAAATAACAAAGATTCTTTTCCGTTCAGAGTAAAAATAAACATGTAGTGTATAAATGCTGCAAAGTAATAAAGAAGTAAGTTTGTGAGAAGTGCGGGTGAATAGGAGCAGCTAAAACATGTCATTCTTGTTGCATTGTAAAGAAAAAGAGAATGCGCTGCATTAAAGACATTTTAACATTGCAGCGTGACGAATGTGCTGTGTCGATTAGGAAAGGTAGTTTTACCTGACCGAGCGCTTCCGTCACAGAATTTCTTCTGAGCATGCGTAGCACTTTGTCCGTCGGACAAGCGTACACACGCTCGGATTTGGTGTGATCGGACCGGGTTGACGGGAAATCTTTCCAGCAGGAGATAAGACTTTGTCCGACGGACAAACCGACGAACACTGTCCGATGGTGCCTACACACGGTCTGATTTTTCAACAACCTTGTCCGATCGGACCAAATTGATGAAAAAGTCCGACCGTGTGTATGGGGCTTAAGTGTCACTGGTTCCCACAAAGTGTCAAAAGTGTCACTAATGCCGCGCACACACGAAAGGAGTGGGCCTCATCTGACTTTTTTTTTCGAAAATTCTGACGGACCTAGAAATAGAACATGTTTTAAATATTTCCGACGGAACCAATTCGGGAAAACCTCTCGTCTGTATGCTGTTCCGATGGACCAAAAACTACGCATTCTCTGAAGCAAGTACGAGACGAAAGCTATTGGCTACTGGCTATTGAACTTCCTTTTTCTAGTCCCGCCGTACGTGTTGTACGTCACCGCGTTCTTGGCGGTCGGACTTTGGTGTGATCGTGTGTAGGCAAGACAGTTTCAGCGGAACTCCGTCGGAAAAACCTTCGGAGTTTATTACGACGGGAAAACTGGTCATGTGTACGCGGCATTAGTGTCCGATTTGTCCACCGCGATATCGCAGTCCCGCTATGAGTCGTTGATTGCTGCCATTGCTAGTAAAAAAAATAAAAAATATGTCCCCGGATATCATTTTAAAAATCTGGTCACCTTACCCTATAATAATTTATGGGTCTCAAGGATCCTCTGCTTAAACCAAATTGTTGAAGGCCAGAGGGTAGAATGCTCCTTACATTGATGGTCAGTGGGAAGAATGTCCCTCACATTAGTTATGAGGAAAGGTTCTGAGCACTGAACTTGTTCTCTCTGGAGAGGAGACACTTGAGAGGGGATATGATTTCAATGTACAAATACCGTACTGGTGACCCCACAATAAGGTATTAGGCTTAAGTAAGATAAAACTTTTCCGCGTTAGGGAATTTAATAAGACATGCAGTCATTCACTAAAATTAGAAGAAAAGCTGGAGATGTCTGCAGGACAAGGGCACACTTTACCATATATACTGGGGGTGCCCGCGGATTGTACCCTACTGGCAGGAAGTCCAGCAATTATTAACCCAACTCCTGGGAACACACATCCCTATGAATTCCAAATCTTTCCTAATGGGCATACCCCACCTACAACTATCTACACCCTGCAAGAAATTAATGAGACATATACTAACAGCTGTACGCTGCCTTATAGCCCTAAATTGGAAAAAAAAACGCCCCCCTGACCCAGGAGCCCTACACGCCAGAATTAAAGATGCAGAGCTGATGGAGAAGATGACCGCCAGGATGCAGGACAGGCTGGAAGCACATGATATGGTATGGAGCCCCTGGAACCTCCGAGAAATCCAGAACCAAACCTGACCCGGCATGCTGGACCACCACGGTGACAACCCTCCCCTACTTCATCTTTCCTCCCTCATGCTTTCTCTTCCCCTCTCCTCCAACCCCTTAAGACCCCTCTTATGACTTTTGCCTCCCCTCTATAAGCAACCATAACTCCCCTACGTTATGAGGAACACGGGTTCCTACCTTCCTAAAAGAATAGACCGAAATAAAGACACTAATGACTTAGGAGGAATTCAGTGTTTATTAGGTACACTGTATATTTAGACCTAGATGTTTTCTGTCTTCCGCCCCCCCCCCCAAGTCTATAGGTCTGTGAACTCTGAGTACTTTTTCTGACCCTCTCTTTTTCTTTTTTCCTTTTCCTTCGTTCTCTCTTGTTATTTTTTCTCCTGTGATATCATATTGTGAGTAATAGCGCAAGCTATAATTCTTGCTTTGACTGCTTGATTCACCTGTATTGTACAATTCTTGAATAAAATGTTATTTGATAAAAAATTTTTTTGAAGAAAAGAGGTTTAACCTTAAACTACGTAGACGGTTCTTTACAGTGAGAGCGGTTAGGATGTGGAATTCTCTTCCGCAGGCGGTGGTTTCAGCGGGGGGCATCGATAATTTAAAAAAACTATTAGATAAGCACCTAAGCGACCACAACATACAGGGATATACAATGTAATACTGACATATAATCACACACATAGGTTGGACTTGATGGACTTTTTTCAACCTCGCCTACTATGTAACATTGGTGGTCAGTGGGAAGAATGCCCCCCTTACAGTGGTGGTAAGTGAAACAAAGGACAAAGATGTATTCTAGGTTTTTATGCAATATAATTTACAACTGAAATACCCCTCCCAGGAAATATTGACACTTTGGGCCCAATTTGGACATTTTCACTTAGGGGTGTACTCACTTTTGTTGCCAGCGGTTTAGACATTAATGGCTGTGTGTTGAGTTATTTTGAGGGGACAGCAAATTTACACTGTTATACAAGAAAGCTTTATTTGTGGGGAGAAAAAGGACATCAATTTTACAGTGTTGCACGACTGCGCAATTGTCAGTTTAAGCAACGTAATGCCGTATCGCAAAAAATGGCCTGTTCATGAAGGGGGTTAAAGTGGTTGTAAACCCTTTACAACCACTTTTTACTGCAGGTAAAATAATTAGGCTTACCTGTAGCTACCCCGGATATCTCCTAAACCTGCACGGTTTAGAAGATATCCCCTGTATCAGCATGTGGCAATGTCGTGCCGTTGCTTCAGTGAGTGTGCCGTTACCGGTGGCATGCGTGGGAGTGACATCATCGCGGCTCCGGCCAGTCACAGCACCGGAACACACGATACCCAGAAGTAACTCCGGGAGCGATGTTGCAAGCTGGACCAGTGTACGGGGAGTGCTGCGGGGGCTTCGATCTAAGGTAAGTATTTCATAATGAGCTAGTATGCTATGCATACTAGCTCATTATGCCTTTGTCTTGCAGGTTTTTTATTTATTTTTAGTGTGTTTTTAAGCCTTCTCTAGGTGGAAGAGGTTAACAGACAGGTGGAGCTCTGAGGAAAGTGGAAGCTCAGGTGCAGTGTTTTTTTTTGTTTGAAGGGGGGGCGGAAAAACAACCACCCCCCGCAGCACCTTAAAGCCCCCCACCCCCCCTCCAGCTCACTGTCTGCCGGACAGTCCACTTACCCTAACTAGGCGACGGGAATCGGGCAGCATTAGACATCAAGGAGTGGGGGTGATCAGGGCATCTGCGGACATCAGGCTGCGGCGTGCATCGGGTAGCGGCTCCTGTGTCTTCTCCTCTTCCCTCCTCCTCGCTTCTGCCGTGCGTCTTCTCCCCTCCTTCTAGACGTCCAATAGGATTGCCTGTCCTTTCAGCCAATTGGGTGATGGGTATCAGAGCCGTTTCCCGATTGGCCGGGAAGAGGATTAATTCGCTGTTGTAACACCTGGGTGGGCTTATAGCGCAATGCTCAAAAAACATCCCGCCACTGTAATTCAGGCGCATGGCGTCCTGAAAGGGGCCAGATGCATGAATAGGGGGTGGCGGCGGCGATGGAAATAGCATGAATAGGGGGTGGCGGCCGTGGATAGAGGGGGGCGGCGCTCGGGCGCCCCTAAGGGATGGGCCGCCACTTCAAAGGTGGATAAACGTCCCTCCCTGAGATTTCCGTTTTCGTTCGTTTACAAAAATTGGAATTGATTTTTCGCCATCTGTTTTCATCACTTCAGCCCCGGAAGAATTTACCCCCTTCCTGACCAGAGCACTTTTTGCTATTCGGCACGCCCACGCTTTAACTGACAATTGCACGGTCGTACGGTGCTGCACCCAAACAAAATTTACGTTCTTTTTTTCCCACAAATAGAGCATTTTTTTGGTGGTATTTGATCGCCTCTGTGATTTAAATTTTTTGCGCTATATACAAAAAAAGAACGACAATTAAAAAGAAAAAAAAAGAAAAAAAGCAATAATTTGCTATAATAAATATCCCCCCAAAAATATATAACAATTATTTTTTCTCAGTTTAGGCCGATATGTATTCTTCTACATATTTTTGGTAAAAAAATAAAATAAATCGCAATAAGCATATATTGATTGGTTTGAGCAAAAGTTATATATAGCGTCTACAAAATAGGGGATAGATTTATGGCATTTTATTATAAAAAAATTTATTAGTAAAGGAGGCGATCTGCAACTTTTATGGCGCACATTATGACGGACACATCGGACACGTTTGACACTATTTTGGGATCATTGTCATTTATACAGCGATCAGTGCTATAAAAATGCTCTGATTACTGTGTAAATGACACTGGCAGGGAAAGGGTTAAACACTAAGGGGGACGATCAAGGGGTTAAGTGTGTCCTAAGGAGTGATTCTAACTGTAGGGGGATGGGCTACCACTGACATGACAGAGATCACTGCTCCCGATGACAGGGTGCAGTGATCTCTGTCATGTCACTAGGCAGAACGGGGAAATGCCTTGTTTACATCTCCCCGTTCTGCCGCTCCGTGACACGATTGCGGGACACCGGCAGACATCGAGTCCGCGGGTCCCGCAGGCACGACCACGTCTCATTTTCATCACTGAAAACATCCATCTGATAAAAACTATGCCGAAAATATTTTCATCCACGAAATGAACACTGATTCCAGCAACCCATTTTGTCCAGGTTCTGTTCACTGCAGCCAGTAAAACATCAGCTGGGCACAGCAAAGCCAAGGGCCACAAAATGAATGACTATCGGTAGCTTTGCTTGCAATCACGTCTAATGCCCCGTACACACGGTCGGAAATTCCGACGGAAAATGTCCGATCGGACCATGTTGTCGGAAAATCCGGCCGTGTGTGGGCTCCATCGGACTTTTTCTGTCGGAAAAAATTTGAGATCCTGCTCTCAAATTTTCCGACAACAAAGTTCGATCGGACCTTTTCCGATCGTGTGTAGAGAATTCCGACGGACAAAGTGCCATGCATGCTCAGATCAAATTACGAGACCAAAGCTATTGGCTACTAGCCTCTACGTAGTCCCGTCGTACGCAACGAACGTCACCACGTTCAGAATGATCGGATTTTCCGACAACTTTGTCCGACGGATTTTGTGGTCGGAAATTTCCGACCGTGTGTATGGGGGCTTATGCTGCGTACACACGAGCGGATTGGATCTTGGATGGTTTTCCGCTCCTCCGCTTTTATGCGCAAGCTTGGCTTGCATGCACATGGTCACACAAAAGAACACACTGACGAGCCGAGGAAATGAAGTTCAATGCTTCCGAGCATGCGTCTAATTGTTTCCAAGCATGCGTAGGAATTTTGCGCATCGGAATTTGTACAGACGATCGGAATTTCCGATCAAAACTTTTTCCGACCGAAAAATTCAGAACCTGCTCTCAATCTTTTGCTGGGAATTCGGCCAGCAAAAGTCCAATGAAGCATACACACGGTCGCAATTTCCGATCGTGTGCACGCGGCATTATCGTTTTTTTTTGCTTGTCAGTATAAACATTTTTATTAGGTAACAAGAAAATTTTTCAAATTCCAAATTATGTCACCTTGAATATTTTATCCTTGCTGTAAATGAAAAGGTACCCTGCAGTCAAACAGAAACATTAAGATATAAACAGTTTAAAAGAAATGCAGTCTGCAAGGTTTTCAAGATTCTCACCCAGGCCTTGCTGTAGTACAGAAAGCCCCAAAATTTTTGGAAAGTATACCTCTGATCTGGGAACCACCTACAGAGCCATTGCTGCCTAATGCCGCGTACACACGGTCAGAATTCTCGTCGGAAAAAGCTTGGATGGTTTTCCTGTCGGAATTCCGACGGAATTTCGCTCAAACCGTCTTGCCTACACACGGTCACACCAAATTCCGACGGTCAATAACACCACGCCTTAAAAAACGTTCAACTGCACTATAAAAGGGAAGTTTAATGCTTCTGAGCATGTGTCGAATTGTTTCCGAGCATGCGTCGGAATTTTGCGTGTCGGAATTGCATACACACGGTCGGAAAATCCGATAGAAAGGTTTTCCGTCTGAAAAATTAAGAACAGGTTCTCAATCCAAAGTCCGTCGGAAATTCCGACAGAAAAAGACAGATGGGCATACACACGGTCGGAAAATCCGATGAAAAGCTCCCATCGGACTGTTTCCATCGGAAATTCCGACCGTGTGTACGCCGCATTACACACACATAGAAAGCCTGATATCACTGCACACATTTTGTCACAACCACTAATTCAATTTGGACTCCACTTTGGAAGTGCAAATCTGCTTATTAATACATCAAGCAGAGAAAGAGTTGCAAAGCACCGATTTGGGAAATATACAGATCCGTCCCACATGTGAGGAGCTCTCTGGAACCCACTTACAGTGGATTGCGTGGAACTGGGATTAAAGTACTGTATATACTCGAGTATAAGCCGATCCGAATATAAGCCGAGGCACCTAATTTTACCACAAAAAAATGGGAAAACTTATTGACTCAAGTATAAGCCTAGGGTAAGAAATGCACAGCTACTGTAAGTGAAAAAGAGGGTCAACAATGCCCATTTGCAGCCTCACTGTGCTCATTTGCAGCCTCACTGTGCCCATTTGCAGCCATAGGTCCCCCGAACTTCAAACTTGGTGGTTAAGGGTTCATAGATGCCCCCTAGCTGAAACGGTTTTCAAATTTGGGGTCTCTGGACCCAAAGAGTCCCGAAATGACATTGCTGCAGATGGACACAGTTGACCGACTTGGGGTTCCTATCACCAAGTGGCCCCCGAGATACGGGGGCCCCAAATCGGTTTGGAAAATGTCAAGCACTTTTCTGCAGCAGAGAATGACATTTTACAAACCGAATTTGCGGCCCCGTATCTCGGGGCCACTTGGTGCTAGGAATCCCATCATGGATATGTTGTAGTGATGGCTCCACTTGGTTTGCACACCAAATCCTAGCACCAAGTGGCCCCGAGATACGGGGCCGCAAATTCGGGTCAGAAAATGTCATTCTCTGCGGCAGGAAAGTGCTTGACTCGAGTATAAGCCGAGGGGGGCATTTTCAGTACAAAAAAATGTGCTGAAAAACTCGGCTTATACTCGAGTATATACGGTAATGCTACAGATTGGAAATAAAAAACAAACAAAAGAAAACAAACATATGATACTAAAGCCTCGTACACACGATCGGATTGTTGGCCAGCAAAGCATCAGGCTTTTGTCCGAAGGGCGTGTGCCAGGAACTTGTCTTGCATACTAACGGCACACAATTGTCGGCCAACAAACACAAATGTAGTGACGTGCTACGTGGAATTTCAGCTCTTGAGCGCCACCCTTTGGGCCCCTTCTGCTAATGTCGTGTTTGGTGAGCATTGATTCCGAGCATGCGTGTTTATACTTTTATGTGACGATTTGAAAATCTGACAATAGATCGTTGTCCGCCGAAAATTTACTAGCCTGCCAACCAACATTTTTTGGCTGAAAGTTGGACAACAATTGTCTGATGGAGCGTACCAACAGTCGGATTTTAAGCAGTCTGTCATCACACAGTTCCCTGTTGAAAATCTGATTGTGTGAAAGTACGAGGCTTTACGTACTCTGTGCAATGGTTTTGCACAGAACAGCCCCCCATCCTCTTCTTTTTTGAGTCCCCTGATTGCGGTCCTGGCTCCTCCCCCCCTGCTGAGTGCCCCCCAATAGCAAGCCTCTTGCTATGGGTGCACCTGAGCAGGCTTGCTCCCGAGCCACGCTCCTGTGAATGTGCATTGTCCATTCACACATACCGCACCCCCTGCTCTCTCCTCATTGGCTCACTGGCTATGATTGAAAGCAGCACGAGCCAATGGCTCCCGAAGAGCTGTTGTTCTCATGCACATCGGTGGATCGAGTTCGGTCTAAGATAATGTGTATCACAGCACTCAAGAAAAACAATGAATGAACCATATAACGGATAATAGTGCTGGAAATAACTCCAGTGAAGACAAAATATTGTAAATCAAGTCCATAAAGTGATAACATCAAAGGGTAAGTCCTTCTGGTCAACTCAATGAAAACAGACTGGAAACATATGCTTGACTGACGTCAGAATAAGGAGTAAGTACTCTTACCGGAAGCGTTGGATGTGAGTACCATACGGCATACACATCAGACAGGCTTAAAGATGAAAAGTCTTGCATCTATGGAAAGCCGCCACAGACTGGAACTCCAACGATTTCCGGAACTGTACACTGAATTGGTCAGCAAGGTAAGTATACTCGACACGCAATCATCCGATGGTCGCAGGAATGATTGTGGAGACCGGGGAAAGGGATAAAAAATGGAGACCACTCCAATGGTGCAGGTCAAAAAGAGCATGAATTTATTCACATATGCATGTGAAAATTAAAAAGAATAAAAAATCTCGAGACAATAAATGAAAAATTCGGCAATATGAGGGGCGTAGGATAGCTGGCCCGACGCGTTTCGACTAAAGTCTTCCACAGGGGCATATCTCTGAGAGAATATTTTGTCTTCACTGGAGTTATTTCCAGCACTATTATCCGTTATATGGTTCATTCATTGTTTTTCTTGAGTGCTGTGATACACATACACTCTTGCACATGTATTAGCGCTACATTTTTGGATCTACACGTATTTTGACTTTGTTTGTTTTGTTTGTTGGCAGCTTTTTGCATGGTTTATATTGATTAGCGCGGTTTTTTCCCCCAATTTATTCGGTCTAAGATAAGTATAAGGGGGGGCTGGGGGGAAGCTGCACCCGGAAGGTTTTTTTACCTTAATGCATAGAAATCTTCTGCCTTTACGAAAGATAAATAGGAAAATAAACCACTTGCCACCCGCCATATAGCAATATGACGTCGGTAAAGTGGTTTAGTTATCCTGATCGGATGTTATATGACGTGATCAGGATAACAAGCCGGCGTGCGGCCGTGGGGGCAATCGAAGGTGCTGTGTGTCAGTCTGACACACCGCAACTCCGATCGTGGTATGGAGCCTCTGACAGAGGCTTCTTACCATGTGATCAGCTGTGACCAATCACAGCTGATCATCGCGTAAACCAGGAAGTGCTGGTAAACGGCTTTCCTTGGTTCACGCTGACAGGGAGAGCCGATCGACGGCTCTCCCTGTCAGATGGGGGTCTGTGCTGATAATCAGCACATTGATTATCAGCACAGCCCCCATCAGATGTGCCCATCAGCTGCCAATAAGTGCCCATAACCTGCCAGCCTGTGCCCCATAATAAATGCCTGCCAGTGCCCATAAAAGTGTCAATCAGTGCCCACAGCAGTGCCAATCAGTGCCCATAAAAGTGCCAGTGCCCCATCAGTAATGCCTGTCAGTGCCCATCAGATCCCACTCAGTCAGGCCTGTCAGTAGCTCCTCATCAGTGCTGCCTATCCAGTGCCACCTGTGCCCATCAGTGCCGCCTATCAGTGTGCAACAGTTTTTGTTTTCGTAATTGTCTGTCTTTTTTTGTTTATAGCGCAAAAAAAAATAAAAAACCGCAGAGGTGATCAAATACCACCAAAAGAAAGCTCTATTTGTGGGGAAAAAAAATTATAAAAATTTAGTTTGGGTGCAGTGTTGTATGACCGCGCAATGTTCATTCAAAGTGCGACAGCGCTGAAAGCTGAAAATTGTCCTTGGCAGTAAGGGGGGAAAGTGCCCGGTATTGAAGTGATTAGAATAGATGTATACCAATCTGAAAATCTCTTAGACCAACTGTTCTCAACCTGGGTTCTCAAACCAGAGGTTTCTAGGGGTTTCCTGAGCAATTAGCAACTTCTGCACCCCGTGAGTAATTAGTGAAAATCACCTTTTTAGCTATCGATAAGGGATGATTCTTCCCAATGACCACAAACGTAAGGGGCATTCTTCCTAGTAACCAATACTGATGTTCTGTGATCTGTAGATCTAGTAATTATTAGCAGGCATTCCCATAGCTTCCAACTGTCCCTGATTTGGAGGGACTGTCCCTGATTTGGAACAATGTCCCTTTGTCCCTCTTTCCTACTCATTTGTCCCTCATTTTGGTCTGATCTATATAGATAAATATATAAAATGCACTTTTTATCAATCAAAAAGTGTTTCCCAGAGCTAAACCTTTCATCCAATTTCTAAATTGCTGCATTTGTAAATTCCAAAAGCCAATATGAAGGAATAGTAATGGTAAAAAAAAAAGCACTTGTGGGTTGAACCAATCTTTTATTTTTTGTACAATTCTACTTTAAGGGGGCGTGGCAATGGGTGTGTCCTATGCCTGCATACTTTTGCTGATAGGTGTCCCTCATTCCCATCTCTAAAAGTTGGGAGGTATGCATTCCCTGAGCCCAGAAAGTTATTTTGAGGGTTTCTGCATGTTAAAATGGTTGAGAAAGGCTGCCTTAGGAACTGTAACATGTTCACATAATCAAAAGACATCTTCAATATTTTTTTAATTGCAACTTTTATTCAAAAAATCCCCAGTGATCCTGCCATGAAGGTCCTTGTTGGGGCACTTCCTGTTATAGGGTGACAACGCTCTGCCCCCCTGGACCCTGTATTCACTATATCTGGTCTCCCACAGTATACAGAACATGGAAATGCAATTACTTTAGTAAATATAAACTGCTAAATACCTTTTCTCATCAGCAGTTAGAGCAGTGGTTCTTAACCTCAGTCCTCATTACCCCCCACCAGGCCATGTTTTGGGAATTTCCCTTAGATAAAATAGCTGTCCAAAATACCAAGCCATTGATTTAAAGCACCTGTGCAAGGGAAAAGGAAAGCCTGCAAACATGGCCTGGTGGGGGGTAATGAGGACTGAGGTTAAGAACCACTGAGTTAGAGTGTCTGGTTAAAGCCTGTAGGAGGAGTTTTCATTCTCCTCTGACTGTCCTATGAGGCTGCAGGACCCCTGACCCTCTGTCTGGACAGTGCTGATTGGCCCTGTGCTGATCACATGCACTCTCCCAAGAAAAAAAAAAAACTCTCTTGCAATACACACCAAACTATGTGCAGCTTGTCCCCTAGCATCTGTTCTATAAGGAGAGGGGTTGGGGACAGTGGAAGAAGGGGAGGAACAGAGATGGTAGGACCAAACCGCCTCTTTACGCAATGCAGAGGATTAACCCCTTAAGTTCCACGGTGAGTATAACAAGCATGCCCTACTGCATATACAGACTACTTTACTGTAGTGGGTATAGTAACACTTTAGGTTGTCATCCAATCATGCAGGCTTACAATAGAGACTTCAAGTGACTGTTTCAATACGCAGTCATGTTCCACTGTGGTCACCATGAGGAAACCCAACCTGTGAAATGCCATGCAACCATCGCTGCAGCCTGCAGTGCATGTTTACTGGTAGTGGCTGCAAAGAAGCTGCAGGAGGTCACCATTGAAATGCGACAAAGGTGAAATAAAATGGCAGTTGCTTATGATAAGCAAGGCCCTTGGCCATCTAAACGTCGTTAAGTTAGGGTTGACATTTACTTTAGGTGGAGTCGTCTTTGCCTGTTGGGCAGAAGTATGCTGAACTGGGTGGGTAGATGAATCCCTATAAAAAATAGTCCACTCTTCTCAACTCTGTTACAAGGGATCAGAGACACCTTTGACAGAAGGAAGGGGAAGATGAGTTTTGAAGAACATAAACGTTGTCCGGAGGTGAAAATGCCCCTTGTTATTACAGTAAATAGTGACATGTCAAAAATCTTACCTGAAATGACGTACTGTAGATTTCTAAAAATGCAGAAGCTATGATACAATAAACAATAGTCACATGTACGTTGAAGAAAACTATTGGTAGACACTCCAGTCTCCAGAGAGAATGTGAGTTTTACTACCTGGACAGCCCTTGCCCCAGGCAAAGATAATGTACGGTAAGTGGGGTGAAGGAGGAAGAGGTATGGTATGTTTTTATGCAATATAATTACTAATTGAAATACCTCTCCCAGGGAACAATTTGCATATCTGCAATATTTGCTTCTCCATTTCCTTAACAGAAGATCAATCTATATAATAAAGGTTATGTAATTATTGTTAAAAAAAAGAAAAAAAAAGGTAACTCTAAAAACAGCATATAGCACTTAGAGCTTCATACTGCATAATGCAAATATGACAAGGATATATGTATCATAATTGTCCCTTAAAAGGTTAGTCCAGTGCTCTTACTTTGTGTGATGGGGCTCCATAGAAAAGCTATTATAGGGCCCTTCTGCATCTCTTATCTTCATCTCGAGAACAATTCCTCCAGGGATTTAAAGAAACAGATTTTTTTAGTAAAAGTTTTCTTTAACCTCTTTCTGTTAGCCCCTGTTAACACGGTCGGAAATTCCAACGGAAAATGTCCGATCGGACCATGTTGTCGGAAAATCCACCCGTGTGTGGGCTCCATCTGACTTTTTCCTTCGGAATTTCCGACTGAAAAAATTTGAGATCCTGCTCTCAAATTTTCCGACAACAAAATCCGATCGGACTTTTTCCGATCGTGTTTAGGGAATTTCCGACGGACAAAGTGCCACGCATGCTCAGATCAAATTACGAGACCAAAGCTATTGGCTAATAGCCTCTATGTAGTTCCGTCGTACGCAACGAACGTCACCACGTTCAGAATGATCGGATTTTCCGACACCGTGTGTATGCAACACCAGTGTCGGACAAAATCCGTCTGAAAAAATCCGACGGATTTTGTGGTCGGAATTTCCGACCGTGTGTACGGGGGCTAATAACTATATGCTGTGGCAAAGAGGGTGGACTTGAATGCCTGAATGCTGCACATATGGTTTTATCTCTAGTAATGTTAGAGAGGTAGGAGGGACCATCTCCCGACACAGTAGTCTCTTGATCAGGCAGTCCTGAAAAGGGCACCAGGGCCAGGTAGATAGGGGATAAAAACAGAATGTGGATTCTGAGCAGAGAAAATTGGCTTTTCAGTTTTCCTCGGGATTGGTAATTCCTGGAATGGGTTCTGGAGTCTGAAATCTTCAAAGAGTTTTTGAAGGGATAACGCACTTTAACCCTATGTCCATGTCTTACAGGAGAAAAGCCGCCTGTGTGTGCAGGTGTGCACAACAATGACAATCAAGGGGTTGTTGGTAATTTGGGGCTCCATATGGGAGACTGGAGGTTCCCTGTCCAGAAGCCAGGGTGTGGGCCAGTGCAGCAGGGAGGTGCAAGAGAGCCGTAAAAGCTGGGAGAAGGGTGTAGAGTTTGCATGTGAGCACAGTGGTGCTCTGAAGTGGTCTGAAGGGACATAAAATGGCCTAAGTCTGAGGCCACAGCAGTGGCACTGCAAGAGTGAGACAGGAGGCTGTAGGAAGTACCAGTGTTATTGATCACTAGTAATGATAGGGAACCAGTAGGACCATCTCCCAACACAGTGGTCTCTTGATCGGGCAGTCCTGAGAAAATAGGCTTTTCAGTTTTACCTGGGACTGATAATTGCTGGAATGGGTTTTGGAATCTGGAGGCTTCAACGTGTCTTGGGAGGGACGAAGCCTCTACCCTATGTCCATTTCTTACCGGAGACCACCATTTGTGCAGGTGTGTACAGCCATTATAATCAAGGGGCTGTTGATAGTTGGGGTTTCATCTGGGAGACAGGAGGTCCCCTGCCCAGAAGCCAGGGCATGGGCCAGTGCAGCAGGGAGGTGGGAGACAGCTGAGAGAGCCAAGACAGCCAAGAGAGCCTGCTGAGAGAAAGGTGCAGAGGTTATACCTGTTAAACTGAGCTCTACAGTTTAACAAAGGAACCCACATGTAGTGAGATTGGCGCCTAAGAAATCGTGAACGCTGTTCCGACCAAACGTGCGCACACACTCCCGGTTCTACCATTGGGGTGAATCCTTATACTGCATTGTTCAGAGAACAACGCATAGCCAGATTATTCTACCATTCCTATGAATGCGAGGCTATCTGCAGAGATATGTCATAGTCTCTCTATGTGCTGATCAGACACATAGAGAGACATGAGCGTAACGCAGGGGCCCTCGCTGGTGGACATATCTTCACATCTCTCTACATCCACAGGAAGCTTTTCACTACCAAAGGTCCTTCACCGGTGCCGGTTCGCTCGGGTTTGCTCCGGTTAGCTCTTATGAGCGAGCCGCAAGTAGAACTAACACTGGGAGACACTGTAACAATACATATTAAATACATCTTAATAAAATTTCTACAACAGAAGGAAGATAAAAGGGCATAAGCCTGAGCCCAGAGCAGCGCCACTGTGAGAGTGAGCCAGGAAGGTGGAAGAAGCAACGGTGTTATTGTATAGCATGTGAGGGTCAGACAAGGTCTTCCAGTGCAGAGTTGGAAGATGCCCAGCTAATCCCCACTTCCCCTGATATGGGCACCCCTGATTGTTGTCTGCAGCTGGAATCTATGATACACTACAGTGCTGCATCTGCCTGTCTGACAGGCAGGTGGCTGGCCAGCCCAGAGTGCTGGTACCAGGTGCGGACCACACCCCCCCCTAAGTACGCTACTAGTGCAGTGGACCTCACCAATAAAAATATCATTGCTGCTTTGCCTGGGCTCCTGCTGGCAGGTTGAGGATGGAAGGGGTGAGGGTGGACTCTCAGCTCAGTTGAATGTATTCTAAGGGCTGCTGCCTTGTTGCACCCCCCAACACATAAGAACACTGCACCCAGGACAGCTGCCCCTCCTGCCCCCTCCCCAGTCAAGGCCCTGCTTGTTATGCAGTTGCCTGGAAGTGCTGCCATGATTCAGCTGAATTGTCCCAGGTGCTGCCATAAAACACAGCACAAAACCTTCCCACATCCTGACATCAGCTGAACACCTGCTTGGAGGGGCTGTATGCTGGGAGTAGGATGAAACATAGCATGGCCAGGTAAACCATCAATTGGAAATCGAGGATCCCAGAGTGCTCTATCTCCATCTTATGAGGATGCAATGAAAGCAGGTGACTCTGGCAGTGTCTTTGGGGACAGTAATGAAGAATTTGTTGATGTTGGTGACCCCAAGTCAAAGTTGCCAGAGGTCACATGACCTAACATGGCTTCATTAGTTGACATGACGCTGAATAAAAACACTACTGGATCTACTGAATACACCCGATGGTTACTGATTACCCCTAGGCCAGACCCCAACTCCAAAATTGCTTGGTAATTTTCCAAAGTTGACCTAAATCTTGACGTAATAGTAAATTTAACTAACTTAAAGCGGTTCTGCACACATTTCATTTAGTAAATCTCTTTGCCTTCCAAATCAGGCAAAGAGTACTAAATGAAATTAGTTTTTTTTTTTTTTCACTTACCTTGTAATCGATGACTCCCTGTCCTCTGTCTCTGCGGGGGTGGGCGGGGTCTCTGCGTCGATCCTCGTCACACCGCACTATCTCCTGGGATCTGGTGTCATTGATCCCAGGAGTCTGTGTGGGCATCTTCCGAAATCTTGCAAGATTTCGGCCACATCTTCCGAAATCTCGCGAGATTTCTGACACATCTTCCGAAATCTCGCGAGAATTCGGACACATCTTCCGAAATCTCGCGAGATGTCGGCAGATGTGCCGACATCTCGCGAGATTTCGGAGAACGTGAGCTGCACTTTGCCGTTACTGCGCACGCGCAAGCTCGGCGCAGTAACGGCGGTGCATGCTGGGCCATCTAAAGTGCCTGTGGGGTTTCACATGCCCACAGGCAAGATGGCCCCCAGCAGAAAAGCAGCATATAAATTATTTTATCGGAGGAAAACCGGCTGCGATCGAGATGGAAGATGGAACAGGTGAGTCCCCAATTTAGCTATTAATCCTTGGCATATTCCCCCCCAAAAAAAAAAACGCAGTGCAGAACCGCTTTAATTTTTAACCCTAACCCTATAATTAGAAAAAGCCTGCATGTCACCATAGTTGTGCAATAGAAGTCATGGGAAATCAGAGACCCTGGTGAACTCTGTGACGTACCTGCAATTACCCCAAACAATGTGAGTCGGAGAACAACACTAGTTTACACTCAGAGATCTATGGTAATGTCACTCAAAGAATGACTTGTCCAGTCCACAACATTCCTTCTGGCAGGTACTTCACCATTCTGACTGCCCGTACTCTTGTCAAATCTTCTAAATAGCCTACTAAAGCTAGCCCTGCACCAGTAGAGCTTGGCTGGAATATTTGTACAAAGATTATGAAAAGAATTTTGCTAGAGCATTTGATTATGGACTTATGAACACATTTCTTATTTTTTTTTCAAATAACAGTTTTTATTTTTTACACTTTATGACATAGGTTCGTGCAGTGCATTACAGATGTGCAAAAGTAGTTAAAGGCTGTTTGTACATTTTTAGTGCGTCAATTTAGTTATCAATAGTGCGTACTAACTTGCTTAAGTGGTCAGAAGGGGACTCGTAGCAATAGAAGGGGGAAGAATGAGGGGAAGGAAGAAGATAAGAGGTCGTCATACTGGCTTATCCTACCTGTTTATGGTGGATCCTCCCAGAGGTGCCACAGCTCCCAGACCTTATTATGGGCTTCCAGCCTATCCTGCACTCATTTTTTCCATCAGCTCCACATCCTTAATTCTGGCGTGCAGGGCCTCTGGGAGGGGGGATGAGTGCCTTTTCCAATTTAATGCCACTAGGTAGCGAGCTGCTGTAAGGACATGGCGTACCAGTTTCTTATGGGGTACTGGGATTTTAAGTGGGGACAAGCCCAGTATAAAAAACTTTGGGGTGAAAGGGATTGGCCCCCCATCGAGACGGGTCAGTAATTGTTGGACCAAGGTCCAGAAAGGGACGATCAATGGCAGTTCCAGTATATGTGAAGGAGGGTACCCCTATCCCCCAGACAACGCCAGCTAGTTGGATAGATGGCATTTAGCACATCTGCGGTCATATACCAGAAGTACAAGATTTTATAAATATTTTCTTTGTATAGTGTACAAAGCAAGCTTTTTGCTGCCTGTGACCAGATCTTCTGCCATTGTTCCGCAGGGATCTCCTCGCCCAGAGCCTTTTCCCATTTAGCCATATATGCATGTTTGCACCCGGGTTCCGAGGGGTATGCGTTCAGTATTTTATATATATCAGATATTAATCGAAAAATTGGATTTGATTGCCATGCCAATGTTTTGAATCCTATGTTCAATACACAATACCGATATGAATTTTCCCATATGAAAAACCACATTCACAGTTAGAATTTTGCTTGTTCAAAAAAAAAAAATTCCCATTCTTCTTCAATCTTCCTTGTTACTATAGTCAAAAATAATCATTGATTCGACCACATTAACAATTTTGTTTTTCAAGCAGAATTCTACTAGTATATGGACATCCTAAGGCTTAAAGTGGAATTCAAGCTTTATCCTAACTACTCTTAAAACTGTCCCCACCTACCTCCTAACACCTATGCTTACTATTTTGTGTAAGGAAGATTATGTACAGTATATACATATACCTGTTTTCAGGGTGCTCCAGTCTGATCATGTGATCCCACTCTTCTGTGTCAGCCAGTAAGGCTGCAGGATAGAGAAGGAAGTGCCAGCAACAGATGGGCCATTGCAGCCAATGGGGGATGTCACCGATCCAGGCTTTACTAGCCATTGTCGAAGCACTCTTTCCTCTCCCCTGTAGCTGTTGCTGGCTGAACGGACTGGAGCAGACTGAAAATAGGTAAGTATGTACATCTTTCTTACACAGGTTAGTAAGCATAGGTGTTAGGAAGGGGCAGGGAGACAGATCACTCCATAACATAAAGCGTCTGAACAAGCACCTTCATGGAAGGGTCGCCTGTTATTATTTTAGTAAAGCCCAATTTAAATTAAAGCAGATTTAAATAGAATGAAAACTAATTTCGGAATAGATAATAATGGTAACCTAGTTTTTAGGGAATCACTATTGTTTGATTTATTAAGTTATTTGTCCATGTCAAAGCAGCAGCTTGTAAGGTCATCCATTTCTCCTGCCTAAGCTTGGAGCCGATGGCTTTTTTAATACCGAAACTTCCCCTTAATGCTACCCATGTGTTCTTTGAGATTATCTAGGGATAAATTAAATTTCTGCACTACCAAAAGAACCCCCTTCAAAGTTGTTTGGTCCTTAGGGTAAAGGGGCCACAACGGCATGAGCTGTGAATTGCGTAGAAGTGTTATCTCAACCTGCACGGGCCCATTTCAGGTATCTTCAAATTGCACACGCTTACAGGTGTCAGTTCTAAGGTCAACCGATCCTACTGGAATATTCGGAGCTCGAATCCACCCTTCGGGTGAAAGATTTGGAGAAACCCACGTCTCATCTTTACGGGTCCCTGCTGGTTGCTGCCATCCCCAAGCTGTCCTCCCTCCGCAGGAAATGGGTGGGGGACATACCAGAGCTGGATGACGATGATTGGAGGGAGATTTGGGATTTTCCATTCTCCCCTCTGGTCTCAGCCAGGGACAAACTGGTCCAATACAAAATTATACACAGAGCTCACTACACACCACACAGACTGCACCAGATGTCACCGGCGCACTCCCCGGCGTGCTGGCGTTGCTCCTATCAACCAGGGGAATTTTTTCACATTTTCTGGAAGGAAGTTCTTCATGTGATAGTTAAGATTACCAAGACTAATGTTCCATACGATCCTAAATACTGTCTGCTGGGGCTGGTGGAGCAAATGTCAATCCTCAGAGCTATGAAAATACTCATATCCCTATTGTTGTACTATACACGTAAGGCCATTACAATGACCTGGAAACAATCGTCTCCCCCTTCTGTCAGATTCTGGAAAAACCTAGTGAACGCCAGTTTACCCTTGTATAAAGCCACCTATTCGGGCAGGGGTTGCCCACAAAAATTTGAAAAGGTGTGGACCTGTTGGTTGGATGATACTACTACAGCAACTGATGCAGTAACTAACCCCTAGATTAACGTCATGGTTATAGTATGATGGTAGATTGACCCAAGTACTCTCATGTCAAATTCATCATGTCAATATAATATTGAGCACAGAACCTCCTGAACTAAACCTCTCCCCACATTGGGGTATAGATAAGTAAGATTGTATTATTTTTGATCTGCCCTGTTGCGGTCTGTTGCTGCCTCAGAGGCAAAATGTTTAGAGTATATGGTGTGCACCGATGTGGTCCGTTGCCATATCGGAAGTTTTGCCCCTGTGTGGGTAATGTTTGGCCCCTGCATGGGGTATTTTGTATGCTAATGTAAAATTTATTAAAAAAGATTTTGCACAAAAAAAAAAAAGAAGTGTTATCTCAGGGCCAGGTTTCCGTACTGGCACTTACCACGTCCAAGATCACCATGATGGATTCCGCACCATACACTTCCAGGAAGTTGTCTTTGGATTGTACAAGTGTGGAAGTTCTGGATAACTTTCAAGTTTTACACTTTATAATTGACAGTTACATGACCTTATACCAAGCCAGTGCCAGAATGTCATCAATAGAACTAAAGGATTCATTTGTAATTTTCCCCTACTTCAACAATGAATTCACAGTGGGGTTGATTTGCTATTTATTTGAGACACCTATTTCTTCCAAAGAGGAAATACGAGATTTCCTCTTACAATGTTGTATCTTTGGAACAGGAGATAAAGAGAAATCTCCTCAATGGGACAGAGGCAGCACAAAAAAAAGAAACTTCAAGGAAGTTTTAGTTACACCATATTCTATCCAAAACCAGTAAAAGGTGCTTGGCTTTAGCTATAATTAAGGTAAACAGTGTCAGGGGCTACAAAGAGATTACTCCATTGAGCCCAGTGGCAACTTTTGAAGGAGAGGCAAGGAAGGAAAACCTGTAATCAGCATGATAGGATCAGAAACACTTTGGTTGTTTGCAAACTACTACAAAGGGCAGGACAGTGGAAGTTATCTTTCTTGATCTGACAGGTTCCTTGGCCAGTGTTGTTACATTCCAATGGCAGGATGGTGTGAGATGTCCCTATAGGGGATCAGGTGACACATATCAGGCATTGATTCTCGCTGTGATGTCTTCAGTGGGTCCTTATTATCGGGAAGCAAAAAATTGCTTTAGTTTCATTAAAACCAAGGGGAATTTGTGTGTAAAACCACTTATTTCAATAGAGGAAGAGGGAGAAAGAGCTCTGACTGGGCACCTTCTTGTGGGTTGGGCAGTCCTCAGACAGCAGAGTGGGTTAGTAAAGGATGGAAGGGGTGAGGGTGGGCTCTCAGTTGAATGTACTCTAAGGGCTGCTGCCCCCCCCCCCCTCAACACATAAAGACACTGCACCCAGGACAACTGCCCCTCATGCCCCCCTTCCCCTCCCCAGTCAAGGCCCTGCTTGCAGTTGCCTGGAAGTGCTGCCATGGTTCAACTGAATTGTTCAAAGTGCTACTAAAAAAGATGCAAAACCTTCCCACATCTTGCCATCAGCTGAGCACCTGCTTGGAGGGGCTGTATGCTGAGGGGGGGGGGGGGGGTGAAACATAGCAGAGCCAGGTAAACCATTAATTGGAAATAGAGGAATCCACAGTGCTCTGTCTCTGTCTCATGAGAACGCAACGGAAGCACAGTGAGGCAGGTGACACTGGTTGTGTCCATAGCTCCCAACTGTCCCTGATTTCGAGGGACTGTCCCTAGTTTGGAACAAAGTCCCTCTGTCCCTCTTTCCTCCTCATTTGTCCCTTATTTTGGTCTGATCATTATAATTGTATATAAAATGCACTACTTATCTATCAAAAGTGTTTCCCCTCATCTAAATCTTTCATCCAGTTTCTAAATTGTTGCATTTTGTAAATTTTAAAAGCAAATATAAGAAAATAATAATGTTAAACAAAAGTATTTGTGGGCATAACTAATCATTTTTCTTTCTATAATTCTCCTTTGAGGGGGCGTGGCCTGGGGTGTGCCCTATGCCAACAAACTTTTGCTAATAGGTGTCCCTCGTTCCCATCTCAAAAAGTTGGGAGGTATGAGTGTCTTTGGGGACAATAATGAAGACTTTGTTGATGTTTGTAACCACAAGTCAAAGGTTCCAGGGGTCACATGACCTAACATGGCTGCATTAGTTCACATGATGCTGAAAAAAGACACTACTGGACCCAATTGAATACATCTGATGGGTATTTTTCACACTTTGGGACCCCCGACCCCAAAATTGCTTGTTATTTTTCCAAAGTCTTGACGTAATAGTAAATATTGCTTATACTTAGAAAAGGCCTGCATTTCGCCATAGTTGAGGAATAGGAGAGGCAGGTGAAAGCGGAGACTCTGGGGAACTCCGTGATGTACATGCAATTACCCCAAACAATGTGAGTGAGAGAACAACAATACAAAGTTTACCCTCGGAGATCCATGGTGATGTCACACATACAATGACTTGTCCGGTTCACAACATTCCTTCTGGAAGGCACTTCGTCATTCTGACTGTCCGTACTCTTGTCAAATTTTCTAAATAGTCTACTAATGCTGGCCCCTGCACCAGTATAGTTTTTCTGGAACATTCACACGAAAATATAGAAAAGTATTTTGCTAGAGCATTTGATTATAGACTCCACACATTTTATATGAAAACTTTGAAATATTTAATTTGATTGCCTTGCCAGTGTTTCAAATATTATAGTCAATCCACATTACCGGTAGTATGATTTATCCCATATGAAAACCACATTCACAGTTAGAATTTTGCTTGTTCGATCCCTCTCCTTCGATTTTCTTTGTCACTATAGTCAAAAATAATCATTGATTTGACCACATTACCTATTTTTTTTAACAATTTTTTTCAAACAGAAATCCACTAGTATATATACATACATATATATGTATATGGGTAACTCAAAGAGGAACTGAAGCCTGCTCATATAATTTGTAATAAAAACATCTATGCCATTCTAAAGCTTCCCACCAACCACTTTGCATGTTATTTTATATATACTGTGATTCTGTACTTGCCAAATATGCTGCAGAAATCTCCCTCCACTGAGTCTGGCTGCAACCATTTTAACTGTGGGCAGCTGAAGCTGCTGCCTGTTCACTTCTTGAATTTACACAGACACACAGAAGCACACCTCCAGCCCTACAGCTCTTATTGGCCCTCTTATGACTCACCCCCCTCCCTTCCTGGCAAACTCTCACAAGAGTGAAAGAGAGAGCTGTGCATGATGTCATAAGCCTAGGCTAATGACCAGACAAGAAACAGGAAGTGGGCTGTATAAGGTATTTACTGGCAGAAAAAAAAAAGTTAAAACAACAAGGCCAGAAGATTTAATAGACGGAAAGATGAAAAAATTACTGAAGGTCTGCTTGAAGGCTTAAAGTGAAATTCTAGCTTCTAGCTTTACCCTAACTAATCTTAAAACTGTCCCTCCTACCTCCTAACACCTATGCTTACTATCCTGTGTAAAGAAGGTGCACAGTATATAATTACCTATTTTCAGGTTGCTCCAGTCTGATCATGTGATCCCGCTCCTCTGAGTCAACCAAACCGGCTGCAGGGTAGAGGAGGAAGCGCTGACAACAGATGGGCCATTGAAGCCAATGGGTGATGTCACCGATCCAGACTTTACTTGCCATTGTCAAAGCACTCTCTCCTCTCCCCTGCAGCCGCTGTTGGCTGACTGGACCGGAGAGGACTGAAAATAGGGAAGTATGTACATCTTTCTTACACAGGTTTAGTAAGCATAGGTGTTAGAAAGGGGCATGGGACAGTTTTAGGATTAGTTAGGTTTAGGCTGGAATTCGACTTTAACCACAGGGATTTCAGAGGGTGCCACCTATTCTTTCCTTCCCCTAAATCAGGGATATGCAATTAGCCGACCTCCAGCTGTTGCAGAACTACAAGTCCCATGAGGCATAGCAAGACTCTGACAGCTAAAAGCATGACACCAAGAAGGCATGATGGGACTTTTTTGCAACAGCTGGAGGTCCGTTAATTGCATATCCCTGCCCTAAATGGTCCAGGCATCTAGTATTTGACAGGTGTTAAAATAAAGCAAAGGTTTCCATTTAATGATATTTCGGCATGGCATGGTCACCCTTTTAATGCAAACCACTGAAATAAGCAAATTAATGTGAATGTAAACCCTAACCTAAGGTTAGCTAAAGCACTGTGTATTAAATAATTGGTATTTTTTAAACAATATAATAAAAAAATAAAACAAAAGTGTGACGCAGTATAATATATGTTGTCTAACAAAACCTAATAAAACACCCCCCCCCTCCCCAAAAAAAAAAATGTATGTATGTACATGTATGTATACAAAATGTACAATTTACTTGAAACACCCATTTCTGCTAAAGAGGGAACTTTATAGAGATTTCTTCTTATTCCACGTTGTATCTTCGGAACAGGAAATAAATAATTAATTATACTTTAAAGAGGAAGTAAACCTTCCTCAAAAAACAAAACAAAAAAAAAACGGAACCTGCAAGGCAAAGGCATAATGAGCTAGTATGCATAGCATACTAGCTCATTATGAATGACTTACCTGAGAACGAAGCCCCCAAAGCGGTCTTCATCCACGATCTTCTCCGTCGCCATCATTCCTGGAGTGACTTCCGGGTCTCGCCGCTCCAGCGCTGTCATTCGCTGTAGCGGTGATGACGTCACTCCCGCGCATGCGCACAAAGGCGGCATATCGCCGTGATCTCGGCATGCGCAGTGCGCCTGCGCGCCGCTGTCTACGGCGCATGCGCCGTACACAGCGGTGCCTCTTTTTTTCAAAATTTCTCCTAAACCATGTAGGTTTAGGAGATATTTATTGGACCTACAGGTAAGCCTTAATCTAGGCTTACCTGTAGGTCAAAGTGGTTTGTAAGGGTTTACAACCACTTTAATGTAAAGAGTGAAAGTGGCTACAAGAAGACTACACCATTGAGCCCAGCAGCAAATTTTGAAGGAGGCAAGGAAGAAAAACTTCAACAATCATGCTAGGATCAGACACACTTTTGTTGTTTGCTAACTACTACAAAGGGCAGAACTGAGGAAGTTAGTTATCGCTTTGATCTGACAGGTCACTTGGTCAATGTTGTTACATTCCAATAAGGGGTGACGTGAGAAGACACTGTAGGTGGTCAGGTGACATGTATTATCATGTATTGATTCTCACTATGATGTCTTCTGTGGTTCCTTACTATCAGAAAGCAAAAAAAAATGCTTTCATTTCATTAAAACCAGGTGGAATTTGTGTGTTTAAAAAACAGTTATTTCAAAAGAAGAACGTTGAAGAAAGAAGAAGTAGAAAAAAGAATAAAGAAGAAGAGAGAAGAAAGTAGAAGAAGAAACAAGAAGAAGAAGGAAGAAGAAACAAGAAGAATGAAGAAGAAAGAAGAAGAAGAAGAAAGAAGAAGAAAAAAGAGGAAGGAAGAAGAAGAATGAAAAAGAAGAATCTGAGAAAACGTATTCAACAGTTTCTTGTCATAGGCTTAATGTATGTAGTCAGGCTCTCTGTGTGGGAATGACTTGTGGAGCCAGTAGGTTTTACTAAACATTATACTTAAAGCGTTTGTTAACCCCAAAAAACTTAATAAAGCTCTTGTTCCTTTAAAGCATGTTATACAGCACTGAGCTTGTGCTGTGTATTTTTGCCCCCTGTATCACCTGAAATACCAGGCTGATCCTGACAGTTTCTACTATCCCCCTCTGTATGCTGACTCCGATATCTCAGGGCTGCTGAGCCCTGACACCGCTGTCAGCATATGGGCCTCCGTCATACGCTTCTATCTGCAGCTCTCCGCTGTCTCCCTCTGTCCTCCTCCTCCCCCCTCCCCTCCCTGCCTGTCATCTCTCACTATCACTGATCTGCTCCTCTCCCTTCTGATTTAAAACTAACTGGTCTGTATATCATCCCCTCTGTCAGATAAAAACCTGTGTCCTAGTGCCTGTGCTTTATAAAAAAAAAAAAAAAACTATTTCTACCTGTTTTAACCGGATCTTACAGCGATCACATGACTGCAGGCTCTCAGCTCCTCTCCTCCCCTCCTCCTTGGGTGATGTCAGCAGGGAAATATTGGCCCCACCTACTGGCGATATCACATGGGGAGAGCTGAGAGCCTGGAGCCATGTGATCACAGGGAGATGCTGTTAAAACAGGAATAAATTTTTTTTTTTTTTAAAAGCACTAGGATGTAGCTTTTTATCTGACAGAGGGTATGATATAAAGATGAAATAGTGGCTCAACAACCACTTTAAATCCCTGTGCTAACCAATCTGTCACACATATGTGTCAAACACAGCATATTTGTATGTTTCTTGTTTAAAACCAGTAAAAAAGTAGAATAATGAAGAAGAAGAAAAATAAGTAGAAAAAAGAAGAAAGAAAAAGAAAGAACAAGAAGAAAGAAAAAGAAAGAACAAGAAGAAAGAACAAGAAGAAGAAGAAAAAAAAAAGTAGACAAAAGAACAAGAAGAAGAAAAAAGAAGAAAAAAGAAGAAGATAGACAGAGAAGTAGAAGAAAGCACAACAGAAGAAAAAAGAAGAAAAAGAAAGAAGAAGACGAACGAACAAGAAAAAGAAAAAAGAAGTAAGAAGAAGAAGAAGAAAAAAGAAGAAGAAAAAGGAAGAAGAAAGAACAAGAAGAAGAAAAAAGAAGAAGAAAGAAGAAGAAGAAAAAAAAAGAAGAACAAAGAACAAAAAGAAGAAAAAAGAAGAAAGAAGAAGATACAGCTTCTTAATGAATCTGATAAAACGTATTTAACAGTTTCTTATCGTCATTTTTCCCCATGGGCTTAATGTACGTAGTCAGGCCCTCTGTGTGGGACTGTGTCACACATATGTGTCAAACACAGCATATTTGTATGTTTCTTGTTTAAAACCAGTAAGAAAGTAGAATAAGGACGAAGAAGAAAAATAAGTAGAAAAAAGAAGAAAGAAAAAGAAAGAAGAAGAAAGAAAAAGAAAGAACAAAAAGAAAGAACAAGAAGAAGAAAAAAAAAGAAGTAGACAAAAGAACTAGAAGAAGAAAAAAGAAGAAGGAAGAAGAAAAAAGAACAAGAAAGAACAAGAAGAAGAATGAAGAAGAAAAAATAAGAAGAAGAAAGAAGAAGAAGAAAAAAGAAGAAGAAAAAGGAAGAAGAAAGAACAAGAAGAAAAAAAAGAAAAAAAAGAAGAAGAAAAAAAAAAGAAGAACAAAGAACAAAAAGAAGAAAAAAAGAAGAAAGAAGAAGATACAGCTTCTTAATGAATCTGATAAAACGTATTTAACAGTTTCTTATCGTCATTTTTCCCCGTGGGCTTAATGTACGTAGTCAGGCCCTCTGTGTGGGACTGACTTGGGGAGCCAGTAGGTGATAAAAAAAAATAGAGGGATGAAACAATAGACTGAAAACCCTGTGCTAACTAATCTTTCACACATATGTGTCAAACACAGCATAAGCTTGATGTTATGCATAAGGTAAATTCATCATAGCAAATCATGCAATGTCAAAAAGTTACAGATGGCAATTAAGACCACACAGAAGTTCTTACTCCTTCAAACTCTATCCGTCATTCTGTTCAGTTGGTAGGAGGGAAAAATGTCTAGTCGTGGCTTACTGGTGACTTTCTCTCCACCTTGTCTGAGGCTGAAGACTCTCTCCCTGCCTCCATGTGACAGCACTTTCCATTTAACGACATTTGTGTGTTCTTTGAGATTATCTAGGAATACATTACATTTCTGAAGCACCAAATGAATCCCCTTGAACGTTGGACCTTAGGTAAGGGCCTATTCACACTTGCCCGCAACAGTTTAGCATGCAATCTGTTTTGGACTGCAGAGTGCGGCAGTGGCAGTTGATGCGTGTTTGTTTCATTGCATCACACCGCTCCCTTTATTTTTGTTTGAACTTTATGTGAAGTGTACAAACAGACCATTTATTCACGTCACCGCACAGCAGTGTGGTGGGTTGCACTTGCTGTTCAATGACATACAGGATCATCCAGAGCATTGCGATATTATGCAAACATGTTGCATACTATCACACAGCTCTGGAACGCAGAGAAACACTGCATTCTGGTTTGAACATGACACATTGAAAAGTATTGTTTTTGTATATGCTACTTCAGTTGCCTGCATTTATCCATGAGGACAAATGCAGGTAAGTGCACATAGCGTGAACGGGCCCTAAAGGGGCCATAGCTGGATGAGCTGCGCGCTCCTCAAAAATATTACTTTGGGTAGTAATTTACCATTCTGATGCTCATCATGTCCAGAATTGCCATGTTGGAATACGCACCACTCACCTCCCGAAGGTTGTCCGAGGATTGAGTAGGAGTCAGGGAGCCAGCTGTGCCATTCCCTCGAAATAATATTTACAAGGAATTCTGGTTAACTTTTCCAGTTTTACAGCTTAGCACTGATAATTGACGTTATCTTATAACAAAGGCAGTGCTAGAGTTACATCACTAGAACTAAAGGACTTGATAATTGTTAGTTTCACACTATAACACTACAGCCACAGAGGGGTTGATTTACTAAAGGAAAATAGGCTGCTCTCTTTGCAAGGGAATTTCCCCAGAGCGATTGCAGTGACGTTTGGCTGACTTCCATCATCCAATCAAACAACAAATAAACCAAAAAAACAGACAAGAATATTGTTTTTTTAATTTCATAGCTGTCACGCAACAGTGAGAGATTCTAGGTGAGCCGTGCGACACAGGAACGTTTGTAACGCCATGGCGAACTGATCCATGTAGTGATCTTGCTCATCCAATCCTTGTACTTGGCTGATTCTTTATCTTTAAATTAAGTGAATGGTGAGCTAGAAAATAAGTGGCAAATAAACAGCTAAAATGGACCAGATTATTACATTTGAAGAATATATTCACCAAATTAGAGAAAATAAAATCTTACATAGAAGAGGTCCTGCACTCCGCATTATCTATGCAGTTACAATTTTGGTACTTTCAACAAGGGGAATGTTTAACCCCAAACTTTTGATACATCCCTTTCCTTTTCATTGGATGTTGTCTTAAGGCCCGTACACACAATCAGACTTTTTGACAACCAACATGCAAATTAGCTGGTTTGTACCAACATCCGACCGTGTGTACGCTCCATCGGACCAACTTTTTACAGGTTTCATCGGACTTTTGTTGGCTGTGCGAATGGACCAACTTTCTGCCAACAAAAGTCCGATGGACCAAAGTCCGACCGTGTGTACACAAAACCAACGGACTTTTGTACAAACCAATGCAGAACCAATGCAAAAGATCAGACAACAATACAGAAGTTGACCAAAGGTGGCGGTAAAGAGCAGAAAAACCAAGTGATTTGGTGAAAGTTGGCTGAAAAAGTCCTGCCATGTGTATGCAATACCAACTTGGGACCAACGCCCTTTGGACAAAAATCCACGGGAAAGTTGGTCCACGGTCCGATCGTGTGTATGAGGCTTTACATTGACTTTCATTGTGTTACATTCAGTGTTGCCAACCGCCCGTATTTTTTACGGACAGCCCGTAAAATCAAGGTATTTTTTGCCTGTCCGTGAATGTCCGTGATAGGACAAACGTGCCCGTAAAAATAGCAGTAATCGGGCCGGCTTCGAAGTGCGCATGCGCAGTTCCGGCGCGCAGTTCCGACTTGCTGCTCGATTCCCGAGCTGAGCCGATCCTGTATTCCGCCTGGGCTCAGGGGTGGCAGATTTGATGAAGCTGCGTGTCGCGCATCCCACCAGGCGCGTCAGCCTTTAAAAATACAGAACCTGAGCAGGTGGAATGGAGGAGTCTTGCCTTGGTGGTGCCGGCGGTGGTCTGCCCAGACGTTTCAGTAAAAGCACAGCAGCCCAGCCCAGCACAACCGGACCAGCTCAGGGCAAGCCTGCATTCGCACTTGCTTTAAGGTAATAAATAAAGGAGCTGGTGGGGGCAGGAGGAGCTTGCGGTGACAGGTGATGGTGGTGGGGGCAGTAGGTGACAGGAGTTAGTGGGGGCAGAAGCTGGTGGTGGGGGCAGGAGGTGGCAGGAGGAGCTGGTGGTGACAGGAGCTGGTGATGGTGGCAGGAGTTGGTGGGGGCAGAAGTTGGTGGTGGGGGCAGGAGGTGGCAGGAGTTGGTGGGGGCAGAAGCTTGTGGTGGGGGCAGGAGGTGGCAGGAGGAGCTGGCGGTGACAGGAGCTGGTGATGGTGGTGGAGGCAGGAGATGGCGGTGACAGGAGAAGCTGGCGGTGACAGGAGGAGCTGGTGATGGTGGTGGGGGCAGGAGCTGCTGGTGACAGGAGGAGCTGGCGGTGACAGGAGCTGGTGATGGTGGTGGGGGCAGGAGCTGCTGGTGACAGGAGGAGCTGGCGGTGACAGGAGCTGGTGATGGTGGTGGCGGCAGGAGCTGGCGGTGACAGGAGAAGCTGGCGGTGACAGGAGCTGGTGATGGTGGTGGGGGCAGGAGCTGCTGGTGACAGGAGGAGCTGGCGGTGACAGGAGCTGGTGATGGTGGTGGAGGCAGGAGCTGGCGGTGACAGGAGAAGCTGGCGGTGACAGGAGCTGGTGATGGTGGTGGGGGCAGGAGCTGGCGGTGACAGGAGAAGCTGGCGGTGACAGGAGAAGCTGGCGGTGACAGGAGGAGCTGGCGGTGACAGGAGGAGCTGGCGGTGACAGGAGAAGCTGGCGGTGACAGGAGCTGGTGATGGTGGTGGGGGCAGGAGCTGGCGGTGACAGGAGAAGCTGGCGGTGACAGGAGGAGCTGGCGGTGACAGTAGGAGCTGGCGGTGACAGGAGGAGCTGGCGGTGACAGGAGCTGGTGACGGTGGTGGGGGCAGGAGCTGACGGTGACAGGAGCTGGTGATGGTGGTGGGGGCAGGAGCTGGTGGTGACAGGAGGAGCTGGCGGTGACAGGAGCTGGTGATGGCGGTGGGGGCAGGAGCTGGCGGTGACAGGAGGAGCAGGCGGTGACAGGAGCTGGTGATGGTAGTGGGGGCAGGAGGTGACGGGAGGAGCTGGCGGTGACAGAAGGAGCTGGTGGCAGGAGTTGGTGGGGGCAGGAGGAGCTGATGGGGGCAGGAGGAGCTTGTGGCAGGAGCTGGTGATGGTGGCAGGAGCTGGTGGGGTCAGAAGGTGGCAGGAGCTGGTGGGGGCAGAAGGAGCTTGTGGCAGGAGCTGGTGGGGGTAGAAGGAGCTTGTGGCAGGAGCTGGTGGGGACAGAGGGGGCTTATGGCAGGTGCTGGTGATCGTGGCAGGAGCTGGTGGGGGCAGAAGGAGCTTGTGGCAGGAGCTGGTGATGATGGCAGGAGCTAGTGGGGGCAAGCGGTGGCAGGAGGAGCTGGTGATGGTGGCAGGAGTTGGTGGGGGCAGGAGGAGCTTGTGACAGGAGCTGGTGGGGGCGGAGGAGCTTGTGGCCGGAGCTGATGGTGGTAGGAGCCGGAGGGGGCTGGTGATGGCAGGAGCTGGTTGGGGCAGCAGGTGACGGTGGCAGGAGGAGCTGGTGGTGGCAGGAGGTGACGGTTGGGGCAGGAGCTGGTTGGGGCCGGAGGAGACAGGAGGAGCTGGTGGTGATGGTGAGGGGGCAGGAGGTGATGGTGAACAAAATCTGATGGACTGTTTTTATATTGAAAATAACAGAAATATGTTTTACCTTTAATATCTACCTTAAATTGCATTGCTATTCAGACAGTGTACTTGTTTGTAGCCTAAATACTGAAATTTGCACTTAATACTGTAATTTTGTAACTTTTGTAAAGTGCCAGTAAAAATGTGGCTTTGCCAGTAAATTTTGGGTGTCGTGCCAGTAAATTTCAATCTGGTAGGTTGGCAACACTGGTTACATTGAATATACAGTATTACACTATGCCTCGCTATACAGGTATCTATATCTTTAGATTGATATTTTAAAACAGAGTCAATTTATTTATTGTGTTTTATGTATTCAAATACTGAAAAATATTAAAGTGGTATTAAACCTCAAACAAAAAATTGAATATATTGCAGCTTACCAATCATTAGATGTGGTGGCTGCACTAGTTTTCTTTTTTTAAGGCTTACCCCTCTGTTCTTACCTAGTGATATGGCCAGTTACATACCTCCTGTATTAGGCCCCTTTCACACTGGGGCAGTGCGGGCGTCGGCGGTAAAGCAGCGCTATATTTAGCGCTGCTTTACTGTCATTTTAGCCGCGGTATTCAGCCGGAAAAGGGTTAAAACCCCCCGCAAAGCGCCGCTGCAGCCTAAAAAAAGAAAACAAATGCAGCCATCACATCTAAGAATTGGTCTCCATGTGTTGTATTCAGACAGAAAATAAAAGGAAATCTCCCCAATGGGACACAGACAGCCAAAAAACAAAAAACCCACAAGAGTTTTAGTTTTATGCCCTAACTTATGCAAAATTAAAAAAATATGTTTTGGATTTAGTTAATATTTAACCGCTTCCCGACCGCCTCATGTACATATACGTGAGCAGAATGGCACGGGCAGGCAAAATCCCGTACCTGTACGGGATTTTTTAAAGCCTGCCCGTGGGTCGCGTGCGCGCCGCCAGCGGCGCGCTCGTGACCCGGTCGGGAGCTCCGTGACCCCGGCCGCGGGACCAGCGGACCCGATCGCCGCTGGTGTCCCGCGATCGGGTCACTGAGCTGGAGAACGGGGAGAGGTCTGTGTAAACAAACCTCTCCCCGCGCTTCCTACTCTGACTGTCATTGATTGGCTGTTCCCAGGCATCGGGAAAGCCGATCAATGACGTCAGACGTCAGCCCCGCCCCCTAATGTAAAAAAACACACACACGTCACAGCCCATAACCCCTCCCCCCCTAGTGGTTAACCCCTTCACTACAACTGTCATTTATACAGGAATCAATGCATTTAAATAGCATTGATTGCTGTATAAATGACAATGGTCCCAAAAATGTGTCAAAAATGTCCGATGTGTCCGCCATAATGTCGCAGTCACAATAAAAATCGCTGATCACCGCCATTACTAGTAAAAAAAAAATATTAATAAAAATGCTATAAAACTATCCCCTTTTTCTAAACGCTATAACTTTTGCGCAAACCAATCAATAATCGCTAATTGCGATTTTTTTTTACCAAAAATATGTAGAAGAATACGTATCGGCCGAAACTGAGGAAAAAAAAAGTTTTTTTATATATTTTTTGGGGATATTTATTATAGCAAAAAGCAAAAAATATTGCATTTTTTTCAAAATTGTCGCTCTATTTTTGTTTATAGCGCAAAAAATAAAAACCGCAGGGGCGATCAAATACCACCAAAAGAAAGCTCTATTTGTGGGAAAAAAAGGACACCAATTTTGTTTTGGAGCCACGTCGCACTACCACGCAATTGTCAGTTAAAGCGACGCAGTGCCGAATTGCAAAAAGGGGCCTGGTCCTTTGGCTGCCAATTGGTCCGGGGCTGAAGTGGTTAAAGAGTAACTCCACTTTTGTTGAGAAAAAAACATTCCCCTCTGGGTGATCTACAATGCTGTGAAAAAGTATTTGCCCCCCTTTCTGATGTTTAATTTTTTTGCATATTTGTCAAACTTAAATGACTCAGATCATCAAACGCATTTTATTATTACACAAAGATAACCCAAGTAAATACAAAATGCAGTTTTTAAATGATAGTTTAATTTATTAAGGAAAAAAAGCTGTTCAAACCTGCCTGGCTTTATGTGAAAAAGTAATTGCCCCCAAAACCTAGCGTTTGCGATAACTGGCAATGAGTCTTTCACATCGCTGTGGAGCAATTATGGCCCACTCTTCTTTGCAGAATTGTTTTAATTCAGCCACATTGGAATGTTTTCCAGAATGAACGGCCTGTGTAAGGTCATGATGCAGCATCTCAATTGGATTTAAGTCTGAGCTTTGACTAGGCCACTCCAAAACCTAAATTTTGCTTTGTTTGAACCATTTAGAGGTGGACTTGCTGTTGTGTTTCGGATTATTGTCCTGCTGCATAACCCAAGTGCACTTGAGCTTGAGGTCATGACCTGATGGCCGAAAATTCTCCTTCAGGATTTTCTGGTAGAGCTCAGAATTCATGGTTCCATCAATTATGGTAAGTTGTCCAGATCCAGAAGCTGCAAAGCAGCCCCAGACCATCACTCTACCACCACCATGTCTGACTGTTGGTATGATGTTATGAAATGCTGTATCAGTTTTATGCCAGATGTAACGGGATGCAGACCTTCCAAAAAGTAAAATTGTCTTATCAGTCCACCGAATATATGCCTAAAAGTTTTGGGGATAGTCAAGATGTTTTTTGGCAAATGTGAGATAAGCCTTTGTGTTCTTTTTGGTCAGCAGTGGCTTTGGCCTTGGAACTCTCCTATGGATGCCATTTTTGCCCAGTCTCTTTCTTATTGTTGAATCGCGAACACTGATCTTACCTCAGGCAAGTGAGGCCTGCAGTTCTTTAAATGTTGTTCTGGGTTCTTTTATGACCTCCTGGATGAGTCGTCGTCATGCTCTTAGAGTAATTTTTGTAGGCCAGTCACTCCTAGGAAGGTTCACCCCTGTTCCAAGTTATCTCCATTTGTGGATAATGGCTCTCCCCGTTGGTTCACTGGAGTTCCAAAGCCTTAGCAATGGCTTTCAAATACTTCTTAGTCCGATACATGTACATTACTTTGTTTCTAATCTGTTCTTGAGTTTTTTTAGATTGTGGCATGATGTGTGGCATTTTGTGATCTGTTAGCGTGCTTCACTTTGTCAGACAGGTTCTATTTATGTGATTTCTTGATTCAACAGGTCTGGCAGTAATCAGGCCTGGGTGTGGCAAGTGAAAAATTTAACTTAGCTTTCCAAAGAATTGTGGTTAATTACAGTTCATTCATGATTAAGAATGAGAGGGGGCAATTCCTTTTTTCACATAGGGCCAGGCAGGTTTGAACAGCTTTTTTCCCTTAATAAATGAAATAATAATTTAAAAACTGCATCTTGGATTTACCCTGGTTACCTTTGTGTAATAATAAAATTTGTTTGATGGTCTGAATCATTTCAGTGTAGGAAATATGCAAACAAAAAAAAAAAAAAAAATCAGGAAGGGGGCAAATACTTTTTCACAGCACAGTACATTGCAAGTATTTTAACAAATATTGTTGCAGATTCCTACCTTTAGTTATTCTGAAGAAATCCCTGTCTGTTTGTCTGTATCCATGTGGGAAAGTGAGTCTAATGGGATTGGTTTAATAATTATCAACCAGCTGATGCACCTGCCGGACACTAATTAGGAAATCTTCTGGGCCTGCATCGCTTTAGACGTGTTCGTTTGGGAGTATCTCCCAAAAATGATTTTTTTGTTGCAGGGGATGCCGGAAATCTGACTTGTATCTTAGGGCAGACTTCTGGGAAAATTGGTGAGCCAATCACACAAGCAGGACATTTTTTTCCTGGGGGGCGTTCTGTACATTATCTGTGTATAGAACACCTCCAGGTAGCCATATTGCATTGCATTTTCAGAAAATTACAGATCTGCAGATTGAAAATGAAAGGTAATTTTTAATAACACCCTTCACCCCCCACTACCCCCACCCACCAACTTGCTTACCGCTCAACAGATTGCCAACCATTTCAATAGCAAAATCGACATAATTCGCAAGGAGATATCCAGCATTCAAATTCCTCCCCTACCCAACACATCGGGTCCAACACCATACTCGATACTCTCCTCTTTTTGCCCAGTTACCACAGGTGAAGTTGATAAACTCCTCTCCATGGCCCATCTCACTACCTGTTCCCTGGACACTGTCCCATCACAATTACTGCTACCACCTTCGCACTCTATCCTCAACTCCCAAACCCACATCTTCAACCTCTCCCTCTCCTCTGGCACCTTTCCTTTCCCGCTCAAACATGCACTGGTTACCCCCCATACTCAAAAACCCTCACTAGACCCCACCTGTTTGAATAACTTAAGACCCATCTCCCTACTCCCGTTTGCCTCCAAGCTCATCGAACGCCTTGTCCATTACCAAATGAGTCGCTACCTCATGGACAACAACCTTCTCGACCCCCTACAGTCTGCCCACAATATTTTACTGAAACTGCCCTACTAAAACTCACCAATGACCTACTAACTGCTAAAACCAACAGCCACTACTCCATACTCATACTTTCAGACCTCTCTGCTGCCTTTGAAAGGGTTGACCACCTGCTCCTCCTCAGCAAATTACACTCCCTTGGCCTCCACGATTCTGCTTTATCCTGGTTCTCCTCCTACCTATCCCAGCGCACTTTCAGTGTCACTTACAACTCCATCTCCTCCGCTCCCCTTCCTCTTTCTGTTCCTTGGGCCCCTCCTATTCTCACTCTATACCTCTTCCCTGGGCCAGTTGATAACCTCCCATGGTTTCCAATACCACCTCTATGCCGACGACACCCAGATCTATCTCTCCACTCCTCAACTCACCCCCTCAATCTCCTCACGGATCTCAAACTTACTGAATGACATATCGGTATGAATGGCACACCACTTCCTCAAACTCAATCATTGTAAAACTGAGCTTGTTATATTTCCTCCTTCATGGTCCCCCCCTGTGACTTCACCATTAATATCAACAACAACACCATTGGTCCCTCCACACATGTCAGGGTCCTGGGTGTAATCCTTGACTCTGACCTTTCCTTCAGCCCCCATATCCAATCACTGGCTAAATCCTGCAGCCCTCACCTTCGCAACATCTCCAGAATTCGACCCCTTGTTACCTCCCATGCTCGCCTTCAGGACTTCTCCAGAGCCTCTCCCATCCTCTGGAACTCCCTGCCCCATTATGTCCGATCAGCCCCTACCCTGTCCACCTTTAAGAGATCCCTGAAAACTCATTTATTCAGGGAAGCCTATCCCACACCCACCTAACAACAACTGTCCCGAGCCACCCCCATCAAATCATTCTCTGCAGCTATTACCTTTTTTAACCCCACCCCCTCCCTTAGAATGTAAGCTCTATGAGCAGGGCCTTCCTATACCTTTTGTATTGAACTGCACTGTAATTGTGTTGTCCCCCCTATACATTGTAAAGCGCTGCTTAAACTGTTGGCGCTATATAAATCGTGTATAATAATAATAATAATAATAATAACATTCAGTTACAATATATATTGCAATTGTATACACTATATTATTTTTTCCTTTATTTTCTATTTTTTTCCCCCCACAAAAGTGGAGTTACCCTTTGGGTAAAACGTTGCAGTGGCTACACACAGATTACTCCCTTGAATTTTGAAGGTGAGAAGAAACAAAGGAGAACTTGTAACCTGTATGCTAGGATCAGAAAAAAAAAACTTCTGTTGTTTGGTCAGTTGACACATAACAGCCATAAATTCTCATTCCTCAGGAAGCACAAAACCGTACCGTCATTAAAACCATGAGGAGTTTTATGTGTGTTCTTGTTTAAAACCAGTTATTTCAATATCAGAAGAATAATCAGATACTAGTTTATGTGCAAAGGATTGCATATTGAGCAACTCATTGAACGTTCAAATTATTTTCCCATGCAAAAGAGAAAATAAATGTAAAGAGAGTCCATATTAAAGTCTCTAGAACAGGTGCACTATTCTAAATGGGAATCCTGCGAGCCGGTTCACACCAGGGCGACTCAGGATCCGATTTCAGGTCGCCCTGAGACGCCCCAAGTCGTGCTGTAATGTTAGTCTATGGAGCAGTCTCAATGTACACTACAGAAGTCACTCCGACTTCAAAAAGGTTCCTGTACTACTTCAAAACGACTTCTAGGCCACTTGTACCCATTGATTTCAATGGAAGTTGCCCCCAAGTCAGATCTCCATCTATATTGAAGCGACAGTGTCGCCTGGAGGGGGAACTCCACGCCAAATTTTAAATTAAAAAACGGCATGGGTTCCCCCTTCCAGGGGCATACCAGGCCCTTAGGTCTGGAATGGATTTTAAGGGGAACCCCCTAGGCTGAAAAAAAGGCGTGGGGGTCCCCCCAAAATCCATACCAGACCCTTATCCGAGCATGCAGCCTGGCCGGTCAGGAAAGGGGGTGGGGACAAGCGAGCACCCCCCTCTCCTGAACCGTACCAGGCCGCATGCCCTCAACGTGGGTGCTTTGGGGAGGGGGGGCGCCACCCCAAAGCACCTTGTCCCCATGTTGATGAGGACAAGGGCCTCTTCCCAACAACCCTGGCCGTTGGTTGTCGGGGTCTGTGGGCGGGGGGCTTTAATAAGGGGGCCCCAGATCCTGGCCCCCCACCCTATGTGAATGAGTATGGGGTACATCGTACCCCTACCTATTCACCTGGGGAAAAAAAGCATCAATAAAAAAAAACACAACACAGGTTTTTAAACTAATTTATTAATCAGCTCTGGGGGTCTTCTTACGACTTCGGGGGCCTTCTTCCGACTTCCGCTCTGTTCGGCCTCTTCTCCCAGTGTCCGGCCTCTTCTCTCGCTCTCCAGCGTCGTCTCCCGCTCTTCTGCCAGCTCCTCTGCTATCTTCTTGCAGCTCTTTTACTAGCGGAGGAGCCTGGTCTCCTCCTTCCTCCTTCCCTCTTCCCTCTTCTCTCTTCTTTCTTCTTTCGTTGTTGACACGACGCTCTCTCCCGCTGTAATGCTGTGTGAGCGCTGCGCGATGACTTATATAGGAACCCATGCCGTTTTTTTATTTAAAATTTGGCGTGGAGTTCCCCCTCGAGAGCTGATTATTCTCTGATTGGCCACGGCCAAATTCGCCTGGCCTGGGGTGACTAAAAGTCGCGTTGTAAGTCGCCCCAAGTCATGTTGAAGTCGCTCCAAGTCGCGCTGTTATTCATACTCAAGTCGTGTCCAAGTTGCCTCCAAAAGTCGCGCTGGAAGTCGCGTTGCCCCAGTGTGAACCGGCTCTGCAGCTCCTCAATTAAGGTCCAGGACTGATCAACTCGGCAGATATGAAAGAATCAAAGTAGCAAGTGTGCAGAACCACCAAAACCACCAGAAAAAAAAAAAAAAAAACTTTTGTTGTTTGTTAACTACTACAAGGGGGAGGGAAACTTAAGTTATCTTTCCTGATTTGACAGGTCATTTGGTCAGTGTTGTTACATTCCAATGGCAGGATGACGTGATAGGTCATTGCAGATGATCATGCAACACATACCAGACATTGATCCTTGCTATGACGTCTTCAGTGGTTCATCAATGACAGGAAGCACAAAATGATACCATCATTAAAACCAAGAGGAATTTGTGTGTTTCTTGAAAAGAAGAGGAAGAGGAAGGAGGAGAAAGAGGAGAAGAAAAGGGGAGGAAGGAGATGGGAGAAGGAGAAGGAAGGAGAAGGAGAAGAAGAAAGAAGGAGAAGAAGGAAAGAGAAGGAGAAGATGACAGAATTCCTTCTTCTCCTTCTCTTTCCTTCTTTTTCTCTCTTCTTTCTTCTCACTCCTCCCTTCTTCCTCTCTTTCTCCTTCCTTCTTCTCCTTCCCCCTTCTCCTTCCTCCTTTCTCCTTCTTCATTTTTTCTTCTTATTCTTCTTCCTCTTCTTTTCAAGAAGCATACAAATTCCTATTGGTTTTACTGAAGAATGGGAAAGGCGAAAGATAAGAAGAAGAAAGGAGAAGTAGAAGGGATAAGGAGAAAAGGGAAAGAGAAAAAGGGAGGAGGAGAAGAAGGAAGTAGAAGGAGAAGAATGGGGAAGGAGAAAGAGAAGAAGAAGAAAAAGGAGACGGAAAATTAGAAGGGAGACGGAGAAGAAGTAAAGAGAAGAAGCAGTGAGGAGAACAATGGGGAAGGAGAAAGAGAAGAGGAGGAAAAAGAAAAAGGAGAGGAATGAAAGAGAAGGAGAAGAAAATAAAGGAGAAGGAGAAGACTGGGAAAGAAGAAATAGAAGAAGAAAAGAGAAGAAGGGAGAAGATAAAAAAAGGAAAGAAAAGGAAAAAAGGGAAAGAGAAGGAGACAAAGGAAAGAGAAGGAGAAGTAGAAAAGGGAAAGAGATGGAGGAGAAGGAAGGAGAAGCAGGGAGGAGAATTAGAAGAAGGAAGAAGAAGCAGGGAGGAGAATTAGAAGAAGGAAGGAGAAGAATGGGGAAGGAGAAAGAAAAGGAGAAGGAAAAGTAGAAGGGAGAAAGAGCAGAAGGACAGAGAAGAAGAAGGGAGGGAAAGAATGGGGAAGGAGAAAGAGAAGAGGAGGAAAAAGAAGAAGGAGAAGAATGAAAGAGAAGGAGAATAAAAGAAAGGAGAAGATTGGGAAAGAAGAAATAGAAGAAGAAAAGAGAAGGAGAAGGGAGAAGATAAAAAAGGAAAGAGAATGAAAAAAAGGAAGGAGAAGGAGAAAAGGGAAAGAGAAGGAGGAGAAGGAAGGAGAAGCAGGGAGGAGAATTAGAAAAAGGGATGAGAAGAATAGGGAAGGAGAAAGAGAAGAAGAAAAAGAAGATGAAGAAGGAAGGAGAAGAAGAAAACGGGAAAGGAGAAAGAGAAGAAGAAGAAAGAAGAAGGAGAAAAAGGAAAAATGAGAAGAAGGAAAGAGAAGGAAAAAAGATAAATAAGAAGAAGAATGGACAAGGAGAAAGAGAATACTTGGAACAAAGGAGAAGTAGAAAGGAGAGGCTGATACAGCGTATCAAAGAAGGGAAAAAGATAAGGAGAAGAAGAAGGAGAAGACGAAAGGAGAAGGTGAAGGAGATCCAGCGCATTAAAGAATTTGAGAAACCATATTCAATGGTTTCATATCATCAATTTTTTCCCCATGGGCCCAATGTATGTTGATCCTGGTGTGTATGAGAATGACTCCAGTAGGTGATGTAAAAAACAAAACAAAAAGAGGGAGTAACAATAGACAGAAAATCCTAAGCTAATCAATCTGTCATACACATGTGTCAAACAGGTGCAAAATTAATCTCCATGAGATGCATAAAGTGAACTCATCAAAGCAAATCATGTCTTGCAAAATAGTTACAGATGGCAATACCAACCTCACAAAAGTTCTTACACTTCCCCACTCTAGCCAAAAATAATAATAATAATTTTGGGTGGAGCTACATTAAAGCAAACGTGTGCTCTTTCTGTGCAAGATAAAGCAACATATTTACTTTAATGCCCAGTTCCCCATAGTATATACCCACCTATCCTTCACTCACCCCCTGCCATATTGTTTAGTTGTTTGGAAGGTGGGAAGAAAACCTTGTGTAAGCTCCAAGTCACTCTAGTCAGAGCTTACAGGTGACGTTCCCCCCCACCCCTGCTGAGACTGAGGACTTTCTTCTGGCTCCAAGTGACAGCACTTAGCCAATCACCAAGCACCACTGTTGTCACATGGGAGGAAGGAGAGCGAGTCATAAACTCCTCCATGCTTAGAAATATTGCTTCCAGTAGCTGAATGGAGTGGTCCTTGCATAAAAGTGAACCTGAATCCAACAATAGAGGATTTGCTAGCAGTTTACAGTGCAGTTATTGCATGTTCCAGGGCCCTCCTGTGCCATCAGCCTTGTATCTGTATATCTGCTGTGTCACTAGTCTGCTGGTTACTGTCTCCTTGCCTAATGGTCTCCCTATTTCTGCTTTATATAGCCCAGCCTTTCTCAACCTTTTCAACACAGAGGAACCCTTGAAATAGTTCTCCGGTCTCAGGGAACCCCTGCTAAAAATTTGAAATCTTCAACTCATGGTACATTAGTGTGATGGTCAGTTCGCAGAATGGTCCTTACACTTGTGGTCATTGGGAAGAATTACCTCCTTACAGATCGTTAAAAAGATCAATGGTGTCAGTGGGTACTTATCTGAGAGGCCGAAATTGCCCAATGCTGAAGGAACCCCTAGCAACCTCTGGAGGAACCCTAAGGTTCCACTGAACCCTGGTTGAGAATCACCAATCTAATGGTGTCAGTGGGTACTTATCTGAGAGTGTGTTAGTCCCATCACACAGAGATCCTAAATTTTGTTCCCAGAAGCACCTATAGGACTTGAAGGAACCCCTAGCAACCTCTTGAAGTGTGTTAGGAACCCTAAGGTTCCACTGAACCCTATATTTTGTCCCAGAAGCACCTATAGACTTGTAGTGTGAGTCCCATCACACAATCTAGCCTGTGCTTCCTATGCCTCTTCTGCTGTTTCTTGAATTTTTCGCCATCAGTATTCAGTGATCAGATGGCTCGGAAACACTCTGATTGTTTTCCAGTTGCTAGCTTGAAGCTAAGGCAATTGTCAGGGACAGTGCAGTCTCAGGACTAGGAGTGCACACTGATGCACACTCCTAGTTCTAAAATTTCAACATAGAATAAAGTTCTGTCAGCATGGTGCACCACAGATTGTGAAGGTATTAAATCTATAAGAAACCCCGTAATGATGTCTACCAGGGACCCAGACTGTTGTAAGGCGGTAGTACATTGTTGAACCCCCCTGGCGCCCACCCAAAACCGTTTTCAGTGGAGGAAATTTCTTTCAAAAGTGGTTATTAAAAATGATACATTTCAAACTAGGACTAAAAAGTCCTTGACATAAAGGTTTGTTGTGTTCAGAAAGAGGGGAGTGGTGATGGGAAGACAGTGGGCGGAGTCTATGTGCTAAGAGTGAAATGATGATCCTTATCAATGCGAGTATGTAGACCTCTCCCATGTTCAAGTTCTATTTGAACCTTTTTAGAGGTAGATCTAAGTCAAAGATAATGCAGTCACCCAACTTATCGGACATAAGATCTTATAAATATGACAGCGATACCCATAATTTAGTGCTGTGACGATGTTTTTCGTTTTTCTAACCTTTAAAAAAAATGTAGGAGCCTCAGGGCAAGCCTTCAGCCATAATCACTTTCTCTTTGAGCAGCAAAGTGCAAAAGCTCAAATACAATGGTTCATAAAACCTGGAAGGGTAAGTTGGCACAGGCAGTGAGCTGGGGAATTAAAATTACATTTGGAATGGGCAATGTTTAACCACTTCCATACCGGGCCTATTCTGGCACTTCTCTTCTATATGTAAAAATCATAATTTTTTTTTGCTAGAAAATTACTCAGAACCCCCAAACATTATATATGTTTTTTTAGCAGACACCCTAGGGAATAAAATGGCGGTCGTTGCAGCTTTTTTTGCCGCACTGTATTTTCGCAACAATTTTTCAAACACGTTTTGTTTGGAAAAAAAATCTGTTTCATGAATTAAAAAATAACAAAACAGTAAAGTTAGCCCAATTTGTTTGTATAATGTGAAAGATGAAGTTACGCCAAGTAAATATATACCCAACATGTCACGTTTTTAAAATTGCGCACACTCATGGAATGTTTTTTTTTATAGGCTACCAGTTTAGAGTTACAGAAGAGGTCTAGTGGTAGAATTATTGCTCTCGCTCTAACACATGCGACGATACCTCACATGTGTGATTTGAACGGCGTTTACATATGTGGGCGGGACTTGCGCGTGCGTTTGCTTCTGTGAGCGTGCTTTTTTTGCCGCACAGTATTTTCGCAACAATTTTTCAAACACGTTTTGTTTGGAAAAAAAAACTGTTTCATGAATTAAAAAATAACAAAACAGTAAAGTTAGCCCAATTTGTTTGTATAATGTGAGAGATGAAGTTACGCCGAGTAAATATATACCCAACATGTCACGTTTTTAAAATTGCGCACACTCATGGAATGGTGCCAAACTTCGGTACTTAAAAATCTCCATAGGCAACACTTTAATTGTTTTTTTATAGGCTACCAGTTTAGAGTTACAGAGGAGGTCTAGTGGTAGAATTATTGCTCTCGCTCTAACGTATGCGACGATACCTCACATGTGTGATTTGAACGGCGTGCGTTCGCTTCTGTGAGCGTGCTACCACGGACAGGGGCATTTAAAAAAATATATATTTTCATTGCTTATTTTACTTTATTTTTATTTTTACACTTTCTCTTTTAATTTATTTTTTATTGTTCACTTTTATTCCTATTACAGTAATATTATTATTGTAATAGGTTTTAAATTAAGGGATGGTGGCGCTGTTCAGGGTAAGTATGGGGAGCGCAGGATAAGGATATACATATATAAATAAATAAATATAAGACAGATGCGTGTGAATGGTAAAAGTGAATATGCGTATAACTGATAAAAGAATATACGTATAAAGGACAATAAGGCAACTTCACTTAAAAACCAATGGGGATATATAAAGTGACTACGTGCGACAACTCATGAACATAATGTGTAACTCAATACATAAATATGTGTAAGCAATTTCATGTGACAAGCAAAACCAAAGGTGTAAAATTCCATAAAGGTAAAGATAAAAATAAAAAGTGACTCCGTGCTAAGATGAAAAAAAATATTATATATACAAAAATATATAAAATATATAAAAAAAAATATATAATTTTTGTTTTATATATATATATATATATATATATATATATATATATATATATATATATATATATATATGTTAAATGAATCCAATGAGGATAGGATGAGTGTATCCTCTTAAAAAAAATAAAAAATAAAAAAAAAGGTGGTTCAAGTGCACATTATCCAGTATGATGGGTAGAAAAAATAAATAGGTAAAAAATAAATAGGTAAAAAAATCCTTGACAGTTGTCCCAAATAAATCAATAGTAGTGATCAGTGAACAAAGTGGTGAAGTCCTGTGCTGTCCTTTAAAACTCAGCAATCTTGTGACATCATAAGACATATAGGCAAACAGATGCCTTGTACACGGTGACCATTCAAGTGCTCCCCTCCATCCGTCGAGTGACCCCAAATGTGCAAACACTCACCAGAGTAGACATGGGAACTGTCAAAAAATTCGTTTCGTTTCGTTTCGTCCCGTTTCGTATATAAAAAAATTCGTAATTCGTGTACGAAATTCCGTTCGAATTCGTACGAAATACGAAATTCGGACGAATAGTAATTTTTTTTACGAATCGTTAGTAAAGTTACGAATCGTTACGAATCGTTACGAATCGTTAACGCGGCTAATGAATTGTTGGTTCTCATAACACAGAGAACAATTCGAATCCAACTACAAATATCGAATTTCAATTTCAAGTTACGAATCGTTACGAATCGTTATGAATAGTTACGAATCGTTATGAATAGTTACGAATCGTTAGTAAATCCAACTACCAATATCGAATTTCAACTAATTTGAACGAAATTATTATAGCAGATATAACGAATGAATTCGAATGAATTCGAATGACAAAGTGTCATTTTTTCAGAAAAAAAAAGCGTAGGGGTCCCCCCAAATTCAATAACCAGGCCCTTCAGGTCTGGTATGGATATTAAGGGGGACCCCAGCCAAAAAAAAAATGGCGTGGGGTCCCCCCCAAATATCCATACCAGACCCTTCAGGTCTGGGATGGATTTTAAGGGGAACCCCGGCCAAAAAAAAAATAAAAAAATGGCGTGGGGTCCCCCTCAAAATCCATACCAGACCCTTTATCTGAGCACGCAACCTGGCAGGCCGCAGGAAAGGAGGGGGGGGACGAGAGCGGCCCCCCCTCCCGCCTGAACCGTACCAGGCCACATGCCCTCAACATTGGGAGGGTGCTTTGGGGTCCCCCCCAAAGCACCTTGTCCCCATGTTGATGAGGACAAGGGTCTCATCCCCACAACCCTGGCCGGTGGTTGTGGGGGTCTGCGGGCGGGGGCTTATCGGAATCTGGAAGCCCCCTTTAACAAGGGGACCCCCAGATCCCGGCCCCCCCCCTGTGTGAATTGGTAAGGGGGTACAAAAGTACCCCTACCATTTCACCAAAAAAGGTGACAAAATGGTAAAAATGACAGGAGACGGTCTTTGACAATTCCTTTATTAAAATCTTCTTTCTTCTTTCTTCTGGTCTTCCTTTCTTCATCTTCTCCTTCCGTCATCTTCTTCCATCTTCTTCTTCCTTCGATTCGCTTCTTCTTCCTCCGGTCTTCTCGTCCGGCGTCGTCCTTCTCGTCCGGCATCGTCGTCTCTTCTCGCAGGCCGCTCCTCGCAATGGGAGGCTCCCGCTCTGTGAGGCTCCGCTCCGGGTGACAGGTCTTTTATAACGAAGGCACCTGGTGACCCCGCCCCCTCTGACGCACGGGGACGTCATGTGGAATTCCCTATGGCTTTCCCCATGACGTCAGAGGGGGGGGCGGGGTCACCAGGTGCCTTCGTTATAAAAGACCTGTCAGCGGAGCGGAGCCTCACAGAGCGGGAGCCTCCCATTGCGAGGAGCGGCCTGCGAGAAGAGACGACGATGCCGGACGAGAAGGACGACGCCGGACGAGAAGGACGAGAAGACCGAGGAAGAAGAAGCGAATCGAAGAAGAAGAAGATGGAAGAAGATGGAAGAAGATGACGGAAGAAGAAGATGAAGAAAGAAGAAAGAAGATTTTAATAAAGGAATTATCAAAGACCGTCTCCTGTCATTTTTACAATTTTTGCCACTTTTTTGGTGAAATGGTAGGGGTACTTTTGTACCCCCTTACCAATTCACACAGGGGGGGGCCGGGATCTGGGGGTCCCCTTGTTAAAGGGGGCTTCCAGATTCCGATAAGCCCCCCGCCCGCAGACCCCCACAACCACCGGGCACGGTTGTGGGGACGAGGCCCTTGTCCTCATCGACATGGGGACAAGGTGCTTTAGGGGTCTCAGACCCCCAAAGCACCCTCCCAATGTTGAGGGCATGTGACCTGGTACGGTTCAGGCGGGAGGGGGGGCCGCTCTCGTCCCCCCCTCCTTTCCTGCGGCCTGCAAGGTTGCGTGCTCGGATAAGGGTCTGGTATGGATTTTATGGGGGACCCCACGCCATTTTTTTTGGCTAGGGTTCCCCTTAAAATCCATCCCAGACCTCTAGGGTCTGATATGGATTTTGAGGGGGACCCTACGCCATTTTTTTTTTTATTTTTTTGGTTGGGGTCCCCCTTAATATCCATCCCAGACCTGAAGGGCCTGGTTATTGAATTTGGGGGGACCCCTACGCATTTTTTTATCAATGACTTCAATGAATGACTGTTCTCTGTATTACGGATCCGACAATTCATTTGCCGGCAATAGCTGCGAGTGATTTTAAATCGTTTTTTTTCCTGCAAAAATGACACATTGTACAGAGACAGTTCGCTATATTAGATATACTGAATCTCGAAGCATTCGAAGCATTCGTTATATCCGCTATTATAATTTCTTTCATGTTAGTTGAAATTACATATTTGTTAGTTGTTGTATTCGAATTGTTCTCTGTATTACGGGAATCGGCAATTAGCCGCGAGTGATTTAAAAAAATTTTTTTTTCCTGCAAAAAATGACACATTGTACAGAGACAGTTCTAAACACAGGAAACATGCCCCCTTCATAGATACTATATACTCTATAGTATGTCTATGAAGGGGGGGGGGTCATGTTTCCCGTGTTTAGAACTCTCTCTGTACAATGTGTCATTTTTGCAGGAAAAAAAAAATATTTAAAATCACTCGCGGCTAATTGCCGATTCCCGTAATACAGAGAACAATTCGAATACAACTACTAACAAATATCTAATTTCAACTAATATGAAAGAAATTATAATAGCGGATATAACGAATGCTTCGAATGCTTCGAGATTCAGTATATCTAATATAGAGAACTGTCTCCGTACAATGTGTCATTTTTGCAGGAAAAAAAAACTATTTAAAATCACTCGCAGCTATTGCCGGAAAATTAATTGTTGGATCCATAATACAGAGAACTGTCATTCATTGAAGTCATTGATAAAAAAAAAGCGTAGGGGTCCCCCCAAATTCAATAACCAGGCCCTTCAGGTCTGGGATGGATATTAAGGGGGACCCCAGCCAAAAAAAAAAAAAAAAAAATGGCGTAGGGTCCCCCTCAAAATCCATATCAGACCCTTGAGGTCTGGGATGGATTTTAAGGGGAACCCTAGCCAAAAAAATGGCGTGGGGTCCCCCATAAAATCCATACCAGACCCTTATCCGAGCACGCAACCTGGCAGGCCGCAGGAAAGGAGGGGGGGACGAGAGTGCCCCCCCCCCTCCCACCTGAACCGTACCAGGCCACATGCCCTCAACATTGGGAGGGTGCTTTGGGGTCCCCCCAAAGCACCTTGTCCCCATGTTGATGAGGACAAGGGCCTCATCCCCTCAACCGTGCCCGGTGGTTGTGGGGGTCTGCGGGCGGGGGGCTTATCGGAATCTGGAAGCCCCCTTTAACAAGGGGACCCCCAGATCCCGCCCCCCCCCCCCGTGTGAAATGGTAAGGGGGTACAAAAGTACCCCTACCATTTCACCAAAAAAGTGGCAAAAATTGTAAAAATGACAGGAGACGGTCTTTGACAATTCCTTTATTAAAATCTTCTTTCTTCATCCTTCGGTTTCTTCATCTTCTCCTTCCGGCATCTTCTTCCATCTTCTTCCTTCGATTCGCTTCTTCTTCCTCCGGTCTTCTCGTCCTTCTCGTCCGGCGTCGTCCTTCTCGTCCGGCGTCGTCCTTCTCGTCCGGCATCGTCGTCTCTTCTCGCAGGCCGCTCCTCGCAATGGGAGGCTCCCGCTCTGTGAGGCTCCGCTCCGGGTGACAGGTCTTGTATAACGAAGGCACCTGGTGACCCCGCCCCCCCTCTGATGTCATGGGGAAAGCCATAGGGAATTCCACATGACGTCCCCGTGCGTCAGAGGGGGCGGGGTCACCAGGTGCCTTCGTTATAAAAGACCTGTCACCCGGAGCGGAGCCTCACAGAGCGGGAGCCTCCCATTGCGAGGAGCGGCCTGCGAGAAGAGACGACGATGCCGGACGAGAAGGACGACGCCGGACGAGAAGGACGAGAAGACCGGAGGAAGAAGAAGCGAATCGAAGGAAGAAGAAGATGGAAGAAAATGACGGAAGGAGAAGATGAAGAAAGGAAGACCAGAAGAAAGAAGATTTTAATAAAGGAATTGTCAAAGACTGTCTCCTGTCATTTTTACAATTTTTGCCACTTTTTTGGTGAAATGGTAGGGGTACTTTTGTACCCCCTTACCATTTCACACAGGGGGGGGGGGGCCGGGATCTGGGGGTCCCCTTGTTAAAGGGGGCTTCCAGATTCTGATAAGCCCCCCGCCCGCAGACCCCCACAACCACCGGCCAGGGTTGTGGGGATGAGGCCCTTGTCCTCATCAACATGGGGACAAGGTGCTTTGGGGGGGACCCCAAAGCACCCTCCCAATTTTGAGGGCATGTGGCCTGGTACGGTTCAGGCGGGAGGGGGGGCGCTCTCGTCCCCCCCTCCTTTCCTGCGGCCTGCCAGGTTGCGTGCTCGGATAAAGGGTCTGGTATGGATTTTGAGGGGGACCCCACGCCATTTTTTTTTTTTTGGCAGGGGTTCCCCTTAAAATCCATCCCAGACCTGAAGGGTCTGGTATGGATATTTGGGGGGGACCCCACGCCATTTTTTTTTTTGGCTGGGGTCCCCCTTAATATCCATACCAGACCTGAAGGGCCTGGTTATTGAATTTGGGGGGACCCCTACGCTTTTTTTTTTTTTTTATATCAATGAATGACTGTTTTTTAAATAGCTTTTTTTTCTGCAAAAATTACACTTTGTCATTCGAATCATTCGAATTCATTCGAATGCATTCGAATTCATTCGTTATATCTGCTATAATAATTTCGTTTGAATTAGTTGAAATTTGATATTGGTAGTTGGATTCGAATAATTTGGAGCTGAAATTCGTAAACGAAATTTTTCCTGCAAAAATGACACTTTGTCATTCGAATTCATTCGAATCATTCGAATTCATTCGAATCATTCGGCGACGAAATTCGTAAACGGAATTTCGTATTCCGTACGGAATTCGTAAAAAAAAAAATTCGTACTACAGATTCGTAAATTCGTACGAATTTCGAAAAATTCGTACGAATTACGAATTCGTACGAAACGAATCGCACATGTCTACACCAGAGTGCCTAACCCCTGCAGGGGTGATAGGCGTATAATCTCCTTGGGTATACAGTAGGGATCCTCCTCAATGGGGACGGTTTGCTCAGAAAAGCCTCCTCTGTGGGGATGTCCAGCCTCTGCCCCTCTTCAGGGATGGGGGGGTAAAAACACCAATGGGGTCCGTGTATGTAAAAAAATATAACACTAATAGTGTGATATTGCCAACTCAATGATTCTTTTATTTGTAAGTAAAAAAATGGGGAACAAAAAATATTGACAATGTAGCCGGTAGGCTATTAAGAACATCGAATCATGCAATGAATTGAAGAAATAATAAAATTAATTTAAAAAGCAGAGCGCGCAGCTGGAGGGCAGAGCGATGACGGCACCGCAAAGCCCCGGTTACAGCGTGCGTTCCACTGGCGGCACTTCCAAAACCGGAAGCCGCAACAAGGAAGTGACGCGTTGTGTACCAAGGGTATCGCCTAGAAGGCAATACCCTTGGTACACAACACGTCACTTCCTTGTTGCCTTGTTGTCACTTCCCCACAGAGGAGGCTTTTCTGAGCAAACTTACTACACACTTGTGTGCAGTACCTCTCTGGGAGGCTGCAGTTCTAATCCTAAGCGCGGATTCTATATATTTTTTATCCCTTGTAATAGGAATAGGGTACGACAAGTCCTCTTTATGGAGAGGTGCAGGGTCAATAAGACCCCACATCTCTCCTCCAGGCTAGAAAGCATGAAATCAAAAAAAAAAAATTCACTGATCTCATGCTTTCCAGCCATGTTTACAAGCGCGCCCTGCAGTGGCGGTGCGTGCATAGAGGGCGCAGGAGCGCCGCCCCCTCTCTCCTGCACCGCTCTATCACCAATAGATAGATTCATGCATTGCATGAATCTATCTATTGTCACCGCTGCCGCCCCCTATTCAGGTGTCCGGCCCCTTGTCGGGCGCCGGGATCTGAATTACAGCGGGGGGGGGGGGGGGTTGGAAGCGCCCTATTAGAGCTGTAAGCTCTAATAGGGGACCTGATTAGAGCAGTGGGCTCTAATAGGCTTCCATAAGTGTAAACAGCGGGCGCAATGCTGTGCGTTTGCTGTTTACACAGTATTGTGTTAGAGAAGCGAATACATTGCTTCCCTAACACAGACCCGCCTCTCAGCCAATCAGGTTGCCGGGTCTGTGTTACCGGGCACCTGATTGGCTGAAGTCACAGGCGCTGTGATTGGACGCCTAAGCGTCCAATCATTTCAGAAGACAGGAGGAGCGTGGGAGAAGATGTCGGGTCGATGAGGAGACACTGATCGCCGCCTGACGCCGTCACCAGCTGCACACCGAGACAAGGTAAGTGTCGGTAAATGGCGGGCAGAGGGCACATTGGCAGCATTTAATGGGCACAGTGACAGCACTTGGGGCACGGTGGCAGCGTTAGATGGGCACAGTGGCAGCACTTGGGGCACAGTGGCAGCACTTGGGGTACGGTGGCAGTGTTTGGAGCACAGTGGCAGCATTTAATGGGCACAGTGGCAGCATTTGAGGCACAATGGCAGCGTTAGATGGGCACAGTGGCAGCACTTGGGGCACAGTGGCAGCGTTAGATGGGCACAGTGGCAGCATTTGAGGCACAATGGCAGCACTTGGGGCACAGTGGCAGCGTTAGATGGGCACAGTGGCAGCATTTAATGGGCACAGTGGCAGCATTTAATGGACACAGTGGCAGCGTTTAATGGGCACAGTGGCAGCATTTAATGGGCACAGTGGCAGCATTTAATGGGCACAGTGGCAGCGTTTAATGGGCACAGTGGCAGCATTAAATGGGCACAGTGGCAGCGTTTGGGGCACAGTGGCAGCGTTTGATGGCACAGTGAGGCTGTTTGTTTGCGCCCCCCAAATATTTTGACCACCAGCCGCCGCTGGCGGCCCGGACGTGACGTCATAACGTCGCGCCCGGGTCTCTGACGGTCATAGAGATGATTGATGACCATCTGGTGATCGTCATCCGGCAGCGGCCGATTCTTTCTCCGGGTCTCCGATGGCAGAAGCACCAGAGGGCGGTGGGAGGGGGGATGTCCCCTCCCATCGCCTGTAAGAACGATCTATCGGCTGAATTGGCGCTATGATCATTCTTACGGTGCACAGAATCGCTGGCTGAAAAAAAAGGATATCTGAATGATGCCTATAGCTGCAGGAATCATTCAGATATCACCACTGAAAGTCAAAGACGTCATATGACGGCTGGAAGTGGTTAAAGCATATCTATGGTCAAAATGTCAAATCATATATTCATTTCTACATTGAACTATTTTGATTATTTCTAGCCTTCCGCTATCAATCTAAAGATCTTGAAGTCTGTAAACGTACTTTGTGGAAATCCCCACACATTTCCTTTCTTAAATTCTAGTAGATAGGCACTGCTGTGTCACACATTTTACCGAACCTGCCTTCTGAACTACAGCGATGCTGAGAGGAGGAGTTTCAAGAGGTGGAATCAGTACAGGAATCAATGCTTGTGGGCAGCAAGGTACCATGGGACATGTAGTCATTAGAAATTAAGACGCTGTAAAGCATGCAAGGAATCCAGAAAGCTGCATACCTCCCAACATTTTGAGATGGGAATGAGGGACACCTACTAGCAAACGTATGTAGGCATAGGACACGCCCCCGGCCACACCCCCTTAAAGGAGAATTCATAAAAAAAAAGGTTAATTAAATCCACAAGTGCTTTTTTTTTACCACTACTCTTCCTTTATATTGGCTTTTAAAATTTACAAATGCAGCAATTTAGAATTTGGATGAAAGGTTTAGCACTGGGAAACACTTTTTGAAAGAAAAAAAGTGAATTTTATATACAACTTTATAGATCAGATCAAAATGAGGGACAAATGAGGGGGAATGAGGGACAGAGGGACATTGCTCCAAATCAGGGACAGTCCCTCGAAATTAGGGACAGTTGGGAGCTATGAAGCTGTGATAAGAGACAACCAGCAGACAGGCAGAATTTACATTGTGAAAATAGATTTTTCAAGTAAGCTTAACCACTTGAGCGCTGGAAGATTTTACCCCCTTTATGACCAGACCAGTGATGTAAGTAACTGAGTTAAAATAAACGGAGTTACATAACGCAGTTACTTTGGAGGGTAACGAGTAATCTAACTGATTACTTTCCCCTCATGGTAACGCAGTTCCCATTACTTTGGCGGAGTTACCTCAATTACATGGCAGCAGTGCCGGGACAAGGTCATCTAGTGCCCAGGGCGAACATGTCAAACTGCGCCCCCCAAGATGTATGAGCACTATGTGTCAGCAAAAACCCCCAAAGCATCAACTCCCCCTCCTCCCAGTACAAATCTACCCCCCTGCTGAAATCCCCTCTCCTCTACCCCCAAAATCCCCCCCAGCAAGAATCTTCTTCCCCGCCATCACCCCTCCCAACACAAACCCCACTAAATCACTCTTAGCACCCCCCCCCCCTAAATTTCCCTAGAATAATACTCCCTTGCCACTTCGCCAAATTCCCCCTTCCAACACAAATCCCCTTCCACCCACAATCTCCTTGTGGTGCCCCCACCCCACAGGATACCACAGTGCCCAGGGCAGCTTCCCCTCCTGCCCACCCCTTGTCCCGGCCCTGCATGGCAGTAGTGTAATTCCGGTGTCCTGCCAAAAGTTCCCCCGCCGGATAAGGACCCCCTGTACTGCGCAGGCGCATCGCTTGCGCAGTACGAAGGACTACGGAGCTTCCGAAAATTGCCGAACCTAAACAGCTCTGAGTGAACTCTACACCGCGCAGGCACAGTTAACATGTTATTGTACTATGCAATGCCGTATGCTCCTGATGCTCGTGCTACTCTGCAAGGGGCGTCTATCGTGTAAGTAAGGGGCGGGTCTAGTATTACTGTAACCAAGGGGCGCATTTATTATTATTGTTATATATCGAGCTCTGCCCATTAATTTAACATTTGCCCTCTTCTGTAGCCATCCGCCCCTTACACAATATAATAATAATGGACCCACCCCTTGCTTACACACTATAACAGATCTGCCCCTTGGTTAGAGTAATAATAGAGCAGCCCCTTGGTTACACGATATATAACACTAATAATAAATGCGCCCCTTGGTTACAGTAATACTAGACCCGCCCCTTAGTTACACGTATAGAATATTTAAAAAAAAAAGTCACAGTTACTTTGCTGCGTAACTAATTACTTTTCCAATGTAGTAACTGAGTTACTAACGCAATTACTTTTTGGGAGAAGTAATTTGTAACTTAACTAATTACTTTTTTAAAGTAAGATGACCAACACTGGACCAGACCATTTATTGCTATTCGGCACTGAGCTACTTTAATGCTTAATGTACACGGGACATTTTTACAACCTCTCCTGAACGACTTAACTTGACAGATAGTAACCCACGTTTAAAACGTCTAGCCGCGTTTGCGTTTAAAAAAAAATATGTTTTTTTCAAAATAGCCAAAAATGAATGTTAACACGTTTAGACGTGTTTAGCTGCGTTTAGAAGCATTTGGCGCTTGAAATGCCTCTAAACTCAGCGTTTGAACTAATTTTTTTTCTTTCCAAAAAAGGCCTCTAAACTCAACTGCCTAAAAACGACTATAAACGAACCTGTGTACATGTACACATAAGATAACATTGGATGAGTTCAGGGGCAGCTGAAAAAAGCATCCAACTGCCTCTGAACATCCGTTTACCAGCAGCCATGTACATGAGGCCTAACTGGTAATTGTGCGGTCATGCAATGCTGTACCTAAATTGCCAAAATGTATTCTGCTACATGTTTTTGATTAACCACTTTCAGACTGGACCAATTTGCAGCCAAAGGACCAGGCCCCTTTTTGCGATTCGGCACTGCGTCGCTTTAACTGACAATTGCGCGGTCGTGCAACGTGGCTCCCAAACAAAATTGACGTCCTTTTTTTTCCCACAAATAGAGCTTTCTTTTGGTGGTATTTGATCGTCCCTGCGTTTTTTATTTTTTTGCGCTATAAACAAAAAAGAGCGACAATTTTTTAAAAAAACGCATTCTTTTTTATTTTTTGCTATAATAAATATCCCCCAAAAATATATAAAAAAAATGTTTTTCCTCAGTTTAGGCCGATGCGTATTCTTCTACATATTTTTGGTAAAAAAAAATCGCAATAGGCGATTATTGATTGGTTTGCACAGAAGTTATAGCGTTTACAAGATAGGGGATAGTTTTATAGCATTTTTTAAAATAATTTTTTCTTTACTAGTAATGGCGATCAGCGATTTTTATTGTGACTGCGACATTATGGCGGACACATCGGACATTTTTGACACATTTTTGGTACCATTGTCATTTATACAGCAATCAATGCTATTTAAATGCATTGATTCCTGTATAAATGACACTGGCAGTGAAGGGGTTAACCACTAGGGGGCAGTGTAGGGGTTAAGTATGCCTAGGGGTGTGTTTCTTACTTTGGGGGGGCGTGGCTGTCAGCTAGTGAATGCTGATCTCTGCTCCAATCACAGGGAGCAGAGATCGGCATCACTAGTTGCTAGGCAGAACGGGGAGATGCTGTTTATTTCCGCATCTCCCCGTTCAGCCTTCCCGTGAGACGATCGCTGGTGTCCCCGCAGCGATCGAGTCCGCAGGACCCGCGACCGGCTTCACAGGGGTCCCGACCGGCACGGGAGCGCGCCGCTCCCGGCGCGCTCCCGATGGCACGGAGGCATTTAAAAAGGGACTTATATATACGCTCTTATGCCTGTCCATGCCATTCTGCCGACGTACATCGTCGTGCGCAGGTCGGGAACTGGTTAAAAAAAAATCTCAATAAGTGTATATTGATTGGTCTGTGTGAAAGTTATAGCGTATACAAACTATGTTCCCCATTGACAACGTCACCTATGACGAAACGCATCTGGGAAGGCACGCAGTGACGCCACCACGCTGCACAAGGGGAGGACGGGCTCCCGATATTGCCGGCCAGCTTCTGTTTGTTTTTATGCGATTCACACAAGAAAGTTTTTGTAAGTGTATTTCCTTTACATTAATTAAAATGTCGAAACAGTATCACGCTATTTTTCTTTTTCCTTGAGTCTTTTGGAAGTAAGCCCTGTGAAATATTTGGAGGTGGAGGATTTTATTATCGGTTCTGGTTCAAGGTCTTGATCCAGGGAGCTGGGAGGTCTTCAATATACTCAATATATATTCAATATATATTCTTTGCTTCACCATCTCGTAAGCACATCATCATCCTGGTGGTCGGGCACTCCTCTTCACTACAGTTTATATTTGTGAAGTCACCATGGTGTATTAGCAAGTTACATATGGACTTTACTGTTGGAAATGTATTTTCTTTCACTCCTGCCAATGACCATTTAATTCGTTATGGTTAACAGTAAATGGTACTAATATATTGACTGATGTGATTCCAGCGGGTGTCATCCCAATCCTTCACATTGCCCCACTTGCCATAGATGTGGCTTCAGTTTCAATTTTTCATTTTTCATTTGTTAGTTTTTATTTTTAATTGGCGCAACTCTATAATTCCAATATGTTATACTGTACATACCGAAATTTCTATTTTATTTTATACTAGTAATGGCAGCAATCAGCGACTTATAATGGGACTGATGAAGTCACATGACCATGACAAACGCGCTTCGGGACGTACAGGCACCGGACGTGACGTCGGTGAGCTCGCTGCTCGTGTTTTGTTTTGTTTTTACATGCATTTTAATGTGGAGTGCCACCCTAAAAAAAAAGATTGCATAAAAATGTTCCTAAAACTTTGGAGGAAATTTATTTTTATTTTTTAACTTACCAGAAATGCTTGTTGCTAGGCAGATCGTCCTAATCTGCCTCTTCCTATTCTGCGGTGATCTTCAGTCTTCTCTTCCTCGCGTCGTCTTCTAGTGAATGGGGCGCGGTGTGTTCTGGGAACTGTGTGTGTCCCACAACACAGTGCGCCCCATTCACAAAGCGCTGCGCAACTCGCGCATGCTGCGCAGTAGGAAACGGGCAGTGAAGCCGCAAGGCTCCACTGCCTATTTTCCTTAGTTGGAATGGCAGCGCCGGGACCCGAGAGCCGAAGGGCGGGCAGCCTCGGGCGGCCGACATCGCGGGCACCCAGGACAGGTAAGTGTGCTTATTAAAAGTCAGCAGCTACAGTGTTTGTAGTTGCTGACTTTTAATTCTTTTTTTCCCGGCTGGCCCTCCCCTTTTTATGTGAGTACCCTGTTGGTGTTGGCTATTCTTAATAAATATTTTATACAAATATACTACACCATCGAGCACCCCTCCCTGTTCTTCCTTTTATACCTCCTCAACGTCCACTTACGAGGCTTGCTGAACTAGCCACAGCTGACAGAGGGCTATTCGTCACATAGACGGACACACGTCAGCAGATCCAAAAACGCCAGATCCAGGGGTTGTGGAATACTTTAGATTAATAGGGAACATACCCGTTACCCGCAAAGATATATTCACACGCTGTTGCCTTACAGCAGTAAGGTAAGGGGACATCCAGACATCAAGTATTGCACTGAAGACAGGTAGTCACTATTTATTTGCACCTTATATATGAAGTCATCAACTATGCTTTGACTATAGATCTCTTTTAAGTTTGCTCCAAACAGTGTTTGGAGGAAACAGTGCCCTAAGACTCCCTGGCCAATCAGGTCTCAGGACCCGTTTCCTGATTGGCCGGGAGGAGAATTAGGCAATTAGGAAGACAATAGTCACACAACAATTGTCACACAACTGGGTGGTTCAGGGCGCAATGCTCTGCGCCCCGAGCCTACCCTTTTTTTAAGCCAATAAGAGCATCAGGCTCTAATCATGTGCTTTACAAAAAAAAAAAAAAAATTTTGGAATCCACGCAGAGGTAACTCCATAGGATGCCACAAAAGAAAGGAGCCACCCTGAAACAAAAACTGGAACACAGGCAAGTATGAAAAGATTAAGAAAGAAGCTGTCTACTCTGAAGGTAATTAAATCAGTTGCTCAAAGCTGAGGGCTTAATATCACTGAGTGAAGGGAGAGGAGAAAGGAAAATGGGGGAATAGGTAAAAGACATGCATGGTCACCTCCATTGCTTTGCTGTAGAGAAAACTAAAATGTCCAAAAAAAGGAAAAAAAGAAGATAAGTGAAACAATTCATCCATAGTTATAGCACGTATGGGTCACTAATTGCGTGAGCTTATTGTAGTGCTATACTGTACTTCATTGTGTAACTCCACTTTTGTTAAAAAATAAAAAAATAAAAAAACAAAATCCCCTTCGGGGTCTTTATGTAAATTGCAAAGATTTATTTTTAGCAAACTTTGCCCCAGATTCCTCCCTTTTTCTATTTTAAGAAAACAGCTATTTTTGTTTCAGCAATCATCAGTGTCTCTGCATTCCTTTAGTGAACATGCCCTAGGAGTATCTCACAAAAAATGGAATTCCTGTTGCAGGAGATGTCTAAAATTCTACTTATCTTTGGATTGATGTCCGAGAAAAATCAATTACTCACACAGGAGGAAATTGCATTTCTGGGGAAATTCCATATCAGCTTACAGAACTCTAGTTTGCCATATCGCATTGAATTTTTAAAAAATGTTTAAAATAAATTATAGCTGCAGAAGATTGAAATTAAAAGGTAATTTTTCACCACTTGACCTCCGGAAGATTTACTCCCCTTCATGAGCAGGCCACTTCTTGCGATAAGGCACTTGCGTTACTTTAAATGACAATTGCGTGGTCGTGCGACACTGTACCCAAATAAAATTTATGTTCCATTTTTTCCCACAAATAGGGCTTTCTTTTGGTGGTATTTGATCACCTTGTGGTTGTTTATTTTTTGATCTATAAACAAGAAATACCGACAATTTTGAAAAAAAAAAAAGGAAGCCTCTTCTTAAGCCCCATACACACGGTCGGACAATCCGCGGACCAGGTCGGTCGGATTTTGTCCGTCGTACTTTGTCCGATGTTGGTGTTGCGTACACACGGTCGGACTACGTTGTCGGAATATCCGGTCCGGAAGAACGTCGTGACGTAAGTCGTCGTCCACGAGATTACAAAAGGGAAGTTCAGCACCACGTCAGGCACCCGTTGGGCTCCTTCTGCTGATCCCGTGTTTATCGAGAGTTAGTGGAAGTTTGGTGACTTAAGATTTGCGCTTCTCAGTTTTCTGACTCAGATCGTTACTGCTCTTCAGTTTGTGCTTGTCGTGCGTATCTGTTTATTAGTGCGTGTAGTCAGTTCGCATTTGTTGGTCATTGCGGCCTATATCTTGATATAGGACGCTTTGATTTTCACTGCTTATTGTCTGCTCGTTGCTGGTATTCATTTCGTTCTTTCAGGCCTTGCTGTTTATCGGTGCTTTCTGTTTGTCCGTTCTGACCAGCCGACCTTTTGTGACCTTGTGAGCGATGTTTCCCGTGCGTACTCGTTGCCGAGTTCGTGCTGTACGCGGAATTGGTGTCGGGCTTTTAGCTTTGAGCCAAGACCCGTCCATGAACAGAGTGACGAGGAGTATGTGGACCAAGAATTGGTTGCTTCAGCGTGACCAATTCTCGCACATGCCTTTGCTTCGTGAGATCCGGGAGAATAATCCTGATGATTTCAGGAACTTTCTCAGGATGACGGACCCCGATTTTCACCGTCTTTTGGCTTTGCTGACCCCCTTTATCAGCCGGCAGGATACCTGCATGAGACAAGCCATTACTCCGGAGCAGAGGCTTGTTGCCACGTTGAGGTACTTGGCGACAGGGAGAAGTCTTCAGGATTTGAAGTTCTCTTCAGGTATCTCTCCCCAGGCCCTGGGAATCATTATTCCAGAGACCTGTTCTGCCATCATTCAGGTCCTGCAGGAGGACTATATTAAGGTAACATTTCTACTTGACTATTCCCTTCTATGTATGCTCTGTTTGCTAATGTCTTCTATTTTTGACCTCCTTCCCTAATTACCATGATTGCAATATGTTCTAATATGCTGTGCCCCTTTTCTCCTTCATGCATTTTTCCCTTCACTTACCTCCCCAGCATGCTCTTCTGCCCCAATAGACACCTATGGCCTAGTCACTTAATCAATGTCTTTTGTCTGCTGCATAGTATTGTTTGCCCCCAAACACCCCCTAAAATATGCACAAATGTTTGCTGTGTGGTTTACTTCATGTAGAGCCCCTTTAGAATTTTTTTTTTTTTGGTGGGGGGGGGGGGGGTGGCAAACTCATTAGGAACCCCCTCCCCCAACTGCTCTGTCAGATGGTACCAATCCTTTATCTGCTGGCTTTCCCAAGGTCCATACACACTATATACCTACCTCTTTATAGTGGGCATCTTTAGGGATGAATTCAGCAAAGCATGTAGTGCAAGGGGCTGCCTCCATACATTCCATTTCCTAATTTTTTGTCTTCTTTCCCTCCTATTAGCTTGCTTGGTAATTTCAGAATGTCACAATGTGCCTGCCTTTTTTTGGGGGGGGGGGGGGGTTGAAATGTTATTTTATCTTTCCTGGGGGCTGCCAATAGTGTTAAGTACAGAGGGTCTGGCCAAACTAGCACACATTATTGAGCCATTTGCCAATCAATGAAGTGCAGAGGGTTACCTGCCCCCCCCCCAAAACCCTAGTTATTGCCAATGGCCCATCAGAAGTGGGGGGATTGATGGGGGGTGAGTAATCTGTGAAGGGGAGCCTCTACTTTTCTGTGCAAATACTTTCCAGCCTCCAATTTTATACAATGCTCTTGTTCCAAGATGTTGATTGTCTAATCTGCTTGCAATGTTTAAGTGCAAAGTGACTAATTTTTTTTTCTTGTTTCACTCCACAGTTCCCTTCCACGCCACAGGAATGGCAGACTGTGGCCTCCCACTTTGCCAGCCGTTGGGACTTTCCTAACTGCGGAGGGGCAATTGATGGGAAACACGTCCGCATCGTCCCACCGCCCAACTCGGGGTCCTACTATTATAATTATAAAGGGTTTAATAGTGTAGTGATGTTGGCGGTGGTGTCGGCAACATACGAGTTTATGTATGTGGACGTGGGGATGAACGGCCGGATCTCGGATGGTGGTGCCATTACGCACACGGAGTTCTACTGGCGTCTCCAAAGTGGCAGTCTGTGCTTGCCACCTCCAGAGGAGAATGCCGAAGGACTCCCCTTTGTCTTTGTCGCAGATGAAGCGTTTGCGTTGACTCCCCATGTGATGAGGCCGTTCCCGATGAGGACCCTCACCCCGGACCAGAGGGTCTTCAACTACAGGCTGTCCAGAGCCAGAAGAGTGGTGGAGAACACTTTTGGCATCCTGGCCAGCCGCTTCCGCCTGTTCCTGACGGCATTTACCTTGGCGGAATACAAACTGAACCACATAGTTCTTGCCTGTTGCATATTGCACAACTTCCTCAAAAGACATAACAGGAACTATGTGGTGCCCGTTGGCCCAGATGTGGAGGGCCCTCCAAATGCGGACCTCACAGCCCTTCAAGTGGCACGTCCAGGCTTGCCCCCTCTAAATGCCCGCGTGGTCCGCGAGCAATATATGGAGTACTTTGTGGGTAGGGGGGCCATTGCTCTGCCTGACGATGTGTGAGAGGCATTTTTTAATAAATCTGATATTTTAACCAACCTCTGATTTCTTGTCATTTCAGTCTTCTTTTTAGCTTATTTTACCTTGACATTTTTTCCCTTTGCCTTCGACAGTGGGAATGCACTTTCTGGGCAAAAGGAGGTAACAGTCTCTTCTTCCCAAAAAGATTATTCTCATGTTGTGTGTTTGCTACCTAATCTTTGGTCTAGAGAAGGTTTGTCCTGCATAACTGACAGCCAAAATACTCCTTTTCATCACCAGGTCTGACATGTGTGTATTCTGAAAAATGCTGTGCTCCGTGTTTTCGTACAAAGCACTGTGGGTGTCATTTACATAAGTCAAATCCGCTATGCTCTACAAGTGCATTGAAAAAGTTCCCTGGGAAAGGAAATTGCAGTGCAAAGTGGATTTGCCTTTAGTAAATAACACCCATTGCCCCCCATATCCTTTACATTTTACATACATAATGCATTGTGTTTTTTAAATAAGGAAGCCACACATTTAGAAAAATAAAAAAGTTTACTTGGAAAACATTCACAAGTGCGTTTACAATCTTCACGCCAAAACTGACAACATCTTGGTTATTTACAACATTGTTTACAAACATTCCGCAATTGGTAAAACCAGGCATGGAGCTAACCAGAACCTATGAACTAGGAAAGTTCAACTTTGTAAAGTGAAGACAAGATCAGACATGACTATATGTTCAAAGTGTGTTTGATCTTGCCTTCATCACATGGGGGGGTCACCCCCGAAAAGTGGAAATTTCGAACATGCACACAATTTGGGTCTGAAAATGGTCATTAGATGGTAAAACACATGCCTAGAAGCTTCAAAAGTGCCATTTTCCATCATGGGGATGAATGGACGTTTTTTGGGGGTGCAACCCCTTCACCACAACCACTTTCGTAGTTCGTAAAGTGTTTGCACCCCCAAAAAAACGTTGGCATTCATCCACCATGATGGGAGCTAGCACATGTGGACACAATGTGTGCATGTTCCAAATTTCACACAGTTTTTAAGTTGCAAATGTGTTCAGAAGCTGGCACAAATGTGTGTTAATTACTTGGTGCGTTTTCATATTTTTCCTAAAACATCAATGATGTTCTTCAATTTTTGTTGAACATCATTGATGTTTTGCTTTATGTAATCTAGATCTCTTGCAGACCATTATCTCTCCGATGAGTAAGTGGGCACTCTCTGTGGTAAAGTGCGATTTTTCTTCCACAACATCCACGTCACCTAAAAACCACAAACAAACAAAAATGGGGTGTTGGAAATGAGGCAGCCATACATGGATTAGCTTACCAGTAGCTGTGTTCTCCCACACTCACCTGTTGTGGTGACAATTTCTCCAAGTTCGATGATCTCTCCTTCCTCCTCCTCCTCCTCTGCTTCTGCTCTTTCCCCTTTTTTGGGAGGTGTTGGTTTGGGGGTTTCCTCAGACGGCCCAAGTTTTCGCTCCCCTATGAGAATGTACAAAAGGAAGATTTAGCAACACAATCTATTGAGGGCAGAAATAGGAAATGACAAACATTGGTTGAAAGTGACGGACACTATTTTAGTTTGGCCAGTTACAAATGCCAACTACATGAATGTAGTCACTTTGTAAAGGTGCTAAACTGACTAGCTTTTTGGTAGAAGTTTGTGTGATGGAGACACCCCTCTAGTATCCACTGGAGCACATGTGTGGAAAAGCCTAATAAAAAGGGGGTTTGGGTGTCCCAGCACTAGTGCTCTAGAGTCCAGATGGGTAAACAGCTACTGGGTGACCTCTCCTTTACATTGAATAAATTGGCTTTACATTCTTGATGACATTTCTAGTGAGAACAAACTTCCTTTCCCCCAAAAAAACACCAAACATCGTATTATAAGTGGCCGAACGATCGAGGTTGCGTACGATCGAATGGACACACACACACGACCATGACAGTGGCAGAAAGATCGAGGCTGAGTACGATCGAATGCACAGACGAACCTGAAAGTGGCCATTTTGGAATGTACAACTTTGTAAAAATCAAACCACAATGGAGCAGTATGCAAGCAAGAAATCAAACACAAAACCCAACTACTTACTTTTTTGAAGAATTCGCTTGATCTTTCTGTACTGATCGGCCTCCCTCAGTTTCAGGTCTGACCAGCGTTTCCTCAGTTGCTCCTTGGATCGTTGTACCCCAAACTGATTGTACAGCCTTCTCACAACTTTAGACATGATCTTGGCCTTGCGGACATTGGGGTTGAGGTAAGGCCCATACTTCCCATCATAGTCGCTCCTCTTTAATATGTCCACCATCTCCAACATTTCTCCAAATGACATATTGGAGGCCTTGAATTTCAGGCTCCGGGATCGGGACGTTTCTGCCTCCGGACTTTCCTCGTCCTCCTCCTCGTTGGTGGGATATTTGGGGCGCACCTGCTGTGTCCACGCCATGTGCTCTCCCCACTGCGCCGTAAAGAGAAGGGGTGGGGAATAGACGAGAAAGATCGTCAGGGGCGGGCGGAGTTTGACGCATGCGCACTGTATATAAAACGTCACACGCCTGTGTCGTAGCCACGATCTGGGAGACGAGGGGAGAGAAAACTCACGCACGAGACGATCGCTACAAACGAAGGTACAATTTGACGTTGGTACATAACTAGCCTAGACTGATTTGAACTTGAGGCTTCTTTATGGAGAAGATTAGGAGAGTTTAGCCTGACATAATTGAGAGGGTTTTGTGTGGTGTTGTGTCTTGCAGAGATTATGCAGGGATTCAACGACATGAGTTTTCTCCCCTCTTCATTGCCAAATTCAGGGAATTTCCCGTTTTATGGCAGGGTAAACACCCACATTACACCAACAAACCAAAGAGGCACGCAGCCCTGGAGGAACTTGTGGAATTTGTCAAGCCAAGGTTCCCCACGGCAACTGTTGATGATCTAAGAAAGAAAATTGGCAGCCTGAGGAGTGCGTATATCAGGGAGCGGAAGAAGGTCGTGAAGTCTGAGGAAACTGCAACTTCAGCAGATGAGGTCTATGTGCCCAAGCTCTGGTACTATCAGAGTCTCCATTTTCTGAAAGACCAGACTGATGTCACGGAGCCAACCTCGACTCCTCCTTCCACGCTTCCTTGCGCGCAGCCCACCCCTGTTGAGGCTTCCGAGGAGCAACCTGGGCCTTCCAGTATGGAAGAGGTGGAGGAGCCCAGCTTGTTTCAGGTATAGTATTTTTGTTACCATTTATGGGAATAATGAATGATGTTCACTTAATTCAGGATCCCCAATTGCTTAGTTCCTAACGTGTTTAACATATCAACAGACAGTGGTGTTGGAGACATTTGGGGCCAGAATCTAAACTGCTGGGCTGAGAATTGTATGGTTTTCTATTTGTAAACATTTTGCAACAGTCACTAGATGAGAATTGTGTGTGTTTGATGAACAAATAACTGAAACTATGTCCCTTTTTCATACACAGGAAGACCTCAGCCAGGAGGTGGCTGTGGAAGGTGGCAGTCAGGAGGAGGCAGGGGTTAGTGGCAGCCACCAGCTGGGTAGTGGCAGCCAAGAGGGGGCTAGGCCTCGGAGCCTGACTGACACCCAAACCCCTCCCCTCCACCTTCCGTACAAAAGGGCGAGAAGGGGGGGGTTATGCGGCACAGTCAGCGCTCCGCATGATAAGAGAGGCTTCAGACTCCCTACATGCCACACCCGCCGACGAGGAGACCTTTGGCTCGGTGGTTGTCACAAAAATGATGGGTATGGAGGTGAGGCAACGCAACATGTGTGAGGGGCTCATCCTCCATGTCCTAAATAAGGGTAGGGCTGGGGAGATGACCCCAGTCACACATGTTTGCCATAGCTACCATGCTCCGCCTCCTCCTCCTCCTCCTCCTCCTTCTGCCACCCCACCAGCACGACAGCCACAGCGTGCAAGGAAGCGTGGAAGGAAGACCTGAGAGTGACGACCTGGAATCAGTCTGGTCTGAGAGAAGATGGAGCCTCTTGTAGTACCAGAGCCTGGGGACCTAGATGGCATCTAGGCAGGTACATTTCACTAATCCTAAAGTAGAATTAACAAGGGGCACCAACAACCCACAAACTCCTAGTAAATTTAAGCAAGAAATACAAATGTTAATAATGTGTTTTTGGTAAGTTGAGACACACAACCCCCCTCCAAAAAAAAAAAAAAAAAACATTCAAATATGTATTCCCCAAAAAAAAAAAAAAAAAAAAAAAGACAAATCATGGTAAAAAAATAACAAAGATTCTTTTACGTTCAGAGTCAAAATAAACATGTAGTGTATAAATGCTGCAAAGTAATAAAGAAGTAAGTTTGTGAGAAGTGCGGGTGAATAGGAGCAGCTAAAACATGTCATTCTTGTTGCATTGTAAAGAAAAAGAGAATGCGCTGCATTAAAGACATTTTAACATTGCAGCGTGACGAATGTGCTGTGTCGATTAGGAAAGGTAGTTTTACCTGACCGAGCGCTTCCGTCACAGAATTTCTTCTGAGCATGCGTAGCACTTTGTCCGTCGGACAACCGTACACACGATCGGATTTGGTGTGATCGGACCGTGTTGACGGCAAATCTTTCCAGCAGGAGATAAGACTTTGTCCGACGAACACTGTCCGATGGTGCATACACACGGTCTGATTTTTCAACAACCTTGTCCGATCGGACAGAATCCATGAAAAAGTCCGACCGTGTGTATGGGGCTTAAAGATGATGCACAAGAAAGCCTGAAAACCATTTGCTGAAGACAAGCAGACTAAGGACATGGATTACTGGAACCATGTCCTGTGGTCTGATGAGACCAAGATAAACTTATTTGGTTCAGATGGTGTCAAGCGAAGCCTGTGTTGGGGCAACCAAGTGAGGTGTACAAAGACAAGTGTGTCTTGCCTACAGTCAAGCATGGTGGTGGGCAGTGGCAGGGTTGGTGTGACCTGGTGCGGTAATACATGGTGTCACCGACCACCACTAAGCAGGCTAGTGCATCAGTGCGGCTCTTCCCCCTTAACCTACCACAATGGATGGAGCTGGGATGGGATTGGGGGAAGGATGGAGCCGGGATTGGATTGGGGTGGTGGATAGAGCTTGAATTGGATCGGGGAATGGATGGAGCCGGGATTGGATTGGGGTGGTGGATAGAGCTGGAATGGGATCGGGGAATGGATAGAGCCAGGATAGGATCAGGGGATCGATAAAGTTGGGATGGGATCAGAGGATGTATAGAGCCAGGATGGGATCAGGGGGATGGATGGAGCCAGGACTGGATCAGGGGGATGGATGGAGCAGGGATAGAATCAGGGGGGGGGTGGATGTAGTGGGAATAGGATCAGGGGGATGGATGGAGTGGGAATAGGATCAGGGGGATGGATGGAGCGGGGATAGGAACAGGGGGATGGATGGAGTGGGGATAGGATCAGGGGGATGGACGGAGCGGGGATAGGATCATGGGGGATGGATGGAGCGGGGATAGGATCAGGGGGGAATAGATGGAGCGGGGATAGGATCAGGGAGAATGGATGGAGTGGGGATGGGATCAGGCGGGATGGATGAGCGGGTATGGGATCGGGGAGTGGGTGGAGCTGGATGGGATCGGGGGAGTGGATGGAGCCGGGGTGGGATCTTTGATTTGGGGGGGGGTTAAAGTATATGTGCTAGGGGGTGCTTTGGGAGGGGAGAGGAATTGCGCTAGGGGAGGGGGTAAAACTTAAAATCTGCCCCCCTCCTAGTTCTAGAACAAGTCCTCTCTAACCCAAAACAAAAAGAGCACCCCCCTAGCAGATATCCTCTAACCCCCCCCCCCCACTCCTGGCAGCATAATTGTTACCTGACAATGCCCCCCCCAACCACTATGTCCCCCTCCTCTGCAATACCCCTGTTGCATACCTCAGGGCAGGTGCTGTAGCATGGATGGTGGATGTGTCCCTCCCCATCCTCTGCTCTTCCTCCCAGCCTGTGTACACATCAAAGTCGAGGAGGAAGCGGCAGCGAGGGCAGCCGGCGGGGACAGAGATCTGATTGCGGCCACGTGTGGAGGTGTGTGTGTGGGGACGGTCGGACCCTGGGCAACCAGTCTGTCTCTGCCTCACTCCCTCCTCCCCCACTCTCCCTGCACATCACACGGAGCAGAGGAGAGGAGATCCCGAAGGAGGGAGCCGCGGCACCCCTCTCAATGCGGCGCGGTGCCAGTCTGAGCTGGGTGTCACCCTCTGGCGGGTGTCACCCAGGTGCGAGCCGCACCGCCCGCACCCCCATAGCAACGCCCACTGGTGGTGGGAGTGTCTTGGTCTGGGGCTACATGAGTGCTGCCGGCACTGGGGAGCTACAGTTCATTGCGGGAACCATGAATGCCAACATGTACTGTGACATACTGAAGCAGAGCATGATCCCCTCCCTTCGGAGACTAAGCTGCAGGGCAGTATTCCAACATGATAACGACCCCAAACACACCTCCAAGACGACCACTGCCTTGCTAAAGAAGCTGAGGGTATTACATTGATCTGACCGAACTGTGGGGTGGTGCGGTGGCTGGGGGTTTGTTTGTCGCCCCCCCCCCCCTCAAAAAATGGAGCACCAGCCCCCACTGTCACCTAAGTAGGAAAACGGGATTGCCCTACACATGTTATATATATCACTGCACATGCTGGAGTGAGAACAATAATTTTGGCATTAGAGCTCCTGCGTAACTTTAAACTGGTGACCTGTAGCGGCTTTTAAAGCATGATAACATTTAGGGTACTACTGAAGTTTTTTCACCATTTAATGGGCGCATGCAATTATAAGGTTTGTCATGTTGAGTATACCAGATTTCCCCCCCCCCCCCGGTAGGAGACAGATGGGAAGGTGGCGATACCCCCCCTGTAAACAGACGGGAATGCGGCAATACCCCCCCAGGAGACAGACAAGAAGGCGGCAATACACCCCAGGAGACAGACTGGAAGGTGTCGATACCCCCCGGTGGGAGACAGATGGGAAGGTGGGAAGGTGGCGATACCCCCCGGTAGCAACACCCCCCTACAGGAGATGGACGGGAAGGCGGCGATACCCCCCAGGAGACAGACGGGAAGGCGGCGATACCCCCCGGGAGGCGGATGGGAAAACGGCGATACCCCTGGGAGACAGACGGGAAGGCGGCAATTCCCCCCCCCCCCCCCCACCCCCGGGAGACAGACGGGAAGGCGTCGACCCCCCCTGGGAGACAGACGGGAAGGCGGTGATACCCCCCCATGGGACACAGACGAGAAGGCAGCAATTCCCCCCCCCCGGGAGACAGATGGGAAGGGAAGGAGGCGATTCCCCCCTGTGGGAGACAGACAGGAAGGTGACGATCCCACCCCCCGTGGAAGACAGACGGGTAGGCAGCGATACCCCTCCAGGAGACAGACGGGAAGGCGGCGATTCCCCCCGGGAGAAAGACGGGAAGGCGGCGATCCCCCCCCCGCGGGAGACAAATGGGAAGGGGGCAATTACTCCTGCAGGAGATGGCCAGGAAGACGTAGATTAGAGGCCTCCTTACCTTAGGCAGATGATAAAGATCCAGGGTAGGGCTGCTACTCCTCGTTCTGGGGCTGTTCACTGAGTGAAGGGAGAGGAGAAAGGAAAATGGGGGAATAGGTAAAAGACATGCATGGTCACCGCCATTCCTTTGCTGTAGAGAAAACTAAAATGTCCACAAAAAGGAAAAAAAGAAGATAAGTGAAACAATTCATCCATAGTTATAGCACGTATGGGCCACTAACTGCGTGAGCTTATTGTAGTGCTATACTGTACTTCATTGTGTAACTCCATTTTTGTTAAAAAAAATAAAAATAAAAAAACCAAATCCCCTTCGGGGTCTTTATGTAAGTTGCAAAGATTTATTTTTAGCAAACTTTGCCCCAGATTCCTTCCTTTTTCTATTTTAAGAAAACAACTATTTTTGTTTCAGCAATCATCAGTGTCTCTGCATTCCTTTAGTGAACATGCCCTAGGAGTATCTCACAAAAAATGGAATTCCTGTTGCAGGAGATGTCTAAAATTCGACTTATCTTTGGATTGATGTCTGAGAAAAATCAATTACTCACACAGGAGGAAATTGCATTTCTGGGGAAATTTTTATATCACCTTACAGAACTCTAGTTTGCCATATCGCATTGAATTTTTTTTTTTTTTTTTTTAAAAGAAATTATAGCTGCAGAACATTGAAATTAAAAGGTCATTTTGTCACCACTTGACCTCCGGAAGATTTACTTTAAATGACAATTGCGTGGTCGTGCTATACTGTACCCAAATAAAATTGACGTCCTTTTTTTTCCCACAAATAGAGCTTTTTACTGGTATTTGATCACTTCTGCGTTTTTATTTTTTTGTGCTATAAACAAAGAAAACTCACAATTTAAAAAAAAAGCTATATTCTGCTATAAAACACATCCAATAAAAAAAATGTCTACATCAATTTAGGCCAATATGTATTTTCCTACATATTTTTGGTAAAAAAACGAATTCCCAATAAGTGTATATTGATTGGTTTGCGCAAAAGTTACAAACTATGGGATATATACTGGAATTTGTATTTATTTTTATACTAGTCATGGCGACGATTAGCGACTTATAGCACAACTGCGATATTGCAGGGGACAGTCTGATACTAACTGACACTTTTAGTAAGGGGCTTATGTGGAACCACCATACGAAAATATCACATGTGCAATACATATAAATGTCCTAGAATTTGTTTCTTATGAAACCCTCATAGAATATAAAAATCCCAACAATATAAAAATATAGATAAAAAAATAGGAAAAAATTAAAAATAAGAAATGTTTTCTTCAAAAGAATGCACAATCTTTTTATCAAAGTCCTTCAAACACCATGCTCCGAAGTAAATAGGGTACTGTTCCAATACTAACTCCAGTGTGTAACATCTTTTGCAGCTTCCTGAAGACGCTTATCTAGCGAAATGCATTGAGGCCGCGCGGCCGTCACTGTCATTGTCACTTCCTGTCGGGTCTCCAGTGGGCATTGCTTGTGAGACTGCTTATTTTGGTGCCAGGGCCGTAGATAATTGTTTTTCCTGGGGTGGGGGGGTCTGGTCAGGAAGTGGGTAAAACCTTTCTGGGGCTGAAGTGGTTAATGGCTAAACCACTGGCAACAAAAGTGAGCACACCCATAAGTGAAAATGTCCAAATTGGGCCCAATTAGCCATTTACCCTCCCCGGTGTCATAGTGTTACAAGGTCTCAGGTGTGAATGGGGAGCAGGTGTGTTAAATTTGGTGTTATCGCTCTCACTCTCTCATACGGGTCACTGGAAGTTCAACATGGCACCTCATGTCAAAGAACTCTCTGAGGATCTGAAAAAAATAATTGTTGCTCTACATAACGATGGCTTAGGCTATAAGAAAATTGCCAAGACCCTGAAACTGAGCTGCAGCACGGTGGCCAAGACCATACAGCAGTTTAACAGGACAGGTCCCACTCAGAACAGGCCTCACCATGGTCGACCAAGGAAGTTGAGTGCCTGTCACGGTCTGGAATCAGGCTCAGAGACCAGTAGCTATAGCAGCTGATCAGGTATTCACGCAGGTCACCCTGGCTGATGACACGGGTTCACCTGAGGTGCGGAGTCTAAGCACTAACCGGTATTCACCAGAGCTCCTGATGGTGGAGATGGGCTTTGCTGCGTGTTAGTGCAAGGCCGCGGTCCTCAGGATAGCCCCACCAGGAGGTGAGCAAGCCGGGGTCCGGTAGCAGATATAACAGCTGGGGATCAAGCAGAAGCGTAGTCGAGAAACAAGCCTAAAGTCGGTAACAAATAGTTGCAGGTTGGGATTCAGCAGAAGCGTAGTCGAGGAACGAGCCAGATGTCGGTAACGAATGGCAGCAAAGATACAGTCGGCAGCAGGAGAAACAGGAGCAAGATATTGGCTGGTGAAGGCACAATATTCTGGCAACCAGGAAGTGCAGAGGCATGGCTTAAATCAGGAAGTTCATGGGATGAGCAAAGGGTTCAAGGTTCAAGGCAAACAAGATCATTCAAGGAATTGTCTAAGGAACTATTCAAGGAACTGTTCAACGAGCTGTCCAGCATTCCAGGTGGCTCAGCTGCTTGAGTCACTGCCAGAAACACCAGAGGTCCCAGGTTCAAGCCCAGGTCCTAACAGTGCCCATGCTTAGAATAATATCCAGAGGTTGTCTTTGGGAAATAGACATATGAGTGCTGCCAGCATTGCTGCCGAGATTGAAGGGGTGGGGGGTCAGCCTGTCAGTGCTCAGACCATACGCCGCACACTGCATCAAATTGGTCTGCATGGCTGCCATCCCAGAAGGAAGCCTCTTCTAAAGTTGTTGCGCAAGAAGGCCTGAAAACCATTTGCTGAAGACAAGCAGACTAAGGACATGGATTACTGGAACCATGTCCTGATGTCTGATAAGACCAAGATAAACTTATTTGGTTCAGATGGTGTCAAGCGTGTGTTGGGGCAACCAAGTGAGGAGTACAAAGACAAGTGTGTCTTGGCATGGTGGTGGGAGTGTCTTGGTCTGGGGCTACATGAGTGCTGCCAGCACTGGGGAGCTACATTTCATTGAGGGAACCATGAATGCCAACATGTACTGTGACATACTGAAGCAGAGCATGATCCCCTCCCTTCGGAGACTGGGCTGTAGGGCAGTATTCCAACATGATAATGACCCCAAACACACCTCCAAGACGACCACTGCCTTGCTAAAGAAACAGAGGGTAAAGGTGATGGACTGGCCAAGCATGTCTCCAGACCTAAACCCTATTGAGCATCTGTGGGGCATCCTCAAATGGATGGTGGAGGAGCGCAAGGTCTCCAACATCCACCAGCTCCGTGATGTCATCATGGAGGAGTGGAAGAGTGACAACCTGTGAAGCTCTGGTGAACTCCATGCCCAAGTGGGTTAATGCAGTTCTGGAAAATAATGGTGGCCACACAAAATATTGACACTTTGGGCCCAATTTGGACATTTTCACTTAGGGGGTGTACTCACTTTTGTTGCCAGCGGTTTAGACATTAAAGGCTGTGTGTTGAGTTATTTTGAGGGGACAGCAAGTTTACACTGTTATACAAGCTGTACACTCACTACTTTGCAATTGCAAAGTGTAATTCCTTTAGTGTTGTCACATGAAAAGACAACACTGAGGACACAACATTGAGGAAGCTTAATTTTTGGCGAAACAAGTAGAGCTGAAGTTACTGCACATAATTTCGAGCCGCATGGATATTCTGTGATGGATTTGTGATCAATACTGTGAAAGTGTTGTTTTTAATGTTTCCTATTGTAATAAAATAGTTGATATTTTATTATACCTTTTGGAGTTATGACTCAGGTACCTTTAAAATCACTTTTGTTATTGTCCTTTTGGGTAGCAGAAATGGAAGCCTCTTCGGTAACCATGTCTTCACCACCACTTTGCTTCCTTTCATCATGGACTACAATCTCATCTGTGTTTTGTGCAATAGGCTCTCTATCTTGCATAAAGTGATTTTTTTCTTCTTGTTGTATTGTTTAAACGCTTTCTATAATTTTTTCCAGTTGTTCCTCAGTCTGTGTGTCTTGTAAAATATCCTGGGGTAGGGAAAACATTGTGAGACCCACTTCACCTTTGAAGCCAAAGAGAGCTTCGTATGGTGATCTCTTAATCCCAGAATCAAAGGCCCTTCTTGCGTTTGATGAATCATCGCCCATAACTCCACCGGTCAGTTTTTTCATCTTGCATCCAAGTGCACTGCATATTTTCCCCAATAGCTCTTTTGACACTACCCTGACTTTGTGAGTGTCAGGGCTTGCCATGAATGATCTTCAAAGTCGGCTAGCAATCCTTTAGGCTGCTCCCCAATTTATTAGCAAATTCCCTGCCGTTGTCAGACTGTAGAATGGTGCTCCAATTAATGTAAATATGTCCACGAGGTTGCATGCTACTTCTTCCACTGTCTTTGATGTCAGAGCCTTAAAGTGATTGTAAACCCTCATTTTTTTTTAATAACAAACATATGATACTTACCTCCACTGTGCAGCTCGTTTTGCACAGAGTGGCCCCGATCATCCTCTTCTGGGGTCCCTCAGCAGCTCTCACGGCTCCTCCCCGCATCAGATAACCCCCTAGGAGAAGCGTTCTCCCGAGGGGGGTTACCTTTCGGGCACGCTCTCCGAGTTCAGCATTTGTGTCCATAGATACGAATGCCGGACTCGGCCCCGCACCCCAGCACCCACATCATTGGATTTGATTGACAGCAGCGGGAGCCAATGGCTGCGCTGCTATCAATCTATCTAATCAAGAGCCGGGACCCCGTGGAGAGAGGGAGAGAGCGTCTACGCCAAGTGAATGAAGGGGCTCAGCTAAGTAAAATGGGGGGGGGCTGGGGGGGCTGTAACTGCCAGGTGTTTTTTCACCTTAAGGCAGGGGTCTCAAACTGGTGGCCCTCCAGCTGTTGCAGAACTACAATTCCCATGAGGCATTGCAAGGCTGACAGTTACAAGCATGACTCCTATAGTCAGAGGCATGATGGGACTTGTAGTTCTGCAACAGCTGGAGGGCCTCCAGTTTGAGACCCCTGCCTTAAGGCATAGGATGCAGTATCTAAACGAATGGAACGTAAAAAATTTATAATAATAAATAAAAATATTAATAATAAAAATAATACTGAAAACCTTTTATTATTATTATTATTATTAATAATTCATTTCATTCCATTTGTTTAGATGCAGCATTTAATATTTCGGATAAATTTGTATTCGTTACGTTCGCTAGCAGCCAAATATGAAAGGAAATTCCAATACAGGGGGTCCCCGAGTTACAAACAAGATAGGGACTGTAGGTTTGTTCCTAAGTTGAATCTGTTTGTAAGTCGGAACAGGTACATTTTTTAAGTGTAGCTCCAGCCAAAAATCTATTTTTAAGTTTTTTAGATAACATAGAGAAGGGTTATCACCCCTGTAACATTTGTTTTGCTGTCTGTGCCCCTGTTCAGAAGATTTCACCTCACCTTCTGTCCCAACGAAAATTTGGATTTTGAAAATTGTTGGGTTGTTAGGGAAACATGGACTGGTGATAAAGCATCAGTGGAGACACCTTTTTCCCATATTAACTCTTACAGGAGAGAATTTCTCTTCCTAGGGGTGAATTTCCTCTCACTTCCTGTTGTCTCCTTTCGTTTGTAAGTAGGAGTCGTTTGTAAGTCAGATGTTTGTAAGTAGGGGACCCCCTGTACCTATAATTTAATAGTTAGTAATAGTTACGTTAATATTAGTTAGTTATTATTTCAGATTTTCTAATCTTCGGATTTTCGTTCTTATTTTCGGATTTTCGTTCTTATTTTCCGATTTTTGTTCTTTTGCATTTTTATTCTTATTTTCAGATTTTCAGATTTTCGAATTTCCGAATTTCCAAATTTCCGTATTTTCGAATTTACGAATATTCAAATTAAGTTACCTTGACTTACAGCCAAATTTGAAAATAAATTCCAATACCTATAATTTATTAGTTAGTTATTAATAGTTAAATAAAATTTTCTGATTTTCGTTCTTTCGAATTTTCAGATTTTCTTTCTTATTTTCAGATTGTCTAATTTACGAATTTTTGAATTTACGAATTTACGAACTTTCAAATTCACGAATTTATGAATTTCGATTATAACGAATGACACAAAAAAAAATAAAAAAAAAATAAATAAAAAAACGAATGAAACAAAAACAAACACATTTTTCGGCAGTGCACATGTCTAGTAGGCTTATAGTGGGTAGTATAGAATTAGACCCCATACAATTTATTAGATTTTCTGCAGATTTTTGTCCTCAGATTTACCAAAACCATGTAGTGCAGTGCGGTAATCCTTGGCACCTGGACATCCTCAGCGGGATCCGTGATCCAATCTGCATTGTTTGACCCCCCTTAACAAGGGGGTCACCGGGGATCTGGTAAGCCTTCATCTTGTTTGGGTGAATAGAGGTGACGGGTTTCTACGTGGTCAAAATTTGCACAATTATTATCGTCAAGTCACATCTTATCATATATTTATTTTATTCATTTTTTTGATATTTATATGGACACTTTATTCACGCATGAATTTGGAATTTATGAACTTTACGTTTGTTGATTTTTTCAGTATATATATATTATTTTTCCATTGTATATATATTTTTTTCCCCATTTTTTCAGATATATCTTCACAGATTTTGTATCACTGTAATATATATTATTTGATATAGTTTGAGCGCTGCACTTTTTTCTTTCCCTTTAGTGCAAGGGCCTGCCTGATTGCATACAAATTACAATTCATACAAAATCTTAAGGTTTGAGCTCATATTACATGGTTTTGATAAATCTGAACACAAAAATCTGCAGAAAATCTAATAGTGGGTATGGGGTCTTAGCATGTCCTCCACAATCACAGTATTATGAAAAGATAATGAGGTTGATTTATTAGGACTGGAGAGTGAAAAATCTGGTGCAGCTCTGCATAGGAACCAATGAGCTTCCAGGTTTTATTTGCAAAGCTTAATTAAAAAAGCTGAAGTTAGAAGCTGATTGGCTACCATACACAGCTGCACCAGTTTTGGCAAATCAACCCACTTTAAGGGTAAAAATTCTCATAGGCTGCTTTCACACTGGGGCGGTGCGGGGCGGCGACGGTAAAGCAGCGCTATATTTAGCGCTGCTTTACCATCGTTTTACCCGCGGTATGCGGCCGCTAGCGGGGTGGTTTTAACCCCCGCTAGCAGCCGCAAAAGGGTTAAAAACCTCCGCAAAGCGCCGCAAAGCGCCGCTGCAGCGGCGGTTTGCGGGCGGTTTCCCATTGATTTCAATGGGAAGGAGCGGTATAGGAGCGGTAAATACACCGATCCTTCACCGCTCCAAAGATGCTGCTAGCAGGACTTTTGTTGCGGTCCTGCTAGCGCACCGCTCCAGTGTGAAAGCCCGCCGGCTTTCACACTGGAGTGAATGGGGCCGGTTTTTTCAGGCGGTATACAGGCGCTATTTTTAGCGCTGTACCGCCTGAAAACCGCCCCAGTGTGAAAGCAGCCATAGTTACATAGTTACATAGTTAGCTAGGCCGAAAAAAGAGTCCATCCAGTTCAACCATAAAAATAAAATAAATAATAAATAAAAATAAAATATATCGTACAATCCAATAAACCCCATTCTATACCCACAGTTGATCCAGAGGAAGGCAAAAAAAAAACCAAAAGAGCACGCTCCAATCTGCTACAGCAGGGGAAAAAAAATCCCTTCCTGATCCCCCAAGAGGCAATCGGATTTTCCCTGGATCAACTTTACCTATAAATGTCAGTACCCAGTTATATTATGTACATTTAGGAAAGTATCCAGGCCTTTCTTAAAGCAATCTACTGAGTTAGCCAGAACCACCTCTGGAGGGAGTCTATTCCATATTTTCACAGCTCTTACTGTGAAGAAACCTTTCCGTATTTGGAGAGGAAATCTCCTTTCCTCCAGATGTAAAGAGTGCCCCCTTGTCCTCTGTGTTGACCGTAAATTGAATAACTCAACACCAAGTTCACTATATGGACCCCTTATATATTTGTACATGTTGATCATATCCCCCCTTATTCTCCTCTTCTCAAGAGTGAATAAATTCAGTTCCTCTAATCTTTCCTCATAGCTGAGCTCCTCCACGCCTCTTATCAGTTTGGTTGCCCTTCTCTGCACTTTCTCCAGTTCCCCGATATCCTTTTTGAGAACTGGTGCCCAAAACTGAACTGCATATTCCAGATGAGGTCTTACTAATGATTTGTACAGGGGGGCAAAATGATATCTCTCTCTGGAGTCCATACCTCTCTTATACAAGAAAGAACTTTGCTTGCTTTGGAAACCGCAGCTTGACATTGCATGTTATTATTGAGCTTATGATCTACCAATGGGAGAGTACATATTTATATGCATTGTTTGATCATGAAATGTGTGCTAGAGGTAGGTTGCTTGAACAATCAGATATATATTCAACAGAGCAACAAAAATTTAATTTGTCCCTATTGCAATTTACTTCTGAAAATACTTGTTTAATGTTTGGAAACAATTAATTGCTGCAATTACAGGGTGCAGCTATGGGGTCACTGGCTGCATCCTCACGTTCCAATGCCTTTGTCACAACGACTGAAGAAAAATACATGTATGTTCATTGTTTTGGAGTTTCTGTATAACTTGGATGCAATTTATTAATAACATTTATGGCGTTTTGCAAGGTGATGAATCATTGCTAATGGAATTTTTATAACTTTTTGAATACCGTGGTGCCTCGTTTGGAATTTGATTTAAATGATGACTAATTTTCCATTCCATTGCTTGATACTAGACTCTCTGTATTTAACAGTAAATTAGGTGGTGACTTGTATATTATTATATTAACTGACTGTAATTAGTCACTTCACTATAAAAGTTTTCACCAGCCTTCAGTTTTTATATCTATTCCTAGAAGTCAACTTCAAAAGGGTTTTCCACAAAGTGGAGGATGACCTGATTACAGACCTAAGATTTCAAGAAATAGTGAATGAACGAGTGCAAGTTGGGTTACCTAGGGAGGTTGTAGTAAAAAGAAGTGCAGTGTGTGAAATCTTTACCTAGATATAAAGTCGTGCAGAGAAAAGTTCATTAAATACTGTTTGTGTCTCTCTTTCGTTCATTATTCAAAAGAATATTTGCTTTCAATACGTTTTATTTGCATATATTACATAAAAAATATCCACAAATTGCAGATTATAAGGATTAGCCTTTACAAATGTTTAGACCACATACACTGTGTAACTAAAATGTATGCGCTGATTGTGTGAAACCTGAGATTTAATCTGTTCACACTTTTTTGGGTTCTAAAGCCTCATACACACGATCGGACCGTGGACCAACTTTCCTGTGGATTTTCTGTGTCCAAAGGGCGTTGGCCCCAAGTTGGTATTGCATACACACGGCAGGACTTTTTTCAGCCAACTTTCACCAAATCACTTGGTTTTTCTGCTCTTTACCGCCACCTTTGGTCAACTTCTGTATTGTTGTCTGATCTTTTGCATTGGTTCTGCATTGGTTTGTACAAAAGTCCATTGGTTTTGTGTAAACACGGTCAGGCTTTGGTCCATCGGACTTAAGCCTCATACACACGATCGGACCGTGGACCAACTTTCCCGTGGATTTTTGTCCAAAGGGCGTTGGCCCCAAGTTGGTATTGCATACACACGGCAGGACTTTTTTCAGCCAACTTTCACCAAATCACTTGGTTTTTCTGCTCTTTACCGCCACCTTTGGTCAACTTCTGTATTGTTGTCTGATCTTTTGCATTGGTTCTGCATTGGTTTGTACAAAAGTCCGTTGGTTTTGTGTACACACGGTCGGACTTTGGTCCATCGGACTTTTGTTGGCAGAAAGTTGGTCCGTTTGCACAGCCAACAAAAGTCCGATGAAACCTGGAAAAAGTTGGTCCGATGGAGCGTACACACGGTCGGATGTTGGTCCAAAACAGCTAATTTGCATGTTGGTTGTCAAAAAGTCCGATCGTGTGTACGGGCCTTAAGAAGAATGGATGTTATCTTTGTATTTCTTTTATACATTTCTACATTTTATACATTTCTTTTTATGGTATTAAAGGGGAATAATTTCCGTATCCATTGAAAGGTTATTATATTAGGATTAAAGAGGTTGTAAAGGCTTGTTTTTTATTTTCGAAATAGGTTCCTTTAAGCTAGTGCATTGTTGGTTCACTTACCTTTTCCTTCGATTTCCCTTCTAAATGTTTTTTTCTTCTTTGTCTGAATTTCTCACTTCCTGTTCCTCCTCAGTAAGCTGTTCAGTAAGCTGTTCTGGCTGACTAAACACCGCTCGGATGATGGTGTGAAGTTTACTGAGGAGCAGTGTTGGTCATCTTACTTTAAAAAAAAGTAATTAGTTAAGTTACAAATTACTTCTCCCAAAAAAAGTAATTGCGTTAGTAACTCAGTTACTACATTGGAAAAGTAATTAGTTACGCAGCAAAGTAACTGTTACTTTTTTTTTAATATTCTATTCGTGTAACTAAGGGGCGGGTCTAGTATTACTGTAAGCAAGGGGCGCATTTATTATATAATATCGTGTAACCAAGGGGCTGCTCTATTATTACTCTAACCAAGGGGCAGATCTGTTATAGCGTGTAAGCAAGGGGCGGGTCTATTATTATTATATCGTGTAATGGGCGGGTGGCTACAGAAGAGGGCGAATGTTAAATTAATGGCAGAGCTTGATATATAACAATAATAATAAATGCGCCCCTTGGTTACAGTAATACTAGACGCGGGGCCCCTTAGTTACACGATAGACGCCCCTTGCAGAGTAGCACGAGCATCAGGAGCGTGCAGCATCGCCTCGTACAATTACATGTTACATGTTAGTTCACTCAGAGCTGTTTAGGTTCGGCAATTTTTGTAAGCTCCGTAGTCCTGGTAATGGCGGGCGATTTGCGATTTTTAGCATGACTGCGATATTGCGGTGGACAAATCTGACCCCAAATTACACTTTGTGGTGTCCAGTGACATTGTTACATTGATCAATGCTTTAAAATTGCACTATTCAATGTGAAAATGACACTGGCAGGGAAGGGTTTAACACTAGGGGGCGATCAAGGGGTTAAGAGTGTTCTAACTTTAAGGGGGATGAGCTTACTGAAACATGACAGAGATCACTGTTCCCGATCACTGGGAGCAGTAGATCCCTGTCATGTCACTAGGCAGAATGGGGAAATGCCTTCTTTACATAGGCAGTTCCCTGTTCTACCTCTCCTCGCCGCAATCGCGGGCCGCCACTGGCACGCTCCCGGGACGTGGCGGGCGCACGCGCGTGCCCGCTATCCTGCTTTTACGAACTGACGTACAGGTACGTCAATTTGTGCAGGAGAGGCATTCTGCCAACGTATATCGGCGTGAGTCGGCTGGCAGTGGTTAAAAAATATATAATGTTTGGGGGTTCTAAGTCATTTTCTAGCAAAAAAATTTAAAATTCTATGTATGAGAGAAACGTCAGAATTGGTCTGAACAGAAACTAGTTAAAAATGTGGAGTTTAGAAGTGTGAGGCCATGGTGCAGCTGCTTGCGCCAGCTATGGCACATAACAGTGGGATTTATTCAAAGGGGAGGTCCTTACTGAGGGGGCAGGGCTTAGCACAAGCAGAACTTCATATTTTTTTAAAAGAGATGAACAGAATGAAAATGGTAAAACTGATTTTGCTGCTTTTTTTTTCTGACTAAATTTGCCTTTTCACAATTTAGTGCTACTTGGGTGAAATGTGCTTTAAAAATGTATCTACCAGCTTGGATCAATGTAAGTATGTATGTGCCATACCTGTGGGAACCCCATGGAAGCTGGAAATCACTGTCGTAGGCACCGCTACTCCAGTGATCACCGCTAGCTTCCATTTCTCTTACAGCCCTGCTGCAATGTTCGCTTAGTATGGGCACTTAGTATCTATTAAAGTAAGATACAAATAGCCACTTGGGTTTTCTATATATATATATATATATATATATATACAGTGGTGTGAAAAAGTGTTTGCCCCCTTCCTCATTTCCTGTTCCTTTGCATGTTTGTCACACTTAAGTGTTTCGGAACATCAAACCAATTTAAACAATAGTCAAGGACAACACAAGTAAACACAAAATGCAATTTGTAAATGAAGGTGTTTATTATTAAAGGTGAAAAAAAATCCAAACCATCATGGCCCTGTGTGAAAAAGTGATTGCCCCCTAAACCTAATAACTGGTTGGGCCACCCTTAGCAGTAACAACTGCAACCAAGCGTTTGCGATAACGTGCAATGAGGCTTTTACAGCGTCCTAGAGGAATTTTGGCCCACTCATCTTTGCAGAATTGTCCTAATTCAGTTACATTAGAGGGTTTTCGAGCATGAACGGCCTTTTTAAGGTCATACCACAACATCTCAATAGGATTCAGGTCAGGACTTTGGCTAGGCCACTCCAAAGTCTTCATTTTGTTTTTCTTCAGCCATTCGGTGGTGGACTTGCTGGTGTGTTTAGGATCATTGTCCTGCTGCAGAACCCAAGTTCGTTTCAGCTTGAGTACACGAACAGATGGTCGGACATTCTCCTTCAGGATCTCTTGGTAGACAGCAGAATTCATAGTTCCTTTTATCACGGCAAGTCTTCCAGGTCCTGAAGCAGCAAAACAGCCCCAGACCATCACACTACCACCACCATATTTTACTGTTGGTATAATGTTCTTTTTCTGAAATGCAGTGTTCCTTCTACGCCAGATATACTTGGACACACACCTTCCAAAGAGTTCCACTTTTGTCTCATCGGTCCACAGAATGTTGTCCCAAAAGTCTTGGGGATCATCAAGATGTGTTGTGGAGAAATTGAGACGAGCTTTGATGTTCTTTTTGCTCAGCAGTGGTTTTCTCCTTGGAACTCTGCCATGCAGGCCATTTTTGCCCAGTCTTTTCCTAATGGTGGAGGCATGAACGCTGACCTTAACTGAGGCAAGTGAGGCCTGCAGTTCCTTGGACGTTGTTGTGGGGTCTTTTGTGACCTCTTGGATGAGTCGTCGCTGCGCTCTTGGGGTAATTTTGGGCGGCCGGCCACTCCTGGGAAGGTTCACCACTGTTCCATGTCTTCACCATTTGTGGATAATGGCTCTCACTGTGGTTCGCTGGATTCCCAAAGCTTTGGAAATGGCTTTATAACCCTTTCCAGACTGATAGATCTCAATTACTTTCTTTCTCAATTGTTCCTGAATTTCTTTGGGTCTCGGCATGATGTGTAGCTTTTAAGGATCTTCTGGTGGACCTTACTGTGTCAAGCAGCTCCTATTTAAGTGATGCCTTGATTGTGAACAGGTGTGGCAATAATCAGGCCTGGGTGGGGCTAGAGAAATTGAACTCAGGTGTGGACAACCACAGTTATAGTATGTTTTAACAAGGGGGGCAATCACTTTTTCACACAGGGCCATGATGGTTTGGATTTTTTTTCACCTTTAATAATAAACACCTTCATTTACAAATTGCATTTTGTGTTTACTTGTGTTGTCCTTGACTATTGTTTAAATTGGTTTGATGTTCCGAAACACTTAAGTGTGACAAAGGAACAGGAAATGAGGAAGGGGGCAAACACTTTTTCACACCACTGTATATATATTGACTCATGCTAGAAGTGATATTATTAAACTAGTGATTGCAGCTGCTGTACACAAAGTGCTATACACTTGACAAAATGAAAAAAAAAAATATGATTTCAGCGCTCACAAAATTGTAAAAAGATCCTTGATGACGCCTGGGAGGGCGAAACGTGTTGATGCAATTTCTGCTTTTCGAGTTCTAACTACGTCACTTTGGTGGAACGCACGCTGGATGCGGCGTTTTCTTGTTTTCTACCACTGCAATACCTTTATTTACCTTATGCGATACCAATTTTTCTAGTCTGTAAGTACCTTGCCGCGTTTGCGCATTAAAATCCTGCCTAATTGTACTTCACTATTAGACCCTTCTTTCATTTTTGGTGCCAATATCTACCTATGACCATCACGATTGGGGGAGATCTTCATTGGACCCTTCTATGAATTGCCATTGATGGCCAACGTTCTAGCCTGAATGACCCCTGGACTAAAAAGCTAGGGGTCCATTTGTTTTGGTGAGTGTGACACAGGAGGGGTGTGTGATGCACCTTGAAGTTTGAAGCACAACTGCACTTTATTTATTGGAGCACATTTGCACAATATATATGGACATTTTTTTCACTGATTATCTGATCTGTTTATGATTTTTACATTATTGTGAGCGCTGTAATTATATATATTTTTTTCACTTGGGTTTTCTAGATTTACTTCACCAGCATGGCAGTCTAGGAAGAATTCAAAAGTGAATCCACGTAGCATGACAACCTTTACTATTTGCTATATGTTCCGTCAATGGCCCATGTTTGGCCCCAAGGCATATTAGGGTGATGTGTGGGTCACATTTCCAACCTTCCTATTCCTCTCCTCTTCTTTTTCTCCTTTTCCTCCAACCCTCCTGCTAATTCATCTTCCCCTTAGATCCCAATGTCCATAACTGTCATAATTGATAATTATTGGACCCTCACCTGGATCTGTAGCCCATATAGAATAAAATCATGTAGAAATGTACTCCATTTAGACCAACTACCTTGGTAAGTAGCCTCCTGCAGCTTGGAGACTGCAGCCTCCTCTTTTCCAAAGTTCTACAACTTCCCTCAGATGGTTCCATCAACAATCTGGAAACAACTGCATGGCATTCCTGTGTATTCGCTATGCTGATAATTAAATGTTGTCAACCACAATACAAAATCGATTCATATGTCTTTACTGATTTTGCAATGTATGTGTGCTCATCTTTGTATTATCAGTAAAACTGAAAAATGTATCAATTAAAAAAAATGAAACGTATTGGTGTTGTGTCACGAGGGCCATGTACCTGATGTGAGACCGAAGTAGTGGGGAGGCCTCCCTTGCACCTCGGGTCCTAAAAGCCTCTGGAGATGGAGACAGAGACTTGGTGGACACCGAGTGGCAGGGGTGCCAGGGGTGCGGAGCCTTATTCCGAGATCAGAGCTGAGGTCAAGTCCAGTTGGGCAACAAAGCATAAAAGGGTTAATCAGAAGAAGAATGGTCGAGATCCAAGCCAGGGTCAGTTCCAATCTGGCAGCTGAGTACAAAAGGGGCAAAGAAGTAGAATGGTTAAGGTACAAATCCGAGGTCAATGGCAAGCAGCAAACAAGAGTAGTCAAATAGGTTTCCAGGTCACAACAGGTTCAGACAGATCACACACTAGCACAGGAACAAGGGGGGACTGAAGATAATCCAGCAATTTGGCAGTGTCTGGGCTGGGCTTATATAGGGAAACTTGATGTCACTTCCTGTGCGCCTCCTTGGCATTTTCCGGGCCTTTTTTCATCAGGTTGATGTCACTTCCTGTGGGCCTCCTGGGTATTTTCCTGCCTTTTCCCATCAGGTTGAGGTAACTTCCTGTGCGCCTCCTTGGCATTTTCCGGCCTTTTTCCATCAGGTTGATGTCACTTCCTGTGCGCCTCCTGGGTATTTTCCCGCCTTTTTCCATCAGGTTGAGGTCACTTCATGTGCGCCTCCTGTGCATTTTCCGGCCTTTTTCCATCAGGTTGACGTCACTTCCTGTACGCCTCCTGGGTATTTTCCAGCCTTTTTCCATCTGGTTGAGTTCACTTCCTGTGCTCCTCCTGGGCATTTTTCGGCCTTTTTCCATCAGGTTGACGTCACTTCCTGTGCGCCTCCTGGGTATTTTCCAGCCTTTTTCCATCAGGTTGAGGTCACTTCCTGTGTGCCTCCTGGGCATTTTCCTGCCCTTTTCCATCAAGTCTTCTGCGCAGGTGCGGGTTTAGCGCCCTGAGGCGTCTTTGGCGCATGCTCTTGCGGTAACTCGCCATTGGTGCATGCGTAGTAAGCCTTGGACTCTTACAGGTTGATTTACTGGAGAGTGCAAATTCTGGTGCAGCTGTGCATGGTAGCCAATCAGTTTTCAGTTTTTTTTTTTGTCAAAGCTTAATTGAACAAGCTGACGTTAGAAGCTGATTGGCTACCATGCACGGCTGCACCAGATTTTGCACTCTCCAGTTTTAGTTAATCAAGCTAGTTGTATTGTTCCATGTTTTACGATTGGCTGAAAATACAGATTAAAAATACAACCAGAATGTTAAAATCAATCATTTATTTGATGTGTATTTTGATCAATTCTCCAATACACACACAGATATTTGAGCAATCATACTTGATTATCAAAATTCTGCCACAGAGATCGACGCACAGAGTTGAAATCTATCAAATGCTCTTTAATTGATCAAATTGTGGATCTGTGGTTTTCTAACTTTTCTTTCATTCAATCAATATGGCCGTATTGGATGATATTGATGGATTCTATTGATACGTAGGTTGCCAAGCAATCAATCTGACTTTGAACTGACCAATCTGCGTACTATGTCACAACTTACGCCATCAGATGCCTTTACATAATACTGAGATATTTTAAGCAACACTACTTTACCTGTCACTCAGAATCCTCACTTTGTACAGAACGGGTTTGTCTGTGAAAGTTGGCTCAGTAGCCTCGCCCGTCTGCAGAGGCTTCAAAAATCCCTCACAACGTATCTGAGACTCAGTTCAGGACCTGAGATAAGACCTACCACTGCCAACCATGGGGCTCAGGATCCACTTATTGATTTTTGTAGCCACCTGCTTCACGCGTAAGTAAAAATGATATTAGTATTTACTCCATTTTATTATAGTTTTTATCTTTTTTTTTTTTTTGCAAAAAATACAATCTACTTAAACATTTCAGACTATCTAATAGTTTTTGCTGGAGTACTGCAAAAATACCTTTATAAAATTTGTTGCAGAAAGCCAAGTCACCTGTTTATCCTCGCCATCCTAATTATAAGCTCAATGGAAAGAAATTTAAAGACTAACACATTTTATTTAAAATTAAGAGGCGGATCATAGAGAAGAATAAATTAGGATTCATGCTAAAATAAATAGGATAGCCGTGGTCATTTTGTTAGGCTGGTTGCTCAGACTCTTGCCGTTATGTTTCCCTCCTCATACAGCCCCTGCGTGGGTGGACTGTTCCTATTTTTTTTTTTTGTTATTTTTATTTTATTTATTTATTTATTTTTTTTGCTTGTTTTTGTCTTTGGTTATGTTGTGTTGTACATTGGAAAATGCCAATAGAAAAATATTTAAAACAAAACAAAAAAAATATATAAATAAAATAGAAGCTATAGCTATTCTACTTCCTTAAAGACACGCTATTGTAAAAAATATTATATTTTGGTAACTGCTTGTGGTTGATACCTGTAATAATTGTATTCAGTATATGGGTTACTTGTATGTATTTCACATGCCTTTATTTTTACTTTTCTATGCATTTACATTCATACCAAGCTGTCAAGGAAAGGTGACTGTTATAAGGAAGGTGACAAGCCGCATACGCTGCCGAGTATACTTATGCCCCGTACACACGGTCGGATATTCCGGAAAAAGTCCAATCGAATTATGTTGTCGGAAAGTCCAATCGTGTGTGGGCTCTAGCGGGCTTTTTCTGTCGGAATTTCCATCGGAAAAAATTTGAGAGCAGGGTCTCAAATTTTCCGACAACAAAATCCGATCAGACTTTTTCCAATCGTGTGTACAGAATTCCGACGGACAAAGTGCCACGCATGCTCAGATCAAATTACGAGACCAAAGCTATTGGCTAATAGCCTCTACGTAGTTCCGTAGTACGCAACGAACGTCACCACGTTCAGAACGTTCGGATTTTCCGACAACTTTGTCCGACAGTGTGTATTCAACATCAGTTTTGGAAAAAATCCGTCAGAAAAAATCGGACGGATTTTGTGTTCGGAATTTCCGACCGTGTGTACGGGGGCTTACAATGGTCAGCATCTTTACATATGGCTTAAACTTTTTTTTTTTTTTTATTTAAAAATAAATTAAAAATGTTTATTAAAAAAACACATGTTGATGTAGCGGCTTAAAAATTGTTAGCAGAAGATGGGATTTCATTTGGTTGTTGCTTAGATGCGGTGGGACTGCGCTGGGCGACTATTTCAGCGCAGTGTTGAGGGTGAATTTGGTAAAGAAAAATAGACTGTGCACTTTGCACATGCAGTTGCTTCAGAGCTTATTAAATGAGGGGAAGCTCTGCTAATAATATTATTATTATTATTATTAATAATAATAATAATAATATTATTATACAGGATCTATATAGTGCCAACAGTTTACACAGCGCTTTGCAATATAAAATGGAGACAATACAGTTACAATACAATAACATACAAGAGGATTAAGAGGGCCCTGCTCAGAAGAGCTTACAATCTAACAGGGTAGAATTGAGTGACTGACCGGGCCACACATGTAAATTGCCACCATCCCTTGGTAATACATAGAATAAACCTCAAACATATGGGATTTTGTAGACAATTGAAAAAATATAAAATTTCATATATAGAAAATTTATATTTTTTATAAAAAAATTACAATAAAAATCTCATATTGGAAATACAAAACATTGCATCAATGGTATTATCAATATTGCACAATTGACTGTTAGCCATAAAGTGGTAGTGCCCATCTACTTGCTATTCCCTTCGTCATTGATTGTGCCAAGGAATACAGTAGAGAGGGGTATCCAACGGGTTTCAAAATGTACTGTTCTAAATCGTCTTTTTTATATAGGTTTACAGGCGTTTTTCATTTTTGGCTATTTAGAAAAACGCTTCTAAACGCAAATGCCGCAAAACGGACGTTTTAAACGTGGTTTGCTATCTGTCAAGTTAAGTTGTTCAGGAGAGGTTGTAAAAACGTCCCGTGTACATGAAGCCTAAATCATTCCCTATGCTGCATTAGGAACCACTCTGGTTAATGCAAAATTTTGCTTTCTCATACTTAAAATAAAGTTAGGCAACGACATCATTTCTATAGCTAATTCCAAAGCCTATATTTATTTGCAGGAGCTATTTAAGCTATTTAAACTATTTTATTGCTCAGAGCTGCCTATAGATGCATTTCATGTTTGTATGAGTATAACACAGGAGGTTTTATTTATCTTGCATTACTACTTGCATTACTTTTTAATGCTGCATAAGACCAGGGCCAGGACAAGGGGTGGGCAAGAGGACACAGTGAACTTACATAAGGAGGGGGGGGGCTGCTTGGTGAGTTCCCATCCTTGATCCTGGTAGCATTTTAGGTCTGTAAGTTTCAGAGAGGGAGGATGGATGGGAGGTTGTACTGGGAACTGGATTTGTGGTAGGTGGGGGGATTTGTACTAGAAGGGGAAATTTGGAGGGGAGTTTGTGCTAGAAGAGGAAATTTGGAGGGGAAATTGTGCTAGAAGAGGACATTTTGGGGGGGGGGGGGCTTGTGCTAGAAGAGGACATTTTCAGGGGAGAGTATATGAGCTAGAAGAGGAAATTTGGAGGGGGGAGGATATGTACTAGAAGAGGAAATTTGGAGGGGAGAGGATATGTACTAGAAGGGGAAATTTGGAGGGGAGAGGATATGTGCTAGAAGAGGAAATTTGGAGGGGAGATTTTGCTAGAAGAGGAAATTTGGAGGGGAGCTTGTGCTAGAAGAGGAAATTTGGAGGGGAGCTTGTGCTAGAAGAGGACTTTTTCAGGGGAGAGTATATGAGCTAGAAGAGGAAATTTGGAGGGGGGAGGATATGTACTAGAAGAGGAAATTTGGAGGGGAGAGGATATGTACTAGAAGAGGAAATTTGGAGGGGAGAGGATATGTACTAGAAGGGGAAATTTGGAGGGGAGAGGATATGTGCTAGAAGAGGAAATTTGGAGGGGGGAGGATATGTACTAGAAGAGGAAATTTGGAGGGGAGAGGATATTTACTAGAAGAGGAAATTTGGAGGGGAGAGGATATGTACTAGAAGGGGAAATTTGGAGGGGAGAGGATATGTGCTAGAAGAGGAAATTTGGAGGGGAAATGATATATGCTAGAAGAGGAAATTTGGAGGGGAGATTGTGCTAGAAGAGGAAATTTGGAGGGGAGCTTGTGCTAGAAGAGGAAATTTGGAGGGGAGCTTGTGCTAGAAGAGGACTTTTTCAGGGGAGAGTATATGAGCTAGAAGAGGAAATTTGGAGGGGAAAGGATGAGTGCTAGAAGAGGAAATTTGGAGGGGAGAGGATATGTACTAGAAGGGGAAATTTGGAGGGGAGAGGATATATGCTAGAACAGGAAATTTGGAGGGGAAAGGATATATGCTAGAAGGGGATATTTGGAGGAGAAAGGATATGTGCTAGAACAGGAAATTTGGGGGAGAGATTGTGCTAGAAGAGGACATTTAGAGGGGAGAGTATACGTGCTAGAAGAGGAAATTTGGTGGAAAGATTATGCTAAAAGAGGAAATTTGGAGGGGAGAGGCTATGTGCTAGAAGAGGACATTTGGAGGGGAGAGGATATATGCTAGAAGGGGATATTTGGAGGGGAGATTGTGCTAGAAGAGGAAATTTGAAGGGGAGAGGATATGTGCTAGAAGAGGACATTTGGAGGGGAGAGGATATATGCTAGACGAGGAAATTTGGTGGCGAGATTATGCTAAAAGAGGAAATTTGGAGGGGAGAGGCTATGTGCTAGAAGAGGAAATTTGGAGGGGAGAGGCTATGTGCTAGAAGAGGACATTTGGAGGGGAGAGGATATATGCTAGAAGGGGGTATTTGGAGGGGAGATTGTGCTAGAAGGGGGTATTTGGAGGGGAGATTGTGCTAGAAGGGGAGATTTCGAGGGGAGATTGTCTGGTGAGAATATTGGCTTGCAAAGGGAAAGTATGCTTGATGGTGGGTTGGGTGTTCAGATTAGTGCCGTATTTTTTTTTTGGGGGGGGGGGGATTTTTGCTGGGACACCATGCTCACACATTGCAGGGGTGGTCTCACTTTGTCATCTTTGCACTGGGCATTAGTTGACCTTGTCCCCGACTTCATGACTTTTGTTAGCGGTGCTTGTGAAACAGCATAAGGTTAGTGGGTAAGTTAGATCCAGGACACAATGAAGCTCAAAATCAGTTTTCTGTCAGTGGATTGATTGTGATATTGATAGATTCTATTGATACTAAGATGCTATGTTGCCACTGTAAACAATCTGACTTCTAACTGGCCAGTCTGCATACAATGGCACCAACCTACGACAATCAGATGCCTTTGCCTGAGCTATTTTTAGAAATACTACTATACCTGTCATTTAGAATCCTCACTTTGTACAGAACGGGTTTGTCTACGAAAGTCAGGTCAATAGAATATAAAGAGCCTCGCCCACCTCCAGAGGCTTCAAAACCTCTCACAGCGGAGCCGAGACTCAGTTTAGGACCTGAGATAACACCTACCACTGCCAACTATGGGGCTCAGGATCCACTTATTGCTTATTGTAGCCAATTGCTTTATCCGTAAGTAAAAAATAATATTAGTATTTACTCTGCTTTATGATAGTTTTTATCTTTTTAAAATTATTTATTTGTTTTCTTTACAATTTTCTTAAACATTTCAGGTGGAAATTTTTTTGCTGGTGTATTGCAATGATACCTTTATAAAATAACTTGTGGGAAACCAGTCACCTGTCGCCATCCTAATTACAAGCTTAATGGAAATAAATTTAAAGATTAACACATGTTTTATTTAAAATAAACATGTGGATCATAAAAAAATTATAAATTAAGATTCATGCTATGATAAATAAGAGAGAAGCTATATGCTATTCTACAAGTCTTTAAGGATACACTTTAGTGAAAAAAAATATATATTTTTTTGGTAACTGTGGTTGAAACCTGTAATGGTGGTATTCAGTTTATGGATCAATTTTATATATTTCACATGCCTTTATTTTTCCTTTTTCTCTGCATTTATGTTCATACCAAGCTGTCCAGCAAAAGTGAGGGTTGCCAGGGATGTGACTAACCATATATGCTGCTGGGTCAGCTTTTATACATAGAGTTTAAAAAAAAAAAAAATTCTACAAAAACAAAAAACAAATTTTTTTAATTATTAAAAAAAATGCAAAAAAATATATTTTTTTAAAATAAATGCTGTAAATTCTTAACAGGTGTTAGCAGGAGATTGGCTTTAATCTAATTGCTGATTACCTGCTTTATGATAGTTTTTATCTTTTTAAAATTATTTATTTATTTGTTTTTTTTATAATCTACTTAAACATTTCAGGCTGATACTTTTTGCTGGTGTATTGCAATGATACCTTTATAAAATAACTTGTGGGAAACCAGTCACCTGTCGCCATCCTAATTACAAGCTTAATGGAAATTAATTTAAATATTAACACATGTTTTAGTTAAAATGAACATGTGGATCATAAAAAAATAATAAATTAAGATTCATGCTATGATAAATAAGAGAGAAGCTATATGCTATCCTACAAGTCTTTAAGGATACACTTTAGTGAAAAATATAGTTTTTTTGGTAACTGTGGTTGAAACCTGCAATGGTGGTATTCAGTTTATGGATCAATTTTATATATTTCACATGCCTTTATTTTGAAATTTTCTCTGCATTTATGTTGATACCAAGCTGTCCAGCAAAAGTGAGGGTTGCCAGGGATGCGACTAACCATATACGCTGCTGGGTCAGCTTTTATACATACAGTTAAATAAAAAAGAATTCTACAAAAACAAAAAAAATTTTTTTTTAATTATTTAAAAAGAAATGCAAAAAAAAATATTTAAAAAAAAATAAATGCTGTAAATGCTTAACAGGTGTTAGCAGGAGATTGGCTTTAATTTAATTGCTGCTTACCTAAAGTACATTTAACATGACTAAGACTACTCTGTCCACGTAGTGATAATGCTGCTGCGAGATTTTACTGCAGATAAGAGAAATGGAAAACCAGCAGATCTACTAGCAGGATCATTTCAAACGATTAAAACTATGTCATTAGGGGACTTTTGTGTTAAATACTCCTGTCAGACAGCATCATATATGTAATTTTTTTATTTTTGCCCAGAGTTGATTTCCCATTAATGATTATTTTTTATGACCCGTATTTGAACTATTTTATAATTGCTTTACTCTTATATACTTGTATTTCCTAATAACTTAATTGCCTTATAATTACCTAGTAATTGTAAGTCATATTCAAACATTAACAAGTCTAGCGGAAATTTTGTTGCTATTGTTGGCACTTCATAACCTGCATATAGGAAAAGCTTCACCGATGTATGATAAGAGATGTCAGGTGTTGCTTGTACTACTAATTAACTATTTTTTTCTCTTTTAGTAGTAGAACAAGTGTTACCTGACATTATACTACATTGGGATCCAGTCTTATCAATATAGAATTTAGCTTTCTCATATACTTTCAGCCTATGAAAATAAAGTTAGTCAACACCATAATTTCTTTAGTTCATTTCAAAGAATATATTTTATTACCAGGAGCTATGTAAACTATTAAACCTTTTTTTTATTGCTCAAAGTTTCTTATAGATACATTTTATGGTTGAATGAGTAAAGAACAGGAAATGACACGTTTTATTTATTTTGCATTACTACACTTTTTATTGCTGCTTAGGACATGCTTTCTGACTTTTGTTAACGGTGCTTGTGCAACAGCAGAAGGATGGTGAGAATGTTAGATCCAGGACAGAATGTCAATGAAGCTCGGAAATCAGTTAATTTTTCTGTTAGAAGTCGTAGTATGTTTAAGCATCATCTTTGTTTGAACAGTCTAATTTTTATTGTGCCTGAGTCAAAGTATTGGAGCTGGAAAATCCTTCTTCATTGAATTAGCAGAATTAATGCAAACATGTTCACAGTATGCAAATACCGCATGTTGATGTACACAGAAACAAAATGTTCACCTGCAGGTCATTCTAAAGCCCGAGTAATTTGCTTAGATTTAATGTAACTGGGTGCATCCGCCTCCTTGTGGTTTTTATGTTATGTTTACTAGCTAAGCACAATGCAATGTACAGTATATGGCCAAGAATTTGTGGGCACCTGACCATCACACCTTTATGAGCTGATTGGATTCCAATTGCAAAACCGGATTGATTCCTACTGCAAAACCATGGCCGTTAATCCGTTAATATGGAGTTGGTTCCCTCTAGGCAGCTATAACAGCGCCCAGTTGGCGTTCCACAAGATTTTAGAGTATCTTTGTGAATTTTCCCCTATTTAGCCAAAAGAGCATTTGTGGTGGCAGGTATTGATATTGGACTAGTAGACTTGGTTTGCAGTAGACACTCAAATTTCTCAAAGGTGTTCAGTAGGGTTGAGGTCAGGGCTTTGTACAGGACACTCTAGTAGACACGTGCATTCGTTTTCGTCCGAATGCATTTTTCTTTCGAATTTCGGGTATTTTCGTTATCGTTTTAACAAACGATAACGAACGCGCAGAATCCGAAAACCGAAAGATCCGACATAAACAAATGCTTTATTTTCGTTTTCATTGTGACAACAGTTCGAAATAGAGGAAGCATGACAGTGACAATAGTGATCTGTGTCCATCAAACCTGTGGTCAACCTTAGCTCTATTAGTCCAAGATTATTCTACAAAGAGAGAAAAGATTTGGCATTATAGAGACAATAGCAAAACAAGTTGAATGTGCCTAACCTAACTCTATTAGTCCAAGATTATTCTACATAGAGAGAAAAGATTCTACATAAAGATTAGACGAAGCAGTCGGCGTGAGCGGACATTTATGGTCAAATGCTCCGCCCATAGGCTATAGAAGAATTCTAATGTTGGTTGACTAGTAATAATAATTAATAAATATAATTATTACTAGTGTCATACAACATTAGAATTCTACTATAGCTTGTAGGCGGAACATTCAACGGGAAAATGTACGATTGCGGCTGCTCCGTCGAATCTTCTTAGAGCAGTGGTCATCAACCCTGTCCTCAAGGCCCACTAACAGGCCAGGTTTTATGTATTACCTTGGGGAGATGCAGACTAGAATACTGCAATCACTGAGCAGCAAACGATATCACCTGTGATGTATTTCAGTTATCTTGCAAACCTGGCCTGTTAGTGGGCCCTGAGGACAGGGTTGATGACCACTGTCTTAGAACATTCGACAGACACCATAAGCCTTCAATGACAGATTCGACCTTAATTATTTCGGATTTTCGGACGAATGCATTTTTTGACGAAACAAAAGAAATAAAAATAAATTTCCGGAGTAACTAAATAAATTTATTTTTCGGACAAAAACGAAATTCCGAAACAAAATATTTCAGTGTGCATATGTCTACACTCTAGTTCCTCCACACCCAACTCATCAAACCATGTCCTTATAGAGCTGACTTTGTACACAGGGTTACAGGCATGTTCTAATAGAAAAGAACCTTTACAAAAATGTTACTATAATGTTGGAAGTGTATCATTGTCTTGTATGTCCTTGGATGTTGTAGCATTAATAGTATCCTGAACTTAATCCCTCGGAGGGATTAACATACTTTTGACCATATAGTGTAGGTGTGACGGTCAGGTGTTCACAGACTTTTGGCCATGCACTGTATTTTCAGAATTAAAAGAAAAGGAAACCTATTGTAAGAAATATGCGAAGACTGAATTCCTGTGTTTCCTTCTGAATATGTTAGTTGATGGTTGTCATGCTGATCCTCTTGTTTTATTACCCCGATTCACTAACCCAGAATGAATCTTGCTGATCCTTTTGCTTTAATACCCTGAGTCAATGACCCAAAATGGCTGCCATGTTGATCCCCTTGCGTCAAGGTCAGGGAGTTAAACTAATAACGCCCTTGGATCCCTACAACAGCCAAGAAATTATCGTTATGAAAATGTGATTAGCAATGGCTATCCCATGTGTTTGTCTTAAATTAAGCTTACATTAAAACAAATCTGAACTTTACCTGTAGTATGCAAAGTAACCGATTTGCTTACTAAGAGGCAGATTGCACCTTCCCCTGAATCCTTTGAAAATAACTATTGATTTTGAACTTCATGATACCATTGCTGAGTAATCACCAGTTGAATGTAGTATTTTAGCATTCCTTAAATATCTGAACTCAGGGGCAGACTACTGGATGGAGCCACTGTTTTGTGACCCTATGCAGTTGATTTACTAAAACTAGAGAGTGCAAAATCTGGCGCAGCTCTGCGTAGAAACCAATCATCTTTCAATTATTTTGCCAAAGCTTAATTGAGCATAGTTACATAGTTACATAGTTAGGTTGAAAAAAGACACAAGTCCATCCAGTTCAACCATAAAAAAAATAAAAAATAAAGTCTATGGGGTCAAAAACATGTGACTTTGCTCCAAAGAAGCTCTTCTGTGGAACCTCACTCTTTATAATGTGTGAAAAATGCCAAAAATAAAAAAAAGCCTCAAAATTGCCTGTATATGCTCTGCTCAAATGTGAATGGGGAATCGATGTTACATTTTCTGGTTCATAATTTAGATCCTTGTAGGCTTATTAAACTTTCAACTTTGCTGCTTAAATTGCCTTTCATCTTTGTTTTGTTGTCTAAATTGGTTTTGGAATTGTTGGCATTTAGAGCTCAAGTACAAGTGTAGTCTTGTAAAAAAAAAAGGTACTTTACAAAAGATGGCACACAATGATTTGTAAGGTCTCGCTGGGGCTCAGCAGGTGTAGCTAACCGCGGAGCACCTGCTGAGTGTGTAGACGGCCATTCATGCATTCCAATCTCTTCATGGCTATGGGCTTCATTATGTTGCAAAATTATTTTGTTTTGTTCTATTAACTCTTCTTCGCTGAATGTTACTTTAAAAAGAATGAGGAAACGTACATTTTAATCAGGTGTCTTGTTTTTCTGCTTATTAAAAAGGATTAAAATTAAGAGATGTGTATGTCGGCAGTCATGCAATAGATTTGATAAATTAGATAAATAGCTTAGATAAAATGCATAGTGCTCCCTGAGTAGGACCCGTGCCAAGAGAGCCTTCTCTTGTGTTCGAATGCAGCAGAGCAGCCTCTAGGCTTGGGACCTCGAAGATAGCGGCAACCACTGTAGTATTGCCCACCAAGCATGACATGGGGTCAAATTTTACTGTGGCTGCAAAGTATCAGGTTCGTGCCATGTGTACAACCTCAGCCAGCCACCCTTGCCGCTTTAGGAAGGTGATACAAATAGGTATTTGAGCCACCCATGTGAATGAGCCCAAAAAGAATCAAGCCATTTTTTTAATGTTCATGTATGATTTTAAAAATACTATTGCAATTTCGTTGTAATCATTGTAGCATCTGAAAAGTCTCTTTTTCAAGAGTCCATTTAGATCCAATTAAAGTTTTTGATAACAAAAGTTACTAACGGGGTAGATTTATGAACCTACTATTGTAAGTAGTATTACGGTGAGTTGGTGATACCTTATCTATGATTTATTGTCAATCCCCGAAACCTTATGAACAGGATGATGACACAGAGAGAGATTCCTCAGAAAAGACATTGTGTGCTCTACCTGTATTTCCCAGCATTCTCTGTTCATGTCGTTTTTTTTATGACATATCGGTATTAGTTATCTCTTATTGATCAAACACAAAACAAACACATAGGGCAGGTAGTTCCACAACTGTAGATGAAGATTGCAATAAAATGGGAGTGTACTACAACGGTATCTAAAGAAACAGGCTTTTATCTTTTGTCTCTAAGGCAGTTCGGGTGCAAAAATAGAAATAAATATTTTTACTGCGTAGTTTATCTGGAATTCCTCTGTGTGCTACCTAGAGGGAAGATACAGAGGAGAGCGATTACTTATGTTACCATGTCAGATCTTACAGCAGGTCATAAACCTACCTCAGCACTGGCCAGATCTGGCCCAGCAATGCCGGCTTTTTTCTTCCCTTGCTGACTTGTGATGTAAACATGAACAGAGTGTCACTAATCGGCAAATGGCAGCAGGAGTGGCAAGGTCATTCTATGCCTGTCCCATCGCCTCCGCCTAGTGTTGGGTAGCAGCGGATCTTGGCCTTCAGCCATTTACCACTACCTAACGAATAACTCATTCAGGGCCAAAAGGAGAGACACAAACATAGACATAGTTACTAGACATATGGAACTTTTAGAGGTACCGGAGCCCGATGTTGGGGGGGGGGGGGGGGGGTTTGGAGGGGTGTTTGGGGACCTGCTGATTTCCGGCTCAGCCATTTCAAAAGTTCCCAGGTATGATCAATAAACATGTGTCTGTGGAGCTAAATGCACAAAACAATGTCATCCAACACTTAGGTCCCTGCTCCCCAATTAATCAACCATTTCTCCCAATGTGGACCTTTTCTGGTTTCATTTTATGCTCTTTCTGTTTTAATACTTACCTTTCTCAAAGTCATCAGGTTGGTCATGTGACACCACAGGGTTTTCTTCATCTTTGCTGCTTCTCTGGGATGGGTGGTCCCTGCTGATGCAGAAAGCCAGACTAACGTGATGACGTCAGCACCATGCTCTCCGCACTGTTATGTCCTGTACACACGATAGGATTTTCCGATATCAAAATCCATGGGATTTTTTCTGATGGATGTTGGCTCAAACTTGCGTCTTGCATACAGACGGTCACACAAAGTTGGTAGGAAATTCTGAACGTCAAGAACGCGGTGACGTACAACACGTGCGACGAGCCGAGAAAAATTAAGTTCAATAGCCAGTGCTGCTCTTCTGCTTGATTCCTGAGCATGCATGGCACTTTGTGCATCAGAATTGTGTACACACGATCGAAATTTCCGACAACAGATTTTGTTGTCGGAAAATTTGAGAACCAGATCTCAAATTTTGTGTGACGGAAATTCCTATGGAAAATGTGTGATGGAACCTACACACGGTCAGAATTTCCGACAACAAGGTCCTATCACACATTTTCCATTGGAAAATCCTATCGTGTATACGGGGCATTACATTGTAAATGAAGGGCAATGCAGTCTTGCCCTTCAGGGGTGGGGCCTGCCTGAAATGACAGTAACAAGAAACCCTCAATATTCCAGGTTGGGAGTCATTTAACCTGGAATACTGAGGTCATCATATGGCTAAGAAGAGGGCCCGCAGGGGACATCACAAGATACATCATATGCAGGGCTTTTTTTCAGGGGGAACGCAGTTCCGGCACCTCCAGCACTAAATTTATGTAATGGCAAGGGGTGCTGGGGATGTGCTGGAGGATCTATTGATGATTGCCGCTGGGGGATCTATAGTCTATAGCGACTACGCTTGTAGGGTTCTGATTTTGAGCGGGGGTCTATTGTTGCTGGTGGAGGATCTATTGTTGCTGGGAGGGAGTTTTATATTTCTGGGGGTTCCATTGTTGCTGAGAGGAATCTACTGTTGAAAGAGATGTCTATTGTTGTTGGCTTCTGGGGGTCTATTGTTGCTTCGTGTATTTTTGTTGCGGGGGGGGGGGGGCATTGTTGTGTGAGGGAGCTATTTTTGTCGGGGTATCTATTGTTGCTGGCTGCAGGGGATCTATTTTGCTGCTTACAAATTCTATACAAATTACTTAGTGCCACAGAATGTTACTTGGTTCTGTATTCTCTAAAAGGGGCGGGACTGGGAGGTGGGTAGGGGGGTGGAACCAAGGGACGGTGCTCTGAGGTGGGTAGGGGGCGGAGACAATTGGTGACTTAGAAGGGAGGGAGTTCCTGCACCTATTCTCTGAGAAAAAAAGCCCTGATCATATGTATGTGAAACTAGTTTCAGAGAAGCACATAGAGGAGAATATTCTGATTACCAAAAGCAGTATGTGTGCTGTCAGATCTTAAAGTGGTACTAAGCATTCGTTTTTTTACTTCCTTGCATGCTTCTTAACATGCATAGTATGTGCGTAATGAATAATCTAAACCTAATTAACATGAAATATTATAACAATCTGAATTATATGATTGTACCTGTAGGGTAACTCTGAAGTCCATCTCCAGGTTGACCCTGGGTGGCTCTGCACGTGTGGGAAATCCTGCACACGTGCAGAAGGTCAGGGTCCAGGACACCAGCTTATACACAGATCTACCGCAGGGCTCGCTCAAGACCCAAGCCCTGCTGCACATCTGCGCCCACGCAGGGGGCAGGGAGAAAGTCTCACCTAGACAAATAAATACTGCAGCACAAATAAAGTACTTTGTACTTCCCTGGGCCCCTTTTTCCTCCAGGCCCCTTGGCAGTCACATGCTTTGAAACTGCTATAATCTCCCCTTTTGTGTAGTCACAAAAAAAATGTTTGACCAGGATGTTGTGGGACTAGTTCTATGCTATTTGTACGTGATTCTTTTTTCACCGCAATTCAAAGCCTGTCTGTGTACCTTCCTGAGTAATAAATGCTTTGTCACTGTTAGAGGATACATGCAATTCTACTGAGTGTCTTGTGCAAGAAACCGTCATTCAGAAATGCCTGAGAATAAGGAGGAAATAAATAACTGCTTCTTTTTGATAATTCTGTTAAAGTGGGGTGCCCACGAAAGAAAAAAAATTAAAAGTCAGCAGCTACAAATACTGCAGCTGCTGACTTTTAATAATCGGACACTTACCTGTCCCGAGGTACAGCGATGCGGGGGAACAAGACCCCCCTCATTCCCCGCTCCGCTCGCGGCGCCGGCATTCTTAATGTGGGCACCCGGCTGTGGCTTCACAGCCGGGCACCCACTGTGCATGCGTGAGCGGCGCCGCGCGCCGTGATTCGACGCTCACTCATCTTGGACACATGACAGGTCCCAGATGACTGTGCGGCGCCTAGGGGAAGTGTAGTCATTGCCCGGGCAATGAAGGTGGCAGACTACGAGGGACCCCCTAGCAACAGGCATTTAGAGGTGAGTAAAAAAAAAAAAAATTTCCAATTATTTTTTTTTTCTTTTTTTTATGATTTTTAAGGCAAATTTGTGTATCTAAACCCAAAAACTAAATTTTAATATGGTGCAGTGCAGAGTATTTTTTTTTTTTTTTTTTTTACCTGGTGATCCTGCCAGTAAACACTTTCTGTCTGAGGGTGACAATGCCCAATGGAGGGGCAGTGTTGATGCCCTGGGCTTCCTTGTAAACTTTTGCAGTCTGTTAATTTTCTATATATTAGATAGATATTAATTCTTATATACAGTAGATGAAGTGACAATCTGAATTGGTCTTTTCTAAATACTGGGCCTATTCTGGCACCTCTCTCCTACATGTCAAAATCATAATTTTTTTACTAGAAAATTACTAAGAACCCCCAAACATTATATATGTTTTTTTTTTAGCAGAAACCTTAGGGAATAAAATGCAACTTTTTAGTATTTGCGCAGTTTTCAAATGTATTTTTTTTGCAAAATGAATAATAAAAAAAAAAAAACACTAAAGTTAGCCCAATTTTTTTTATATAATGTGAAAGATGATGTTACGCTGAGTAAATAGATATCTAACATGTTACACTTTAAAATTGCGCACACCCGTGGAAAGGTGCCATACATCGATATTTAAAAATCTCCATAGGCAACGGTTTAAACTTTCTTTAAAGGTTACCAGTTTAGAGTCACAGAGGAGGTCTAGAATTATTTCTCTCGCTCTAATGTTTGTGGTGATACCTCCCATATGTGGGTTGAACACCGTTACATACGTGGGCGGGATGTACGTATGCATTCGCTTCTACGGGCAAGCACACGGGACGGGGGGCGCTTTCAGATTATACTTTTTTTTATTCTTTATTTTATTTTTATTTTTTTTAAACTTTCCCTTAAAATCTTGTTTTTTTTTTTATCGCTTTTATTCCTATTACAAGGAATGTAAACATCCCTTGTAATAGGAATAGGGCATGGCAAGTCCTCTTTATGGAGAGATATGGGGACTATAAGACCCCACATCTCTCCTTGAGGCCGGAAAGACAGAGATAAAAAAAAAAAGCGATCTCAGCCTTTCTAGCCAAGTATACGGCAGCGTTTAGATCTGCCGGGCTTGATGTGACGTCATAACACCACGTCCGGCCTCCGAAGGTCATAGAGACTCCAGGGGACCATCTGGTCCACGGTATTTTCTATGGTATACTTTCGCCGCCGGCAGATTCTTTCTCCGGCTCGGTAGAAGCACCAGAGGGCGGCGGGAGGGGTTGTCCCCCCCTGTAAAAACAATCAAGAAGCTGAACAGCCCAGAGCCCGCTTAGTGTTGATTCTTGCAGCATTATTCCAGCATACTATATATTCCACTTTTGCAGCCAAATGGGAGGAACACCTATATTAGATTTGTTACATGTTACCAATAACATAGCGTAACTGACATTTTTTTTTTTTTTTAATTACTGGTTACCTTTTTACTATGTTAAAATCGTTATTTGCTCTCCCTGCTTTGTAACATGTAAGAGGCGGCTGCGGAGAAGTGTTTAATGTTATTAACTCTATCTGTACAGTGTTGGCAGTTCTTCATTATCAGCAGTAAACCAAGTCTGAACAAAGCCTGTCCTAAGCAAGGGTTACTAATTTATAAACCACCCTCCTGCACTGTACAGTACGTTAATGAGACATAGCTCAGTCTGTGTGGGGAAAAAGACACTGCGAGCCAGTCCAAAAATTCTAGAATCAGCCATGACACCTTCTCTTTAGAAACATCTAAAAAGGTAAGAAATGTTTTAAAAAAAAAAAATTGTGCTTTGGGAACAAATTACAAACATAAAGTGAGGTTTTCTTCAACGTAAAATATACATTTTTTGGAATGTAAGGAATTTATTAATGCAGAATTGTAACTTTACTAAAAACATTGTTGTACAATGTATTTTGGATCTAAAATGCATCTTCTGTTATAAACTTTATTGATTTGCATTCTAGATGTTTCAATGCAAACAGACGGAACAACCAGTGACGGCACCACGAATATAAGTCAGACAACAGAAAGTAGCACAATTAATACAGGACAGTCAAGCACTTCATTAGACGGCACTTTAGAATCATTATCCAGTACAGTTGTCAATACTTCCCCAAGCGAAGCAACTAATTCTACACTGGGATCAACCACAGATACTGTCACTAACACCCAAAGCACTTCCCCAGAAGAGTCCACTACTGGTGCAAGTATATCTACGGAAAGTACGTCATCCAGTACTGACAGCACTACCAGCCAGCCTGGTACCACAGAAACTTTTAGTTCACAGCCAACTAATTCACAGTCTAGCACAGACATTACTAGTTTGTCGCAATCTTCTACCCTTTCCTCTGCAACAGTCCAAGAAACACTTACGAGTGCTGATACTTTAACATCTTCAAATGCAGACACTTCAGCTACCACTGGAAGTTTGTCAACAGCCCTCTCTACAGAGTCATCTACCGTATCTTCATCAACAGAGAGTATCTCTACTTCTCAGACTCAAAGCTCTTCAGGAACCTCAGCTTCTGCAGAATCCACATCATTTTCATCATCTATAAGTCTTACTGACACATCCATCACAACAGCAGAAAGTACCACTCTACTAGTGACAACATTAACTGCCGTTTCTTCAGGACCTGTCTCAGAATCATTGACTACAAGTGCAGTTACAACACTTTCACTTGCCGATACTTCAATAACAACAGGCAGTTTGTCAACATCACAGTCAACCTCTTCAGAAACTCTATCTACAGGAATAACAGACACAACCACAAGTGCTTTCCTAAGCTCTTTAATGACCTCAACTACAGGTGAATCTACATCATTGTTGTCATCTGTAAATCCTACAGACACATCCACTGTACCAGCGGAGAGCTCGACTCCAGGTGTGACGACATTGTCTTCAATGTCCACTGGGACGGTTCCAGAATCCCTAACAACAAGTGCTGATACTTTAACATCTTCAAATGCAGATACTTCAGCTACCACTGGTAGCTTGTCAACAGCCCTCTCTACAGAGTCATCTACTGTATCTTCACCAACAGAGGCTATCTCCACTTCTCAACCTCAAAGTTCTTCAGGAACCTCAGCTGCTGTAGAATCCACATCATTTTCGTCATCTGTCAGCCTTACTGATACACTCATCACAACAGCAGAAAGTACCACTCTACTGGTGACAACATTAACTGCTGTTTCTTCAGGATCTGTCTCAGAATCATTGACTACAAGTGCAGCTACAACACTTTCACTTGCCGATACTTCAATAACAACAGACAGTTTGTCAACATCACAGTCAACCTTTTCAGAAACTCTATCTACAGGAATAACAGACACAACCACAAGTGCTTCCCTAAGCTCCTTAATGACCTCAACTACAGGTGAATCTACATCATTGTTGTCATCTGTAAATCCTACAGACACATCCACTGTACCAGCGGAGAGCTCGACTCCAGGTGTGACGACATTGTCTTCAATGTCCACTGGGACGGTTCTAGAATCCCTAACAACAAGTGCTGATACTTTAACATCTTCAAATGCAGATACTTCAGCTACCACTGGTAGCTTGTCAACAGCCCTCTCTACAGAGTCATCTACTGTATCTTCACCAACAGAGGCTATCTCCACTTCTCAACCTCAAAGTTCTTCAGGAACCTCAGCTGCTGTAGAATCCACATCATTTTCGTCATCTGTCAGCCTTACTGATACATCCATCTCAACAGCAGAAAGTACTACTCCACTGGTGACAACATCATCTGTTGTTTCTTCAGGATATGTCTCAGAATCATTGACTACAAGTGCAGCTACAACACTTTCACTTGCCGATACTTCAATAACAACAGACAGTTTGTCAACATCACAGTCAACCTTTTCAGAAACTCTATCTACAGGAATAACAGACACAACCACAAGTGCTTTCCTAAGCTCTTTAATGACCTCAACTATAGCTGAATCTACATCATTGTTGTCATCTGTAAATCCTACAGACACATCCACTGTACCAGCGGAGAGCTCGACCCCAGGTGTGACGACATTGTCTTCATTTTCCACTGGGACAGTTCCAGAATCCCTAACAACAAGTGCTGATACTTTAACATCTTCAAATGCAGATACTTCAGCTACCACTGGTAGCTTGTCAACAGCACTCTCTACGGAGTCATCTACTGTATCTTCAACAACAGAGGCTATCTCCACTTCTCAACCTCAAAGTTCTTCAGGAACCTCAGCTGCTGTAGAATCCACACCATTTTCATCATCGGTCAGCCTTACTGATACATCCATCTCAACAGCAGAAAGTACTACTTCACTGGTGACAACATCATCTGTTGTTTCTTCAGGACCTGTCTCAGAATCATTGACCACAAGTACAGCTACAACATTCTCACTTGCTGATACTTCAGTAACAGGCAGTTTGTCAACATCACAGTCAACCATTTCAGAAACTCTATCTACAGGAACAACAGACACAGCCACAAGTGCTTTCCTAAGCTCTTCAATTACCTCAACTACAGGTGAATCTACATCATTGTTGTCATCTGTAAATCCTACAGACACATCCACTATACCAGCGGAGAGCTCGACCCCAGGTGCGACAACATTGTCTTCATTTTCCACTGGGACAGTTCCAGAATCCCTAACAACAAGTGCTGATACTTTAACATCTTCAAATGCAGATACTTCAGCTACCACTGGTAGCTTGTCAACAGCCCTCTCTACAGAGTCATCTACTGTATCTTCACCAACAGAGGCTATCTCCACTTCTCAACCTCAAAGTTCTTCAGGAACCTCAGCTGCTGTAGAATCCACATCATTTTCATCATCGGTCAGCCTTACTGATACATCCATCTCAACAGCAGAAAGTACTACTCCACTGGTGACAACATCATCTGTTGTTTCTTTGGGACCTGTCTCAGAATCATTGACTACAAGTACAGCTACAACATTCTCACTTGCTGATACTTCAGTAACAACAGGCAGTTTGTCAACATCACAGTCAACCATTTCAGAAACTCTATCTACAGGAACAACAGACACAGCCACAAGTGCTTTCCTAAGCTCTTTAATGACCTCAACTATAGCTGAATCTACATCATTGTTGTCATCTGTAAATCCTACAGACACATCCACTGTACCAGCGGAGAGCTCGACCCCAGGTGTGACGACATTGTCTTCATTTTCCACTGGGACAGTTCCAGAATCCCTAACAACAAGTGCTGATACTTTAACATCTTCAAATGCAGATACTTCAGCTACCACTGGTAGCTTGTCAACAGCACTCTCTACAGAGTCATCTACTGTATCTTCACCAACAGAGGCTATCTCCACTTCTCAACCTCAAAGTTCTTCAGGAACCTCAGCTGCTGTAGAATCCACACCATTTTCATCATCGGTCAGCCTTACTGATACATCCATCTCAACAGCAGAAAGTACCTCTCCACTGGTGACAACATCATCTGTTGTTTCTTCAGGATCTGTCTCAGAATCATTGACTACAAGTGCAGCTACAACACTTTCACTTGCCGATACTTCAATAACAACAGGCAGTTTGTCAACCTTTTCAGAAACTCTATCTACAGGAACAACAGACACAGCCACAAGTGCTTTCCTAAGCTCTTCAATTACCTCAACTACAGGTGAATCTACATCATTGTTGTCATCTGTAAATCCTACAGACACATCCACTGTACCAGCGGAGAGCTCAACCCCAGGTGTGACAACATTGTCTTCATTTTCCACTGGGACAGTTCCAGAATCCCTAACAACAAGTGCTGATACTTTAACATCTTCAAATGCAGATACTTCAGCTACCACTGGTAGCTTGTCAACAGCCCTCTCTACAGAGTCATCTACTGTATCTTCACCAACAGAGGCTATCTCCACTTCTCAACCTCAAAGTTCTTCAGGAACCTCAGCTGCTGTAGAATCCACATCATTTTCATCATCGGTCAGCCTTACTGATACATCCATCTCAACAGCAGAAAGTACTACTCCACTGGTGACAACATCATCTGTTGTTTCTTCAGGACCTGTCTCAGAATCATTGACTACAAGTAAAGCTACAACATTCTCACTTGCTGATACTTCAGTAACAACAGGCAGTTTGTCAACATCACAGTCAACCATTTCAGAAACTCTATCTACAGGAACAACAGACACAGCCACAAGTGCTTTCCTAAGCTCTTTAATGACCTCAACTATAGCTGAATCTACATCATTGTTGTCATCTGTAAATCCTACAGACACATCCACTGTACCAGCGGAGAGCTCGACCCCAGGTGTGACGACATTGTCTTCATTTTCCACTGGGACAGTTCCAGAATCCCTAACAACAAGTGCTGATACTTTAACATCTTCAAATGCAGATACTTCAGCTACCACTGGTAGCTTGTCAACAGCACTCTCTACAGAGTCATCTACTGTATCTTCACCAACAGAGGCTATCTCCACTTCTCAACCTCAAAGTTCTTCAGGAACCTCAGCTGCTGTAGAATCCACACCATTTTCATCATCGGTCAGCCTTACTGATACATCCATCTCAACAGCAGAAAGTACTACTCCACTGGTGACAACATCATCTGTTGTTTCTTCAGGATCTGTCTCAGAATCATTGACTACAAGTGCAGCTACAACACTTTCACTTGCCGATACTTCAATAACAACAGGCAGTTTGTCAACCTTTTCAGAAACTCTATCTACAGGAACAACAGACACAGCCACAAGTGCTTTCCTAAGCTCTTCAATTACCTCAACTACAGGTGAATCTACATCATTGTTGTCATCTGTAAATCCTACAGACACATCCACTGTACCAGCGGAGAGCTCAACCCCAGGTGTGACAACATTGTCTTCATTTTCCACTGGGACAGTTCCAGAATCCCTAACAACAAGTGCTGATACTTTAACATCTTCAAATGCAGATACTTCAGCTATCACTGGTAGCTTGTCAACAGCCATCTCTACAGAGTCATCTACTGTATCTTCAACAACAGAGGCTATCTCCACTTCTCAACCTCAAAGTTCTTCAGGAACCTCAGCTGCTGTAGAATCCACACCATTTTCATCATCGGTCAGCCTTACTGATACATCCATCTCAACAGCAGAAAGTATTACTCCACTGGTGACAACATCATCTGTTGTTTCTTCAGGATCTGTCTCAGAATCATTGACTACAAGTGCAGCTACAACACTTTCACTTGCCGATACTTCAATAACAACAGGCAGTTTGTCAACCTTTTCAGAAACTCTATCTACAGGAACAACAGACACAGCCACAAGTGCTTTCCTAAGCTCTTCAATTACCTCAACTACAGGTGAATCTACATCATTGTTGTCATCTGTAAATCCTACAGACACATCCACTGTACCAGCGGAGAGCTCAACCCCAGGTGTGACAACATTGTCTTCATTTTCCACTGGGACAGTTCCAGAATCCCTAACAACAAGTGCTGATACTTTAACATCTTCAAATGCAGATACTTCAGCTACCACTGGTAGCTTGTCAACAGCCCTCTCTACAGAGTCATCTACTGTATCTTCACCAACAGAGGCTATCTCCACTTCTCAACCTCAAAGTTCTTCAGGAACCTCAGCTGCTGTAGAATCCACATCATTTTCATCATCGGTCAGCCTTACTGATACATCCATCTCAACAGCAGAAAGTACTACTCCACTGGTGACAACATCATCTGTTGTTTCTTCAGGACCTGTCTCAGAATCATTGACTACAAGTAAAGCTACAACATTCTCACTTGCTGATACTTCAGTAACAACAGGCAGTTTGTCAACATCACAGTCAACCATTTCAGAAACTCTATCTACAGGAACAACAGACACAGCCACAAGTGCTTTCCTAAGCTCTTTAATGACCTCAACTATAGCTGAATCTACATCATTGTTGTCATCTGTAAATCCTACAGACACATCCACTGTACCAGCGGAGAGCTCGACCCCAGGTGTGACGACATTGTCTTCATTTTCCACTGGGACAGTTCCAGAATCCCTAACAACAAGTGCTGATACTTTAACATCTTCAAATGCAGATACTTCAGCTACCACTGGTAGCTTGTCAACAGCACTCTCTACAGAGTCATCTACTGTATCTTCACCAACAGAGGCTATCTCCACTTCTCAACCTCAAAGTTCTTCAGGAACCTCAGCTGCTGTAGAATCCACACCATTTTCATCATCGGTCAGCCTTACTGATACATCCATCTCAACAGCAGAAAGTACTACTCCACTGGTGACAACATCATCTGTTGTTTCTTCAGGATCTGTCTCAGAATCATTGACTACAAGTGCAGCTACAACACTTTCACTTGCCGATACTTCAATAACAACAGGCAGTTTGTCAACCTTTTCAGAAACTCTATCTACAGGAACAACAGACACAGCCACAAGTGCTTTCCTAAGCTCTTCAATTACCTCAACTACAGGTGAATCTACATCATTGTTGTCATCTGTAAATCCTACAGACACATCCACTGTACCAGCGGAGAGCTCAACCCCAGGTGTGACAACATTGTCTTCATTTTCCACTGGGACAGTTCCAGAATCCCTAACAACAAGTGCTGATACTTTAACATCTTCAAATGCAGATACTTCAGCTATCACTGGTAGCTTGTCAACAGCCATCTCTACAGAGTCATCTACTGTATCTTCAACAACAGAGGCTATCTCCACTTCTCAACCTCAAAGTTCTTCAGGAACCTCAGCTGCTGTAGAATCCACACCATTTTCATCATCGGTCAGCCTTACTGATACATCCATCTCAACAGCAGAAAGTATTACTCCACTGGTGACAACATCATCTGTTGTTTCTTCAGGATCTGTCTCAGAATCATTGACTACAAGTGCAGCTACAACACTTTCACTTGCCGATACTTCAATAACAACAGACAGTTTGTCAACCTTTTCAGAAACTCTATCTACAGGAACAACAGACACAGCCACAAGTGCTTTCCTAAGCTCTTTAATGACCTCAACTATAGCTGAATCTACATCATTGTTGTCATCTGTAAATCCTACAGACACATCCACTGTACCAGCGGAGAGCTCAACCCCAGGTGTGACGACATTGTCTTCATTTTCCACTGGGACAGTTCCAGAATCCCTAACAACAAGTGTTGATACTTTAACATCTTCAAATGCAGATACTTCAGCTACCACTGGTAGCTTGTCAACAGCACTCTCTACAGAGTCATCTACTGTATCTTCACCAACAGAGGCTATCTCCACTTCTCAACCTCAAAGTTCTTCAGGAACCTCAGCTGCTGTAGAATCCACATCATTTTCATCATCTGTCAGCCTTACTGATACATCCATCTCAACAGCAGAAAGTACTACTCCACTGGTGACAACATCATCTGTTGTTTCTTCAGGACCTGTCTCAGAATCATTGACCACAAGTACAGCTACAACATTCTCACTTGCTGATACTTCAGTAACAACAGGCAGTTTGTCAACATCACAGTCAACCATTTCAGAAACTCTATCTACAGGAACAACAGACACAGCCACAAGTGCTTTCCTAAGCTCTTTAGTGACCTCAACTATAGCTGAATCTACATCAATGTTGTCATCTGTAAATCCTACAGACACATCCACTGTACCAGCGGAGAGCTCGACCCCAGGTGTGACGACATTGTCTTCATTTTCCACTGGGACAGTTCCAGAATCCCTAACAACAAGTGTTGATACTTTAACATCTTCAAATGCAGATACTTCAGCTACCACTGGTAGCTTGTCAACAGCACTCTCTACAGAGTCATCTACTGTATCTTCACCAACAGAGGCTATCTCCACTTCTCAACCTCAAAGTTCTTCAGGAACCTCAGCTACTGTAGAATCCACATCATTTTCATCATCTGTCAGCCTTACTGATACATCCATCTCAACAGCAGAAAGTACTACTCCACTGGTGACAACATCATCTGTTGTTTCTTCAGGATCTGTCTCAGAATCATTGACTACAAGTGCAGCTACAACACTTTCACTTGCCGATACTTCAATAACAACAGGCAGTTTGTCAACCTTTTCAGAAACTATATCTACAGGAACAACAGACACAGCCACAAGTGCTTTCCTAAGCTCTTCAATTACCTCAACTACAGGTGAATCTACATCATTGTTGTCATCTGTAAATCCTACAGACACATCCACTATACCAGCGGAGAGCTCGACCCCAGGTGCGACAACATTGTCTTCATTTTCCACTGGGACAGTTCCAGAATCCCTAACAACAAGTGCTGATACTTTAACATCTTCAAATGCAGATACTTCAGCTACCACTGGTAGCTTGTCAACAGCCATCTCTACAGAGTCATCTACTGTATCTTCACCAACAGAGGCTATATCCACTTATCAACCTCAAAGTTCTTCAGGAACCTCAGCTGCTGTAGAATCCACATCATTTTCATCATCGGTCAGCCTTACTGATACATCCATCTCAACAGCAGAAAGTACTACTCCACTGGTGACAACATCATCTGTTGTTTCTTCAGGACCTGTCTCAGAATCATTGACTACAAGTACAGCTACAACATTCTCACTTGCTGATACTTCAGTAACAACAGGCAGTTTGTCAACATCACAGTCAACCATTTCAGAAACTCTATCTACAGGAACAACAGACACAGCCACAAGTGCTTTCCTAAGCTCTTTAATGACCTCAACTATAGCTGAATCTACATCATTGTTGTCATCTGTAAATCCTAAAGACACATCCACTGTACCAGCGGAGAGCTCGACCCCAGGTGTGACGACATTGTCTTCATTTTCCACTGGGACAGTTCCAGAATCCCTAACAACAAGTGTTGATACTTTAACATCTTCAAATGCAGATACTTCAGCTACCACTGGTAGCTTGTCAACAGCACTTTCTACAGAGTCATCTACTGTATCTTCACCAACAGAGGCTATCTCCACTTCTCAACCTCAAAGTTCTTCAGGAACCTCAGCTGCTGTAGAATCCACATCATTTTCATCATCTGTAAGCCTTACTGATACATCCATCACAACAGCAGAAAGTACTACTCCACTGGTGACAACATCATCTGTTGTTTCTTCAGGATCTGTCTCAGAATCATTGACTACAAGTGCAGCTACAACCCCTTCACTTGCAGATACTTCAATAACAACAGGCAGTTTGTCAACATCGCAGTCAACCTTTTCAGAAACTCTATCTACAGGAACAACAGACACAGCCACAAGTGCTTTCCTAAGCTCTTCAATTACCTCAAATACAGGTGAATCTACATCATTGTTGTCATCTGTAAATCCTACAGACACATCCACTATACCAGCGGAGAGCTCGACCCCAGGTGCAACAACATTGTCTTCCATTTCCACTGGGACAGTTCCAGAATCCCTAACAACAAGTGCTGATACTTTAACATCTTCAAATGCAGATACTTCAGCTACCACTGGTAGCTTGTCAACAGCACTCTCTACAGAGTCATCTACTGTATCTTCACCAACAGAGGCTATCTCCACTTCTCAACCTCAAAGTTCTTCAGGAACCTCAGCTGCTGTAGAATCCACACCATTTTCATCATCGGTCAGCCTTACTGATACATCCATCTCAACAGCAGAAAGTACCACTCCACTGGTGACAACATCATCTGTTGTTTCTTCAGGACCTGTCTCAGAATCATTGACCACAAGTACAGCTACAACATTCTCACTTGCTGATACTTCAGTAACAACAGGCAGTTTGTCAACATCACAGTCAACCATTTCAGAAACTCTATCTACAGGAACAACAGACACAGCCACAAGTGCTTTCCTAAGCTCTTTAATGACCTCAACTATAGCTGAATCTACATCACTGTTGTCATCTGTAAATCCTACAGACACATCCACTGTACCAGCGGAGAGCTCGACCCCAGGTGTGACGACATTGTCTTCATTTTCCACTGGGACAGTTCCAGAATCCCTAACAACAAGTGCTGATACTTTAACATCTTCAAATGCAGATACTTCAGCTACCACTGGTAGCTTGTCAACAGCCCTCTCTACAGAGTCATCTACTGTATCTTCACCAACAGAGGCTATCTCCACTTCTCAACCTCAAAGTTCTTCAGGAACCTCAGCTGCTGTAGAATCCACATCATTTTCATCATCGGTCAGCCTTACTGATACATCCATCTCAACAGCAGAAAGTACCACTCCACTGGTGACAACATCATCTGTTGTTTCTTCAGGACCTGTCTCAGAATCATTGACCACAAGTACAGCTACAACATTCTCACTTGCTGATACTTCAGTAACAACAGGCAGTTTGTCAACATCACAGTCAACCATTTCAGAAACTCTATCTACAGGAACAACAGACACAGCCACAAGTGCTTTCCTAAGCTCTTTAGTGACCTCAACTATAGCTGAATCTACATCATTGTTGTCATCTGTAAATCCTACAGACACATCCACTGTACCAGCGGAGAGCTCGACCCCAGGTGTGACGACATTGTCTTCATTTTCCACTGGGACAGTTCCAGAATCCCTAACAACAAGTGTTGATACTTTAACATCTTCAAATGCAGATACTTCAGCTACCACTGGTAGCTTGTCAACAGCACTCTCTACAGAGTCATCTACTGTATCTTTACCAACAGAGGCTATCTCCACTTCTCAACCTCAAAGTTCTTCAGGAACCTCAGCTGCTGTAGAATCCACATCATTTTCATCATCTGTAAGCCTTACTGATACATCCATCACAACAGCAGAAAGTACTACTCCACTGGTGACATCATCTGTTGTTTCTTCAGGATCTGTCTCAGAATCATTGACTACAAGTGCAGCTACAACCCCTTCACTTGCCGATACTTCAATAACAACAGGCAGTTTGTCAACATCGCAGTCAACCTTTTCAGAAACTCTATCTACAGGAACAACAGACACAACCACAAGTGCTTTCCTAAGCTCTTTAATTACCTCAACTATAGCTGAATCTACATCATTGTTGTCATCTGTAAATCCTACAGACACATCCACTGTACCATCGGAGAGCTCGACCCCAGGTGTGACGACATTGTCTCCATTTTCCACTGGGACAGTTCCAGAATCCCTAACAACAAGTGCTGATACTTTAACATCTTCAAATGCAGATACTTCAGCTACCACTGGTAGCTTTTCAACAGCACTCTCTACAGAGTCATCTACTGTATCTTTACCAACAGTGGCTATCTCCACTTCTCAACCTCAAAGTTCTTCAGGAACCTCAGCTGCTGTAGAATCCACATCATTTTCATCATCTGTCAGCCTTACTGATACATCCATCTCAACAGCAGAAAGTACTACTCCACTGGTGACAACATCATCTGTTGTTTCTTCAGGATCTGTCTTAGAATCATTGACTACAAGTGCAGCTACAACACTTTCACTTGCCGATACTTCAATAACAACAGGCAGTTTGTCAACATCACAGTCAACCTTTTCAGAAACTCTATCTACAGGAATAACAGACACAACCACAAGTGCTTTCCTAAGCTCTTTAATGACCTCAACTATAGCTGAATCTACATCATTGTTGTCATCTGTAAATCCTACAGACACATCCACTGTACCAGCGGAGAACTCGACCCCAGGTGTGATGACATTGTCTTCATTATCCACTGGGACAGTTCCAGAATCCCCAACAACAAGTGCTGATACTTTAACATCTTCAAATGCAGATACTTCAGCTACCACTGGTAGCTTGTCAACAGCACTCTCTACAGAGTCATCTACTGTATCTTCACCAACAGAGGCTATCTCCACTTCTCAACCTCAAAGTTCTTCAGGAGCCTCAGCTGCTGTAGAATCCACACCATTTTCATCATCTGTAAGCCTTACTGATACATCCATCTCAACAGCAGAAAGTACTACTCCACTGGTGACAACATCATCTGTTGTTTCTTCAGGATCTGTCTCAGAATCATTGACTACAAGTGCATCTACAACACTTTCACTTGCCGATACTTCAATAACAACAGGAAGTTTGTCAACATCACAGTCAACCTTTTCAGAAACTCTATCTACAGGAATAACAGACACAACCACAAGTGCTTTCCTAAGCTCTTTAATGACCTCAACTATAGCTGAATCTACATCATTGTTGTCATCTGTAAATCCTACAGACACATCCACAGTAGCAGTGGAGAGCTCGACCCCAGGTGTGACGACATTGTCTTCATTTTCCACTGGGACAGTTCCAGAATCCCTAACAACAAGTGCTGATACGTTAACATCTTCAAATGCAGATACTTCAGCTACCACTGGTAGCTTGTCAACAGCACTCAATACAGAGTCATCTACTGTATCTTCACCAACAGAGGCTATCTCCACTTCTAAACCTCAAAGTTCTTCAGGAACCTCAGCTGCTGTAGAATCCACATCATTTTCATCATCGGTCAGCCTTACTGATACATCCATCTCAACAGCAGAAAGTACTACTCCACTGGTGACAACATCATCTGTTGTTTCTTCAGGATCTGTCTCAGTATCATTGACTACAAGTGCAGCTACAACACTTTCACTTGCCGATACTTCAATAACAACAGGCAGTTTGTCAACCTTTTCAGAAACTCTATCTACAGGAACAAGAGACACAACCACAAGTACTATCCAAAGCTCTTTAATGACCTCAACTATAGCTGAATCTACATCATTGTTGTCATCTGTAAATCCTACAGACACATCCACTGTAGCAGTGGAGAGCTCGACCCCAGGTGTGATGACATTGTCTTCATTTTCCACTGGGACAGTTCCAGAGTCCCAAACAAGTGCTGATATTTTAACATCGTCAAATGCAGATACTTCAGCTACCACTGGTAGTTTGTCAACAGCCTTCTCTACTGAGTCATCTACTGTATCTTCACCAACAGAGGCTATCTCCACTTCTCAACCTCAAAGTTCTCCAGGAACCTCAGCTGCTGTAGAATCCACATCATCTTCGTCATCTGTAAGCCTTACTGATACACCCATCACAGCAGCAGAAAGTACTACTCCACTGGTGACAACATCATCTGTTGTTTCTTCAGGACCTGTCTCAGAATCATTGACTACAAGTGCAGCTACAACATTCTCACTTGCTGATACTTCAGTAACAACAGGCAGTTTGTCAACATCACAGTCAACCATTTCAGAAACTCTAGCTACAGGAACAACAGACAGAACCACAAGTGCTTTCCTGAGCTCTTCAATGGCCTCAACTATAGCTGAATCAACATCATTGTTGTCGTCCGTAAATCCTACAGACACATCCACTTTACCAGTGGGGAGCTCGACTCCAGGTGTGATGACATTGACTTCAGTTTCCACTGGGACAGTTCCAGAATCCCTAACCCCAAATGCTAATACTTTAACATCTTCAAATGCTAATACTTTAGCTACCACTGATAGTTTGTCAACAACCTTCTCTACAGAATCATCTACAATATCATCAACAGAGAGTATCTCCACTTCTCAGACTCATAGCTCTTCAGTAACCTCAGCTGCTTTAGAATCCACATCATTTTCATCATCTGTCAGCCTTACTGATACATCCATCTCAACAGCAGAAAGTACCACTTCACTGGTGACATCATCTGCTGTTTCTACAAGATCTGTCTCGGAATCATTGACCACAAGTGCTGCTACAACATTGTCACTTGCTGAGACTTCAATAACAACAGCTAGTGTGTCAACACCACAGTCAACCTTTTCAGAAACTCTATCTACAGGAATAACAGACACAACCACAAGTGCTTCCCTAAGCTCTTCAATTACCTCAACTATAGCTGAATCCACATCATTGTTGTCATCAGTAAATCCTACTGATACATCCACTGTAGCAGTGGGGAGCTCGACTCCAGGTGTGACAACATTGTCTTCATTTTCCACTGGAACAGTTCCAGTATCCCAAACAACAAGTGCTAATACTTTAACATCTTCAAATGCTGATACTTCAGCTACCACGGGTCGTTTGTCAACAGCCTTCTCTACAGAATCACCTACTGTATCTTCATCAACAGATGCTATCTCCACTTCTCAACCTCAAAGTTCTTCAGTAACCTCAGCCTTTGTACAATCCACACCATTTTCATCATCTGTAAGCCTTACTGATATACCCATCACAACAGCAGAAAGTACGCCTCCACTGGTGACAACATCTTCTGCTGTTTCTACGGGATCTGTCCCAGAATCATTTACCACAAACACAGCTACAACATTATCAACTGCTGAGACTTCAATAACAACAGGTAGTTTGTCAACATCGCAGTCAACCATTTCAGAAACTCTATCTACAAAAACAACAGACACGACCACAAGTGCTTTCCTAAGCTCTTCAATGACCTCAACTGTAGCGGAATCTACATCATTGTTGACATCTGTAAATCCTACAGATAAATCTAATGTAACAGTGGAGAGATCAACTCTGGGTGTAACAACATTGTCTTTAATTTCCACTGGAACAGTTCCAGAATCCCTAACAACAAGTGCTAGTTTGTCAACAGCCTTCTCTACACAGTCATCTACATTACCTTTATCAACAGAGTCGATCTCCACATCTCAAACTCAAAGCTCTTCAGTAACCTCATCATCTGTAATAGTAGAAAGTACCACACCACTGGTGACAACATCCTCTTCTACTAGATCTGTCCCAGAAACATTGACCACAAGTGCTGGAACAACATTGTCACTTGCTAAGACTTCAATACCTACAGAGATTTTGTCAACACCACTGTCAACCTTGTCAGATACTCTCTCTACAGGTACAACCTTCACAACAAGTGTTCTTCTAAGCTCTTCAACCAAAGCTGAATCTACATCATTATTTTCATCAGTAAATCCGAGTACAGCTAGCTCAAACTCTGCTGATCAATTGTCTTCAAGCACAGCTACCACAGCATCCATAGAAACAGGGTCTACTTCAAGAAGCACTACAATAAGACCTGCTGTTGAAACAACTGCAAATACAATAACAACATTTGCTCAAACAGGGTCTACTGCAACCAGTACAACAAACGGTTCTGAGAAATCGACTTCAACCACAACAACAGCATCCACACCAACAGGGTCTACGACAACAAGTTCAAATACCACTCCTGAACAAACAACATTGACCACAACAACAGCATCAACACATACAGGGCCTACAACAATCCCTTCTGAACAGTCAACCTTAGCCACAACAGCATCCTCCCAAACAGGTTCTATCATGACCAGCACGACAATCAATTCTGAGCGATCAGCCTCAACCACAACAATAGTATCCGAGCAATCAACGCAAACCATAAAAACTGCATATGCACAAACAGGCTCGGCTACAACTACCACATCTCCCCTTGGATTGACCAGTACAGCTAATCCAAACACTGCTGATCAGTTAGGTTCAAGCACAGGTAAAACAACATCCATACAGACAGGTTTTACCACAAGCAGCCCTACAACAAGACCTGGGGTAGAAACAACCTCAAACACAACAACATTTGCACAAACAGGGTCTACAACAATCAGTACAACAACCCCTTCTGTGCAGTCAATGTCAACCATAATTACAGCATCCATATCAACAGGATCCATGGAAACCAGTACAGAAAACCCTTCTGAGCAGTTAACGTTGACCACAACAACAGCAGCCACACAAACTGGGTCTACCACTAACAGTGCAGCAAGCACTTCCAAACAATCAACCTTGACCACAACAGCATCCACACCAATAGGGCCCACTAACAGTGCAGCAAGCACTTCCAAACAATCAACCTTGACCACAGCAGCATCCACACCAATAGGGTCCATGGCAACTAGTACAGCAAACTCCTCTGAGCAGTTAACCGCGACCACAACAGCAGCATCCACACATACAGGGTCTACTGAAACCAGTACACCAACCACTACCAATCAACCAACCACAACAACAGCATCCACACAAACTGGGTCTGCCACTAACAGTGCAACAACCACTTCCAAACAATCAACCTTGACCACAACAACAGCATCCACACCAACAGGGTCTATGGCAGCCAGTACAGCAAACCCTTCTGAGCAGTCTTCGTTGACCACAACAACAGCATCCACACAAACAGGCTCTAGCACAACCAGTTCAACTACACTTTCTGAGCAATCAGTGTCAACCTCAGCCAGTACAACATCCACTTCTGGAGGGTCTTCAACAACAAGCTCAACGCGTGCTACCACAACCATTACTAGCCCTGTAACTACTAATACCTCTATCGCAACTACCACCACTACTACAACACCAACTACTCCTACTTCTACTACAACCACCACCACAACTACAACACCAACTACTCCTACTTCTACTACAGCCACCACCACTACTACAACACCAACTACTACTACTTCTACTACAACCCCTACTACAACATCTTCAGCTTGCGGTAAGTTATCAAAGTATTATAGATGGTAGAGATATTATAGTAATAGAAAGAGGCAAGTGCTTTATTTGCATTATTTGAGATTATTGGCTGGCCACAAATTTTAGGTATATGCTGATCTGAACTTTCAGTTTAAATCATTCAAATACCTTCTAGGTGCAAAGTGTTACAGTTTGTTTTATACCTTACAGAGAAGGACCCTCATTTTAGATAGATTAGGGGAAGGTTATGGCCCCTAACAGTTTTTGTTTTGCTATCTGTGCTCCGTCGGGGAGATTGCCCTTCTCTTTTTGTTCCATTATTACAACAGAAAGTAAGAAAAATCTCTCCAACCAGAGAACTAGTACACCAAAACTAGTGCCCTCTTTGGAAGACTTTCCCTTTATTCTTGTTCTGGGGATAACTCAAAAAAGCAAGGGGAAATCTCCTTAATGAGGATACAATAAGCAATAAAAACCTTACAGGTGTTCCTCTCCACTTTATCCAAAACTAACAAAAATACAACAACTTTAGCTATGCTCGAAGAAAGGCAAACAATGTGAGAACCATGCTTACTTGGTGAGCATCTAAGTGATCATGAAGATAGTTCCACCTTGATATAAGCTAGGTTCCATTAAATTTATTTGTGATACATATAGGCAAATAGGCTGTTCACTCTGCACTTTGCAAGGGATTTTTCCCTGAGCTTAATATATGAGGTGAAGCTCTACTGACATCATCCAATCATGTCCAAAACATTTTTTTTTTCCTTGCCCAAAAATGGGTATTTTTTGAAAAGTGAAATTTCTCTGCGTTTACTAAGCTCTGGAGAATATTCCCTCGCACAGTGAAACTTCCCTTGCAAAGCCTGTTTGCCTTTAGTAAATTAACCCCATAGTGTCAGAAGCTTTTGAAGCTACATTTGTAATCAGTTTAGATTCTGATAGAGATTATATATGTACTATACTCATTAGTTTATATGTTTCCAGACTACACAAAAAGAGATCAGGGTGAGATTATTATTTTGTGTGTTTTTTTTTTTTGCAGCAAAAGCATCGGTTTCTATACAATTCACGAGCGTCACCAGTGATACGATTGTAATCAGACTAATTAAAGAAGGGGCATCGGCAGACGCTCAGTACAGTGTAACCTTGTCCACTGAGGGCAGCGCTAACAAAGTAATTAATACGACTGCATCCAGTGTCACCTTCTCAGACCTTCTTCCATCAGTACAGTATGCCATCTATACCCAACAAAATTCCTGTCCACAGAAAGCAAAATTCAACACCACCATCTGGACAAGTAAGTAAATGTGTTTATGGACGAACTAAGCTTGTTTTGTGCCAATAAATCCAAGACAATTTTTAAAAGCTGAGAAGGAAACTATTGCATGCATTTACAGCATAAACGTAACTGCTTGGGGCTAAGTGTAGGATACATACATGGGTCCAAGTGGTTTTATCAATTTCCATCATGACTTAAAAATTCATTATGTACACTCATTCCTCCTGACCCCATTTCCCACCAAAGGACACATGCATTGTGTGACATGGATTTAAACCAGCAACGGGAGCTCTTTTTATTAACAAAAATGTTACCATCATATATGCCAAAACACCCATATAGAACAGTAAATCATTCTGAACAAGCAGCGCAAAAAACAACCATGGCCTAATTCCTAATTGTTGCCGCGATTAAAAGAGGAGGGGGGTCATAGAAGGCAAATAAACCACAACTATACCCTTCTAGCCAGACTACACTACTACATATATATATATATATATATATATATATATATATATATATATATATAGTAGTTACATAGTTAGTAAGGTTGAATAAAGACACCAGTCCAACCTGAGTGAGTGTGGGAGCGTGTCTACAATTGTCCCTATCCCTGTACATTGTGTCTCATTAAGATGCTCATCTATTATTATTATTTATTTTAAGGTACCCATATCGCACTGTCAATTTACACAGAACTCCACACGTACATCGCACACTCACATCGGTCCCTACCCTCAGGGAGCCCACAATCCAAGGTCCCCAACTCACACCCATATACCAGGGCCAATTTTGCACAGAAGCCAATTAACCTACCAGCATGTCTTTGGAGTGTGGGAGGAAATCGGAGTATCCGGAAGAAACCCACGCAGGCACAGGGAGAACATGCACACTCCAGGCAGGTAGTGTCCTGGTTGGGATTCGAACCAGTGACCCTTTTTACTTCTAGGCGAGAGTGCTACTCACTACACCACTGTGCTGCCCACTAATGCCCCTACATGGGCACTTTTTGGGAATAGCACATAACACTGCCCCATGAGACTTAGCCCAAATGGCTACCGTCAATGTCAACCACACCATGGGGAATCTCAGTAACATCAGATGGGAACCCCAACTTCTGATGTACTAATTAGTCACTTTCTTTTCAAGACTCATTTCCCACCAATTTACCCTATTAATTTATTCCACCCAGTCATAAAAATAATGGACATGTGGATGAGAAAGCTACTCTATCCAGCTCCCGAGAACGCCTTACAGCTTCTCCTACTCAATCATTTGACCAACCAATCGGTATCTTCCTTCCCAGACTTCTTTCTTGGCATTGTAGGCAGGAACCAGACAACACATCTAGACATCTTTGTAGCTGTTTTTTTCGCTGGTCATTTTTTAATTGAAAAATTCAGATTAAACACGTTTTAAGAAAGTTGGGCTGCTAATGGAAAGGGAAATGTGATGGGTAGTTCTGAGTTGTGTACTTTGCTCAGCATCCTTGTCCTACTTTAATTCCCTTTCAGCTCTGTATTCTCCGTATTTGTTGTGCACGTAATCCGCTTGAACAGGGCTCAATATATTCACTGTTTTGTTTAGAAAGTACTTACGGAAATATCATTAATCAAATCGGCAAAGCTACTGTACAGGCTATGCATGTGCACTTCCTTCATTTTATGAAGTTTAATCCTCTTGCTAGGAGCACAAAGATTTTTCAGTTAAAACAAAAAAGCATTTAAGGCGTCTTGTCCCTTTGGCCATTCTTAAGCTACCTTTCAAAATCTCTTTAAAAAAGCATGAGACAAACTAAAGAGGCATGTAGATCTTCTTTTAATGCCCCCTTGCAACCATGAAACTGAATATTATTTTCATGACCTGTGCAGATGATGCTTTTTAAGTATGCAGTTCCAATCATAGAGTTCAAGGAGCCTCAAGAGCAAAGGGTCCACTGCTTTTGGGGCAGCTGGAACTCAGGCGGTCCCTTGTCACCCAAGGCCTCCTACCCTAAGCCCCACAATACATTTCTTTAGTAACTGTGTAGAACTCATGCTCAATGGCAGTCACAAGACCAACCAGCAACCTTATGTAGTGTCAGTGATAACAGACAAAATGTAGTCTGTGCTTCTATCAAATAACGCAATAAATAAATCAATTATTCTGCATACACACGATCGGAAATTCGGCCAGCAAAAGACCAATGAGAGATTTTGGTTGGAAAATGCGACCGTGTATGCTCCATCGGACTTTTGCTGGCCGAATTCCAGCCAGCAAAAGATTGAGAGCATGTTCTCAATTACTTGGAATTTCCGATCGTATGTATAATTCCAATGCGCAATATTCCTACGCATGCTCGGAAACAATTCGAAGCATACTCGGAAGCATTGAACTTAATTTTCTCGGCCTTTTCGTAGTGTTGTACGTCACCGCGTTCTTGCCGGTCGAAAGTTCAGCAAACTTTTGAGTGACCGGGTGTATGCAAGCCAAGCTTGAGAGGAATTCCGTCGGAAAAAACATCCAAGATTTTTCTGACGGAAAATCCGCTCGTTTGTAAGTTGCATAATACAGAAAATGGATAATAGTATATGTAAAAAAAGAAATCTACACTCCTGACCCTTCACTCAATCCCAAGCTGCTGTATGACTACCCACCAAGGTAAAAAAAAAAAAATCATAAACATATGTAAAAATAATAAAAGTCAGAATAATAATAGTAATATAATAATATATGCAAATAACATATACATATTAGTTTTTTGCATGTATGAATATTATTGTTATTTACATTTTGTATTGATATACTGTATTTTTACAAGACCAACTTTATATCCGTCTAAAGAAGGAAAATAAATTTCTTGTTAAGAAAGAAGGAAAAGAAAGGTCAAAGAGAAATGGTCACCCATTTTTAGGAACAGGGACAGAAATTGTATAAAAGACAAACTCAAAATAACAAAATAAGTTTTTGTTCTTGTTGTCTGTGTTTCTATTAAAGAGATTTTGTCATAATGTTGTCATAATTTCCTGACTGCAATCAAAATCTGATAAAGAAATCAGTCCAAAATTAAATAAAAAGCTTCCATTGGGTTGTGGGCTTTAGGAAATTTTTTTTTTTTTTTTTTTAATAACAATTTAGTAATGCTACTTGCTTAACTAAAGTACAGCTTCCTGGCAGTTTACATAGATCTAATCTGCAGAAGGTGCCATAGGCACTTAAGATTGTTTCCTCAATACATATTGAGTCATATCGGTGATGACAATGGCAAAATGATGGAGCCTACAGCTCGGAGTCGCAGTCAGACTGCGGTCATGTCACAGTAGCTGATCGCTCACTTTTCCGCTTGTACCTGCGGTAGCTCTCCTGGCTCTCCTCACACACTTTATTTACATTTCCCACTGACAATTAATGACCTCACTCACTTCTAAGGATCCCACGCCTGCAACCTCAGGACGGAAACTTTGGCTGGGGTGTGAGACACAGTGTCAATGTTTGCTACAATGATTTAAAATAAAATGTTATTATTGATACATGGCTGGGAGAAGAAAGTTTGAAGGAACTGGATTAGCATCTGTAAAAGAAAAAGTCCATATTAAAAGTAGATTTTAACCCTATCTGGGTGACATCTAGTTTGCTAAAGCAAAGCTGTATCATAAAACTATTTTCATGATTTTCTCTCGATAAAATAGTTTAACATTTGCCCGTCCTTTTTTCTTTATCCTTTTCTCAGTGATGCTGATCTGCTCTAGCCTCATTCAGCTACTTCCTGTCTACATGAGTTTGCTCCAGCATCTACTGCACATCTGTGCTCTGGACCTGCGTTTGATAGTGACAGTGGTCAATGATGGCTACCATTGATGGTTAGTGTTAGTGACCATTGATGGTCATTGATGGTGACCATTTGTAGTCATTGATGGTGACCATTGATGGTCAATGATGGTGACCATTTGTAGTCATTGATGGTGACCATTTGTAGTCATTGATGGTGACCATTGATGGTCAGTGTTGGTGACCATTGATCTTGATAGATGGTGACCATTGATGGTCAATGATGGTGCCACTGGTGGTCAAGGATGGTGACCATTGATGGTCATAGTGACCATTGATGGTCAATGATGGTGACCATTTGTGGTCATTGATGGTGACCATTGATGGTCAGTGTTGGTGACCATTGATCGTGATTGATGGTGACCATTGATGGTCAATGATGGTGACCATTTGTGGTCAATGATGGTGACCATTGATGGTCAATGATGGTGCCATTGGTGGTCAATGACGGTGCAATTGGTGGTTAATGATGGTGACCATTGATTGTCATTGATGGTAACCATTGATGGTCAATGATGGTGACCATTTGTGGTCATTGATGGGGCCATTGATGGTCAATGATAGTGGCCATTGGTGGTTAATGATGGTAGCCATTGGTGGTCAATGATGGTGACCATTGATAGTCAATGCTGGTGGCTATTGTTGGTCAATGACTATGCAAGCAGTGACAATGGTTAACGATGGTGACCATTGATGATCAGTGATGGTGGCCATTGGTGGTCAATGATGGTGGCCATTGATTGTCAATGATGGTGCCATTGATGGTCAATGATGGTGGCCACTGGTGGTCAATGATGGTGGCCACTGGTGGTCAATGATGTTGGCCACTGGTGGTCAATGATGGTGACCATTGATGCTCAATGATAGTGCCTTTGATAGCCAATGATGGTGCCATTTATGGTATTCAAGGCCATTGATGGTCAATGTTGGTGATCATTGATAGTCACAGTAGTCACTGATAGTCAATGATGGTGGCCATTGGTGGTCAATGATGGTGGCCATTGATTGTCAATGATGGTGCCATTGATGGTCAATGATGGTGGCCACTGGTGGTCAATGATGGTGACCATTGGTGGTCAATTATGCTGACTATTGATGCTCAATGATAGTGCCTTTGATAGCCAATGATGGTACCATTGATGGTATTTGAGGCCATTGATGGTCAATGTTGGTGATCATTGATGGTCACAGTAGTCACTGATAATCAATGATGGTGGCTAGTGGAGGTCAATGATGGTGACCATTGATAGTCAGCTGGTGGCTATCGGTGGTCAATGATAGTGACCAGTGATGGTCAATGACTATGCAGGCACAATGTGTGTGTCGGCATGGTCACTTCATCTCCACCAAGGAAAACATGTAACAGGGTGACAATGCAAGAGCACATTTGGGAGGCAGCTCTCACCCTATGATGGGAAATGCTGAACAAGGATCTTTATAGAAGGATCACCAGATATTCTTTGATTGGAGGCTGAAGATTTGAAATACATTACATGTTAAAGCTTATTATGAGAAAACAAAAGAAAAAAGGAGTTGTTGAAAAGCCTCAACATACTATATTTAGTTAAGAACCCCAGGTAATGATCATAGATTTAAAAAACCATAGACAACTGTCATTTTTGCATTTTCTATAAAATACAGTTTTCATCTTTTTTTTTTTATCCTTTGTTGCATGTGAGTGCTGCAGATCTCCTGCAGCTTCTTTGCAGCTACTGTCTGTCTACATGCACTTCAGGGATGACTGCTTGTCATTTTTATGATGGTGACAACAGTAGACCATGCCTGTGCAATGTGGATAACCGCGGCTGATTGTACGGGGTGACAGGGTGACAACGCATGATAAAATTGACACACAGGAATTGCCACCCTATAACAGGAAGTGCCTGAACAAGGACCTTTATAGCAGGATCACCAGATTTATAGTGATGGGGTTCACATATACTTCATGGCTTGGTTTTAATTTGCTGCAATTGCTAACATTAGGCTTGGTTCTAATTTGATCTGTTTTCAAATCTCTTCCACAGCTGCAAGGATTTATGCTGCACAAATAAAAGTGACTAATCAGCTATACAAGCCTGCTTACAACGATTCAAACAGTGAGGCATTCAAAGACTTTGAGAAAAATTTTATCGCTGAGGTGAGAAGAGTCTGTCGCTACTTTCTGGTTGGGGGGATGTTCATTTGAGACATGTGGTGCTAATGTACTGATTATTTTACCCTCCGGTTAAATCCATGACCCACCATTAACCTACCGCTTTTCCGTTGCCTGAAACCACTGGTGCCCATGCAGGGGCGGACTGACAACACATGGTGCCCCCGGGCAATAGGAGATTATGGGGCCCCTAGGCAATCAGAGATTATGGGGCCACACAGTATACAATCACACAGTATACACATACATGTTTCTATTGGCTGAGAAGGTACTGGAGAGGTGGGGCAGCTATATCTCTGGATTTTTAGACCAAAAGGATGTCGGTAAGGGACATTTCAAAAACAAATGTAAAAAAAACACAGATTTTTACATACTGTCCCTGGTTTTACTGAGGCTGGCAACCCTGATGGGGCCCCCTAGTGGCCCGGGGCCCTCGGGCAGTGCCCGAGAGGCCGAATGGTCAGTCCGCCCCTGTGCCCATGGGATTCTGGACCTCTGGTTTGAATTCTGACCTTTCCCTAGCACTCAATAGCTGATACATGGGGTCTTTTTATAACAAAATTCAAAAAGCTACTCCTCACATGAATGTCATTGGCCTGTCTTCTTCCCAAGTTGAATGTTCTTCATACAGAATAGACCGAATCAGGAAAATAGCACATCATGGCCACTAGATGGAGCTGAGGATCATAGACAATAAATACCTAATTGTTGTGATCATCAGCTCCATCTAGTGGCCATAGTGCAATATGTTCAGTCTGTTCTGTATGAAAAAGGTCAAGTAACATTTGATTTGCCCCCTACATTTGTACAGAACGAATGTGCATGCAGCTTCACAGGACAAATATATATATATATATATATATATATATATATATATATATATATATATATATATATATATATATATATATATATATATTTTTTTTTTTTTTTTATGAATACACCCCTTGGTATTGGTTATATACTGTAGATCTGTCTTACTTCTACAGACTGCCATGCCAAAAGTTTTTGTGTCTGAGTTGTAATTATACCGTGTTTTATCTCTCAGCAGGTCAGAGAGTGTTTTCCATCTTCTAGCCAGAGGCAATGTGATCTTTAGCCTAGGCTTTAAATAATATAATGAAGCATGAAAGAGGAACTTTTTTTTTTTGCAACGTGGACATGTGATGTGTTCATTGCTGACACGTTACATAGTTACATAGTTAGTTAGGTTGAAAAAAGACACAAGTCCATCCAGTTCAACCACAAATAAAAATACCCACAGTTGATCCAGAGGAAGGCAAAAAAAAACAGCAGAGCATGCTCCAATCCAATCCAATCCTTATAATCTATAAAAATTTGTAATGATGGCTTCCTCTTCAAAATGTTCTAGATTTTTATGTGGGCTTAATTCACTAAGACAGGGATGTCAAACTGGCGGCCCTCCAGCTGTTGTGGCGCTACAAGTCCCATGATGCCTCTGCCTGTGGGGAGTCATGCTTGTAACTGTCAGCCTTGCAATGCCTCATGGGACTTGCTGCAACAGCTAGAGGGCCGCCAGTTTGACATCTGTTCACCAAACCAAAGCAACTTTTACTTTTGGCAAGTAACACACATGTTGTAGCTTAATGAATTGAGTCTGGGCTAAACTGTTTCTTCATGACCAGATGTCGAAGGATATTGAGTGTCATTTTATGGCATTAAAAAAAGCAATATTTACAGAAAACAGAACAAAACTTGACTGGTGACCTTGGGTTTCATTGTAGACTGTATTTACCTTTTTACTCCTTTGTGAAAGAGCAAATGCAAACATATATTTCAGATGTTGGTCAGTCAATTGTGCTGTGTATATGTACTGTATATGTAAATTATATATGTGGTTTATATAAGCAGAGAAAAGTTTCTATTCTGGTAAAATATTCATTGTTAAAAAGATGGGGAACTGTGCTTTACTGCCCGTATACAGGAATATTTAGGAATAGCACCTATAATATGTACCAGCCATTCTCAACTAGTATTCCTCCAAAGGATGCAAAAGTTGAGCTGTGGCTCATTTACATTCCATTAGATTAGGTGCCTGCAAAGCTCTAGGACCAATGCCATTTGGCAAAGCCTCCTACTGACCACCAGTGTCTAGGGCATTCTTCCCACTGAACCCCAATGTAAGGAGCATTGTTCCCACTGGACCCCAATGTAAGGAGCATTGTTCCCACTGAACCCCAATGTAAGGAGCATTGTTCCCACTGAACCCCAATGTAAGGAGTGTTGTTCCCAATGAACCCCAATGTAAGGAGCATTCTTCCTACTGATCACCAACATAAGGAGCATTCCTCATATTAACCACCATCAATGTAAGGAACATTCCTCCAAATGACCACCACTGTAAGGGGCATTCTTCCCACTGACCACCAATGAAAGTGGTTTTCTTCCCACTGACCACCAATGAAAGTGGTTTTCTTCCCACTGACCATCAATGTAAGGGCCATTCTTCCCACTGAACCCAATGTAGGGAACATTTTTTTGACTGACCATCAATGTAAGGGCCCTTTCAAATGGACGTGTCTGTGTACGGGCTCCGCTTTACTCAGCGGGGGATCACTCCGTCGATCCCCGCTGAGCAGGCAGATGACAGGTCTGTCTCTGCACACTGTGCAGGGACTGACCTGTTAGAGCGCCGCTCTCCTCTATGGGGGATCGGATGAAGACGGACCGTAGAGTCTGTTTTCATCCGATCCGCAGACGGATGGAAAAGTAAGGTTTTCCTCCGTCATCAGAAACGGAGCATAGCGGAGACTGATTTCAGCGGATGTTCATCCGCTGACATCCGCTATCCCATAGGGATACATGTATGTCCGTTTTTCATCCGAAAACAGATGGATGAAAAACGGACGTACGGTCCGTCCGTGTGAAAGGGGCCTAGGAGAATTGTTTCTAATGACCACCAATATAATGGACATTTTTCCTACTGGCCACCAATGTAAGGAGCATTCTTCCAACTGATCACCAATGTAAGGAACATTCTTCCAACTGACCACCAATGTAAAGAGCATTATTCCCACTGTCCACCAATGTAAAGAACATTCTTCCCACTGACCACCAACGTAAGGTACATTCTTCCTTCTGACCACCAATGTAAGGAGCATTCTCCCCACTGGCCACCAGTGTAAGGGGCATTCTTCTTACTGATCACCAACCTCATATTCCTCATATTAACCACCAATGTAAGGAGCATTCCTCTAAATGACCACCAATGAAAGTGGTATTCTTCCCACTGACCACCAATGTAAGGGTCATTCTTCTCACTGACTCCAAAATAAGGAAAACATTTTTGACTGACCATCAATGTAAGGGGCATTCTTTCTACTGACCACCAATATAATGGGCATTTTCCCTACTGGCCACCAATGTAAGGAACATTCTTCCCACTGATCACCAATGTAAGGAACATTCTTCCCACTGATCACCAATGTAAGGGTCATTCTTCTCACTGATCACCAATGTAAGGGTCATTCTTCTCACTGATCACCAATGTAAGGAGCATTCTTCCCACTGACCATCATGCTGGTGTACCATGAGCTGTGGATCTAGTAATGCATTAGCAGGTGTTCCTTCAGAATGGAAAGTTATGAAGGGTCCTTTGGTGTTAAAAAGGTTAAAAAAGGCAGCTGAGATTTGAGTGTTTTTTTAGAAATATCATATAATTGTATTGAAACCATAGAAATAGATATGCAGTCCGATAGACATCGTAGTAACTACCTTTATTTTCCTAGTCTCACCTCCACTTTACTGTTACATCAGTTGTGTGGAATGTCTAACTATGATGACTGTGCAGTTTAATAGGCGCCAGCGTTGGACCCTGGGCACTTAGTACAGTACAAGAGAGCTTATCCAGCCCGCCCTCTCCCCGTCCCCGAAATACAAGTCTTGTGTTGGGGGGTGTGGCTGTTACTCAGCTCTGCCAGCACAGAGCTCTGCAATGTGTGTCAGGGCTGAAAGAAGCATTTCCATGTAAGAATTATTCAAAAACCAGAAGCTGCTGGGAGTGAGGGTTGAATTGGGCTTTACCTCCAAGTTGAATATTTTATTAATGGAAGTTATTTTTTTCATTTTGATATAATGGCCCATAGGGAGTAATTGTTTTAGGACACACGTTCTCATCTATTCTTTTTGTCTTTCCTCCAGCTGCTAAAGTACCTGAGCGCCGTGATAAGAGACTATATCAATTCCGGCAGAATGCGTGTTGTGTTGAAGGGTCTGAGAAACGGCAGCGTCATCGTGGATTATGACATCATCACAAACGTTGCCGATGACATCACAGTAGAGAACATTACACAAGAGTTCACCAATGCGCTGAACCAGAGCTCGGCTCTAACAATCGAGGCAGGATCATACAACTTCAGTGGTAAATAACACGCTCTCTTCGTTGTTCTATTACAAGAACCCGTCTGTCTTTCTAATGTCTATATATCTGTAACAATCCTTTACCATAGCATAGATAAACTCTAGAGCAGTGATGGAGAACCTCGGCACCCCAGATGTTTTGGAACTACATTTCCCATGATGCCCATGCACTCTGCAGTGTAGTTGAGCATCATGGGAAATGTAGTTCCAAAACATCTGGGGTGCCAAGGTTCACCATCACTGCTCTAGGTAGAGACTAATAAAAAAAAAAAAAACAGTGAATACAGTTATAAGGTCAGGTGTCCTGCAATGCACATGCATTAACCAGAAACCTGCTGACAGCAGAAGAGAACAGAGTGATCAGAAGGATGAACACAACACAGTGTGCTGCTGCTCATTCACCGCCCAATCATGGGCTGAAGGAGGGGAGGTGACCAAGCTGTATTTTTTTTTAACTGCTGTAAAAAAAAAAGGTTAGGTCGACAACCAGGACTGATTGGACGGGTAAAACAACTTCCATACCGTATGTGTGCATTAGCTGTGTATATAGAATGTTCCCTGAAATCCAGGTAACGTTGGGTATACATTATCTCTATCCTACACAAAGAAGCAACAACACCAGATCGTCACACACTGGAAGATTGTCCTCCTAGAAGCCAGCTGTTGTAGTGACTCAACCAATAAAATGCAAGGTGGTTTTAATGACCTTTTTATTAGAGGGCTACAAAAGAAAGATCAATATTTACTGATATGGGGGGTTATTTACTAAAGGCAAATCTACTTTGCACTACAAGTGCACTTGGAAGTGCAGTCGCTGTAAATCTGAGGGGAAGATCTGAAATGAGGGGAAGCTCTGCTGATTTTATCATCCAATCATGTGCAAGCTAAAATGCTGTTTTTTATTTTCCTTGCATGTCCCTCTCGGATCTACAGCGACTGCACTTCCAAGTGCACTTTCAGTGCAAAGTGGATTTTCCTTTAGTAAATAACCCCCATGATGTCACATTCTGATAAAGCTATCTATCTATCTGTCTTTCTATTTTCTATCTATCTATATTTCTATCTGTCTGTCTGCCTGTCTATCTGTCTGTCTGTCTATCTATCTATCTTTCTGTCTGTCTGTCTGTCTGTGTGTGTGTGTGTGTGTGTGTGTGTGTGTGTGTGTGTCTCTCTGTCTGTCTGTCTGTCTCTCTGTCTCTGTCTGTCTTTTTGTCTATCTATCTGTCTATCTATCTATCTATCTATCTATCTATATATCTATCTATCTATCTATCTATCTATCTATCTATCTATCTATCTATCTATCTATCTATCTATCTATCTATCTATCTTTATGTCTGTGTCTGTGTGTCTCTCTCTCTCTCTCTATCTATCTATCTATCTATCTATCTATCTATCTATCTATCTATCTATCTATCTATCATGGCTCTAAGGTAACAGGGGCATCATGCGGTCTTACTTATTTGCAGTGTTGCCAACCTACCAGATTGAAATTTACAGACATGACACCAAAAATTTACCTGCATTTCCAAAAGTTACAAAATTAAATTTTTAAGTGCAAATTAGAGTATTTAGGCTACAAACATATACAATATGCAATTAGCAATATGATTTAAGGTAGATAATAAGGTAAAAAACATATTTATTATTTTATTTTCGATATAGTAAGTAAGTAGCTCAGGGACAGGACTCTGGAGGGCAAGAAATTAGAATGGGCGGCACACACACATAAAATTTACACTTAGGCCCGCTTCACACTGGGGCGGTGCGGGCGGCGACGGTAAAGCAGCGCTATATTTAGCGCTGCTTTACCATCGTTTTAGCCGCGTTATGCGGCCGCTAGCGGGGTGGTTTTAACCCCGCTAGTGGCCGAAAAAGGGTTAAAATCCCCCGCAGAGCGCCACAAAGCGGCGCTTTGCCGGCGGTATCCCCGCGGTGTCCCATTGATTTCAATGGGTAGAAGCGGTATAGGAGAGGTGAATACACCGCTCCTTCACCGCTCCAAATATGCTGCTAGCAGGACTTTTTTTACCGTCCTACTAGCGCACCACTCCGGTGTGAAAGCCATCCGGCTTTCACACTGGAGGGAAAGGACCCGCTTTTTTCAGGAGCTATACAGGCGCTATTTTTAGCGCTGTAGCTCCTGAAAAACGCCCCAGTGTGAAAGCACCCTTACAGTGACACTGACAGCAGTGTGCAGCAGCACAGATGCGGATGAGACCTCACTGACACAACACGTCCTCTCCTGAGTCACAATGACAGTCTCTCTCCAAGCCAAGTGGTCCCTTTAGTCCACTCTATTATAAACAGACCATACCACAGACCTGCATATGAGGCTCTGGCCGCTCTGCTTGGCTCTATTGCCAGTGCCGCCCGATCACACTGTAGAAGGCACTCGGATGGTCTCAACCGGCTCCGGACCAAGCCGAGGGTCACAGCCATATTTTTTACTGGCAACCTTTTACTTTTACGGTTGGCAACACTGCTTATTTTTTGCTGGATAGAAAATAGATTTCACAATGATATTAATGCAATACTGATGTTTTTGTGTTTGCAGCCCAAAACAGTTGTGCCGTGGATTTTAACAGATGCTCTCAATATGCCACCTGCTTATCCAATATGGGGACATCTACTTGCCAGTGCAATGTTGGCTATTACGATTTGAGCCCGGATGCTCCTGGCATACAGTGTGAATTTGGTAAATATACATATATATATATTTTTCTTATGCAGACATCAGAGAAAAAGGAAATGGAGATAAACAATATAAGGTCAACTCCTCCTAAGGTATAGTTTTACAAAGTTGTTGGAGCTGATGTGGCCTGCCAGTCCATCCAGCTTCATGTATTAGTTTAGGTAACATTCCAATGAAGCAATTCATGGTTTGGTTTAGGTGGGTGAGATGTGAAGTGAGTACTGAGGCCGAGGCTTACCATTCCACTCTCCTCTCACACAGTGTAACCTATGGAAGCCTGCAGTTTAAGGGCTTTCATTAGAGAAGGCTTCTTCAACAGGAATGGCCTCTTCCTATGACATCATCTACCGAACAAGAAACTAATATAATGACTCAACCTAACTGCGTAAAGCGGAGTTCCACCCAAAAGTGAAACTTCCGCTTAATTGCTTCCTCCCCCCCTCCGGTGTCACATTTGGTACCTTTGGGGGGGGGGGGGGGGGGGGGCAGGTACCCATATTTGATAGGTCCCCTTCCCCACTTCCGGGAGACCAGGCTGTGGCCCGATCTCCTGGAAGTTCGCCCCCCTCCTCCTCCCTCTGCCACCGGGCCAATCAGAAAGCGCGGCGCCCTTCACACATGTGCGGTGGGGTCCTGGCTGTGAAGCCGAAAAGCTTCACTGCCGGGTTCCCTTACCTGGAATGGCGGCGGCTGCACCCAATAGACGATCCAAAGGCTGCGGTGCTGACATCGTTGGCTCCCTGGACAGGTAAGTATCCATATAGTAAAAAGTCAACAGCTACAGTATTTGTAGCTACTGCCTTTGATTTTTTCCCCCAAGACGGCACTCCACTTTAAAGAGGAAATAAAGCCTCCTCACAAAAAAAAAAAAAAAAAAAAAACGGAACCTGCAAGGCAAAGGCATAATGAGCTAGTATGCATAGCATACTAGCTTATTATGAATAACTTACCTGAGAACGAAGCCCCCGAAGCGACCCTCATAGACAGCCGTAGATAGCGATGCCTATTTTTTTCTAAATATCTCCTAAACCATGTAGGTTTAGGAAATATTTATTGGACCTACAGGTAAGCCTTAATCTAGGCTTACCTGTAGGCCAAAGTGGTTTGTAAGGGATTACAACCACTTTAAAGTGTACGTAAACCCTAACAATGAACTTCTTTTATGTGTTCCATTTTCAATTGTTAAATATACCATTAAAAGTGTACATTTGTTCTATAAGTGCATACAATACCTGTTGATCCTGCCAGAAATCTTGTTAGCTAATAACTTCCTGTGCTCCCTGCCTGTGTACTAGGAGGGGATATGGAGATGAGGAAGAAGGTAAGCGATGAGGAGAGATTATGGAGATGAGGAAGAGGGGGGAGATGAGCAAGACGGGGAAAGATGAGGAGGGGTTATGGAGATGAGAAAGAGGGGAGAAGATAAGGAGGGGCTATGGAGATGAGTAAAAGGTGGAGGGGGGTTGAGCAGAGGTAGGGATTATGGAGATGAGGGAGAAGTAAGGAGGTGAGTAGGGGTTATGGAGATGAGGGAGAAGGGAGAAGATGAGTAGGGGTTATGGAGATGAGGGAGAAGGGCGGAGAAGAGTAGGGGTTATGGAGAAGGGAGGAGAGGAGTAGGGGTTATGGAGATAAGGGAGGAGATGACGATGGGTTATGGAGATGCGGTAGAAGGGAGGAGATGAGTAGGGGTTATGGAGAAGGTAGGAGATGAGTAGGGGTTATGGAGAAGGTACGAGATGAGTAGGGGTTATGGAGAAGGTAGGTAGATGAGTAGGGGTTATGGAGATAAGGGAGGAGATGACAATGGGTTATGGAGATGCGGTAGAAGGGAGGAGATGAGTAGGGGTTATGGAGAAGGTAGGAGATGAGTAGCGGTTATGGAGAAGGTAGGAGATGAGTAGGGGTTATGGAGATAAGGGAGGAGATGATGAGGGGTTATGGAGATAAGGGAGGAGATGACGAGGGGTTATGGAGATGTGGTAGAAGGGAGGAGATGAGGAGGGGTTATGGAAGTGAGGAGGAGATGAGGAGGGGTTATGGCGATGAGCATAGGGGAGGGTTCTATATAATGTATTGGAAATTAAGGTAGGTAGTCCTTTGGAATTCAGAACCAGAAACAAACTTAAATAAACTATCAGTTGTACAATATTAAAATAACGCAGACTGCTAAATTTTTGCCAATGTGACAAATAAGAAAATGATTCTCTCAATGCATGAACAGGCTCTAGCACAACCAGTTCAACTACCCTTTCTGAGCAATCGGTGTCAACCTCAGCCAGTACAACATCCACTTCTGGAGGGTCTTCAACAACAAGCTCAACGAGTGCTACCACAACAAATACTAGCCCTGTAACTACTAATACCTCTACCGCAACTACCACCACTACTACAACACCAAGTGCTCCTACTTCTACTACAACCACCACCACTACTACAACAACAACTACTCCTACTTCTACTACAACAACCACCACTACTAGAACACCAACTACTACTACTTCTACTACAACCACCACCCCTACTACAACACCAACTACTACTACTTCTACTACAACCACTACTACAACATCTTCAGCTTGCGGTAAGTTATCAAAGTATTATAGATGGTAGAGATATTATAGTAATAGAAAGAGGCAAGTGCTTTATTTGCATTATTTGAGATTATTGGCTGGCTACAAATTTTAGATATATGCTGATCTGAACTTTCAGTTTAAATCATCCAAATACCTTCTAGGTGCAAAGTGTTACAGTTTGTTTTATACCTTACAGAGAAGGACCCTCATTTTAGATAGATTAGGGGAAGGTTATGGCCCCTAACAGTTTTTGTTTTGCTATCTGTGCTCCGTCGGGGAGATTGCCCTTCTCTTCTTGTTCCATTATTACAACAGGAAGTAAGAAAAATCTCTCCAACCAGAGAACTAGTACACCAAAACTAGTGCCCTCTTTGGAAGCCTTCCCTTTTATTCTTGTTCTGGGGATAACTCAAAATTTGGGATATCCTCTCACTTTTACTCTTTGTGACAATGTTTACCAGGACAAAAAGCGAGAGAAAATCTCCCTAACGAGGATACAATCGGCAATAAAAACCTGACAGGTGTTCCTCTCCACTTTATCCAAAACTAACAAAAATACAACAACTTTAGCTCTTCTCAAAGAAAGGCAAACAATGTGAGAACCATGCTTACTTGGTGAGCATCTAATGCGGCGTACACACGGTCGGAATTTCCGATGTAAACAGTCCGATGGGAGCTTTTCATCGGATTTTCCGACCGTGTGTATGCCCATCGGTCTTTTTCTGTCGGAATTTCCGACGGACTTTGAATTGAGAACCTGTTCTCAATTTTTCTGAAGGAAAACCTTTCTATCGGATTTTCCGATCGTGTGTATGCAATTCTGACACGCAAAATTCCGACGCATGCTCGGAAACAATTCGACGCATGCTCAGAAGCATTAAACTTCCCTTTTATAGTGCTGTCGAACGTGTTTTATGCCGCTGTGTTATTGACCGTCAGAATTTGGTGTGATCGTGTGTAGGCAACACAGCTTGAGCGGATTTCCGTCTGAAAAACCGTCAGAGTTTTTTTTCCGATGAGAATTCCGATCGTGTGTACGCGGCATTAGTGATCATGAAGATAGTTCCACCTTGATAGAAGCTAGGTTCCATTAAATTTATTTGTGATACATATAGGCAAATAGGGATTTTTCCCTGAGCTTAATATATGAGGTGAAGCTCTACTGACATCATCCAATCATGTCCAAAACATTTTTTTTTTCCTTGCACAAAATTGGTATTTTTTGAAAAGTGAAATTTCTCTGCGTTTACTAAGCTCTGGAGAATATTCCCTCGCACAGTGAAACTTCCCTTGCAAAGTGAACAGCCTGTTTGCCTTTAGTAAATTAACCCCAAAGTGTCAGAAGCTTTTGAAGCTACATTTGTAATCAGTTTAGATTCTGATAGAGATTATATATGTACTATACTCATTAGTTTATATGTTTCCAGACTACACAAAAAGAGATCAGGGTGAGATTATTATTTTGTGTGTTTTTTTTTTTTGCAGCAAAAGCATCGGTTTCTATACAATTCACGAGCGTCACCAGTGATACGATTGTAATCAGACTAATTAAAGAGGGGGCATCGGCAGACGCTCAGTACAGTGTAACCTTGTCCACTGAGGGCATCACTAAAAAAGTAATTAATACGACTGACTCCAGTGTCACCTTCTCAGACCTTCTTCCATCAGTACAGTATGCCATCTATACCCAACAAAATTCCTGTCCACAGAAAGCAAAATTCAACACCACCATCTGGACAAGTAAGTAAATGTGTTTATGGATGAACTAAGCTTGTTTTGTGCCAATAAATCCAAGACAATTTTTAAAAGCTGAGAAGGAAACTATTGCATGCATTTACAGCATAAACGTAACTGCTTGGGGCTAAGTGTAGGATACATACATGGGTCCAAGTGGTTTTATCAATTTCCATCATGACTTAAAAATTCATTATGTACACTCATTACTCCTGACCCCATTTCCCACCAAAGGACACACGCATTGTGTGACATGGATTTAAACCAGCAACAGGAGCTCTTTTTATTAACAAAAATGTTACCATCATGTATGCCAAAACACCCATATAGAACAGTAAATCATTCTGAACAACCAGCGCAAAAAACAACCATGGCCTAATTCCTAATTGTTGCCACGATTAAAAGAGGAGGGGGGTCATAGAAGGCAAATAAACCACAACTATACCCATCTAGCCAAACTACATATATACATACACTACATACACTACATATATATATATATATATATATATATATATATATATATATATATATATACATATATATACATACATATATATACAGTAGTTACATAGTTAGTAAGGTTGAATAAAGACACCAGTCCACCCAGTTCAACCTGAGTGAGTGTGGGAGCGTGTCTACAATTGTCCCTATCCCTGTACATTGTGTCTCATTAGGATGCTCATCTAGTATTATTATTTATTTAAGGTACCCATACAGCACTGTCAATTTACACAGTACTCCACACGTACATCGCACACTCACATCGGTCCCTACCCTTAAGGAGCCCACAATCCATGGTCCCTGTGACGAAACGCTCCCACACTCCTCTTGAGTGCTTTCGTCATATACCACTTCCTCCCAGTCTGAATATGGATCTCAGATATTCCAACCGCTCCCAAGCACTAAACGAGACAAAACTTGCTTAGTGCTAACATGGACTGTTTATTTAGAACCAAAATGACAGTATTTATAATACAGCAGAAGAGGAGATCCCCCCTCCTGCTCATATTACTCTAACAATACACCTGTAACAAATTAACATGAGCTAATTAACTAATCCCTTTAAGCAGCCAATGTGACTCTGTGCCCATCAGGATTTCACTACAGGTCAGACTTGTTGTCACCGAGCTTCACACAGTTGATTATAAATTATCATAATAACAACCACAAGACAGCAGGAGCTCCATTAGGAGTCGGCCTGTCTCCTACATTGTACAGAGGACAATGTGATCAGCTCTCTCAATTAACATCTTGAGTTCATCAACAAACTAAGAATAGTCTTTACATATATCCTGCATTGAATCTGACTAGCACAGATTATATTGGGTTTCTCATTCACCCTGTGCCCTAGAGACACAGGGTGATTTACACATAAGAGGGTCCGGGGAAGCTGGACAAGGAGCCTCCAGAACTCTCCATGGCAAGCTGAGTTCCACAAACCCCCGACCCAAAGTCACTCCTGTCACACATCTCCCCTTTCGGCAGGAGACTAACACAGGAGGAGACCCCAGACGGGTTGACTCCGAAATTAGCCAGGGGTTCCAGTCCTCTAATGCTGGTATCCACACAGTACCCCAAACAAATGGTTCCACTGGGGAGAGGCCTGGACTGACCCTTCTCCCTGGAGTCTTTTCAGCTGCTGGAGAGAAGACAGGGTGACATTTGCGCCAGCGGCGCTCTGTCCTGTTGCCAGTGATTCGGCTGGGAGTAGTAGCTTTACTACCTCAGCTTGTCGCTGGAGAGAGGGGCGGCTACCCCGGCTCCCTGGAACTCCACAGTTGTTGCTGGTGCTGGGCAGAGGTGGGTAGCACTCTGCCCTGTTGCCAGCACTTCTGCTGGGGGCTCAACATCCTCCACTCCGGTTAACCATTGGGGCAGGAGGCTGGCTTCCTCCACTCCCAAATTGTGTAGCTGCCATTGGGAAGGGGAGCTGGCTGCTTCCTTTTCCATTCCCTCATCTGGCTGCTGGGACGACATGTCTGTGGTACTGTCTCCCAGGTGCATGGATCTTTGCTGGGGAGGAAAGACCGCTTTCTCCACCCTGGCCGACTGTTGAGGAGGGACAACAAACACCTCCTCTCCCTTCTCCCCCTGTATCTGCTGCTGGGAATTGATTGCCACCTTCTCACCCTGGGCCTCCGGAACTGCCACAGGTGTGGGGCAGAGGCCTTGGACCCTCTGTTCGCTGACCAGCGCTTCAGCTGGGGAAGTTCCTTGTAACTCCACGGATACTGCCGTTGGTGCTGGGCAGAGCACAGTGAAGTTTGGCCCTAATACCAGCTCTTCTGCTGGGGGCTCATCAGGTTCTTCTTCCTTAGCAGAAAAGTCTATCAAATCCCCAGTCTCTGCAACTGGTGTCTGGGGATAGAGGTTCACCATCTCCTGTCCATGGAACCCAGAATATGCTATCAGTGCTGAGCAGAGGTTGGCAGAGCTCTGGCCGGTTGTCAGCACTTTAGATTTGGGGATGGCAATTTCCATATTTCCCACTGCTGATTCTCTGGCATGCTGCTGGACAGGCACATTCCTCCATCCAAGATCATCTCATGCAGAAACAGGATCATCAAGGTCAGTCAGCACTTGCTGCATCCGCCATAAGACCTCCGCATCCATAGCTGCAGGGGCAGGTTGGCAAAGCACACTGTTACTCTGCCACATTGCCGACTCTTCAGCCAGGCCAGAGTTGTCCACTGGTATTTCTTGATAGTCCCAGGCAAAGGGAGCCCCACTCTGCTGCTGAGCAGAGTCTAGCAGCTGTCTGTAGGCGATCTCCAGCTCCCATTCCTGAGTGGCCAGGAACTCCAAATCTTTCTGTGCCCAGAGCACTTCTGAGATGTTCAATCTTTGCTCTCTGTGCTCCATTATTTCCTCCAAACGCCACTCCAGATCACTCCCAAAGTCGGGATCCTCGGACAGCCTCCAGTACAACAATCCCAGGCCATCATAGTCAAAGCCTTCCATGGGGCTGTCAATGTGGGTAACCGCCACAAACGGGAATTGCCACCCTAGAACAGGAAATGCCTGAACAAGGACCTTTATAGCAGGATCACCAGATTTATAGTAATTGGGTTCACATATACTTCATGGCTTGGTTTTAATTTGCTGCAATTGCTAACATTAGGCTTGGTTCTAATTGTATCTGTTTTCAAATCTCTTCCACAGCTGCAAGGGTTTATGCTGCACAAATAAAAGTGATTAGTGAGGAATACAAGCCTGATTACAAGAATACAAGCAGTGAGGCATTCAAAGACTTTGAGAAAAAATTTATCGATGAGGTGAGAAGAGTCTGTCACTACTTTCTGGTTGGGGGGATGTTCATTTGAGACATGTGGTGCTAATGTACTGATTATTTCACCCTCCGGTTAAATCCATGACCCACCATTAACCTACCTTTTCTGTTGCCTGAAACCACTGGTACCCATGGGATTCTGGACCTCTGGTTTGAATTCTGACCTTTCCCTAGCACTCAACAGCTGATACGCGGGGTCTATTTATAACAAAATTCACAAAGCTACTCCTCACATGAATGTCATTGGGCTGTCTTCTTCCCAAGTTGAATGTTCTTCATACAGAATAGACCGAATCAGGAAAATAGCACATCATGGCCACTAGATGGAGCTGAGGATCATAGACAATAAATACCTAATCACTGTGATAGTCAGCTCCATCTAGTGGCCATAGTGCAATATTTTCAGTCTGTTCTGTATGAAAAAAGTCAAGTAACATTTGATTTGCCCCCTACATTTGTACAGAATGAATGTGCATGCAGCTTCACAGGACAAATAGCGCTATGATTTTGTTTTTCTGTTTATGAATACACCCCTTGGTATTGGTTATATACTGTAGCTCTGTATTACTTCTACAGACTGCCATGCCAAAAGTTTTTGTGTCTAAGTTGTAATTATACCGTGTCTTATCTCTCAGTAGGTCAGAGAGGGTTTTCCATCTTCTAGCCAGAGGCAATGTGATCTTTAGCCTAGGCTTTAGATAACATAATGAAGCACGAAAGAGGAACTTTTTTTTTTTTTTTTTTGCAACGTGGACACGTGATGTGTTCATGCTGACACGTGTCCTTATAATCTATAAAAAGCATGATTTGTAATGACAGCTTCCTCTTCAAAATGTTCTAGATTTTTATGTGGGCTTAATTCACTAAGCCAGGGATGTCAAACTGGCGTCCCTCCAGCTGTTGTGGCGCTACAAGTCCCATGATGCCTCTGCCTGTGGGAGTCATGCTTGTAAGGCCCCTTTCACACTGGGGCGTTTTTCAGGCGGTACAGCGCTAAAAATAGCGCCTGTTCACCACCTGAAAAAATCCGGCCCCTTTAACTCCAGTGTGAAAGCCGGCGGGCTTTCACACTGGAGCGGTGCGCTAGCAGGACGGCAAAAAAAGTCCTGCTAGCAGCATCTTTGGAGCGGTATAGGAGCGGTGTGTTCACTGCTCCTATACCGCTCCTTCCCATTGATTTGAATGGCAAACCGCGGTAAAACCGCGGCAATACCGCCGCAAAGCTACGGCGGCGCTCTGCGGGGGTCTTTAACCCTTTTTTCGGCCGCTCGCGGGGGGTAAATCCGCGCCGCGAGCGGCCGAATACCGCGGTTAAAACTACGGTAAAGCAGCGCTAAATATAGCGCTGCTTTACCGTCACCGCGCCTCCCCGCCCCAGTGTGAAAGGGGCCTAACTGTCAGCCTTGCAATGCCTCATGGGACTCATGGGACTTAGGACATAGATCCGCAACAGCCGGAGGGCCGCCAGTTTGAGACCTGTTCACTAAACCAAATCTTACTTTTGGCAAGTAACACACATGTTGTAGCTTAATGAATTGGGTCTGGACTAAACAGTGTTTCCTCATGACCAGATGTGGAAGGATATTGAGTGTCATTTTATGGCATTACAAAAAGCAATATTTACAGGAAACAGAACAAAACTTGACTGGTGACCTTGGGTTTCATTGTAGGCTGTATTTACCTTTTTACTCCTTTGTGAAAGAGCAAATGCAAACATATATTTCAGATGTTGGTCAGTCAATTGTGCTGTGTATATGTACTGTATATGTAAATGATATATGTGGTTTATATAAGCAGAGAAAAGTTTCTATTCTGGTAGAATATTCATAGTTAAAAAGATGGGGAACTGTGCCTTACTGCCCGTATACAGGAATATTTAGGAATAGCACCTATAATATGTACCAGCCATTCTCAACTAGTATTCCTCCAAAGGATGCAAACGTTGAGCTGTGGCTCATTTACATTCCATTAGATTAGGTGCCTGCAAAGCTCTAGGACCAATGCCATTTGGCAAAGCCAGCAGCACAACGCCAGTTATCTTTTTAGTCCTTTGCAAGAGTGGCATTCTCCTACGGACCACCAGTGTCTGGGGCATTATTCCTACTGAACCCCAATGTAAGGAGCATTCTTCCTACTGATCACCAACACAAGGCACATTCCTCATATTAACCACCAAAGTCAAGAGCATTCCTCCAAATAACCACCACTGGGCATTCTTCCCACTGACCACCAATGTAATGGTCATTCTTCCCACTGATCACCAATGTAATGGCCATTCTTCACACTGATCACCAATGTAAGGGCCATTCTTCCCATTGACCCCAATGTAAGGAACATTTTTTTGACTGACCATCAATGTAAGGGGCATTCTTCCCACTGACCACCAATATAATGGACATTTTGCCTCCTGGCCACCAATGTAAGGGGCATTCTTCACTCATATTCGTCATATTAACCACCAATGTAAGGAGCATTCCTCTAAATGATCACCAAGAAGTGGTATTCTTCCCACTGACCCCAATATAAGGAAAACATTTTTGACTGACCATCAATATAAGGGGCGTTCTTTTCACTGATCACCAATGTAAGGAACATTCTTCTCACTGATCACCAATGTAAGGAACATTCTTCCCACTGATCACCAATGTAAGGAACAATCTTCCCACTGATCACCAATGTAAATAGCATTATTCCCACTGATCACCAATGTAAGGAACATTCTTCCCACTGACCACCAATGTAAGGGACATTCTTCTCACTGATCACCAATGTAAGGAACATTCTTCTCACTGATCACCAATGTAAGGAACATTCTTCCCACTGATCACCAATGTAAGGAACATTCTTCCCACTGATCACCAATGTAAATAGCATTATTCCCACTGATCACCAATGTAAGGAACATTCTTCCCACTGACCACCAATGTAAGAGACATTCTTCTCACTGATCACCAATGTAAGGGACATTCTTCCCACTGATCACCAATGTAAGGAACATTCTTCCCACTGACCATCATGCTGGTGTACCATGAGCTGTAGATCTATTAATGCATTAGCAGGTTTTCCTTCAGAATGGAAAGTTATGAAGGGTCCTTTGGTGTTAAAAAGGTTAAAAAAGGCAGCTGAGATTTGAGTTTTTTTAGAAATATCATATAATTAATTGTATTGAAACCATAGAAATAGATATGCAGTCCGATAGACATTGTAATAACTGCCTTTATTTTCCACTTTACTGTAATGCCCCGTACACACGATCGGAAATTCCGCCAGCAAAAGTCGGATGTGAGCTTTTGGTCGGAAATTCCGACCGTGTGTATGTTCCATCGGACTTTTGCTGACGGAATTCCTGCCAGCAAAAGATTGAGAGCAGGTTCTCTATTTTTCGTTTTGGAAAAAAGTTCCGATCGGAAATTCCGATCGTCTGTAGCAATTCCGGCGCACAAAATTCCTACGCATGCTCGGAAACAATTTGACGCATGCCCGGAAGCATTGAACTTCATTTTCTCGGCTCGTCGTAGTGTTGTACGTCACCGCGTTCTTGACAGTCAAATGTTAAGACAACTTTTGTGTGACCGTGTGTATGCAAGCCAAGCCTAAGCGGAAAAACCACGTTTTTTCTGACGGAAAACCCGCTCGTGTGTACGGGGCATTACAGCAGTTGTGTGGAATGTCTAACTATGACTGTGCAGTTTAATAGGCGCCAGCGTTGGACCCTGGGCACTTAGTACAGTACAAGAGAGCTTATCCAGCCCGCCCTCTCCCCGTCCCCGAAATACAAGTCTTGTGTTGGGGGGTGTGGCTGTTACTCAGCTCTGCCAGCACAGAGCTCTGCAATGTGTGTCAGGGCTGACAGAAGCATTTTCATGTAAGAATTATTCAAAAACCAGAAGCTGCTGGGAGTGAGGGTTGAATTGGGCTTTACCTCCAAGTTATATATTTTATTAATGGAAGTTATTTTTTTTTCATTTTGATATAATGGCCCATAGGGAGTAATTGTTTTAGGACGCACGTTCTCATCTATTCTTTTTGTCTTTCCTCCAGCTGCTAACGTACCTGAGCGCCGTGATACGAGACTATATCAATTCCGGCAGAATGCGTGTTGTGTTGAAGGGTCTGAAAGCCGGTAGCGTCATCGTGGATTATGACATCATCACAAACGTTGCCGATAACCTCACAGTGGGGAACATTAGCAAAGATTTCTACGATGCGCTGAACCAGAGCAATCTAACAATCGAGGCAGGATCATACAACTTCAGTGGTAAATCACACGCTCTCTTCGTTGTTCTATTACAAGAACCCGTCTGTCTTTCTAATGTCTATATATCTGTAACAATCCTTTACCATAGCATAGATAAACTCTAGAGCAGTGATGGCGAACCTCGGCACCCCAGATGTTTTGGAACTACATTTTCCATGATGCCCATGCACTCTGCAGTGTAGTTGAGCATCATGGGAAATGTAGTTCCAAAACATCTGGGGTGCCAAGGTTCACCATCACTGCTCTAGGTAGATACTAATAAAAAAAAAAAAAAAAACAGTGAATACAGTTATAAGGTCAGGTGTCCTGCAATGCACATGTATTAACCAGAAACATGCTGACAGCAGAAGAGAACAGAGTGAGCAGAAGGATGAACACAACACAGTGTGCTGCTGCTCATTCACCGCCCAATCATGGGCTGAGGGAGGGGAGGTGACCAAGCTGTATTTTTTTTAACTGCAGTAAAAAAAAAGGTTAGGTCGACAACCAGGACTGGACTGTGTACAGGCATACCCCACTTTTAAGTACACAATTGGGTTTATTTACTAAAGCTGGAAAGTGCAAAATCAGGCTCACTTCTGCATAGAAACCAATGAGCTTCTAACCTCGGCTTGTTAAATTAAGCTTTGCTAATAAAACCAGGAAGCTGATTGGTTTCTTTGCAGAAGTGAGCCTAATTTTGCACTTTTCAGCTTTAGTAAATAAACCCAATTGTGTACTTAAAAGTGGGGTATGCCTGTATATAGAATGTTCCCTGAAATCCAGGTAACGTTGGGTATACATTATCTCTATCCTACACAAAGAAGCAAAAACACCAGATCGTCACACACTGGAAGATTCTCCTCCTAGAAGCCAGCTGTTGTAGTGACTCAACCAGTAAAAGCTACAAAAGAAAGATCAATATTTACTGATATGGGGGGTTATTTACTAAAGGCAAATCTACTTTGCACTACAAGTGTACTTGGAAGATCAGTCGCTGTAAATCTGAGGGGTAGATCTGAAATGAGGGGAAGCTCTGCTGATTTTATCATCCAATCATGTGCAAGCTAAAATGCTGTTTTTTATTTTCCTTGCATGTCCCCCTCGGATCCACAGCGACTTTACTTCCAAGGGCACTTTCAGTGCAAAGTGGATTTTCCTTTTAGTAAATAACCCCCATGATGTCACATTCTGATAAAGCTATCTATCTATCTATCTGTCTTTCTATTTTCTATCTATCTATCTTTCTATCTGTCTGTCTGTCTATATGTTTGTCTATCTGTCTGTCTATCTGTCTGTCTGTCTATCTGTCTGTCTATCTGTCTGTCTATCTATCTGTCTGTCTGTCTGTTTATCTATCTATCTATCTATCTATCTGTTTTTCTATTTTCTATCTATCTTTCTATCTGTCTATCTATCTATCTATCTATCTATCTATCTATCTATCTATCTATCTATCTATCTATCTATCTATCTATCTATCTATCTATCTTTCTGTGTGTGTGTCTCTCTCTCTGTCTCTGTCTGTCTGTCTCTCTTTCTGTCTGTCTGTCTGTCTATCTATCTATCTATCTGTCTTTCTATTTTCTATCTATATATCTATCTATCTATCTGTCGTTCTATTTTCTATTTATCTATCTTTCTATCTGTCTGTCTGTCTGTCTATCTGTCTGTCTATCTATCTATCTGTCTTTCTATTTTCTATCTATCTATCTTTCTGTCTGTCTGTCTATCTATCTGTCTGTCTATCTATCTATCAGTCTTTCTATTTTCTATCTGTCTGTCTATCTGTCTGTCTGTCTATCTATCTGTTTTTCTATTTTCTATCTATCTATCTTTCTATCTGTCTGTGTGTCTGTCTATCTGTCTGTCTGTCTGTCTGTTATATCTATCTATCTATCTATCTATCTATCTATCTATCTATCTATCTGTCTTTCTATTTTCTATCTATCTATCTTTCTGTCTGTCTGTCTATCTATCTATCTGTCTGTCTATCTATCTATCAGTCTTTCTATTTTCTATCTGTCTGTCTATCTGTCTGTCTCTGTCTATCTATCTGTTTTTCTATTTTCTATCTATCTATCTTTCTATCTGTCTGTGTGTCTGTCTATCTGTCTGTCTGTCTGTCTGTTTATCTATCTATCTATCTATCTATCTATCTATCTATCTGTCTTTCTATTTTCTATCTATCTATCTATCTATCTATCTATCTATCTATCTATCTATCTATCTATCAATCTATCTGTCTGTCTGTCTATCTACCTATCTGTCTTTCTATTTTCTATCTGTCTGTCTATCTGTCTGTCTATCTATCTGTTTTTCTATTTTCTATCTATCTATCTTTCTATCTGTCTGTCTGTCTGTCTATCTATCTGTCTGTGTGTCTGTCTGTCTATCTATCTATCTATCTATCTATCTATCTATCTATCTATCTATCTATCTATCTATCTATCTATCTATCTATCTATCTATCTATCTTTCTGTCTGTCTGTCTCTCTCTCTGTCTGTCTGTCTGTCTCTCTCTCTCTCTCGCTCTCTCTCTCTCTCTCTCTGTCTGTCTGTCTGTCTCTCTGTCTGTCTGTCTATCTATCTGTCTGTCTCTGTCTGTCTGTCTGTCTGTCTATCTATCTATCTATCTATCTATATTTCTGTCTGTGTGTGTGTCTCCCTCTCTCTCTCTCTCTCTGTGTCTATCTATCTATCTATCTATCTATCTATCTATCTATCTATCTATCTATCTATCTATCTATCTATCTATCTGTCTATCTATCTATCTATCTATCTATCTGTCTATCTATCTATCATGCAGTCTTACTTATTTGTTGCTGGATAGAAAATAGATTTCACAATGATATTAATGCAATACTGATGTTTTTGTGTTTGCAGCCCAAAACAGTTGTGCCGTGGATTTTAACAGATGCTCTCAATATGCCACCTGCTTATCCAATATGGGGACATCTACTTGCCAGTGCAATGTTGGCTATTACGATTTTAGCCCGGATGCTCCTGGCATACAGTGTGAATATGGTAAATATATATATTTTTTTCTTATGCAGACATCAGAGAAAAAGGAAATGGAGATAAACAATATAAGGTCAACTCCTCCTAAGGTATAGTTTTAAAAAGTTGTTGGAGCTGATGTGGCCTGCCAGACCATCCAGCTTCATCTATTAGTTTAGGTAACATTCCAATAAAGCAATTCATGGTTTGGTTTAGGTGGGTGAGATGTGAAGTGGGTACTGAGGCCGAGGCTTACCATTCCACTCTCCTCTCACACAGTGTAACCTATGGAAGGCAACAGGAATGGCCTCTTCCTATGACATCATCTACCTGCCTAACAAGAAACGAATATAATCAACCTAACTTCCTAAAGCGGAGTTCCACCCAAAAGTGAAACTTCCGCTTAATTGCTTCCTCCCCACCTTTCGGGGGGGGGGGGCAGGTATCCATATTTGACAGGTCCCCTTCCCCACTTCCAGGAGACCAGGCTGTGGCCCGATCTCCCGGAAGTTCGCCCCCCTCCTTCTCCCTCTGCCACCGGGCCAATCAGAAAGCGCGGCGCCCTTCACACATGTGCAGTGGGGTCCTGGCTGTGAAGCCGAAAAGCTTCACTGCCGGGTTCCCTTACCTGGAATGGCGGCGGCTGCACCCAATAGACGATCCGAAGGCTGCGGTGCCGACATCGTTGGCTCCCTGGACAGGTAAGTATCCATATAGTAAAAAGTCAACAGCTACAGTATTTGTAGCTACTGCCTTTGATTTTCTCCCCCAAGACGGAACTCCACTTTAAAGTGTATGTAAACCCTAACAATGAACTTCTTTTATGTGTTCCATTTTGAATTGTTAAATATACCATTAAAAGTGTACATTTGTTCTATAAGTGCATACAATACCTGTTGATCCTGCCAGAAATCTTGTTAGCTAATAACTTCCTGTGCTCTCTGCCTGTGTACTAGGAGGGGAGGTGGAGATGAGGAAGAAGGTAAGCGATGAGGAGAGATTATGGAGATGAGGAAGAAGGGGGAGATGAGCAAGACGGGGAAAGATGAGGATGGGTTATGGAGATGAGAAAGAGGGGAGAAGATGAGGATGGGCTATGGAGATGAGTAAAAGGTGGAGGGGGTTGAGCAGAGGTTATGATGATGAGCGGGGGGAAAAGGTGAGTTAGGGGTTTTGAAGATGAGGAAGAGAGGAAGTGAATAAGAGAGGTTGTGGTGATGAGCAGGGAGGAGGAGATGAGTTGGGGTTACCGAGATGAGGAAGAGAGTAAGAGATGATGAGGGGTTATGGAGATGAAGAAGAGGGGAGGAGATGAGAAAGACTGGAAGACCGGAGGAGGGGTTATGAAGATGAGGGAGAAGGGAGGAGATTAGAAGGGGTTATAGAGATGAGGGAGAAGGGTGGGGATTAGTAGGGTTTATGGAGATGAGGGAGAAGGGAGAAGATGAGTAGGGGTTATGGAGATGAGGGTGAAGGGAGGAGATGAGTAGGGGTTATGGAGAAGAGAGGAGATGAGAAGGGGTTATAGAGATGAGGGAGAAGGGAGGGGATTAGTAGGGTTTATGGAGATGAGGGAGAAGGAAGGAGATGAGTAGAGGTTATGGAGATGAGGGAGAAGGGAGGAGATGAGTAGGGGTTATGGAGAAGAAAGGAGATGAGTAGGGGTTATGGAGAAGGGAGGAGGTGAGTAGGGGTTATGGAGATGAGGGAGAAGGGAGGAGATGACGATGGGTTATGGAGATGCGGTAGAAGGGAGGAGATGAGTAGGGGTTATGGAGAAGGTAGGAGATGATGAGGGGTTATGGAGATGCGGGAGAAGGGAGGAGATGAGTAGGGGTTATGGAGATGCGGGAGAAAGGAGGAGATGACGAGGGGTTATGTAGATGCGGGAGAAGGGAGGAGATGAGTAGGGGTTATGGAGATGAGGGAGAAGGGAGGAGATGAGTAGGGGTTATGGAGATGTGGTAGAAGGGAGGAGATGAGTAGGGGTTATGGAGAAGGTAGGAGATGACGAGGGGTTATGGAGATGCGGGAGAAGGGAGGAGATGATTAGGGGTTATGGAGGTGAGGAAAAGGGGAGAAGATGGGGATGGGTTATGAAAGTGAGGAGGAGATGAGGAGGGGTTATGGAGATGAGCATGGGGAAGGGTTCTATATAATGTATTGGAAATGAAGGTAGGCAGTCGTACAATATTAAAATAGCGCAGACTGCTAAATTTTTGCCAATGTGACAAATAAAAAATGATTCTCACCGCATGTTCCAGGGGAATGGAAATAGAAAAATCCCTATCTGAAACATGTGACAAAATGCTGCATTTTGTGCAGCTTATAGAAATATTAAAAATATTGCATATATTTTGGGCGTATAGAATAAGCGCAGTATTGTGCCAAGCAATAGGAGGCATAGGACCCCTTATAAACTATGGTCACTGTGACATAATAGATAAATTGTCACAAATTGCAACTTTGAGATAATAGGGGTGACTTACAAAAAGGAGTTGAGAATCTTCACTCAATTGTATTTGTGTTCAACCAATCAGGTTCAGGGGAAACTAAAGAAAGAGGAATTTCCTTTTCACTTGATTGGATAATTGACGGAAATAGGAGCTCCATTAGTTAAAGAATAAAGAGTTTCAACTCAACTTAGAGTGCATGGTTTTCAATGAATCATCCGACTCATAGAATTGCATTGTGAGAAGGAGCAGTAAAGCGCAACCGCGGTGCAGCGAAGCAAAGTAGGATGCAAGGCCTGCCTATGTAGTCAGTGTGACAAAACGCTCCCACACTCCTCTTGAGTGCTTTCGTCATATACCACTTCCTTCCAGTCTGGATACGGACCTCAGATATTCCAACCGCTCCCAAGCACTAAACGAGACAAAACTTGCTTAGTGCCAACATGGACTGTTTTGTTAGAACCAAACTGACAAGTATTGAAATACCAATACTTGTCAGTTTGGTTCTAATAAAACAGTCCATGTTGGCACTAAGCAAGTTTTGTCTCGTTTAATGCTTGGGAGCGGTTGGAATATCTGAGGTCCGTATCCAGACTGGAAGGAAGTGGTATATGACGAAAGCACTCAAGAGGAGTTTGGGAGCGTTTCGTCACACTGACTACATAGGCAGGCCATGCATCATATTACTCTAACAATACACCTGTAACAACTTAACATAAACTAATTAACTAATCCCTTTAAGCAGCCGATGTGACTCTGTGCCCATCAGGATTTCACTACAGGTCAGACTTGTTGTCACCAAGCTAAACACAGTTGATTATAAATTATCATAATTACAACCACAAGACATTTTATCACAATAGCAGGAGACCACCAGTAACAGACGGACCGTCTACTACATTGTACAGAGGACAATGTGATCAGCTCTCTCAATTAACATCTTGAGTTCATGACACTAGCATCTGCCAGTGTGTGTCCCAACAGCATGAGACAACACACATTATATATACACATATATACAGCATTGAATCTGACTAGCACAGATTATTGATGGTTGGGGTTCTCCTTCACCCTGTGCCCCTTAAAATCCAGGGCCCAAAATCGGTTGGCAGGAGGCTCACATTTAGTCCTCTCAAAAAGCCTGTGTCCCGGCTAGGTCTGTCGCAGTCAGTAAATACGTCTACTTCTATGTACACCTATAATTACTATATCTATACATAGAAGTAAAGTTCTAAAAAGGATAAGGACACAATAATAAGAATATTGGGATCTCTTTTATATGTGCATCTATACAAGCATTGAAAATGTTCTATTGTAAAGCATCAGAAAACTGTATTTTTTTTGTAATGCAGTTTTGTGCATCAAGAGTTTATTGTTCAACCTTGTCCTGTTTTTTCTAATACAGATCAGTGTAGCACTGGCAATAACACGTGTTCGTCAAACGCCACCTGTACCAAGATAGTTGGAGGTTACACATGTCAGTGCCTTTCCGGATTTCAGGATGAAAATCCCACCAACCCCGGACGGTTATGCACAGGTAAGCCTTCTCTGAGGTCCCTGGACCAAACATGAATTGTCATTTATTAGCGTAGAGGAGATCATCTTTAAAGCAAACCTGTCATACATTCAAAAGTAAAAGTCCACAAGATATATTTATTACGGGTATTTATTTATATAGCATTAACAACTCATGCAGTGCTTCCTATACTCTACATTCAAATCAGTCCCTGCCCTCAAGAAGCTTACAATCAAAGGTCCTTATTTCACATGCATGCACATACTAGGACCAGCTGAGACAGGAATCAATTAACCTACCAGCACATCTTTGGGGTGTGGGAGAAAACCCATGCAAGCACAGGGAGAGCATGCAAACGCTATGCAGCTAGTGCCCTGGCAAAGTTAGCCAGAATTCTCATTGTGCGCATCTCTGAATTTAGTTTCACTTCATTACTAGCAACCTGTCTACAATGAAAGTGCAACCTCATTCAAAACTTTAACTTTTTGGCTGAGGGAGGGGTTAGAACTTCTATTTGGGTTTTTTAAGGCCTGTGCTCCAATTGGGGAGATTTTCGTTCACATTTCCATTGGTAACTGTCACAGTAGGGATAGATGATCTGTTAAGGTGGCACTGGATGGTATAAATCCAAAGTTGAGGGAACCCGGAGGGTATGTTGTGTCTGCAAATGGGACCTGGGATGCTCAGTTCATCTTGAGGAACTGCTCAGAGTACAGATTCATAAGCAAAATGGCCTTGGTATGTGGTGGGTGCTGAGCACTTTGTACAAAGGGGCATGAGATGTTTTGGTCATCATGAGATTGATAGTCAAAAAAAAACAGCCAATGTTTTTCAGAGGATCAATCCCTTCATCAGGGCTTTGAAATATAGCATAAGCCATAAGACCACATTGAATCCATAGATAGTTTCTGGGTAATTTAAATTGGTAGGCATGGCATGCCAGTGAGCTTAGATTATCCAGAAGCCTTCGGGAAAGGACATTAGGGGAAATCTTACTCCCTAGATGTAAACAGGTGTAAATTTAAGCTTGAGCTGTAGTGGTCTGTAAATAACAGACAATTTTTTTAGCAAAGCTGGTAAGGAAAGTCTTAAAAATGATGAAATTAGGTTAGAGCACCGTCTACTGGGTGAAAAGGAGAATACAAAATACGCAATGTTAGTTTTAAGTCATATATATTTTATTCCCAAGCACAATAACTAAAGAATATATACAAACCTAAATGTTATGTCTATACAGAGGTGAATGAGTGCACCAATGGAAACAACACATGCTCACAACTCGCTTACTGTACCAATACTGTGGGAAGCTACGAATGTAACTGCTATCCAGGAATTCAAGATCAGAATCGAACCAACCCTGGGCGAGTATGTCTAGGTGAGTGCAGTTTCAATATCATCATCTTTCAACGTCTATACACGATTTAGTATCCTCGCTCAACTGGTTCAATTAAACCAACAGGCTCCCCTCCAAGGGTGCTAATACGTTTGTGAATCCAGTTATTACTGTAATCATTCGCTTGCTAGCTTTTATGATTTTTTGCTTTGATGTTATCATTCTCAATTTGACATTTTTACAAGAGCCACTTATAGGAAAACAAACCTAAATCCATCAGTATACTTATGTTAAGCTACTGCAATAGATCTCTCCATGATACCATTCAATGTTTCAAATTTTAAAATAACACAAAAGGCTAACACTTGGTTTCCATAAGGAGACAGTTGCATGACTTACTTCTGGTGCTTATTAAAAAAGCAACTCACTGCAAAACTCAACCATATAGGCCCGTACACACGATCGGACTTTCCGGCGGGAAATGTTGGATGTGAGCTTGTTGGCGGTAAGTCCGACTGTGTGTACGCTCCATCGGACATTTGTTGGCGGGCTTTCCGCCAACAAATGTTAGCTAGCATGTTCTCAAATTTTCCGCCAACAAATGTGTGTTGTCGGACTTTCCGATGGCGTGTACACAAGTCCGTCATACGAAAGTCCAAAGTACAAACATGCATGCTCGGAAGCAAGGACGAGCCGGAAACGGTCGGTCTTGTAAACTAGCATTCGTAATGGATAATTAACGTTCGTGACGCGGAAAATTATGAAATCTCCAAATGCAGCGCACAATTCTCTTCTTCTTTAATGGGATAATAATGAAGCTGCTTTGCTGGTGATACTGATGGAGTTATTGCAAATTAATTTTCAAAGGCTTTTTTTTTTCTAGTGATATCAAGAATGATATTATTATGCTTCTTTATTTTTTTTTTATTTGGGCAATTTACCACAACACCATTATCCCGTAGTTTTTAAGATCAAACATACAACTATATTGGTGTCACTTGTCAATTTTACATTGTATTTTTTAAAATGTAACTGCCGACTCCCAAACTGTCATTTAAAGTAAAACACAGAGCCAAGTATTATTCTACACAATTTTTTTATTGTGAATTAAAAAAAGAAAACAAATAAAATTAGACATGCTATCTGCCAATAGAACTTAAAGCGGGATTCCACCCTAAAGTGGAACTCCCGCTTTTCGGAACCCTCCCCCCCTCCGGTGTCACATTTGGCACCTTTCAGGGGGGAAGGGTATCTGCACCCACTTCCGGCATAAACTCCCACGGGAGTTAACGCAAGTTCCTGTCCCAGCGCGATGTCTGCCGGGACACACACGTGTCCCGGCAGACAGCGCTGAAGATTCTCATTGCGCCGCGCGACTCGCGCATGCGCAGTAGGGAATCGGGAAGTGAAGCCACTTCCTGATTCCCTTACCAAGAATGGCGCCGGCTACAGCAGAGAGCCGAGCGATCGATCGGCCTCTGCTGCCGACACCGCTGGACCCTGGAACAGGTAAGTGTCCGTTTTTTAAAAGTCAGCAGCTGCAGTATTTGTAGCTGCTGGCTTTTAAAAAAAAAAATTTCAGTACAGTCCCGCTTTAACCAAAAAGTGTATGTTTTAGTGCTGCTTTCAGATCCATAAAAATAAATGTGTGTCTCGCACTCCAGGATGCATATTTTGAAGAAATTTGCGCATGTACACACCTATAAGTGTGCAAACACGTGCGTGTACATGCATATTCACGTGAATTCATCTAGCTACTAGAATACATTTATACGTAAATGCTATACGCACATAACCACGTGTACTATACATGTCATTACACCATTTTCAGTGTTCACTGGGAACAATGGTGCATAGTTAATTTGAACCAATCTGATACACTAAAGAACATTTGTCACTCATATATCTTGTGTATTAAATGCTGTTGGTTACAGAAGTAACTGGACATACCGGATAGACCTGCTATACAATCAACTATCCTATAGAACTCAGGATGAAAAATACTAACCAATCAGAGCTGACCATCTTACCATCAATATTTCTCATGAAAACCAACCCTTTGGTCTTTATTTGTATTACAGATCCCACCACCTGCTTTAACAGCACAACATTTTGTTCCTCGAGCTCTCCCTGCCTGGATTCCAAAAACTTGATTTGTGCAAGTAAGTGCTTACATCTGTTACTACTCAAATACTGCAAAGTTCTTACTGTAGGGTGCAATCTTCCACCCCCTTATTACTGTACATTGAATGTATAGACAAAGCCCCACCTGGTGCTCCTGCCAGTAAGTTGACATTTTTCATCTTCCTTTACCTGTCCAAAAAAGTGTCAGTTAGAGGGTTGGACCAAACCATTTACCATTGACCACGTCCACTTCTTTACTGACCCTGTCCCCTTCTCTACTGACACATCCACTGCTCTACTTACACCATCCCTTTCTCTACTGACACCATCCACGTCTCTACTGACACATCCACTGCTTTACTTACACCATCCCTTTCTCTACTGACACCGTCCACTTCTCTACTGACACATCCACTGCTCTACTGACCCTGTCCACTTCTCTACTGACCCTGTCCACTGCTCTACTGACCCATCCACTTCTCTACTGACACATCCACTGCTCTACTGACCCGTCCACTGCTCTACTGACCCATCCACTTCTCTACTGACACATCCACTGCTCTATTGACCCTGTCCACTGTTCTACTGACCCTGTGCACTTTTCTACTGACACATCCACTGCTCTACTGACACCGTCCACTTCTCTACTGACACATCCACTGCTCTACTGACCCATCCACTTTTCTACTGACCTGTCCACTGCTCTACTGACCCATCCACTGCTCTACTGACCCTGTCCACTGCTCTACTGACCCTGTCCACTGCTCTACTGACCCATCCACTTCTCTACTGACCTGTCCGCTGCTCTACTGACCCATCCACTGCTCTACTGACCCTGTCCACTGCTCTACTGACCCTGTCCGCTGCACTACTGACCCATCCACTTCTCTACTGACACATCCACTTCTCTACTGACCCTGTCCACTGCTCTACTGACCCTGTCCACTGTTTACTGACCCTGTCCACTTCTCTACTGACCTGTCCACTGCTCTACTGACCCATCCACTTCTCTACTGACACATCCACTGCTCTACTGACCCTGTCCACTGTTCTACTGACCCTGTGCACTTTTCTACTGACACATCCACTGCTCTACTGACACCGTCCACTTCTCTACTGACACATCCACTGCTCTACTGACCCATCCACTTCTCTACTGACCTGTCCACTGCTCTACTGACCCATCCACTGCTCTACTGACCCTGTCCACTGCTCTACTGACCCTGTCCACTGCTCTACTGACCCATCCACTTCTCTACTGACCTGTCCACTGCTCTACTGACCCACCCACTGCTCTACTGACCCTGTCCACTTCTCTACTGACCCATCCACTTCTCTACTGACACATCCACTTCTCTACTGACCCTGTCTACTGCTCTACTGACCCTATCCACTGTTTACTGACCCTGTCCACTGCTCTACTGACCCTGTCCACTGCTCTACTGACCCATCTACTTCTCTACTGACACATCCACTGCTCTACTGAACTGTCCACTGCTCTACTGACCCATCCACTTCTCTACTGACACATCCACTGCTCTACTGACCCTGTCCACTGCTCTACTGACCCTGTCCGCTGCTCTACTGACCCATCCACTTCTCTACTGACACATCCACTTCTCTACTGACCCTGTCCACTTCTCTACTGACCCTGTTCACTTCTCTACTGACACATCCACTGCTCTACTGACACCATTCATGTTTTTAATTTTTTTAATATGTTTATATGCAGTATACATATTGTACTGTATATATACATGCGTGTATGTTTGAGCTTTGAGGTGCGAACCCTAATCCAATAGGCTGTGCACACCTATGATTACTGGGCAGATCAGCTACTGAAAATAAAGGAAAAAAAAGCCTAAAAAAAACCTGAATGCAACCACCTCATCTAAGGATTGGTAAGCTGCAATATATATTACATTTTTTGTTTTTAGGTTTAACACCGCTTTAACCTCACCTCTTATTCTGGGAGCCATTATAAAATTTCTGATTTTTTTTATCACTTTCTGCCCCATTGACAATGGTCACCAGAACAAGTAGAGAGGGTGAGCGCCAAGTTCTTACTATGAAAGGTAGCGAGTAGGTGGTCATCAAAATTGTGACGGTGGTATATGAATATGTTACTTTTTTTTAAATGTCGAGTGGTTGAACAGAGTTCGATGGTAGAGAAACATTCTGAATGGACGATTTGTGTTACGTTACATGTTGGGTTCCATTGGTGGAGGGACTTTCTGAGGAAGAGAGCGGTATTACTGGAAATATTATGAGAAAGATAACTGATCGAGATTTGTAAGGTCAGCCGGGGTAAATGTAGAGACCATGTATGCCTGCCATCTGTGGTAGAAACGTTTTTTTGCAGTATCATAGGAGAAGTCAGTATTGAGTCTGTCTTTGAAAAGTAGCAGTAGGAGGTCTTTTTGGTGCAATTTTCGGGGGAACGTTGGGTATCCAGTTTTTCAAGATGATTCTCCTGGCGAGTAGAAGACCGATCAAAGACAAGTCTTTGTGAGGCGGAGTGACATTAGGGGACCAAGGTAGCAACTAAGGGTCCCAGTGACCGAAGATGAGTAACAAGGGGTCTTTGGGTAATTTCAGCAGGGTAACTTTGAAGATGTAGGAAAGGACTTGATCCCAGAAGATGGAAATGAAGGAGCACGTCCAGAAGCGGTGTGTGCCAAGGAGGGCTTGGGTTGACGACAGAGGGGGCAGCTAGAGGAGTTTTGCACTTGGTTGGCGGAGAGAAAGGGTATGTGGGCTCGATGTACAATTTTCAGTTGAGTTTCCCTCCATACTTCATTGGGGAAACTAAAAAGTTTTGCTTCAGCGTACATCTAAAGACTTCTTCAGACTTTGTTCTGAACTTAAGCCCTTCACAATGAAGGCTGCCCACCTACAATAGCAGTATACCTTGAAAGGGTTTTACCATCCCATGTAAATGTGTGCACTCCTTTACTGAACAGTGAAGAAATAAAGTTGTAAATATTGAAGGATTTGGGTTTTCATGTTCTAGCTCAGTTGGTTTCTGCCAGCTTCTGGTCTGTAAAAGCTCTCATAGACCTCTTAGTCAATGGGTGTGATTTTACAAGCCTTGGGTGAGGAGTCACAGTGGAAGTGGTGAGCTCGCCATGCTACAATGGAAGGATTTTAGAAGGTTTTTTTCTCCTATCTTCCACGGACTGTGTTTTTCATGAACTTGATATATATTCAGATTGGCTGCTCTATTAAGACACATAACAGAACTTTTAATTGTTATAAAATAAATATATTGTCCTTTCTCTCCATAGGTAATCAAGCTTTTCCATACAGTGTACAGATGAGGGATAGGGATTTCAGCATAGATCTATATAATGCCTCCAGCCAAGCTTACATCAACCTCGCTTACCTTTTCCGTGTAAATGTAAGTACTCCCTTAACACACATTTAGAGTTTCTGCACAGTTTCAGGAACTGTACATTCTATGGTCTTCAAGGACTCACCTGTACTTTAGGATAAAGTGTCATATCTGCTGGATTTATTGTATTATATGTGGCCTTCAGGAATTTCTTTACCAAACTCACAAGAAGGCATTTAGGTTATTGTGGGTCAAAATTAGGATTGCACCACTTTTTTAGAACCGAGTACAGGTACTGATCCTTTTTTTCAAGTATTCTCCGATACCAATTACTGATACTTTTTTTTAATGTCATGTGACAGTTTTCAAAGCACAATTTTGTAAATAAGTCATTTTTCTCTTTCACTAATGGGCACTGATCTGCACTGATGGGCACTGATGAGGCGGCACTGATGAGGCGGTACTGAAGGGCACTGATGCGGTGGTGCTGATGAGCACTGGTCAGTGGCACTGATATGCAGCACTGGGCACTGATAGGTGGCACTGATAGGTGGCACTTATGGTAAATGTTATGTGGCACTGATGGGTGGCACTGATGGGCACTGATTTGGCTGTGCGTAACATAACTTGGCTGTGTGTAACAACTAACAAGCCTTACTGCGGGCGAGTGTTGGGTGTACGGGGTGTACCAAGATGGCCGTCATGGTGTTCTGACGCTTTGCCCATGGGAGACGGACGGACAGAGGCCTTCTTACCTTAGGAGGCAGATGACAAAGATCCAGAGTAGGGCTACTGCTCCTCACAGCGACTCCTCGCTCCGGGGCCGTTGCTACTTCTCTCGGTTGAACAGGAAGTGGGTCCTGAGACCCAATTGGCCGGGAGTCCTAAGACTCCTTAGCCAATCAGGTCTCAGGATCCACTTCCTGATTGGCCAGACAACAGCAAAAAAGTGTTCTATTCACACAACTGGGTGGGCTCAGGGCTCAATGCTCTGCACCCCGAGCCCACCCTTTTTTGAAGCCAGTGAGAGCCTCAGGCTCTAATTACGTGCTTAAAAAAAAATCCATGCGTCCGGCACCCTGCATGTAGATTAGAGACCGGGCACGTAGATTGGAGGGGCGGCGCCCCTGCGCCCCCTATGGATGGGCTGCCACTGGATACTAGTATCGGTATCGGTGCAACCCTAGTCAAAATCGAATCTGGATTGTTAGAATTTCTTATTTAACCATTACCATCGCCTCCCAATGGCCCTTTAAGGGATATTTCTGACAAAAGCTGGTAGGGGGCTCCTGAAAAATTTCCCCTACCTACTTTTTCTGTCCGACTGTCAAATGAGCAAGAAGTGAAGGGAAGTCTCCCCAAAAGGAACACAGACAACAATATAAACCCCATAGAGGTTCTAGCTCTTCAATACCAAATATAAAATGCTTAAGTTAGAGTTGACCTCTCATTTAGCTGACCTTTTAATTAATTGCCTCATGTTTTCCTTTTTTTCAGCTCACCGATTACATGAAAAGCACTCTGAATGTCACCAACTTCCAGATCATTGTAGTTGGCTTCAGGAAGGGAAGCGTGGTCGCCTACTTCACATCTCTGATAAACTCCTCCACCCCCATTAGTGTCAACGCCTTCCAGAAGGCTCTGGAGAGTGGCAAGAGCATAATTTCCAATGACGCCATATTCACCGACTTGCAGAGTAAGTATTCATTTATTTTGCCTATACATACCACATTCATGAACAAACTCTTTTTCATCAGGCCCCACCCTAGAGGAGCCAGACACTTTGGTAGATGCTGGTTCTTAACTTTGTTAGTGCCTAAGTCTGCTTGTCTTTACATCTGCTATGGCTATAAGGGACTCCTACTCGTCTAGTGGAACTTTTAATACTTTTTATAATATGATGATTGAAACATAAGGTACGGTAACACACCTGCTGTACCAAAAGAAATGGAAATCTTAGGTGTGCCAAGAACTCACCAGCCGTCCACAAAAAATACGCAATATGGCCCAAAGTATGGGAATTCCGCTCCAAATTATTGAGGTCAGATGTTTCCAATGAAGGGTTCTGTTAATACCACAGCATGCAAAGACATTTCAGATGATTGTGGTAATAATTTGGGGAAGGACCTTTTCTGTTCCAACATGACTAGTCTATGCCTCTGTGTACCAGCTGGCCAGCTGAGAGATGAATAAAGAGATAGTTTGATGAGTTAGGTGTGGATGAACTCAAGTGGCATGCACAGAGCCTTGACTTGAACACCTTTGGGATGAATTAGAATGACAATTTTGAAGCAGGTCATCCAGGTCCCACAGACACACTTCAAAATCCAGTGGAAAGCCTTCCCAGAAGCATGGTGCTATTATGGTTGCAAAAGTGGAGGAAACCTAATTTTAATGTCCATGGTTTTGGAATGGAAAGACCAACAATCTCATATACAGTAGGTGTAATGGTCAGATCTCCAAAAAGCTTTTAACCTTATAGTGTATAAGACACTTGAGGGCTTACTGAGCCAACCAAATTCTACCTATAACCAAAATATAACTTTTGTTGGCACCTCAAGTTTATATCCCTACAACAATCCTACAGTCTTAAGCCCCATACACACGCGCGGACAATCCGTGGACCAGGTCCGTCGGACCATGTCCGTCATACTTTGTCTGATGTTGGTTTTGCGTACACACGATCGGACAAAGTTGTCGGAAAATCCGATCATTCTGAACGTGGTGACGTTTGTTGCCTACGACGGGACTACGTAGAGGCTAGTAGCCAATAGCTTTGGTGTTCGATGGTGCATACACACGGTCTGATTTTTCAACAACATTGTCCGATCGGACCAAATTGATGAAAAAGTCCGACCGTGTGTATGGGGCTTTAGGGATAGAGTAGAGCAGCCTTTCTCAACCCTTTTACCATGGAGGAAACCTTTAAATACGTTTCAGATCTCAGGGAACCCTTGGTAAGATGGAAAAATGCCCCTTACATTGGTGGTGGTTGACTAGCCAACCCTAGAGGAACCCAATGGTTTCATTGAACCCTGGTGGAAAATGGCTGACATAGACTGAAGTCATTTAGCTTGGCAACATGTTTTTGAATGTTGGGAGAAATACTACACCCAACCCCGTCAGCAACAATAGAACACCAGCAGCCAGGAACAATAGAACCTCCCTTTAACAGATCCCTCTCAGCAACAATTGCCCCCCCCCAGCAAAATAAGACCCCCTCCCTCAACTATAGATACCTCCAGCGACAATAAATCCCCCATCAGCCAGCATCATTAGACCCTCCAGCAAACCCCAGCACCATTTGTCATTATATAGATTTAATGCTGGAGGTGCCAGGACTGTTTCCCCGCAATCTCCCTGAAGAAGCCCTGTATCTATCTGTCTATCTATTATCTATCCATTGATACATGCAGAGCAAGGTTTTGATCTCTGCGAAGAGTGTTCCAGAACCTCTCTCTGCAGCACCTAGCACTATCAGCAGTGCTGTGCAATCTGTTAGCACTATATACTTCCTGTATAATAATTATTATAATATCATGGCAATAAAAACATTGATGGCTAGGGCCGGATCTAAGGGGTTGCTGGGCTGGGCTTCAGTGCTAAGGTGGGCTGCGGTGCTAGGGTGGGCTGCGGTGCTAGGGTGGGCTTCCCCCAGATTTTAGTTGTGCCCCAATATCTCTGATGGGGACACCTGATGTAAGGGGGCACTCTGATGGAGAGACCTGATGTAAGGGGGCACTATGATGGGGACCCTGATGTAAGGGGGCACTCTGATGGGGACACCTGATATAAGGGTACACTCTGGTGGGGACACCTAGTGCAAGAGGGCATTCTGATGGGGACCCCGATGTAAGGGGGCACTATGATGGGGACCCTGATGTAAGGGGGCACTATGATGGGGACCCTGATGTAAGGGGGCACTCTGGTGGGGACACCTGATGTAAGAGGGCATTCTGATGGGGACCCTGATGTAAGGGGGCACTCTGGTGAGGACCCTGATGTAAGTGGGCACTCTGGTGAGGACCTCTGATGAGCACTCATAATGTAAGGCAGGACTCTGATATGGACACCTGATATAAAAGGGCACAGGTTCTGTTTAATCACCCTAATGCTACTAGTGTTTCCCAGGTCATGATGTATGACAGACTGTCAGTGACTCCCACACAGTGTTGACATTGTGCCCCAGTGACTTTTTATTCTGAATCCAGAACATCTGGCCCTGCTGTTGGTTCTGACTAGCCCTGTTGGTGGCAAATAACATTAAAAAAAGACAGAGCAAGCTAAAAGTAGTGTAACAGTTGTGTCCCTTGTAGGACCCTACTGTTTCTTTCCCCTCTCAGGAACGCCAGAACTCTCTTTAGCCCTAAGTGACCCAGACCAGAAGAGCTGAAAGACTATTTGTTAAAGACTGTTGCAGAGTTGGTAAAGGATGGACATTTATGCAACTAAGTAATTGTTCCTATGTGTTCATCCAAACTATGTTATGACCTTCATGAATCTACGAAGAGTTTACTGTATGAGCAGTTAAGTTTTGGTATGCCAGGTCACAGTCAGGAAAGCAAAAAAAAAAAAGAACATTGAGTCAGCCAACGTGTTGGTAGTGACAGATCCACTGTCTGCACCATGTACCCAGTAACCCAAAGGCCCTGAGGACAGGTGGTTGCCTTGACCCTGGAGGGATCAGGTTGGCAACCACAAGAGGCGGAACCCCGTTAGCTATGTGAATCTTGTGGACCAGTTACTCCTTGATAGACCCATATCCCATACAGTCCCGGGGGATGCTGGGACTGTGACATCATAAGGGGGCAGGGTCACCATGTAACATGAGCCGGTGGCCCCGCCCCTTGTCCCTATATAACTGGCAGCGCAACACGTCTGGGTCATTGCAAGCGGAGACAGCGCTGTGTCAACATCGGATGAAGAAAGAAGAAGAAAGAATGTTATGGAAGTGAGGAGGAGATGAGGAGGGGTTATGGAGGTGAGGAAAAGGGGAGAAGATGGGGAGGGGTTATGGAAGTGAGGAGGAGATAAGGAGGGATTATGGAGATGAGCATGGGGAAGGGTTCTATATAATGTATTGGAAATGAAGGTAGGCAGTCGTACAATATTAAAATAGCACAGACTGCAACATTTTTGCCAATGTGACAAATAAAAAATGATTCTCAACGCATGTTCCAGGGGAATGGAAATATAAAAATCCCTATCTGAAACATGTCACAAAATGCTGCATTTTGTGCAGCATATAGAAATATTAAAAATATTGCATATATTTTGGGGGTATAGAATAAGCGCAGTATTGTGCCAAGCAATAGGAGGCATAGGACCCCTTATAAACTATGGTCACTGTGACATAATAGATACATTGTCACAAATTGAAACTTTGAGATAATAGGGGTGACTTACAAAAAGGAGTTGAGAATCTTCACTCAATAAATTGTCTTTGTGTTCAACCAATCAGGTTCAGGGGAACTAAAGAAAGAGGAATTTGCTTTTCACTTGATTGGATAATTGACGGAAATAGGAGCTCCATTAGTTAAAGAATAAAGAGTCTTAACTCAACTTAGAGTGCATTGTTTTCAATGAATCATCCGACTTATAGAATTGCATTGTGAGGAGGAGCAGTAAATCGCAATCGTAGTGCAGCGAAGCAAAGTAGGATGCAAGGCCTGCCTATGTATTCAGTGTGTCGAAACGCTCCCACACTCCTCTTGAGTGCTTTCGTCATATACCACTTCCTTCCAGTCTGGATACGAACCTCAGATATTCCAACCGCTCCCAAGCACTAAACGAGACAAAAATTGCTTAGTGCCAACATGGACTGTTTTATTAGAACCAAACTGACAAGTATTGATATACAGTAGAAGAGGAGGTCCCCCCTCCTGCTCATATTACTCTAACAATACACCTGTGACAACTTAACATAAACTAATCCCTTTAAGCAGCCGATGTGACTCTGTGCCCATCAGGATTTCACTACAGGTCAGACTTGTTGTCACCGAGCTAAACACAGTTGATTATAAATTATCATAATTACAACCACAAGACATTTTATCACAATAGCAGGAGACCACCAGTAACAGACGGACCGTCTACTACATTGTACAGAGGACAATGTGATCAGCTCTCTCAATTAACATCTTGAGTTCATGACACTAGCATCTGACAGTGTGTGTCCCAACAGCATGAGACAACACACATTATATATACACATATATACAGCATTGAATCTGACTAGCACAGATTATTGATGGTTGGGGTTCTCCTTCACCCTGTGCCCCTTAAAATCCAGGGCCCATAATCGGTTGGCAGGAGGCTCGCATTTAGTCCTCTCAAAAAGCCTGTGTCCCGGCTAGGTCTGTCACAGTCAGTAAATATGTCTACTTCTATGTACACCTATAATTACTATATCTATACATAGAAGTAAAGTTCTAAAAAGGATGAGGACACAATAATAAGAATATTGGGATCTATTTTATATGTGCATCTATAAAATCATTGAAAATGTTCTATTGTAAAGCATCAGAAAACTGTATTTTTTTTCTAATGCAGTTTTGTGCATCAAGAGTTTATTGTTCAACCTTGTCCTGTTTTTTCTAATACAGATCAGTGTAGCACTGGCAATAACACGTGTTCGTCAAATGCCACCTGTACCAAGATAGTTGGAGGTTACACATGTCAGTGCCTTTCCGGATTTCAGGATGAAAATCCCACCAACCCCGGACGGTTATGCACAGGTAAGCCTTCTCTGAGGTCCCTGGACCAAACATGAATTGTCATTTATTAGCGTAGAGGAGATCATCTTTAAAGCAAACCTGTCATACATTCAAAAGTAAAAGTCCACAAGATATATTTATTACGGGTATTTATTTATATAGCATTAACAACTCATGCAGTGCTTCCTATACTCTACATTCACATCAGTCCCTGCCCTCAAGAAGCTTACAATCAAAGGTCCTTATTTCACATGCATACACATACTAGGACCAGCTGAGACAGGAATCAATTAACCTACCAGCACATCTTTGGAGTGTGGGAGGAAACCCATGCAAGCACAGGGAGAGCATGCAAACGCTATGCAGCTAGTGCCCTGGCAGGTATGTGAACCAAGAACCCCAGTGCTGTAATGAAGGTTATTGCTAAATAAAAGTCAGCAGCTACAAAAAGTGTAGCTGCTGACTTTTAATAATCGGACACTCACCTGTCCTAGAAGCCCTGCTCCTCTCCACGGCGCTGGCATCACTACTGTGGGCGCCGACTGTGGCTTCAAAGTTAGCCAGAATTCTCATTGTGCGCATCTCTGAATTTAGTTTCACTTCATTACTAGCAACCTGTCTACAATGAAAGTGCAACCTCATTCAAAACTTTAACTTTTTGGCTGAGGGAGGGGTTAGAACTTCTGTTTGGGTTTTTTAAGGCCTGTGCTCCAATTGGGGAGATTCTCGTTCACATTTCCATTGGTAACTGTCACAGTAGGGATAGATGATCTGTTAAGGTGGCACTGGATGGTATAAATCCAAAGTTGAGGGAACCCGGAGGGTATGTTCGGCCTGCAAATGGGACCTGGGATGCTCAGTTCATCTTGAGCCTTGAGGAACTGCTCAGAGTACAGATTCATAAGCAAAATGGCCTTGGTATGTGGTGGGTGCTGAGCACTTTGTACAAAGGGGCATGAGATGTTTTGGTCATGAGATAGATCCAAAATCTTTTTATTGATAGTCAAAAAAAAAAACAGCCAATGTTTTTCAGAGGATCAATCCTTTCATCAGGGCTTTGAAATATAGCATAAGCCATAAGACCACATTGAATTGGTTTCTGGGTAATTTAAATTGGTAGGCATGGCATGCCAGTGAGCTTAGATTATCCAGAAGCCTTCGGGAAAGGACATTAGGGGAATTCTTACTCCCTAGATGTAAACAGGTGTAAATTTAAGCTTGAGCTGTAGTTGTCTGTAAATAACAAACATTTTTTTTTTATAGCAAAGCTGGTAAGGAAAGTCTTAAAAATTATGAAATTAGGTTAGAGCTCCATCTACTGGGTGAAAAGGAGAATACAAAATACGCAATGTTAGTTTTAAGTCATATATATTTTATTCCCAAGCACAATAACTAAAGAATATATACAAACCTAAATGTTATGTCTATACAGAGGTGAATGAGTGCACCAATGGAAAAAACACATGCTCACAACTCGCTTACTGTACCAATACTGTGGGAAGCTACGAATGTAACTGCTATCCAGGAATTCAAGATCAGAATCTAACCAACCCTGGGCGAGTATGTCTAGGTGAGTGCAGTTTCAATATCATCATCTTTTAACGTCTATACACGATTTAGTATCCTCGCTCAACTGGTTCAATTAAACCAACAGGCTCCCCTCCAAGGGTGCTAATACGTTTGTGAATCCAGTTATTACTGTAATCATACGCTTGCTAGCTTTTATGATTTTTTGCTTTGATGTTATCATTCTCAATTTGACATTTTTACAAGAGCCACTTATAGGCAAACAAACCTAAATCCATCAGTATACTTATGTTAAGCTCCTGCAATAGATCTCTCCATGATACCATTCAATGTTTCGATTTTTTTTAAATAACACAAAAGGCTAACACTTGGTTTCCATAAGGAGACAGTTGCATGACTTACTTCTGGTGCTTATTAAAAAGGCAACTCACTGCAAAACTCAACTATATAGCCCCGTACACACGATCGGACTTTCCAACGGGAAATGTTGGATGTGAGCTTGTTGGCGGTAAAGCCTCATACACACGATCGGACCGTGGACCAACTTTCCCGTGGATTTTTGTCCAAAGGGCGTTGGCCCCAAGTTGGTATTGCATACACCCGGCAGGACTTTTTCAGCCAACTTTCACCAAATCACTTGGTTTTTCTGCTCTTTACCGCCACCTTTGGTCAACTTCTGTATTGTTGTCTGATCTTTTGCACTGGTTCTGCATTGGTTTGTACAAAAGTCCGATGGTTTTGTGTACACACGGTCGGACTTTGGTCCATCGGATTTTTGTTGGCAGAAAGTTGGTCCGTTCGCACAGCCAACAAAAGTCCGATGAAACCTGGAAAAAAGTTGGTCCGATGGAGCGTACACACTGTCGGATGTTGGTCCAAAACAGCTAATTTGCATGTTGGTTGTCAAAAAGTCCGATCGTGTGTACGGGCCTTTAGTCCGACTGTGTGTACGCTCCATCGGACATTTGTTGGTGGGCTTTCCGCCAACAAATGATAGCTAGCATGTTCTCAAATTTTCCGCCAACAAATGTCTGTTTCCGATCGTGTGTACGCAAGTCCGTCATACGAAAGTCCAAAGTACAAACACACATGCTCGGAAGCAAGGACGAGCCAGAAGCGGTCGGTCTTGTAAACTAGCGTTCATAATGGAGAATTAACATTTGTGACGCAGCAAATTATGAAATCTCCAAATGCAGCGCACAATTCTCTTCTTCTTTAATGGGATAATAATGAAGCTGCTTTGCTGGTGATACTGATGGAGTTATTGCAAATTAATTTTCAAAGGCTTTTTTTTTTCTAGTGATATCAAGAATAATATTATTATGCTTTTTTTTTTTTTTTTTGGGCAAATTACCACAACACCATTATCCCGTAGTTTCTAAGATCAAAGATACAACTATGTTGGTCTCCCTTGTCAATTTTTCATTGTATTTTTTTAAATGTAACTGCCGACTCCCAAACTGTCATTTGAAGTAAAACACATAGCCAAGTATTATTCTCCACAATTTTTTTATTGTGCATTAAAAAAAGAAAACAAATAAAATTAGACATGCTATCTGCCAATAGAACTTAACCAAAAAGTGTATGTTTTAGTGCTGCTTTCAGATCCATAAAAATAAATGTGTGTCTCGCACTCCAGGATACATATTCTGAAGATATTTGCGCATGTACACACCTATAAGTGTGCAAACACGTGCGTGTACATGCATATGCACGTGAATTCATCTAGCTACTAGAATACATTTATACGTAAATGCTATACGCACATAACCATGTGTACTATACATGTCATTACACCATTTTCAGTGTTCACTGGGAACAATGGTGCATAGTTAAAGTGGAGTGCCCACAAAAAAAAAAAATTAAAAGTCAGCAGCTACAAATACTGCAGCTGCTGACTTTTAATAATCGGACACTTACCTGTCCTGGGGTCCAGCGATGCGGGGGAACGAAATCCCCCTCGTTCCCTGCTCCGCTCGCGGCGCCGGCATTCTTAATGTGGGAACCCGGCTGTGGCTTCACAGCCGGGCACCCACTGCGCGTGCGCGAGCGGCGCCGTGCGCCGTGATTCAACGCTCACTCATCTGGGACACATGACAGGTCCCAGATGACTGTGCGGCGCCTAGAGGAAGTGACGTTTAGCCCGGGCAATGAAGGTGGCAGACTACGAGGGACCCCCTAGCAACAGGCATTTAGAGGTGAGTAAAAAATGTTTTTTTTTTTCCAATTATTTTTTTTTTTTTTTTTTTTTTATGATTTTTAAGCCACATTTTTTTTTTTTGGGTGGCAACACCACTTTAATTTGAACCAATACACTAAAGAACATTTGTCACTCATACATCTTGTGTAGTAAATGCTGTTGGTTACAGAAGTAACTGGACATACCGGATAGACCTGCTATACAATCAACTATCCTATAGAACTCAGGATGAAAAATACTAACCATCTTACCATCAATATTTCTCATGAAAACCAACCCTTTGGTCTTTATTTGTATTACAGATCCCACCACCTGCTTTAACAGCGCAACATTTTGTTCCTCGAGCTCTCCCTGCCTGGATTCCAAAAACTTGATTTGTGCAAGTAAGTGCTTACATCTGTTACTACTCAAATACTGCAAAGTTCTTACTGTAGGGTGCAATCTTCCACCCCCTTATTACTGTACATTGAATGTATAGACAAAGCCCCACCTGGTGCTCCTGCCAGTAAGTTGACATTTTTCATCTTCCTTTACCTGTCCAAAAAAGTGTCAGTTAGAGGGTTGGACCAAACCATTTACCATTGGCCACGTCCACTTCTTTACTGACCCTGTCCACTTCTCTACTGACACATCCACTGCTCTACTTACACCATCCCTTTCTCTACTGACACCGTCCACTTCTCTACTGACACATCCACTGCTCTACTGACCCTGTCCACTGCTCTACTGACCCTGTCCACTGCTCTACTGACCCATTCACTTCTCTACTGACACATCCACTGCTCTACTGACCCTGTCCACTGCTCTACTGACCCTGTCCACTTCTTTACTGACCCTGTCCACTGCTCTACTGACCCATCCACTTCTCTACTGACACATCCACTGCTCTACTGACCCTGTCCACTTCTCTACTGACCTGTCCACTGCTCTACTGACCCATTCACTTCTCTACTGACACATCCACTGCTCTACTGACCCTGTCCACTGCTCTACTGACCCTGTCCACTTCTCTACTGACCCTATCCACTGCTCTACTGACCCATCCACTTCTCTACTGACACATCCATTGCTCTACTGACCCTGTCCACTTCTCTACTGACCCGTCCATTGCTCTACTGACCCATCCACTTCTCTACTGACACATCCACTGCTCTACTGACCCTGTCCACTGCTCTACTGACCCGTCCACTGCTCTACTGACCCACCCACTTCTCTACTGACACATCCACTTCTCTACTGACCCTGTCCACTTCTCTACTGACACGTCCACTGCTCTACTGACCCATCCACTTCTCTACTGACACGTCCACTGCTCTACTGACACCATTCATGTTTTAAATTTTTTTAATATGTTTTGTGTACATTTATTTATAAGCGAGTGTGTGTGTGTGTGTTTATATGCAGTATACATATTGTACTGTATATATACATGCATGTATGTTTGAGCTTTGAGGTGCAAACCCTAATCCAATAGGCTGTGCACACCTATGATTACTGGGCAGATCAGCTACTGAAAATAAAGGAAAAAAAAGCCTAAAAAAAACCCCTAATGCAGCCACCTCATCTAAGGATTGGTAAGCTGCAATATATATTACATTTTTTGTTTTTAGGTTTAACACCGCTTTAACCTCATCTCTTACTCTGGGAGCCATTATAAAATTTCAGATTTTTTTTATCACTTTCTGCCCCATTGACAATGGTCACCAGAACAAGTAGAGAGGGTGAATCTCTCCAGTGGTGGCACAGAGAGCAATAAATATTTGACAGATCATCAGACCCTTCCCCACTCGGCCCAAAACTAAAACTAAAAAGTTATTTTTTTCTTTTTTTTCAACAGATTTTATTGAAAGGTGAAAATCATACAGTCTGTAATAGCAAACAGTAATGTAATTTAACATATGAATGATTGTGGCAAAAACAATAGCCAGATAAAGAGCATAGAGAGTCATAACATATACAATATCATATGCAATTTAGGGAATCTTTGGGTGGGTTCCAAAATTGGGATACAAACATGTAAGAGGCATTAACTCCATAGCTAGATGTACCCATGTAAAGGGGGATAACTGGGTGGATATGGAGCTAGGGATCCCTATGATTGCTTGGAAGAAAAACAAACAAACAAAATAAAAGTCCCAGAAAAGGGGGGGTGGTGAGCGCCAAGTTCTTGCTATGAAAGGTAGCGAGTAGGTGTTCATCAAAGTTGTGACGGTGGTATAGGAATATGTTACTCTCTTTGAAATGTCGAGTGGTTGAATAGAGTTCGATGGTAGAGAGACATTCTGAATGGGCTATTTGTGTTACGTTACATGTTCGGTTCAATCGGTGGAGGGACTTTCTGAGGAAGAAAGCGGTATTACTGGAAGTATTGGGGAAGGTCCGTAGTACGAGAAAGATAACTGTTCGAGATTTGTAAGGTCAGCCGGGGGAAACGTAGAGACCATGTATGCCTGCCATCTGTGGTAGAAACTTTATTTTTGCAGTATCATAGGAGAAGTCAGTATTGAGTCTGTCTTTGAAAAGTAGCAGTAACAGGTCTTTTTGGACTTGCAATTTTCGGGGGAACGTTGGATATCCAGTTTTTCAAGATGGCTCTCCTGGCGAGTAGAAGACAGATCAAAGACCAGTCTTTGTGAGGCGGAGTGACAATAGGGGACCAAGGTAGCAACTGAGGGTCCCAGTGACCGAAGATGAGTAACAAGGAGTCTTTGGGTAATTTCAGCAGGGTAACTTTGAAGATGTAGGAAAGGACGATGGAAATGAAGGAGCACGTCCAGAAGCGGTGTGTGCCAATGAGGGCTTGGGTTGACGACAGAGGGGGCAGCTAGAGGAGTTTTGCACTTGGCGGAGAGAAAGGGTATGTGGGCTCGATGTACAATTTTCATTCGAGTTTCCCTCCATACTTCATTGGGGAAACTAAAAATTTTTGCTTCAGCGTACATCTAAAGACTTCTTCAGACTTTGTTCTGAATTCCAGCCCTTCACAATGAAGGCTGCCCACCTACAATAGCAGTATACCTTGAAAGTGTTTTACCATCCCATGTACATGTGTGCACTCCCTTACTGAACAGTGAAGAAATAAAGTTGAATATATTGAAGGATTTGGGTTTTCATGTTATAGCTCAGTTGGTTTCTGCCAGCTTCTGGTCTGTAAAAGCTCTCATAGACCTCTTAGTCAATGGTTGTGATTTTACAAGCCTTGGGTGAGGAGTCACAATGGAAGTGGTGAGCTCTCCATGCTACAATGGAAGGATTTTAGAAGGTTTTTTTTCTCCTATCTTCCCCGGACTGTGTTTTTCATGAACTTGATATATATTCAGATTGGCTGCTCTGTTAAGACACATAACAGAACTTTTAATTGTTATAAAATAAATATGTTGTCCTTTCTCTCCATAGGTAACCAAGCTTTTCCATCCAGTGTACAGATGAGGGATAGGGATTTCAGCGTAGATCTATATAATGCCTCCAGCCAAGCTTACATCAACCTCGCTGACCTTTTCCGTGTAAATGTAAGTACTCCCTTAACACACATTTAGAGTTTCTGCACAGTTTCAGGAACTGAACATTCTATGGTCTTCAAGGACTCATCTGTACTCTAGGATAAGGTGTCATATCTGCTGGATTTATTGTATTATATGTGGCCTTCAGGAATTTCTTTACCAAACTCACAAGAAGGCATTTAGGTTATTGTGGGTCAAAAATAGGGATGCACCACTTTTTTAGTACAGGTACCGACACTTTTTCAAGTATTACCGATTACCGGTACTTTTTTTTAATGTCATGTGACAGTTTTCAAAGCACAATTTTGGAAATAAGTAATTGTTCTCTTTCACTGATGTGCGCTGATGAGGCTGCACTGATGAGGCGGCACTGATGAGGCGGCACTGATGGGGTGGCGCTGATGAGGAGGCACTAATATGCAGCACTGATAGGTGGCACTGATAGGCAGCACAGATGGGCACTGATAGGTGGCACTGATAGGCGGCACTTATGGCAAATGTTAGGTGGCACTGATGGGTGGCACTGATGGGTGGCACTGATGGGTGGCACTGATTTGGCTGTGTGTAACATAACGTGGCTGTGTGTAACAACTAACAAGCCTTACTGCGGGTCGAGTGCTGGGTGTACGGGGTGTACCAAGATGGCCATCATGGTGTTCTGACGCCTTGCCCATGGTAGATGGATGGACAGAGGCCTTCTTACCTTAGGAGGCAGATGACAAGGATCCAGAGTAGGGCTGCTGCTCCTCACAGCGACTCCTCGCTCCGGGGCCGTTGCTACTCCTCCCGGTCGAACAGGAAGTGGGTCCTGAGACCCGATTGGCCGGGAGTCCTAAGACTCCTTGGCCAATCGGGTCTCAGGATCCGCTTCCTGATTGGCCAGGAGGAGAATCAGGAAGACAACAGCAAAAATTAGTTCTATTCTATTGTCACACAACTGGGTGGGCTCAGGGCTCAGTGCTCTGCACCCCGAGCCCACCTTTTTTTGAAGCCAATGAGAGCCTCAGGCTCTAATCACGTGCTAAAAAAAAAAAAAAAAAAACAGTTGAAATCCATGCGTCCTCAATGTAGATTAGAGGCCAGGCACATGGATTGGGGGGGGAGGGGGCAGCACCCCTGCGCCCCCTATGGACGGGCCATTGGTTCCATATTGGTGCCACCCTAGTCAAAATCGAATCTGGATTGTTAGAAGTTCTTATTTAACCATTACCACTGCCTCCCAATGGCCCTTTAAGGGATCTTTCTGACAAGCTGGTAGGGGTCTCCTGACCATGTGACTGGCTGTGATAGGGATCATGTGATTAGCAGCCCTTCCTATAGCTCATGATTGTAAATAGTGACTGGGAGCTGTTGGCGACAGCTAATTCACAATGGTGGGTGTGCATTGTGTGAGTGTGTGTCAGCCCACCTCTGTTCACATATATGCATAAGGCCAGCGACCACAGGTTATTGTTGTTTATGTGAAAGCTTTTTTACTATAGTTTATTTTGCTTTGCCTATGCAACCCCAGCAGCAGACTGCTGACATCATCACTCTGTCACTCTGCTCTCTCCTCCTATCAACATGCTTCTTGCACTACTGATTGGCTCCTTGTGCTACCTCTTCCTCCCCCAGTTTGAGTTCTTCTCTATTGGAGATTGCAAGTCAAATTCTATTACTCTCATTGCTAGTATTTAAGTAAACAATATATGTTTAAAGATATATTAATAAATTCAGAACTGCATTTATTTTCTATCTGCCTGGGGTTCAACTTTAAAAAGAGGCTGAATGGTAAATTTAAAATTAATCTGTCATAAGAGAAGAACTCTCAATGCTGGCCTCCTTCTGAAAATACTAGTTGTCTGGCCGTATCCCTCTTAAGTAAGTTTGATGGACCCAAAACAAACATGTTGTAAATATTTCCAAGCTGCATATTTCTATACTTGTTGCATGTCAGTGACAGCGGTGAAGCTAAAGCTTCAACATAACAGCCAAAAATCTAGCACTCTCAAAAGTCAGCATGGGCAGCCCCCCATTACACCTTTGGACAGGTGACTAAACACATTACCTGTCCAGATGACAGGAAGTAAGAGAGGGGAAAAATTCATAAAGGGGACATAAATAGTTATAGAAACCTGGGGTCCTAGCCTTAACTCACTCTGTAAAATATTATTTTGCAACGGTCTGAATTCCCATTGTGAAAATTTCCCCAACCTACTTTTTCTGTCCGACTGTCAAATGAGCAGGAAGTGAAGGGAAATCTCCCCAAAAGGAACACAGACAACAATATTAACCCCATAGAGGTTCTAACCCTTCAATACCAAATATAAAATGCTTAAGTTAAAGTTGACCTCTCATTTAGTTGAACTTTTAATTAATTGCCTCATGTTTTCCTTTTTTTCAGCTCACCGCTTACATGAAAAGCACTCTGAATGTCACCAACTTCCAGATCATTGTAGTTGGCTTCAGGAAGGGAAGCGTGGTCGCCTACTTCACATCTCTGATAAACTCCTCCACCTCAATTAGTGTCAACGCCTTCCAGAAGGCTCTGGAGAGTGGCAAGAGCATAATTTCCAATGACGCCGTATTCACCGCCATGCAGCGTAAGTATTCATTTATTTTGCCTATACATACCACATTCATTAACCAACTCTTTTTCATCAGGCCCCACCCTAGAGGAGCCAGACACTTTGGTAGATGCTGGTTCTTAACTTTGTTAGTGCCTAAGTCTGGTTGTCTTTACATCTGCTATGGCTATGACAAGGGGCTCCTACTCGTCTAGTTGAACTTTTAATACTTTTTATAATATGATGACTGAAACATGAGGTACGGTAACATACCTGCTGTACCAAAAGAAATGGAAATCTTACCAGCCATCCACAAAAAATACGCAATATGACCCAAAGTATGGGAATTCCGCTCCAAATTATTGAGGTCAGATGTTTCCAATGAAGGGTTCTGTTAATACCACAGCATACAAAGACATTTCAGATGATTGTGGCAATAATTTGGGGAAGGACCTTTTCTGTTCCAACGTGACTAGTCTATGCCTCTGTGTACAAGGCCAGCTGAGAGCTGAATAAAGAGATAGTTTGATGAGTTAGGTGTGGATGAACTCAAGTGGCCTGCACAGAGCCTTGACTTGAACACCTTTGGGATGAATTAGAATGACAATTTTGAAGCAGGTCATTCAGGTCCCACAGACGCACTTCGAAATCCTGTGGAAAGCCTTCCCAGAAGAATGGTGCTATTACGGTTGCAAAAGTGGGGGAAACGTCATTTTAATGTCCATGGTTTTTGAATGGAATGCCCAACAAGCTCATATACAGTAGGTGAAATGGTCAGATGTCCAAAAGCTTTTGACCTTATAGTGTATAAGACACTTGAGGGTTTACTGAGCCAACCAAATTCTACCTATAAAGAAAAAATCACTTTTGTTGGCACCTCAAGTTGTTATCCCTACAACAATCCTACAGTCTTAGGGATAGAGTAGACCAGCCTTTCTCAACCTTTTTACCATGGAGGAAACCTTCAAATAAGTTTCAGATCTCAGGGAACCCTTGGCAAGATGGATAAATGCCCCTTACATTGGTGGTGGTTGAGCCACAGCTCAAGGAACCCCTAGCCAACCCTAGAGGAACCCAATGGTTTCATTGAACCCTGGTGGAAAATGGCTGACATAGACTGAAGTAATTTCGCTTGGCAACATGTTTTTGAATGTTGGGAGAAATACTACACAAAAATGATGGAAATTGAGCTTTCACCCCTTATAATACAAGGTACTACTTCAAAGCATCAAACAAGCCTGACTAAGTATATGCCTGTGTTAATGAGCTTTGAGTTTTTGTCAATAGGCAAATTCAGTGTGCTTTTAGGTGCCTTAAACTTGCATTTGAAATCCGTTGATACTCTTTTGAGATCATTCAAGAATAATTCAGTGGGGTTCATTGGTTAAAATGCCCCTTACATTGGTGGTGGAAGGTGGAAAAAAATTTCCGCCCTTACAGGTGGCATCCTTGCAGTCATTCTGTTGGCTCTGCCAGGTATCGTTGTGCCTGGAACTATGTATCATTAGATGGAAGGTCAGTTAGCCACAGCTCAAGGAACCCCTAGCCAACCCTGGAGGAACCAAAGGGTTCTATTGAACCTTGGTGGAAAATGGTTGACATAGACTGAAGTAATTTAACTTGGCAACATGCTTTTGGATTTTGGAAGAAATCCAACACAAAAATTATGGGAAGGATACAATACTACTTCATAGCATAAAACAAGCTTAATTAAGTATAGGCCTGTGTTTATGAGCTTTGTGTTTTCGTCGATGGGTAAATGCAGTGTGCTTTTAGGTGCCTTCAGCTTGCATTTGAAATCCATTGAGACTCTTTTAAGAATATTTAAGGTTCATTGATAAGTGCTGTTGACCTCTTTCCAAGGAGGCCTTGAGCTGCCTATGTATTCCAATTGACTTGTATGGAGGTGGAAGCAGTTCTGATATGATCAGAAACCTGTCAACACCCTAAAATGTACAGCTGCCACAATTGATAGACATGTGATTTTAAATGTCCCCTTTAATAATTTTCTTTTTTTTTTTGTTTGCAGCAATAATCACAAACGGCACAACCCCCACCCCAGTAGACAGCAACTGGCGGACTGCCACCATTGTGGTTGCTGTCCTTCTGGGGGCACTGCTGCTAATAGTGGTCATTCTGGCCGCCGTGTGGATCTACACCAAGAACAGAATGGGCTCATTCTCCCCAAAGGACATCATATGGTCCACTTATAGGACCCTATAGAGACCCTTTAGCCTGTGGACTTCCGTTGTCTTCCAGTATATGGACTAAGCATGAAAATGGACTTCATCGCTTCTGCTGCCTGTGGGATGTGCTGCTCACTATTAACACTGTGCGAACTGTAAAATATACATACTGTATGTCTGTATGGAGCATAAATGGCCAGTTGTGATGAACAGGCTTATCCAGTAGTTGCTTAGTGCAATGCCCCTAGTAACTAGTTGGATTTAACATCACTGAAATATGAATTCTGGTTACTATGGGTTGCTACCCTTTTTCAATTGTTGATTGGCTTATTAAATAAGAGTAACAGGGTGTTGATCACTCTGATTTTCCTCTAATCATAGCGCACTGCCATTGTGTCATTAGGTGTGTTATATACAGCACAGACTGTATACATATATACACAGCAAGAAAGCAATTCAAAGAAGATTTTTCTATGCGTTTCCGTTAAAGGGCTTGTGCAAACCCAACGCTCAACAGATGGCAAGGGCTTAATACTATTAGTACCGTTATATTAAGTCTGCCACGTTTACAAAAACACACATTATTTTATATAAAGCAGATTTCTGCAGTATAAAATAATAAAAATTACATTAGCAGTTTTAGATATATAATCAATTATTAGAACATACTTAATGACCTTGCTACAGTCCTGTTGCCCATAAAAATACAAAATAACAAAGGGAGGGAGAGAAGAGGGTACAACATTTTATAGGTAACGGAGCTTATTGCAATCCCTTAAAAAAATTAAAAAATGTCACTGCTAGGTCATGAATAATCCCGAAACGTGTCTAATATGTGTATTTGCTATGATTGCCAGCTCCATCTAGTGGCCATAATAGGGTATTTTTCTGAACTACTTAAATAAAAATAAAAAAAGTGCATTATGGCCACTAGATGGAGCTGACGATCGTATGAATTTTTCTTTATAAACAGACCCCTTATGTGTTTGCAAAAAAAACGATTTTATTTAGCAATATACTTGAAGGATGGTTACGGGATTGCAGCGAATCAGAAGATATGTAAAAGGTGATAACGATAAGGGTTCAAATATATTTGCACTGAACAAAAGAGCGCTTTATTATTTTATTTACTTTAACGTGGTAATTTTTTTATGTGCAGAGAATCTTAATTTTATTTATAAAGTGCCAATACTTGGGTGAGGGGCTAATCTTTACAGCTGAGGGGTACCATGCTATTATAATTCTATTATAAAGAGAATAAGGGCCACCTATTAAAAGATGGCTGCTATAAATGCTGTGTCAGGACCAGATATGGGATCTATGGTTCCAGAGCTTTGAGTACCCCTCAGCAGAAGGGTTCCCCTTCAAGTTTAAAGCCCCTATACATGGGCCTATAGCTTTTATACAAATAACTTTGGCGCTGGGTATAGCCAAATGTAATCCCCAGGCCTATTAGCATTTAGCAACATGAACAAATACTGTTGTTGCTTGTTTACATGATAATATATGTTAAATAAATTATATTGAGTATATGTTTATTTTGTTTATACTGTATAATAAGAAGAATTTATATGACATAGGTCTGTATGTAATTTGTATACGGATTAAAGAATATAACTATTAAATGACAATTTTATATTTATTATGATGCTATTTAAGCTAAAGGCAATAAACAAATTATTTTATTAATGGATGACTTATATTTGCGTAATATCTATCTATCTATCTATCTATCTATCTATCTATCTATCTATCTATCTATCTATCTATCTATCTATCTATCTATCTATCTATCTATCTATCTATCTATCATACCTCTGAGCATGACCCCTTGGTTCCACCCCCTCCCAGTGCTGCCCCTTTTAGAGAAAACAGAACCTAATAAGTAATTTGTATGAAATTTGTTAATGATAACAAGAAAAGCAGGAAAATAGATCCCTTTCAGCCAGTAACAATAGATCCCCTGCAACACAATACCCCCACAACAACTATAGATCCACCCAGGAACAATAGAACCCCCGTCAGCAACAATAGAACACCAGCAGCCAGGAACAATAGAACCTTCCCTTAACAGATCCCTCTCAGCAACAATTGCCCCCCTCCCAGCAAAATAAGACCCCCCCCCCCCTCCCTCAACAATAGATACTTCCAGCAACAATAAATCCCCCAGCAGCCAGCATCATTAGACCCTCCAGCAAACCCCAGCACCCTTTGTCATTATATAGATTTAATGCTGGAGGTGCCAGGACTGTTTCACCGCAATCTCCATGAAGAAGCCCTGCATCTATCTGTCTATCTATTATCTATCCATTGATACATGCAGATCCCCAGAGCAAAGTTTTGATCTCTGCGAAGAGTGTTCCAGAACCTCTCTCTGCAGCACCTAGCACTATCAGCAGTGCTGTGCAATCTGTTAGCACTATATACTTCCCGTATAATAATAATTATAATATCATGGCAATAAAAACATTGATGGCTAGAGCCTGATCTAAGGGGGTGCTGTTGTAGGCTGCGGTGCTAGAGTGGGCTTCCCCCCCAGATTTTAGTTGTGCCCCCAATATCTCTGATGGGGACACCTGATGTAAGGGGGCACTCTGATGGAGAGACCTGATGTAAGGGGGCACTCTGGTGGGGACACCTGATTTAAGGGGGCACTCTGATGGGGATCCCTGATATAAGGGAGCACTCAGATGGAGAGACCTGATGTAAGGGGGCACTCTGGTGGGGACACCTGATGTAAGGGGGCACTCTGATGGGGATCCCTGATATAAGGGAGCACTCTGATGGGGACACCTGATATAAGGGGGCACTCTGGTGGGGACACCTGATGCAAGAGGGCATTCTGATGGGGACCCTGGTGTAAGGGGGCACTCTGGTGGGGACACCTGATGTAAGGGGGCACTCTGATGGGGATCCCTGATATAAGGGAGCACTCTGATGGGGACACCTGATATAAGGGGGCACTCTGGTGGGGACACCTGATGTAAGAGGGCATTCTGATGGGGACCCTGATGTAAGGGGGCACTCTGGTGAGGACCCTGATGTAAGGGGGCACTCTGGTGATGACCTCTGATGAGCACTCATAATGTAAGGCAGGACTCTGATATGGACACCTGATATAAAAGGGCACAGGTTCTGTTTAATCACCCTAATGCATACTAGTGTTTCCCAGGTCATGATGTATGACAGACTGTTAGTGACTTCCACACAGTGTTGACATTGTGCCTCAGTGACTTTTTTTTCTGCATCCAGAACATCTGGCCCTGCTGTTGGTTCTGACTAGCCCTGTTGGTGGCAAATAACATGAAAAAAAGAGAGAGCAAGCTAAACGTAGTTTAACAGTTTTCACCCCTTGTAGGACCCTACTGTAGCTCGCCTGTTAGGGTTGAGCGGCAGTCCTTAGTTTGGCCACTAGGGCCCGACCCCCTTCCCCGTACAAGTAGGCACAATTTAAGTGGGGAGTTGGTGGTAGTGGTGGTGGAGTAATAGACAGAAGACAGAGAAGGCAGGTATTCCTGATGTAGGCCCTCTTGGGAATCCAAGGGCCTCACCAGCAGAGACCATGTAGTACACTTGACTACGTCTTTCCCCTCTCAGGAACGCCAGAATTCTCTTTAGCCCTGAGTGACCCAGACCAGAAGAGCTGAAAGACTATTTGTTAAAGACTGTTGCAGAGTTGGTAAAGGATGGAAATTTATGCAACTAAGAAATGGTTCCTATGTGTTCATCCAAACTATGTTATGACCTTCATGAATCCATGAAGAGTTTACTGTATGAGCAGTTAAATTGTGTTATGCCAGATCACAGTCAGGAAAGCAAAAAAGAAGAAGAACATTGAGTCAGTCTTTTTCTTGCAAATTAAGGTGGCTTGCCTATACCTGAGGATCCTTGTATGGAACTTAGCTCAGTGAGTGCCCAGGTGAGATGCGTCAGCCAACGTGTTGGTAGTTACAGATCCCCTGTCTGCACCATGTACCCAGTAACCCAAAGGCCCTGAGGACAGGTGGTTGTCTTGACCCTGGAGGGATCAGGTTGGCAACCACAAGAGGTTGGACCGCGTTAGCTATGTGAATCTTGTGGACTCCTTGATAGACCCATATGTTGTAATTAAAAGCTAGTGCTTGGGATGCAGGTCTTTGAATTCCCCAACAGAGAAGTTTCTTAGCATCTAGAAAGTGAACTGGCTTATCAACCACCACTAGGGAGCGATATACCCTGCCCCCCAATAATAGCTGAAAGAAAGGAAATTGGAGTAATAAGAAAGTGGCAGCCGTCCATCAATTAACAATCACAAACAACTCCTTTAAAGTATTCCTATCATGTAAGGACGCTGTATCAAGACATGTGCACAATAAAAAAAAATTGTTTAGTTTTGTTTCTGTTAGTTTCCGTTGATTCGTAACGATTCGTAATTTCGTAAGACGTGGGTTTTCGTATTCGGACTCGTTCGTATTTTCGTAAGTTATTTTTTTGTTGATTTGTATTTCCGTTAGTCAAATTTTCGTTGATTCGAAATTCGTATTTTCGTTATATTTCGTATTCGGACGCATTCGTATTTTCGGAAGAGCTATAATTTCGTTGATTTGAAATAATTCGTATTTCCGTATTTTCGTAGATTTAATTACATTCGTACTTTCGTGAGATTGACTGACTCATTTATTCGTACTTTCGTAACATTGTTTTCGTAGATTCGGAATCGGAGCATAATTCATAATTTTACGTAATGTGTACGCTATTTATATGTTTAAGAAACAAAGAATTTCTCTCTCACAAGTCAGAACTTAACTCAAAAATCCACCAAAACAGTCCCACCGACCCAACCACACCCTATCTGGACTCTGGATGGCATATTTCAGAATCAGAACTAACATTCGTTTTTTCGAATTCTCGATCAGCAGAATTTTCATTATTTCGTATTTTCGTTGTTTTGATTTCCTTTTTTCCGAATATTCGTAATTTCGATTTTTCGTTCATTTTGATTTTCATTATTCTGAATCTTTGTTCGGTATTTTCGTTGTTTCTGTTTTTGTTTTTCGGATTTTCATTCTTTCGTAGTTTCGTTGTTTCTAATTTAATTATTTCGTATTTTCATTGTTTTCCATATTCGTTCTTTTCGATAGTTCGTTTTTCGTTAGAATTTTTATTAAACCATTCGTTCATTCGTACGATAACGAATTAATGAATATAACAAATTTTAACGGAAAACAAATTCGTAACTAAACGAATTGCACATGTCTAGCTGTATCCACAGGTCAGCAATTGTTTGTACTTATAGGATTTAACCAATGTAATAATCTCCCATTCCTATAAAAGTACAACTACCAGCATTGCAGAACTAGTATATCCTCAACTGCCAACCCATGGGATGCTTAACTCACTCCCTGTCTGAACCCAGGGACAGAAATCCCGGATAAGCAGCACACACCCCCCTCCCCCAGGGGACCAAGCATACTCTTCTAATGTGTATCCCCAAAAATAAGACCTACCCGAAAATAAGACCTAGCTTTATTTTCCAGAATGGCTGCAATATAAGCCCTACCCCGAAAATAAGCCCTAGTTTAACCAGCTGAGATCCGCGCTATAGCCAAATGACGGCTACAGCGCGGATCTGTTGTGCCGGGAGCACGTCATATGACGTCCTCCCCTTCTGTGCACTCCAGGGAGCGCGCGCGCGCGCTCTCGCCGTGTCACTGGGCACCCGATGCGCGTGCCCAGCGGCCGCGATGTCCGCTGGGCACCCGCGATTGCCCGGTAACACAGCGGGACCGTGGATCTGTGTGTGTAAACACACAGATCAACGGTCCTGTCAGAGGAGAGGAGCCGATGGTGTGTTCTCTGTACAGAGACACACCGATCGGTCTCCTCCCCTTGTGAGTCCCCTCCCCCCACAGTAAGAAACACTAACAGGGAACATAATTAACCCCTCCCCGCCCCCTAGAGGTTAACCCCTTCACTGCCAGTGTCATTTATACAGCAATCAATGCATTTAAATAGCATTGATTGCTGTATAAATGACAACGGTGCCAAAAATGTGTCAAAAATGTCCGATGTGTCCGCCATGTCCGCCATAATGTCGCAGTCACAATAAAAAATCGCTGATCGCCGCCATTACTAGTAAAAAAAAAAATATTAATAAAAATGCTATAAAACTATCCCCTATTTTGTAAATGCTATAACTTTTGCGCAAACTAATCAATAATCGCTAATTGCGATTTTTTTTTTTTACCAAAAATATGTAGAATACGTTTCGGCCTAAACTGAGGAAAAAAAGTTTTTTTATATATTTTTTGGGGATATTTATTATAGCAAAAAGTAAAAAATATTGTTTTTTTTTTTTAAATTTGTCGCTCTTCTTTTGTTTATTGCGCAAAAAATAAAAAACGCAGAGGTGATCAAATACCACCAAAAGAAAGCTCTATTTGTGGGAAAAAAATGATAACAATTTCATTTGGGTACAGTGTCGTATGACCGCGCAATTGTCATTCCAAGTGCGTCAGCGCCAAAAGCTGAAAATTGGTCTGGTCACGAGGGGGGTTTAAGTGCAAAGTAATCAGGTGGTTAAAATGTAGCTTGCTATGGCCGCTGCTCTGTGTGTCCATTCAGACACGGAGCCATGGCTCGGCCCGCCACCTCTCTCTCCTTATTGGCTCACTGACTTTGATTGACAGCAGCGGGAGCCAATGGTGCCCGCTGCTGCTGTCTCAGCCTGTGAGGAGGGGGAGTTCCGTACAGCTGAGACTTCTGTGCAGCATCACTGGATTGAGATGGGGCTCAGGTAAGTATTAGGGGGGCTAAGGGAGGCTGCTACACACAGAAGGTTTTTTTTTTTTTGTCTTAATGGATAGAATGCATTAAGATTAAAAACCTTCTGACTTTAGAACCCCTTTCAGCTTTGAGAACCAGATATTTTCTGGCACTATTTGTTTACATGTAACAATCAGTATTTTTTGCTCGAAAATATCTTGAACCCCCAAACATTCTATATTTTTTAAAGCAGAGAACCTAGAGAATAAAATGGTGGGTTTTACAATGGGCTTTATGCTGGGCTCTATGATAAGTCGGCTGAAGATCAGGTCTTTGCTGGGCTCTATGATAAGTCGACAGAAGATCAGGTCTTTGCTGGGCTCTATGATCAGTTGGTGAAAGATCAGGTCTTTGCTGGGCTCTATGATCAGTCGGAGGAACATCAGGTCTTTGATGGACTCTATGATAAGTCGGCAGAAGATCAGGTCTTTGATGGACTCTATGATCAGTCGGCGGAAGATCAGGTATTTGCTGCACTCTCTGATCAGTCAGCGGAAGATCAGGTCTTTGCTTGACTCTATGATCAATCAGCAGAAGATCAGGTATTTGCTGGACTCTATGATCAGTCAGCGGAAGATCAGGTATTTGCTGGACTCTATGATCAGTGGGCGAAAGATCAGGTCTTTGCTGGGCTCTATGATCATTCGGTGGAACATCAGGTCTTTGCTGGGCTCTATGATAAGTCGGCAGAAGATCAGGTTTTTGCTTGACTCTATGATCAGTCAGCGGAAGATCAGGTATTTGCTGGACTCTATGATCAGTCAGCGGAAGATCAGGTATTTGCTGGACTCTATGATCAGTCGGAGGAACATCAGGTCTTTGCTGGACTCTATGATCAGTCGGCGAAAGATCAGGTCTTTCCTGGGCTCTATGATCATTCGGTGGAACATCAGGTCTTTGCTGGGCTCTATGATAAGTCGGCAGAAGATCAGGTATTTGCTGGGCTCTATGATCAGTCAGCGGAAGATCAGGTCTTTGCTGGGCTCTATGATCAGTCGGCAGAAGCACCAGCTGGTCAATCGGTATTCCAGGAGGGAAGGGAGATCCCGGTACAGCTGCGGAAGGCGGCAGGAGGGAGGGGGGCGTCCTCTCCTCCTGCTTGTAAAAGCAATTCAGCGGCTAGTTAGACTGACGGCTCTAAAAAATTGATTTTGCACACTTCAGTTTTAGTAAATCCCCCCCCCCCCCCCAACCTCTCTAGTGGTTTCCCGTCTATTTTAAATATGAGCCCACCGTTCCATCCCATGGTGCCCCTCTTCTGGCAGGATGGTATCATCCATGATTGTAGTAAATAGTTCTGTGGTACATAATAAATTAAAAAAAAATAACTAAGATCAGAAATATATTCTTTTTATTGGTACTCAAGAAAATTGTAGTGTGGACAGAATGTAAGAAATGATTTGTCCACCAGGTGTCACTGTTTCCCTCCATTGGCGCCATCGTTGGGCGGATAAAATTGCTTTTGAATGTGTAAATCTGAATTACTCATCTGGAACCCACATTAAAGGTACAGGCGACTCTTCTATAACTGACTTTGTGGCACAGAATAAACCTAGTATTTGTAGTACAGTATCCACTAAAAAAATGATTTATTGGTGCATCAGAATATCCGGTTTGTGACGTCCCCTCCAGCTGCATTGTATGTGAATGTGAACCTCATCATAGGTACATTAGCATAGCTGCCAACATTTATAAAAAAAAATGTGTTTGCTGTGCAGCCAGCAAGCCATTGTAAGCAGAGAAAGTAGTTTAATTGGGGGCGGGGCATTCGTCTAAAGGGGGCGTGGTTATCGTGGATTTATGTGAGTGCACATTTGGCTGCCTTATTAAAGTTGTTTTAATACTGCATTGAGTGGCACCCCTAGTGTTTTTCTACTGTAATTTAATTTTAAAATACTGTCTATACAGAAATATGAGACTCTGTCACCCAGCTTATTATAATTTACAACATACAACATAGCACATACAGTGCAGGGGTCAGGAGTACAACATACAACATGGCATATACAGTGAAGGGGTCAGGAGTACAATGTACAACATAGCATATACAGTGCGGGGGTCAGGAGTACAATGTACAACATAGCATATACAGTGCAGGGGGCAGGAGTATAACATACAACATAGCGTATACAGTGCGGGGGTCAGGAGTACAATGTACAACATAGCATATACAGTGCAGGGGGTCAGGAGTACAATGTACAACATAGCATATACAGTGCAGGGGGCAGGAGTATAACATACAACATAGCATATACAGTGCAGGGGTCAGGAGTACAACATACAACATAGCATATAAATTTGCAGGGGTTAGGAGTACAACATACAACATAGCATATACAGTGCAGGGGTCAGGAGTACAACGTACAACATAGCATATACAGTGCAGGGGACAGGAGTACAACATACAACTTGTATTTACAGTGCAGGGGTCAGGAATACAATATACAACATAGCATATACAGTGCAGGGGTCAGGAGTACAACATACAATATAGCATATACAGTGCAGGGGTCAGGAGTACAACATAGCATATACAGTGCAGGGGACAGGAGTACAACATACAACTTGTATTTACAGTGCAGGGGTCAGGAATACAACATACAACATAGTATATACAGTGCAGGGGTCAGGAGTACAACATAGCATATACAGTGCAGGGGTCAGGAGTACAACATAGCATATACAGTGCAGGGGTCAGGAGTACAACATACAACATGGCATATACAGTGCATGGGTCAGGAGTACAAAGTATAATATAGCATATACAGTGCAGGGGTCAGGAGTACAATGTACAACATAGGATTTACAGTGCAGGGGTCAGGAGTACAACATACAACATAGCATAAACAGTGTAGGGGTCAGGAGTACAACATAGCATTTACAGTACAGGGGGCAGGAGTACAACATAGTATATACAGTGCAAGGGGCAGGAGTATAACATAGCATATACAGTGCAGGGGTCAGGAGTACAATGTACAACATAGCATTTACAGTGCAGAGGACAGGAGTACAACATACAACATAGCATATACAGTGCAGGGGTCAGGAGTACAGCATACAACATAGCATATACAGTGCAAGGGTCAGGAGTACAACATACAGCATAGCATATACAGTGCAGCGGTCAGGAGTACAGCATGCCATATACAGTGCAGGGAACAGGGGTACAGCATACAGAATGGCATATACAGTGCAGGGGTCAGGAGTACAACATAGCATATACAGTGCAGGGGTCAGGAGTACAACCTACAACATGGCATATATAGTGCAGGGGTCAGGAATACAACATACAAAATAGCTTATACAGTGCAGGGGTCAGGAGTGCAATGTACAACATAGCATATACTGTGCAGGGGTCAGGAGTACAATATACAACATAGCTTATACAGTGCAGGGGTCAGGAGTATAACATACAACATAGAATTGACAGTGCAGGAGTACAATGTAGGAGTACAACATAGCATATACAGTGCAGGGGTCAGGAGTGCAATGTACAACATAGCATATACTGTGCAGGGGTCAGGAGTACAACATAGCATATACAGTGCAGGGGTCAGGAGCACAACATACAACAGAGCATATACAGTGCAGGGGTCAGGAGCACAACATACAACAGAGCATATATAGTTGTATGTATATGCTGTATACCCGCTACAGATCGCAGCTGCAGTGCATTTTGGATCTGATGTGAACAGTCACTAAAGAAAAAACAAGACAAGAGTTTATCAGCATGGCATATCTTGCCTTGGGAATCTTTGCCCACTCCTCCTTGAAAAAGTGCTCCAAATCTGTCAGATTATAAGGGCATCTCCTGTGCACAATTCAATTGGATTCAGGTCTGGGCTCAGAATGGGCCATTCCAAAACTTTGATCTTCATCTGGTGAATACATTTTTTGTTGATACGGAGGTATGCTTTGGGTTGTTGTTGTTGTACTAAAGGTGAAACTTATCTTCATTTACAGCTTTTTAGCAGTGGCCTGAAGGTTTGTGCCAAAACTGACTGAAATGTGGAACTGTTCATAAGTCACTCCACCTTGACTAAGACCCCTGTTCCATCTGAAGATAAAAAGCCCCAAAGCACAATGCTTCAACCATGTCAGAAACCATGAAATCAGGCTGAGACGAATAGTCAGATAAGCCAAACGTCAGGGATCAATGTAGTGGAACAGCAAGCAGGGTCTGGAGCCAGAAGGGATGTCAGCAAAGCAAGTCTTGAACAGGATCGCAGGAGATAGTTTCTGTGATGTTGACCAAGGCGAAGGCAGAGAACCTCTGGACTGGACGGCTTAAGTAGGCAGGACTGACGAGCTGGATATCATGAACAGGTGAGTAACTGTGGAGAGATAGGAGGTGGCAATTAGCCGACAGCTGAGCGGCCAGTTCAGAGAAGGAAGGGCTGAGCCCAGCCCTGACACACCACCATGCTTCACTGTGGGTGTGGTGGCTTTTTTTGGCAATGCACAGTTTTGATTTTGCATCAAACATACTTTTTGGAAATATGGACAAAAAGCTCCATCTTGTTTTTCTTTAGCTCATAACACATTATCCCACATGCTTTTGGCAGACTTGATGTAGGTTTTTGCTAAATATTGCCAGACTTGGGTGTTTTTCTGATGAGACCAAGACTAGGGTGTCTGTGTGGGGAGGCAGTGTGGATAGTGTGGGTATGGGTGAGCGGCATCTTGGCTCTCTCCCTATCACCATCTCTTTTACTGCTTCCTCTTCCCAGTGATTCTCCAGAACCAAACCAGGCTTCGTCTCCTGAGAAAGCACTGTCCCACCCCCCTCACCCCAAACAAGCATAGATTGGGCACTTTGTTGAATTGCCTTGGCATTGGGGAAGGATTTGCATATGAAGGACCCACCAGGAGGATTTTCATATGAATAAACATAACAGGCATAAGCGTCGCCAGGGGGTGGCTATCGAGGCTGGAGCCCCGAATCTGGAGCCCCGAGTCTCAGCTGGTCAGGCGCAGACGCGCGCAGCATTGGAGGTGGAGTAGAGAGACGAGAGGGCGCACGACCAGAGATGAAATTAACCCTCTCCGCCCGCCCGTCACAAGTCAGGGATCAATGTAGTGGAACAGCAAGCAGGATCTGAAAGCCAGAAGGGAAGTCAGCAAAGCAAGTCTTTTTAAACAGGAGCATAGGAGATAGTCTCTGTGATGTTGACCAAGGCGAAGGCAAAGATCCTCTGGACTAGACAGCTTAAAGTGGTGTTTCCCCCAAAAGTACAACTTTATTTCTTTTTGCATTAAATCTCCTATTAAAAAATAATTGGATAAAAAAAAAATTCACTTACCTATTTCTCCCTGTTGCTAGGTGGTCCCACGAAATCTGCCTCTTCCATAGCCCGGGCTAAAAACTTCACTTCCCCTCGGCAGTCAGTCATCTGGGACACGTGACAGGTCCCAGATGACTGAGCGGCGTATCACGGCGTGCGGCGCCGCTCGCGCATGCGCAGTGAGTGCCCGGCTCTAAGGCCACAGCCGGGTGCCCACAGTAACTCCGCCAGCGGAGCGGGGAACGAGGGGGGGCTTCGTTCCCCCGCATCACTGAACCCTGGGACAGGTAAGAAAACCTGGGACAGGTAAGTGTCTCCGATTCTTAAAAGTCAGCAGCTGCAGTATTTATAGCTGCTGACTTTTAAAAAAATTTTTTTAAGGGGCACCCCACTTTAAAGCGGAGCTCCGTCCATTAAAAATCGGACACTTACCTGTCCCAGGTTCCAGCGATGCGGGGGAACGAGGCCCCCCCCCTCGTTCCCCGAGCCGCTCGCGGCGCCGGCATTCCTAATGTGGGAACCTGGCTGTGGCTTCACAGCCGGGCACCCACTGCGCATGCGCGAGCGGCGCCGTGCGCCGTGATTTGACGCTCAGTCATCTGGGACACGTGACAGGTCCCAGATGACTGTGCGGCGCCAAGGGGGAAGTGACGTTTAGCCCGGGCACTGAAGGAGGCAGACCACGAGGGACCCCCTAGCAACAGGCATTTGGAGGTGAGTAAAAAAAAATTTTTTTTCCAATTATTTTTATTTTTTTTATGATTTTTAAGCCCCTTTTTTTTTTTGACCGCAACCCCTTAAGTAGGCAGGACTGGCGAGCAGGATCATCAACAGCTGAGTAACTGTGGAGAGAGATGGGAGCTGGCAATTAGCTGACAGCTAAGCGGCCAGCTCAGAGAAGGAAGGGCCCTGACACAGATCTGGTATCAGGGTCTTGCAGTCCCTCTACATCAGATCTCCTACTGGAGGGCTGGGGGGAGGGACGGCACGAGGAGCCAATCAGTTGTGCTGCAATGCAAGGAAAATGCTGATAGGAGAGGAGAGCCGAGTGATAGAGATGAGCTCATCGGTCTGTTGCTTTTATTTTTACTGTCTAATCACTTACAGGGGGAGGGACAAGACCTGTAATTATTACCGAACTGCGGCGGAGAAAAAAAACAGGTCTTCTACTCTGGATGTGCTGTGTGGCATAGCTGGGTAAATCTCAGGACTAGATGGACAGAAATGCAAGCCCTATGCAGGCAGCATTACAGAACCATTTCTCCCTTTGCCTCCCCTCTTCCAGGTTTGCAGACACTTTCTTTAACACAAAGTTTTGCTAACAGTGCTTAATGCAAATGATATTCCACAGCACACAAATGGAAGATGACGCACTCTTAAGTGTTTGGGCGATCAGACGGGTAAAAATAGAAGCTGAGAGGGAAAACAATTGCTCTGCTAACAGCGAACTGGGGCAGCGGATCTCCTCGCATTTAGATCTCATCAACAGACAAGAACGAGATTTAAAAAAAAACAAGATTTACAAAGAATTTGTCTCAGAGCTGGAAGACCGAGGATTCTTGTGTGTAAAAGAATAAAATTAAGCTGGATATGCACCACTAGTGGATTTTTAAAGGAACATTCATATGAATATTTGTATAAAAATTATTTATATATCCAATAACTGGACAAATGTCATTCCAAATTACTTCAAAATTGCATTCGCTTTTACTATTTGATTTTGGAATGAATGTACTTTCCTGAATAAAAACCACATGCAGGAAATTCATTCATTTACATCCCACGCCTTTGAATTTTCTCATTATGCCACGTACACGCGATCTGACTTTTCGGCCGGACTATCCGGCGGACTCAGTCCAGCGGACAATTCGCCGTACTTTCCAGTGGAGGTCCGCTGGACTTTCCGAACGTGCGGACTTGCCCACACACGCCCGGACTTTTCCGGCGGACAATCCGCCGGAGTTTTGGCGGGGGTCCGCCGGACTTTTACACATAGTAAAGTCCATTAATTTAGATAGTGACTCCAGGTAGACGGGACTTGCGAAGGAAGTCAATAACGCCGCCTCGATCGGCGAGATTGACACCTCGCTAGCCCCGTCACCTGGAATGGATTTAAAGGGGAATCCATACGCCGAAAAAACGGCGTGGGGGTCCCCCCCATATCCATATCAGACCCTTATCTGAGCACGCAGCTTGGCCGGTCAGGAAAAGGGGGTGGGGACGAGCGAGCGCCCCCCCCCCCCTCCTGAGCCGTACCAGGCCGCGTGCCCTCAACATGGGGGGGGTGCTTTGGCAAAGGGGGGCCCTGCGGCCCCCCCATCCCAAAGCACCTTGTCCCCATGTTGATGAGGACAAGGGCCTCTTCCCGACAACCCTGGCCGTTGGTTAACGGGGTCTGGGGGCAGGGGGCTTATCGGAATCCGGGAGCCCCCTTTAATAAGGTGGCCCCCAGATTCCAGCCCACCACTCTATGTGAATGAATATGGGGTACGATGTACCCCTACCCATTCACCTGGTGAAAAAAGTGTAAATAAAAAAACACAACACAAGTTTTTAAAATACTTTATTACACAGCTCCGGGGGGTCTTCTTCCGTCTTGGGGGGTCTTCTCGCCGGACTCCTCCGCTATCTTCTGCTAGCTCTTTTACTAGCGGAGGAGCCTGGCTTTTTCCTTCGTCGTCGCCGCTGTCTGGGGGTCTTGTTCCGACTTCGGGGGTCTTGTCCCGCTCTTCGGTTCTTCTTGCCGGGCCTCCGCTTTCTTCTTCCAGCTCTTTTACTAGCGTTGGCCTGGTCTTCTGTCGCTGTCGAGTTGGACTGAAACCCGGACAAATGATTCAAAACCTGGACTGTCCGGGTGAATCCTGGATAGGTGGCAACCCTAGGGCAGGCGTGGGTGCCACCGGCAGCACGCTCCCGCTGTGATTATTCGGTACAGAGGGAGAATGTCGATCTGTCTATGTAAATGAGACAGAGCGCCGTTCTGTTAGTACAAAAGGCATGGTTCCTGTTTCTCTGCAAAGCAGGGACACTGATCCATGCCTTCCCCTAGTAAAAGCACCTACCACACAATAAGAAACCTATAAAGTTAACCCTTTGCTTGCCCCTGATGTTAAAGTGGAGTTGCCCCCCAAAAAAAAAAATCATGTTCCTAAAAAAAAACATTTGGAAATTTTTTTTTAACTCACCTCTAAATGGCTGTTGCTAGGGGGTCCCTCGTAGTCTGCCTCCTTCAGTGCCCGGGCTAGTGACATCACTTCCCCTCGGTGTAGGAAGGACTCAGCTCTGTCCCCTCCCTCCTGTCAATCATCTGGGATAAGTGACAGGTCCCAGATGATTGCGCGGCCACTCACGACGTACGGTGCCGCTCGCGCTTGCCAGGCGCTCAAAGTTACAATGCCGGTGCCGGCGAACGGAGGGGGGACGAGCGGGGCTTCGATTCCCCCACATCGCTGGACCCTGGAACAGGTAAGTGTTCAGCAGCTGCTGTATTTGTAGCTGCTGACTTTTAATTATTTTTTTTTAAATGGGCACACCACTTTAACTCCTTCCCTGCCATTGTCATTAGTACACTGTATTAGTTTTACTGGTTCCCCAAAAAAATTCAAAAGTGTCAGTAAGGCAGGCCATACATGATACATTGGTCGAATTTCGGAAAGATTTTCTTTAGAAAATCTTATCTTAAGCAGGCCACATGGTCGAATTTCAAAAAATTTTCTTTTCAAAATCAGAAAGTTCGTTTTTTTTTGTGATGCGATGGTGCCACCATTGACTTTCGAAATTCGGCCGACCAAGCCTTCAATTTCACCTCATGTTGCTACAGAAAATAATTTTTCGTGGCTGGGAATCTTCTTTTCTCTCTGTAAATTTTATTTTCTTGCACAAATGCGCATTTTTTTTTCTTATGACATTTCTCGCACGATTCTCCCATTATTGATTCGAAAATCGTTAGTTTTTCAAAAAATTTCCAACATGTTCGATTCCTCAAATTTGATTGCTGCACGAAAAATCGGCCGTTGCTGCAGCCTACTAATGGTGCAAAATTCGTACGAAAATTCTTAGATACGATTTTCAAAAGAAAATTCTTTCGATATTCGAACCGTGTATGGCCGGCATAAGAATTTTTGTTCGTATTTTGCACCATTAGTGGGCTGCAGCAACAGACCATTTTCGTGCGGCAATCAAATTTGAGTACTCGGACATGTTGATTCTTTAACCACATGCCGACCGGCGCACGACGATATACGTCGACAGAATGGCACGTACAGGCAGGAGGGCGTATATATACGTCCCTCCTTTCGCCTGTCCGTGCCATCGGGAGCGCGCCGGGAGCGGCGCGCTCCCGCGCCGGTCGGGACCCCCGTGAGTCCGGCCGCGGTCCCCGCGGACTCGATCGCCGCGGGGACTCCCGCGATCGTCTCACGGAGCGGCTGAACGGGGAGATGCCGAGATAAACAGCATCTCCCCAAGGAGGACAAGAGTTGGGTTAAGTTAGAAATGAGTTTAAGCCGAACAAACACGGGGAAAATGATATGGATACCGCCACAATTTCGAGAGTTAGGACCAAACACAAATTTACTCACAAAAAATTCACTAAAGGTCTGGGATGTAATACAGAAGAGGCACAAATGGGACTATAACTCCCCATTAATTTCACTATTAGACACAAACTTCTTCCCACCCGGAAAGGAGGAGCACTTATATTATAGCAGGTGGGCCAATAATGATAATTTGAGATTGCAGGAGGTGATGGAAGGAAATAGATTGTACACATATAGAGAAATCACACGGGAATGGGGACAGAAACCACTAGATAGATGGAGATACACTCAATTACAACACTTTGTCGGAAGTTTGCCTCAGCCACTACGAGGGAAGAATCACAAGAGACCGTTAGAGAAACTACTCGAGTCCCCACAAAGCTTAGAGAAAAGGATCTCAAAAACATATAAAATACTGCTGCGAGAGGCAGATCACGAATACCCAGCTTATCTAGAAAAGTGGGAAAAGGAGATAGGCCCCCTAAGAAGTGACGAACATAGGGAAAAGATATTAAGGTTAGTACATTCGACAGCAAAAGACACGCAAACAAGGGAAATGTCGTACAAACTCTTAGCGAGGTGGTATGTAACCCCACAGAGAGCAAATGTATATAGCGAAGACAACCCCCCAACATGCTGGAGAGGGTGTTCGGAAGTTGGAACGTTCCCACACATGTGGTGGGAGTGTCCCAAAATACAAACCTTCTGGGATCAAGTACTGGAATTAATTGACCTCATAACGGGGGTAAGGGTCAATAAACAACCATGGGTGTGTTTGTTCAATGATACAGAGATGGGAGTGGGGGAGTACCTGAAAACTTTAACCCCCCATTTACTGAATGCTGCGAAGGCTTTGATCCCCCGCTGGTGGAAATGCCCGAACGCCCCCTCCATGAAAGCATGGATGGAGAAAGTGGAGCAGACATGTACTATAGAAGAGTCGATTCATAAGTTAGAAGACACAGAGGGGAAACATCGAAAGAAATGGAAACAATGGAGAGAGTTCAGGACAACCGATAGATATTTGCTGGAGAAAGATACATGAAAGGAATAGAAGGAAGCGAGCGAGAGCGAGACGGGGTAGGCTTTCCCCCCCCCCCCCCCCCCCCCCCCCCCCCCCCCCCCCCCCCCCCCCCCCCCTTTTTTCTTTTTTTTTTTTTTTTTTTTGTTTTTTCTGTTGTTCTCTTTTTTTTTTTTTTTTTTTTTTTCCTTTCGCCACTTAGGGGAGTCGGGTAGAGGGTGGGATAGGGTATGGGAGGGTCGATTTGTAGTATTTATAATGTTGTGTAATGACTGTAAATGTTAAATTTCAGTGTAATATTTTTAAAATATGAAAATAAAGAATATAAAAAAAAAAAAAAAAAACAGCATCTCCCTGTTCTGCCTAGCAACTAGTGACGCCGATCTCTGCTCCCTGTGATTGGAGCAGAGATCAGCATTCACTAGCTGACAGCCACGCCCCCCCACAGTAAAAAAAACACCCCTAGGCCTACTTAACCCCTACACTGCCACCTTGTGGTTAACTCCTAAACTGCCAGTGTCATTTATACAGAAATCAATGCATTTAAATGCATTAATTGCTGTAAAAATGACAATGGTCCCAAAAATGTGTCAAAAATGTCCGATGTGTCCGCCATAATGTCGCAGTCACAAAAAAAATCGCAGATCTCCGCCATTAATAATAAAAAAAAAATTATTAATAAAAATGCTATAAAACTATCCCCTATCTTGTAAACGCTATAACTTCTGCGCAAACCGATCAATAATCGCTTATTGCGATTTTTTTTACCAAAAATATGTAGAAGAATACGTATCGGCCTAAACTGAGGAAAAAAAATGTTTTTTTATATATTTTTTGGGGATATTTATTATAGCAAAAAATAAAAAATAATGCATTTTTTTCAAAAATTGTCGCTCTATTTTTGTTTATAGCGCAAAAAATAAAAACCGCAGGGGCGATCAAATACCACCAAAAGAAAGCTCTATTTGTGGGAAAAAAAGGACGTCAATTTTGTTTGGGAGCCACGTCGCACGACCGCGCAATTGTCAGTTAAAGCGACGCAGTGCCGAATCGCAAAAAGGGGCCTGGTCCTTTGGCTGCAAATTGGTCCGGTCTGAAAGTGGTTAATCAATGACGGGAGAATTGTGCGAGAAATGTCATTGAAAAAGAAATGTGCATGTACAAGAAAAGAAAATTCCCGGAAAGAAAAGAAGATTCCCAGCCACGAAAATTATTTTCTGTAGCAACAGGAGGTGAAATTGAAGGCTTGGTTGGCCGAATTTCGAAATCAATGGTGGCACCATCAGATCACAAAACGCACACAATTTCTGATTTTCAAAAGAAAATTCTTTCGAAATTCGACCATGTATGGCCAGCCTAAGTGTCTGATTTGTCCTCTGCAATATCGCAGCCCAGCTATAAGTCGCTGATCGCCACCATAACTAGTAAAAATAAATAAACAAAAAACCCCATTGTGCACTGACAAAAAATTTGTTCATTTTTGTTTCATTTGTTTTTTTGCTTTTTTCGGAAATTCGGAAAATTGACAATTCGGAAATTTGGAAATTTGGAAATTTGGAAATTCGGAAATTCGGAATTCAGAAATATCGGGAATTTTCACATTTCTATTTTTCGGAATTCCGAATTATCGAATATCCGAATTTTGGATTTTTGTTTTTTCGGAATTCCGAAAATTCGTGAATTCAAAGATTTGAAAATCCCAAAATTTGAAAATCGTAAAAAAAAAAAAAATCAGTTTAATTAATAACTAACTATTAAATTAACGAGTGCGAATTTATCCGAAGTTACGAATTATCTGAAATAACGAATGCCGCATATAAACAAATGGAACGGAACAAACTAATAATAAATAATTAATAATAAAAAAAGGTTTTATTATTGTTATTTATTATTATTAGATCGTTACGTTCCATTTGGTTAGATGCGGCATTGGTTATTTCAGATAATTCGTAACTTCGGATAAATTCATACTCGTTACATTCACTAACAGACAAAATTGAAAGGGAATTCCAATACCTATAATTTAATAGTTAGTTATAATTTAGAATTAAACAGATTTTCTTTCTTTTTTTCAGATTTTCCAATTTTCAAATTTGGAATTCGGAAATTTGGAATTCGGAAATTTGGAATTCGGAAATTTGGAATTCCGAAATTTGGAATTCGGAAATTTGAAAATCTGAAAATTCGGAAATTCGGAAATTGAAAATTCGGAAATCTGAAAATTCGAAATTCGGAAAATCGCTATTTCGGAAATTCGAAATTTCCGAAATTCGTAATTTCGCAAATTTTTGAAATTCGGAAATTTCGGAAATTGAAAAAATTCGGAAATTCGGAATTAACGAATTTGTCAAAATTCGTTAAAAAACGAATTCGGAACTAAACGAATTGCACATGTCTACACCCCATAGTTTGTAGACGCTACAACTTTTACACAAACCAATCAATATACGTTTATTGGGATTTTTTTTTTTTACTAAAAATATGTAGCAGAATACATACTGGCCTAAATTGATGAAGACATTAGATTTTTTTCCATTTTTTTTATTGGATATGTTTTATAGCAGAAAGTAAAAAATATTGTTTTGTTTTTTTCAATTTAAATTGTCGGTCTTTTTTTGTTTATAAAAATATATACAGTGTAGCGCTATAAGTAAAAAACAATGAATAATAAACAGTGATGTCTTATAGAATAGTGGTAAATAAACACATAAAAAGCCCAACGTTCACTGAAGGGGACTTTGAGAAAAAATTCAAAGATATGTCCATCCCATGCTTAATAGCAAATCTTCAATCGGACACGGATAACACAAACGATGTGCAAATAACTGTGCAGTTGTGAAGAAAACCTCAATAGGAGGGATAAGGTGGATACTCTTACCAGATATGGTGGACTCACTAACCATTTGGTACAGGGTTAGTCAGGCTTATGTGGACCAAGTGCCACAGGGTTACGATTGGCTGGAGAGCGGTCACTCTATAAGGGATGATTCCACTCCTCGTCCGTGAAGGTCAGGCCGGCAATCTTATGCCGCATACACACGAGCGGAAAAATTAGTTTCCTTATGGATCCTCAACGAAGTGAAGGACACTGGGGGAGCCGTCTGGAGGGTGGGGAGCAAGCGTAGCAAAGCCCACATTTTTTTGTTTATAGCCCAAAAAATAAAAAAAACACAGAGGTGATCAAATACCACCAAAAGAAAGCTGTATATGTGAGGAAAAAGGACATAAATTTTATTTGGGTACAGCGTTGAATGACCGCACAATTGTCAGTGAAAGTAACACAGTGCCGTATTGCTAAAAAAAAATGGCCTGGTCAGAAGGGGGTTAAGTCTTCCAGAGTTCAAGTGGTTATAAATATCATAGGGGAAATGATTATTTGTTAGAGGGTCAGTCCACCCAAAATTGATATTTTGGCTATAGGTGAAGAGTGTTGGGTGCAGTAAGATCCTGGGTTGATGCAAAGCAATCTCTGATTGGATGAGGTGGAGAGGCGGGGCAGTGATGTCATGCTCTCTAACTCATCCAATCAGAGAATGCTTTGTATTCAGTCAGAAGACTTCACAAAGCATTCTCTGAATAAAGTCTGTGCTGAGTAGTCGGCCTTCTGTGATCACAATGTATCAGGGCAGCTGCTTGGCATGGGACCTGGAAGCAAATGGAGATCACGGGAGCATCAATGTCTACTTTAGTGTTTTCCAGCTTCCAGGGGCATCAGCCACACTGCCTGATTAAACCTGTGGAGGCCCCTAGGCAGTCAAAACCCTGGGGCCCCTCTCACAGGTTTCTGGAGGTTTCTCATGCATGTGCACTAGTGTGACATGGCATGAAGGGGGGGGGGGGGCTCTTATGTGATGGAAGGACCTCTGATGTGAAGGGAGACCTCTGGCATGGATGGGGGGGGGGGCTCTTTTGTGATGAAAGTACCTCTGATGTGAAGGGAGACCTCTGACATGAAGGGGGGCTCTTATGTGATGGAAGGACCTCTCATGTGAAGAGAAATCTCTGACATGAAGGGGGGGGGGGGGCTCCTAGGTGATGGAAGGAGCTCTGATGTGAAGAGAGATCTCTGACATGAAGGGGGGGGCTCTTATGTGATGGAAGGACCTCTGATGTGAAGGGGAAACCTCTGACATGAAGGGGGGGGGGCTCTTATGTGATGGAAGAACCTCTAATGTGAAGGGGAGATCTCTGACATGAAGGGGGGGCTCTTATGTGATGGAAGGACCTCTATAGTGAAGGGGGGTCCTCTAACATGAAGGGGGGGGCTCTTATGTGAAGGGGAGATCTCTAACATAAAGGGGGGCTCTTAAGTGGGGGAAGAACCTTGGATGTGAAGGGGGGACCTTTGACATGAGGGGGGGGGGGGGCTCTTATGTGATGGAAGGACCTCTTATGTGAAGGGGACCTCTAACATGAAGGGGGGGGCTCTTATGTGATTGGAGGACCTCTGATGGGAAGGGGACCTCTGACATGAAGGGGGGGGGGGGGCTCTTATGTGATTGGAGGACCTCTGATGTGAAGGGGACCTCTGACATGAAGGGGGGGGGCTCTTATGTGAAGGGGAGATCTCTAACATAAAGGGGGGCTCTTAAGTGGGGGAAGAACCTTGGATGTGAAGGGGGGACCTTTGACATGAGGGGGGGGGGGGCTCTTATGTGATGAAAGCACCTCTGATGTGAAGGGGAGACATCTGACATGAAGGGGGGGGGGCTCTTAAGTGGTGGAAGGACCTTGGATGTGAAGGGGGGCCTTTGACATGAGGGGGGGGGCTCTTATGTGATTGGAGGACCTCTGATGTGAAGGGGACCTCTGACATGAAGGGGGGGGGGGCTCTTATGTGATTGAAGGACCTCTGATGTGAAGGGGACCTCTAACATGAAGGGGGGGGGGCTCTTATGTGATTGGAGGACCTCTGATGTGAAGGGGACCTCTGACATGAAGGGGGGGGGGGCTCTTATGTGATTGAAGGACCTCTGATGTGAAGGGGGGCTTCTGATGTGAAGTTCATTTCATCACGGTGGTTGTGTGTATTGCCCCAGTCTCAGTCCCATTGATAAGCAGCATTCGTGTTATTTACATTTCAGATTGGGGTACCTCAAGAATTTGCATCATTTTGAAATGTAGCGTGACTGAAAAAACACTGGGAAATACTGCTGCATTCTGTATTCAGTCAGAAAGTTATAAAAAATACTCCAAGACAGTCAGAGCTAATGATGTATAAACTGTTGAGTCTATCCTCCCCAGGAGGAAGGTGTGCCATGTCACCGAGGAGCTCTGAGATTCCAGAGAGGACTTTTTTTGCTGCCATTTTCAGTTGACTCGCAGTACAAATCACAAGAAGACCCCAGAGCCAGAACTCCACATAGACTCAGCGTGTAAAATAGTCTTTAAAAAGCTTGCGATGCTGTGTGACGGAGTCATACTGAGGTCATGTTCACTACAGAGCCTTGAAAAACAATGTGCTATGGAAGCCTTTACATTGTTTAATGGTAAAACAAGGTCAGATTATAGTTATAAAGGAAAAGATAACAAACCCGTTCAATCCTGAAAGCAGAACTAAATATATAGAAATATATAATTGAGAGAGAGGGAGGAGAGAGGGGAGATGGAGCAAGATGGGCTCAGGGGGGTAAGGGAGAGAGGAAGCAAGAGAGGGAAACAGGGAGCAAGAGGGGAAGAGAGGAAGCATGAGAGGAAGAGATGGAGCAAGAGAGGGAGAGAGGGACCAAGAGGGGGAGAGAGAGAGCAAGAGAAGGAGCCGGGAGGTAGAGAAGGAGCAAAAGGGGGAGAGAGGGAACAAGAGAGGGAGAAAAAGAGGGAGCAGGAGAGGGAAAGAGGGAGCAAAAGGGGGAGAGAGGGAGCAAGAGAGGGAGAGAGGGAGAAAAAGAGGGAGTGAGAAGCAGCAAGAGGGGGGGTAGCAAGAGAGGGAGAGAAGGGGCAAGAGGGTGGGGAGAGGGAGCAAGCGAGGGAGAGAGGGAGCCCGGGGGTAGAGAAGGAGCAAAAGGGGGAGAGAGGGAGCAAGAGAGGAAGAAAAAGAGGGAGAGAGGGAGCAAGAGAGGGAGAAAACGAGGGAGAAAAAAAAGGGGATATAGAGAGAAAAAGAGGGATAAAAAGAGGAAAAGAGGGATCAAGAGGGGGAGAGAGGGAGCAAAGGAGGGTGAGAGGGAGCCGGGGGGGGGTAGAGAAGAAGCAAGAGGGGGAGAGAGGGGAGAAAGAGAGGGAGAAAAAGAGGGAGCAAGAGGGGGGGTGGGAGCACGAGAGGGAGAGAGGGAACAAGAGGGTGGAGAGAGAAAGCAAGAGAGCCAGAGGGGGACCAAAAGGGGAAGAGAAGGAGCAAGGGAGGGAACCGGGGGGTAGAGAAGGAGAAAAAGAGGGAGAGAGGGAGCAAGAGAGAGAGAGGGATAAAAAGAGGGAGAGAGAAGCAGCAAGAGGGGGAAGAGGGAGCAAGAGGGGGTGAGAGGAAGCAAGAGAGGGAGAAAAAGAGGAAGAGAGGGATCAAATGGGGAAAGAGTGAGCAAGAGAGGGAGCAAGGAAGGGAGAGAGGCACCAAGAGGAGGAGAGAGGGAGCAAGGGAGGGAGAGAGGGAGCTGGGGGTAGAGAAGGAGCAAAAGGGGGAGAGAGGGAGCAAGAGAGGGAGAAAAAGAGGGAGAGAGGGACCAAGAGAGGAAAAGAGGGAGAAAGGGAGGGTGAGAGGGAGCTGGGGGGTAGAGAAGGAGCAAGAGGGGGAGAGAGGGAGCAATGGAGGGAGAAAGGGAGGGAGAGAGGGAGCAAGAGGGGGGAGAGGGAGCAAGAGAGGGAGCAAGAGTGTGGGGAGAGGGAGTAAGAGAGGGAGAGAGGGACCAAGAGGGGGAGAGAGGGAGCAATGTAGGGAGCCAGGGGTAAAGAAGGAGCAAAAGGGGCAGAGAGTGATAAAAAGAGGGAGAGAGGGAGCAAGAGAGGGAGAAAAATGGGGAGAGAGGGAGAAAAAGAGGGAGAGAGAAGCAGCAAGAGGGGGGAGAGGAAGCAAGAGAGGGGACAAGAGAAGGAGAGAGGGGGAAAGAGGGAGAAAAAGAGGGAGAGAGGGATCAAGAGGGGGGAGAGTGAGCAATAGAGGGAGAGAGGGAGCTGGGGGGGGGGTAGAGAAGGAGCAAAAGAGGGAGAGAGGGAACAAGAGAGGGAGAAAAAGAGGGAGAGAGAGGGAGCAAGAGAGGGAGCTGGGTGGGAGAAAGGGGAGAGAGGGAGCAAGAGAGGGAGAGAGGAATCAAGAGAGGGGATAGAGGAAGCCAGAGGAGGAGAGAGGGAGCAAGAGAGGCAGAGAGGAAGCAAGAGAGGGAGAAAAAGAGGGCGGGAGGGAGCAAGAGAGGGGAGAACAGAGGGAGCAAGAGGGGGGAGAGGGAGCAAGAGAGGGAGAAAAAGAGGAAGAGAGGGAGAAAAAGAGGGAGAGAAGAAGCAAGAGAAGGAGAGAGGGACCAAGAGGGGAAGAGAGGGAGCAAGGGAGGGAGAGAGGGAGCCGAGCGGTAGAGAAGGAGCAAGAGGGGGAGAGAGGGAGCATGAGAGGGAGCTGGGTTGGGTAGAGGGGAGGGAGCAAGAGGGGGAGGGGGAGCAAGAGAGGGAGCAGGGGGGAGAGAGGGAGCAGGGGGAGAGGGAGCAAGAGAGGGGAGAGGGAGCAAGAGAGGGAGAGAGGGGGAAAGAGGGAGCAAGAGAGGGAGCTGGGTTGGGTAGAGGGGAGGGAGAAAGAGGGGGAGAGAGGAAACCAGAGGGGGAGAGGGAGAGAGGGAGCAGGGGGAGAGGGAGGGAGCAAGAGAGGGGAGAGTGGGAGAAAGAGGGGGGAGCAAGATGGGGAGAGAGTGAGAAAAGGAAAAGGATGGGAGCAGGAGGGGGAAACAGTGGGAGGGTGGAGACATAGAACAAGAGGAGGGAAAGAGAGGAGAGGGAGCAAGAGGGTAACAGTTTAAGGGGTGGAGCAAAAGGGGGAGACAACTGGAGGTAGAAAAGAGGGAGCAAGATGGGGGGTGAGTGACAGGTGGGAGAGAGAGAGAATAAGAGGGGGTAAAGAGAGCAAGAGGGGAGAGGAAGAGAGTGACATAGAAGTGAGGAAGAGGGAAGAGTGAGAAAGCAATAGGGGTAGGGAGTGAGAGGGGGAAGGAGAGAGGGAGAAGACAGTTAGAGCAAGAGGGTGAGAGAGAGAGGGTTGTGAGAGAACAAGATGGGGGAGAGTGAAATAGGGGAGAGAGTGATTGAAAAGAGAGAGAGAGCAAGGAGGTTGGGAGGATGGGGGGCACAGCACAAGAAGGGTGCCCAGCAAAAAAAAATCAGTGTATCCTCTGGTCCTCTCTGAACCTATGAGTTCTGGCACACTGGAACGTGTGGTGTGGCTTCACAGCAAAGGATCATAAGAGGTTGTAACCATACCTCCAAATTTTTTGTAAGATAGGAATGAGGGACACCTATTAGCCAAAGTATGTAGGCATAGGACACACCCCCTGTCACGTCACACCCCCTTAAAAGGAGAATCATAAAAAGAAGTGCTTTTTTACCAGCTCTATTCCTTTATACCGACTTTTGACATTTAAAAATGCAGAAATTTAGAAATAGGATAAAAGGTTTAGCACAGTGAAACCCTTGTTGAAAGATAAATATTGCCATTTATATACAACTATATTAATCAGACCAAAATGAGGGACAAATGAGGAGGCAAGAGGAACAGAGGCAGTGGTGGCCCGTCAATAGGGGGTGCAGGGGTGCCGTCCCCCCAAAGCTACTCATCATTAAAAAAAATAAAATAATGGCTCTTTAATCATGTGCGAACGCTGGACAGACAGGTGCTATGGGAAGCATGACGTGTTTGCAATCACGTGATTGCAAACAAGAAGCTCTATTGGCTTTCTTTAGAATGTCTTTGGGGCGCAGAGCTCTGTGTCCTGAACACTCCCACTATAGCTTTGTTCCCTGATGTGTTTAGTGATTGGCGGGTGCCACACCGTCACTTCCGGTTTCTGGCTGGTCCGAAGGTGAATGAGAGCTGTGAGAGCTGTGAGTATGAGGGGGGAGTGGGGTGACAGCTGATGTGAAAGGGGACTCTGATGGAGATGCCTGATGTAAAGGGGGACTCTGATGGGGATGCCTGATGTAAAGGGGGACTCTGATGGGGATGCCTGATGTAAAGGGGGACTCTGATGCGGATGCCTGATGTAAAGGGGGACTCTGATGGGGATGCCTGATGTAAAGGGGGACTCTGATGGGGATGCCTGATGTAAAGGGGGACTCTGATGTGGACACCTGATGTAAAAGGGGACTCTGATGGGGATGTCTAATGTAAAGGAGGACTCTGATGGGGATGCCGTATGTAAAGGAGGACTCTGATGGGGACACCTGATGTAAAGGGGGTCTCTGATTGGGACACCTGATGTAAAGGGGGACTCTGATGGGGCACCTTATGTAAAGAGGGACTTTGATGGGCACACCTGATATAAAGGAGGACCCTGATGGGGACACCTACTGTAAAGGGGGACTCTGATGGGGATGCCTAATGTAAGGGAGGACTCTGATGGGGATGCCTGATGTAAAGGGGGACTCTGATGGGGACACCTTATGTAAAGAGGAACTTTGATGGGCACACAGGTGCTATGGGAAGCATGACGTGTTTGCAATCACATGATTGCAAACAAGAAGCTCTATTGGCTTCCTTTAGAATGTCTTTGGGGCGCAGAGCTCTTTGTCCTGAACACTCCCACTATAGCTTTGTTCCATGCTGTGTTTAGTGATTGGCGGGTGCCACGCCTTCACTTCCAGTTTCATGCTGGTCCGAAGGTGGATGAGAGCTGTGAGTATGAGGGGGGAGTGGGGTGACAGCTGATGTGAAAGGGGACTCTGATGGAGATGCCTGATGTAAAGGGGGACTCTGATGGGGATGCCTGATGTAAAGGGGGACTCTGATGGGGAGCTGTGAGTATGAGGGGGGAGTAGGGTGACAGCTGATGTGAAAGGGGACTCTGAAGGAGATGCCTGATGTAAAGGGGGACTCTGATGGGGATGCCTGATGTAAAGGGGGACTCTGATGGGGAGCTGTGAGTATGAGGGGGGAGTGGGGTGACAGCTGATGTGAAAGGGGACTCTGATGGAGATGCCTGATGTAAAGGGGCACTCTGATGGGGCACCTTATGTAAAGAGGGACTGTGATGGGCACACCAGATGTAAGGGAGGACTCTGATGGGGACACCTGATGTGTATGGGGACTCTGATGGGGACACCTGATGTGTATGGGGACTCTGATGGGGACACCTGATGTAAATAGGGATTTTGATGGGGACACCTGATGTAAAGGAGGACTCTGATGGGGACACCTGGTGTAAAGGGGGACTCTGATGGGGACACCTGATGTGTATGGGGACTCTGATGAGGACACCTGATGTGTATGGGGACTCTGATGAGGACACCTGATGTGTAGGGGGACTCTGATGAGGACACCTGATGTGTAGGGGGACTCTGATGGGACACCTGATGTAAAGGGGGATGCTGATGGGACACCTGTTGTAAAAGGGGACTCTGATTGGGACAGCTGATGTAAAGGGGGATGATAATGGGGACACCTGCTGTAAAGGGGGACTCTGATTGGGACACCTGATGTAAAAGGGGACTCTGATGAGGACACCTTATGTTAAGTGGTTTTATTGTACTTTACTTGAACTGTGGATGTGATTTGCCTACTGTGATGGGCACAGTGAGGCTGCATATGATGGGCATAGTTGTATCTAGCAGTTATGATACATAATCACCTGATAAATGGCTATTTACAGTCCTGCATTATTAACAGGTTAATTTTTTCAGTTTGTTTGCACCCCCCAAAAAATTTTGAGCACCAGCAGCCACTGGCCAGAGGGACTTTGTTCCAAATTAAGGACAGTTGGGAGCTATGTGTAACCTTGCTTTTGAATACAAAAGTTAAGATTTACTACTGTATCTTATAGAGCAGGGATGGCGAACCTTGGCACCCCAGATATTTTTGAACTACATTTCCCATGATGCTCATGCACTCTGCAGTGTAGTTGAGCATCTTGGGAAATGCAGTTCCAAAACATCTGGGGTGCCAAGGTTCTCCATCACTGTTAGAGTATATCTAGAAATGTTAATTGTGCCTAAGCAGAACCCTGAATGATTTATTCAGGGCTTTTAATCTGAGAATTCAGATTTTTATATCATAATTCTGATTTTAAAACTCAGAAATCTGATTTTTAATCTCAGAATTCTGACTTTCAAACTCAGAATTCTTACTTTTAAACTTATGCCGTGTACACACGATCGGAAATTCGGCCAGCAAAAGACCGATGAGAGCTTTTCGTCGGAAAATGCGACCGTGTATATGCTCCATCAGACTTTATGCTGGCTGAATTTCCACCAGCAAAAGTTTGAGAGCAGGTTCTCTATTTTTCTGTCGGAAAAAGTTCTGATCGGAAATTCCGATCGTCTGTAGCAATTCCAACGCGCAAAATTCCTTTGCATGCTCGGAAACAATTTGACGCATGCTCGGAAGCATTGAACTTCATTTTCTCGGCTCGTCGTAGTGTTGTACGTCACTGTGTTCTTGATGGTTGAAAGTTCAGAGAACTTTTGTGTGACCGTGTATATGCAAGGCAAGCGTGAGTGGAATTCCGTCGGAAAAACCATCCAAGATTTTTCCGGCGGAAAATCTGCTCATGTGTACGGGGCAATAGAGTATATCTAGAAATGTTAATTGTGCCTAAGCAGAACCCTAAATGATTTATTCAGGGCTTTTAATCTCAGAATTCAGTTTTTTATATCAAAATTCTGATTTTAAAACTCAGAAATCTGATTTTTAATCTCAGAATTCTTACTTTCAAACTAGGAATCCTTACTTTTAATTTCTAAATTTTGACTTTCAAAATCAGAGTTCTGACTTTTAATCTCAGAATTCCGACTCAGAATTGTGTTTTCAAAATTTAGGATGGCCCCAATATTTCACTCAATAGTCAGCAATAAAAAAGTAGGCTTGTAGCTTATATGCAAAATTTCCTAGGATGCTAGCCCCCCCCCCGTTCATTTTAGAGGATCTGCCTTTATCCAATCACAGAAGACCCTGAATTCTATGAAAAGTATAAAAGGCTTTTTGTAAATGGAGAATGTGTACAAGGAGCAACCTCTTATGCTCAGTGTACTGCAACTGCGACTACAAGTCTAATGCCCCATACACACGGTCGGATTTTCCGATGGAAAATGTCCTATCGGACAATGTTGTCGTAAATTACGACCGTGTGTAGGCTCCATCGGACTTTTTCCGTCGGATTTTCCGGCGGACAAAGTTTTATCTCCTGCTCTCAAATTTTCCGACAACAAAGTCCTATCGGACTTTTTCCGATCGTGTTTAGCGAATTCCGACGGACAAAGTGCCACACATGCGCAGATCACATTACAAGACCAAAGCTATTGGCTACTAGCCTCTACGTAGTTCCGTCGTACGCAAAGAACGTCACCACGTTCAGGATGATCGGATTTTCCGACAACTTTGTCCGACCGTGTGTATGCAACACCAGTGTCGGACAAAATCTGTCGGAAAAAATCCGATGGATTTTGTGGTCGGAATTTCCGACCGTGTGTACGGGGCATTAGCGCTAGGCATTTGGTACTTGTAGTACTGTGAGGGGGTGAATGAAAGGAAACATTTTCACCAATTCAAACAGCAGCCACGTACAGGACAGGCATGCTTGGAAGTCATATTTTGTAATGTTTTATTAATGATTACAAATCTGCATTAATTTCATCTTAATATCTGCCTGGAGTTTGGCTTTGAATCAATGGTTTGGTATGTGCTTAAAAATTCCAGGTGTGAGTGCTAAACTTCCTATGTAATTATACTATCAATTGTCATGTAGATGATAACCTGTGTGCCTTCTTCACTTCAAAGAACCCAACATAAGGGACTTTTATAGATGAAGAAGGGAAATCATTATTTTTTTAATTCATTGTGTGTTGGGGATTGTCTACAACCTTGGTGCCCAACACGCAGGCAGGACTTTGCTTCCTGGCACCATAATGACTGGTGATCTGTTGGTTACCGGGGTAAGAATGAAGAAGTAGCTGGAGAGGTGACGGCAGCACAGATCCACATACTGAATGAAGCCAAAGCTTCTTTGCATTGAAGATGCAGGTACTGCTTCCTCTCCAGCCAAGGAGAACAACAGCGACAACACAAAATCTCACTCCATATGTGGGGGGACCAGCAGTTCCTTAGATCCATGGTGCCCAATATGTGGCCTAAGGGCCGTATATGGCTTATCAGACTCCAATGTGCACCAGAGGGTTGCATTGGAGCACTGGTGCAGTTTAAATGTAAACAATCAGTGTGCAGGCTTCCCAATCTTACCTGCAAGTTGACTTTCTAAATGGCAGCCACATCCCCCTGCTCTAATGTGTCATGTGACAGCCGTTGGTTCTTGCTGCTGTCAATCAAATCCAAGGAGAAGGGAGCAGGGGACAGGCAGGGACAAACCACGCTGTTTGTGTCTATGGACACATACAGCTGTGCTCGGGGGCGAACCTGAAGGTGTGCCACCATAGCAAGCAGCTTTCTAGAACAGAGATGAGGAGGTGCTGGGGGACCCCAGAAAAGGAGGTTTGAGGCCACGGTGACTATAACATTTATATTATTTTAATTTAAAAATGACCTTTAAAACTGCTTTAATTTTGCATTTATGTATAGCTTTCCTCTTCTGTATCTCTTCATCAGTGGCGTCACTATGGGGGTGCGGGCCGCACTGGGAGCTTGTCAGTGCCTGAATGACAGGAGTCATTCAGCTAGAGATGAGCATATGGCATAGCAGTGGCCAGAACAGCTGCTGGAGGAGCGGATTCTGCTCTCTCCTCTCTCCAGCAGCCATCTGATGTGGGCGGAAGAGATTGGGAAGGGCGACACCACAAACACCTCCTTCCCGGAGAGGGAGAGAGAAGATGTGGAGGTGGGCAGGACCCTCCTCCTGTAGCTGCTGACTTTTAATAATCAGACACTCACCTGTCCTACGATCCAGCAATGCGGGCGCAGGAAGCCTCGCTCCTCTCCAACCCCCCCCCTGCGGCGGCGGCATTCTAAGCGGCATTCTGGGACCTGTGACGTGTCCCAGAAGATTGCAGGGAGGAAGGGGCAGGGTTACGATTGTGACCCCTGCAACCCCTTATGCTACACCCATGGTTTAGGCTGTGAGCCGCCTAAGTGTTCGGGTTTGACTTGAAGAAAATGTGGCAACCCTATAACATGCCCCACTGTAAAGGTAGTTTTTTTCATGTCTCCAGAGTTCATCTTTAAGCCTTGCTATTGCACCTAACTACATCCACATTCAGATAACTAGCTGTCTACAATCCTGATACTGTAGCATGATCTCTCTGAAGTGCAAATACCTGATCTGTTCACTGGAGCCTTCTACTGTCTCCACTCTCCTCACTGTCAAAGATAAGCAATCACCTACTTCACTTACTATGGTAGCCATTGATACCTGGGGTCTGGTTTGTTATGCATAGGATGGTGGTGATCAACCTTGAGCAACGATAGTTTACATATAAGCTTTTCTGCTTTGTGAATTCTTTCAGAAAACATCCCCATCCCATGTCTTCTTACACATAGGATGGCCAGAAGAATGGGAAATATGCCAGGGTTTGATATCGAAAGTGAATGACGACCGCTAAGGTGTTTTATGTCAACTCTTTATTTAAACAAAAGATAGACAAATATATTTTTCCAAAATGTTTGTAAAATAATCAGAGGGTTGATCCACCTAAAACAGAGATTTTACTTAAGGCCCACTTATGGACCGTAAGGCCCCTTTCACACTGGGGCGGTTTGCAGGCGCTATTGCGCTAAAAATACCGCCTGCAAAACGACCCGAGACAGCTGTTGCTGTGTCTTCAGTGTGAAAGCCCCGAGGGCTTTCACACTGAAGTGGTCCTGCAAGCCACATCTTTGGTGCACTGTAGGAGCGGTATATTTACCGCTCCTATAGCGCCCCTTCCCATTGAAAACAATGGGGCAGCGCTCCGAACCCGCCCGCAAAACGCTGCTGCAGCGGCGGTTTGCGGGCGGGAATTAAACCTTTTTCGGCCGCTCGCGGGGGGTAAAACCGCCCCGCTAGCGGCCGAAATGCGCTGCTAAAACAACGGTAAAGCGGCGCTAAATATAGCGCCGCTTTACCGCCAGCGCCCCCACTGCCCCAGTGTGAAACCAGCCTTAGATTTGCCCCCTTAATGACCAAGCCATGGTCCAATCCTTTTTTTGTGGCATGGCACTGCGTCGCTTTAACTGACAATTGCGCGGTCATGCAGCATTATACCCAAACAAAATTCATGTCCTTTTTCCCCCACTAATAGAGCTTCCTTTCCATGGTATTTGATCACCTCTGCGGTTTTTATTTTTAGCGCTATTAACAAAAAACAGGCCAACAATTTTGAAAAAACTATATTTTTTACTTTTTGCTATAATAAATATCCCCAAAAAATAAAAAAATAAAAAATTTCTTCACCAGTTTAGGCCAATATATATTCTTCTACATATTTTTGGTAAAAAAAAAATCGCAATAAGCGTATATTGATAGGTTTGCGCAAAAGTTATAGCGTCTACAAAATAGGGAATAGATTTATGGAATATTTATTATTATCTTTTTACTAGTAATGGCGGTGATCTGCGATTTTTTTTTTATCGGAACTGCGGACAGAGCGGACACTTTTGACACAGAAAAGGCGTTAACACTGGGGGGCGATCAAGGGGTTAAATGTGTTCCCTGGGAGGTGTTTCTAACTGTGGGGGGAGGGGACTGACTGGAGGAGGAGAGAGATCGCTGTTCCTGATCACTAGGAGCAGAGGATTACTCTGAACTCCCCTGTCAGAACGGGGATCTGTTTGTTTACATTATTATTATTATTATCGTTATACATGATTTATATAGTGCCAACAGTTTACACAGCCATTTACAATGTATAGGGGGGACAACACAATTACAGTACAGTTCAATACAAAGGGTACAGGAGGGCCCGGCTCGCAGAGCTTACATCCTAAAGGGAGGGGGTGGTGGTACAAAAGGTAATAGATGCAGAGAATGATTTGATGGGGGTGGCATTGACATTGACTGGTTGGCAAGTGGTTAAATGAGGCTTCATTCATCCCCTGCCCCTGGTATTATTTGGTTTAATTGACCTGGAGCTGCTGGAGACACAACACAGGGTGGTCAACCACAATGTGTACAGTTGGAAATGAGCAATGAGCTTTTGTCTATTATTATGGCGTTTTTATTATAACTTAGACATGTGCACAATAGAAAAATTAGTTTTGTTTAGTTTCTTTTCTGTTAGTTTCCGTTGATTCGTAACGATTCGTAAATTCGTAAGTCGTCGGTGTTCGTATTCGGACTCGTTCGTATTTTCGTAAGTCGTCGGTGTTCGTATTCGGACTCGTTCGTATTTTCGTAGAGTTATTTTTTCGTTGATTCGTTTTTCCGTTAGTCTAATTTTCGTTTATTCGAAATTCGTATTTTCGTTGTATTTTGTATTCGGACGCATTCGTATTTTCGTAGATTTAGTTACATTCGTACTTTCGTAAGATTGATTTATTCGTACTTTCGTAACATTGTTTTCGTAGATTCGTAATCGGAGCATAATTCATAATTTTATGTAATGTGTATGCTATTATTACATTGTAAGAGACACGGAAAATTACGAATCAACAAAAAAAAAAAAAAAGTTACGAATGTACAAATGTTTTCGTTCAATCCATTCGAAGCACGTTAAGCAGCGCCATTGTAAGAGACACGGAAAATTACGAATCAACAAACAAAAAAAAAGAGTTACGAATGTACGAATTGTTTCGTTCATTTTGATTTTCGTTGTTTCTGTTTTCGTTTTTCGGATTTTCATTCTTTCGTAGTTTCGTTGTTTCTAATTTAAATATTTCGTATTTTCGTTGTTTTTCTTATTCGTTCGTTTCGATAATTTGTTAGAATTTTTAGTGAATCATTCGTTCATTCGTACGATAACAAATGAACGAATATAACGAATTTGAACGGAAAACGAATTAGTAACTAAACGAATTTGGAACATGTCTATTATAACTATAATACAGGATTTATATAGCACTAACAGTTTGTGCAGCACCTTCTAAGCCTTGAAGAAGGGGGTCCACATCCCCTGAAATGCATTGGCTGTACTTTTCTTTCCTAACCAATAAATACATTGGAAATTACCCACCAAGTCATATGGCTATCTATACTAGGGGATCCTAAACCACACAGCCACATAAGTTCTACTTATGAACTACAGTCCCATTGTTATCAGAAGTGGAGCAGCCTACGACACACGGTCCGTCACATTACCTCCTCCACATGAGTTCAGCTTGTCCAACACTACCACATATCTACTAGGTCAGGCTTGGCACTGTTTCTGTAATGGTCAGAACACCAAATTTGGGGTTCCTAGAACCAAGTGGCCCCGAGATACGAGGCCCCAAAGTCGGTTCGGAAAATGTCATTCTCTGCTGAAAAGTGCTTGACATTTTCCGATCCAATTTTGGGGCCACGTATCTTGGGGCCACTTGGAGCTAGGAACCCAGTGCAAACCCCGTGGAACTATAACTACAACACATCCAATTTGGGGTTCCTAGCACCAAGGGGCCCCGAGATACAGGGCCCCAAAGTCGGTCAACTGTGTCCATCTGCAGCAATGTAATTTCGGGACCCTATGGGTCCAGAGACCCCAAATTTTGTCTGCAGCTAGGGGGCATCTAGGAACCCTTAACTACCAAGTTTGAAGTTCGGGGGACCTATGGCTGCAAATGGGCACAGTGAGGCTGCAAATGGGCATTGTTGACCCTCTTTACTAGACATGTGTACAACAAAAAAATTAGTTTATTTTCGTTTCGTTTTTTTCGTTTCCGAAAACAAAATCGATTATTTTCGTTTCGTTTTTTTTCGTTTCCGTTGATTCGTAACGATTCGTACATTCGTAAGAGTTATTTTTTCGTTGATTAGTTTTTTCGTTAGTTTAATTTTCGTTTATTCGAAAATTCGGATGCATTCGTATTTATTCGTACATTCGTAGATTCGTAACCGGAGCATAATTCATAATTTTATGTAATGTGTATGCTATTATTACATTTTAAGAGACATGGAAAATTACGAATCGAATCCATTCGAAGCACGTTAAGCAACGCCATTGTAAGAGACACGGAAAATTACGATTCGGAAAAAAAAAAAAAAAAGTTACGAATGTACGAAATTTTTCGTTCAATCTATTCCAGTGGCGGTGCGTGCATAGAGGGTGCAGGAGCGCCCCCCCCCCCCCTCCCTGCACCGCTCTATCACCAATAGATAGATTCATGCATTGCATGAATCTATCTATTGTCACCGCTGCCGCCCCCTATTCAGGTGTCCGGCCCCTAATCGGGCGCCGGGCATCTGAATTACAGCGTTTCTGGAAGCGCCCTATTAGAGCTGTAAAGCTCTAATAGGGGACCTTATTAGAGCGGTGCGCTCTAATAGGCTTCCCTAAGTGTAAACAGCGGGCGCACTGCTGTGCGTTCGCTGATTACACAGTATTGTGTCTGAGAAGCGAATACATCGCTTCCCTAACACAGACCCGCCTCTCAGCCAATCAGGTTGCCAGGTCTGTTACCTGTAACCTGATTGGCTGAAGTCACAGGCGCTGTGATTGGACGCTAGGCGTCCAATCATAGCAGAAGACAGGAGGAGCGCGGGAGAAGAAGACATCGGACGATGAGACACCGCTCGCCGCCTGACGCCGTCACCAGCTGCACACCGAGACAAGGTAAGTGCAGAGGGCAGGCAGGGGGCTCAGTGGAAGCACTTGAAGGGGCACAGTGGCAGCACTTGAAGGGGCACAGTGGCAGCACTTGGAGGGGCACAGTGGCAGCACTTGAAGGGGCACAGTGGCAGCACTTGAAGGGGCACAGTGGCAGCACTTGAGGGGCACAGTGGCAGCACTTGAGGGGCACAGTGGCAGCACTTGAAGGGGCACAGTGGCAGCACTTGAGGGGCACAGTGGCAGCACTTGGGGCACAATGGCAGCACTTGGGGCACAATGGCAGCACTTGGGGCACAGTGGCAGCACTTGGAGGTGCACAGTGGCAGCACTTGGGGGGCACAGTGGCAGCACTTGGGGCACAATGGCAGCACGAGGGGCACAGTGGCAGCACTTGGAGGGGCACAGTGGCAGCACTTGGGGCACAATGGCAGCACGAGGGGCACAGTGGCAGCACTTGAGGGGCACAGTGGCAGCACTTGAGGGGCACAGTGGCAGCACTTGAGGGGCACAGCGGCAGCACTTGGGGCACAATGGCAGCGTTTGATGGGCACAGTGGCAGCGTTTGATGGGCACAGTGGCAACATTTAATGGGCACAGTGGCAGCGTTTGATGGGCACAGTGGCAGCGTTTGATGGCACAGTGAGGCTGTTTGTTTGCGCCCCCCCAAAAATTTTGAGCACCAGCCGCCACTGATCTATTCGAAGCACGTTAAGCAGAGCCATTGTAAGAGACACGGAAAATTACGATTCGAAAAAAAAGTTACGAATGTACGAATTTTTTCGTTCAATCTATTCGAAGCACGTTAAGCAGCACCATTGTAAGGGACACGGAAAATTACCAATTCAACAAAAAAAAAAAAATTACGAATGTACGAATTTTTTCGTTCATTTTCGTTGTTCCTGTTTTCGTTTTTCGTATTTTCTTCATTCGTACATTATTTGTTTCTAATTTGTTTTTTTTTGGATTTTTGTTGATCGATTCGTTAATCGGATTCGTTAATCGGATTCGTTCGATTCGAACGATTCGTTATTCTGTAAAATTTTTTGCGAATCATTCGTTCATTCGTACGAAAACGAACGAACGAAAATAACGAAAAAAAAAAAGAAAAAACGAAAAAAAAAAAAAAAAAAACAAATTGCACATGTCTACTCTTTACCACTTACAGTAGCTGCACATTTCTCACCCTAGGCTTATACTCGAGTCAATAAGTTTTCCCATTTTTTTCTGGGGTGCCTCGGCTTATATTCGGGTCGGCTTATACTCGAGTATATACGGTAGATAAGCACCTGAACGACCGCAACATACAGGGATATACAATGTGATACTGACATATAATCACACACATAGGTTGGACTTGATGGACTTGTCTTTTTTTTTCGACCTTACCTACTATATACCTATGTGCGTGTAAAGGCAGGCGTCCCAATACTTTTGATAATATAGTGTAAGTATACATATATTTAGTTATTTTTTGGAGGAGGGTGGATACATTGTAACAATAAAGTCAAAGTGTCAATATTTCTTTCTCACCCTTGTATTAGAATGGACCCTCTACTAACCCAGACAGCTGCCTCTCCTGAGTCCCCAAAGCGCTGGATTTGGCAATCTAGAATAACTGTGGCCGCCTTTGTGCCGAGGAAACTGGAAGTCCTCCGCCGTATAAAGAAACTGCACATCAATCCAGCCAAGATGTGTGGCGCTGAGTACAACAACAATGACTAATCTGTCTACTGATTACAAGTACTTCTACGTTCTTCAAAGCCTTGCCAGGACAATGCTTTGAGTAACAATTTTCTGTACGGAGCCTCACGCCTGACATTGCCCTACAGCCTCTGTGTATACAAAGATCGCTATTCGCTGTTGTAACAGCTAATTACTGCCTTATCCAGTCACCTGGACCTTCCCTGCTGGAATACCGGCTCAGCCAGGCACGGTATGTGAATGTTAGATTGCTGAGTGTGACTGACACGAGGCCAGCAGTGTGTGCATGAGGGTGGCAGAAGGACTACAAATCCCAGCAGGCCAAACATCCACAGCTGTTATCACCAGTGTCGCAAAGAGAAGAAAACACTAAAACGGCCATAAAGACCATCCTGTAAAATAAAATTCTAAATATTTAAAGGGGTCTATTTCAGTGGTGGCTGGTGCTCAAAATTGTCATCAATTGCAGCCTCACTGTGCCCATCATATGCAGCTATGGTGCCCATCATATGCAGCCATTGTGCCCATCAAAAGCAGCCACTGTGCCCATCAAACACAGCCACTTGTGCCCTTCAAACGCAGCCACTTGGGCCCATCAAACACAGCCACTTGTGCCCTTCAAATGCAGCCACTTGTGCCCATCAAATACAGCCACTTGTGCCCGTCAAATGCAGCCACTGTGCCCACCATATGCAGCCATTGTGCCCATCATATGCAGCCACTTGTGCCCATCACATGCAGCCATTGTGCCCATCAAATGCAGCCACTTGTGCCCATCAAATGCAGCCACTTGTGCCCGTCAAATGCAGCCATTTGTGCCCATCATATGCAGCCACTGTGCCCATCATATGCAGCCACTTGTGCCCATCACATGCAGCCATTGTGCCCATCAAATGCAGCCACTTGTGCCCGTCAAATGCAGCCATTTGTGCCCATCATATGCAGCCACTGTTCCCATAATATGCAGCCACTTGTGCCCATAACATGCAGCCATTGTGCCCATCAAATGCAGCCACTTGTGCCCATCAAATGCAGCCACTTGTGCCCGTCAAATGCAGCCATTTGTGCCCATAATATACAGCCACTGTGCCCATCAAATGCAGCCATATTTAAAGGGGTCGATTTCAGTGGTGGCTGGTGCTCAAAACTTTCATCAATTGCAGCCTCACTGTGCCCATCATATGCACCCAGTGTGCCCATCATATGCAGCCACTTGAGCCCATCAAACGCAGCCACTGTGCCCATCACACAAAGACACTTGTGCCCATCAAACAAAGACACTTGTGCCCGTCAAATGCAGCCACTTGTGTGCATCATATGCAGCCATTGTGCCCATCAAATGCAGCCACTTGTGCCCATTAAATGCAGCCACTTGTGCCCATTAAATGCAGCCACTTGTGCCCATCAAATGCAGCCATTTGTGCCCATTATATGCCGTCACTGTGCCCACCCCCCCTTGCGGCTCTTGCAGCACCTCCAACCCCCTCTCGCCTGGTTCTAAGTTTGTGGCACTTACCGCCAGGCAGCAGCTCCACACACGCTGGAGTGCGGGTGACCTCTGCTCCAGCGTGTGTCTCCAAGTCCTGTTCCTAAGCGCCAGGCATCCAATAGGCATCCAGTGGCCTGGCGCTTTGGCCACTCAGGAAACAGCTCTGACACCCTGCATCCTGATTGGTGGGGAGGAAGGTTAGTGTGAAAATAGCGAAAATGAATTCGCAATCGTCACACGATTGGGTGGGATCAGGGCGCACTCTCTGCGCCCCGAGCCCACCCTATTTTGAAGCTTATTAGAGCCTCTGCGCATGGATGGGGGAGGGGGGGGGCGGCGTCTGTGCGCCCCCAGTCTATTTATAAAAAAAGAAATGCCTTACCAGTGAGATAAACAGTTGCACTTCTGCAATGAAAAATTGTTGTATTTTGCACTTCTGGACCCGCCACCTGTAGATTAAAGTGTTACTAAACCCAGGAGCCTTCATTCACTATATCTGGTCTCCCACAGTACACAGAACATGATTCCACATTTTGTCATGTTACAACCAAAAACGTAAATTTTTTATTGGGATTTTATGTGATGACCAACACAAAGTGGCACATAATTGTGAAGTGGAAAGGAAAATGATAAATGATTTTCAAAAAATAAATATGTGAAAAGTGTGGCGTACATTTGTATGGCGCCCCCCTGAGTCAATACTTTGTAGAACCGCCTTTCTCTGCAATTACAGCTGCAAGTCTTTTTGGGGATGTCTCTACCAGCTTTGTACATCTAGAGAGGGACATTTTTGCCCATTCTTCTTTGCAAATTATCTCAAGCTCTGTCAGGTTGGATGGAGAGCGTCTGTGAACAGCAGTTTTCAAGCCTTGCCACAGATTCTCATTTGGATTTAGGTCTGGACTTTGACTGGGCCATTCTAACACATGAATATGCTTTGATCTAAACCATTCCATTGTAGCTCTGGCTGTATGTTAAGCCTAGCTCTAAGGAAGGGGGTGCTCCCCGAAACGCGTCAATTGCACCCCGTGATATGGTCCTGCACTTGTCCATGCGCTGTGTGATTTATATGACTCAATTGAGAGTTGCTTTTTGTGAGTACCCACTTTTTATGGATTTTATCATTTAATAAATAGTCATTGGTATTGCACTAGGTGTGCGCACCTTCCATTTTATTATTTTTTGAAGCTCTGGCTGTATTTTTAGAGTCATTGTCCTGCTGGAAGGTGAACCTCCACCCCAGTCTTAAGTCTTTTGCAGACAGATTTTCTTTAAGATTGTCCTGTATTTGGCTCCCTCCATCTTCCCATCAACTCCGACCAGCTTCCCTGTCCCTGCTGAAGAAAAGCATCCCCACAACATGATGCTGCCACCACCATGTTTCACGGTGGGGAAGGTGAGTTCAGGGTGATGTGCAGTGTTAGTTTTCAGCCACACATAGCATTTTGCTTTTAGGCCAAAAAGTTTTTCAAATTTGGTCTCATCTGACCAGAGCACCTTCTTCCACATGTTTGCTGTGTCCCCCCACATGGCTTCTCACAAACTGCAAACAGGACTTCTTATGGCTTTCCTTTAACAATGTCTTCTTGTCACTCTTCCATAAAGGTCAGATTTGTGGAGAGCACAACTAATAGTTGTCCTGTGGACAGATTCTCCCACCTGAGATGTGGATCTCTGCAGCTCCTCCAGAGTTACCATGAGCCTCTTGGCTGCTTCTCTGATTAATGCTCTCCTTGCCCGGCCGGTCAGTTTAGGTGGACGGACATTTCTTGGTAGGTTTGCAGTTGTGTCATACTCTTTCCATTATCGAATGATGGATTGAACAGAGCTCCATGAGATGTTCAAAGCTTGGGGTATTTTTTTTATAACCTAACCCTGCTTTAAACTTCTCCACAACTTTATCCCTGACCTGTCTGGTGTGTTCCTTGGCCTTCATGATGTTGTTTGTTCACTAAGGTTCTCTAACAAACCCCTGAGGGCTTCACAGAACAGCTGTATTCATACTGAGATGAAATTACACACAGGTGGACTCTATTTACTAATTAGGTGACGTCTGAAGGCAATTGGTTCCACTAGATTTTAATTAGGGTATCAGAGTAAAGGGGGCTGAATACAAATGTACCCCCTACACTTTTCACATATTTATTTGTAAAACATTTTGAAAACCATTTATCATTTCCCTTCCACTTCACAATTATGCGCCACTTTGTATAAAATCCTAATAAAATACATTTATGTTTTTGGTTTTAACATGGCAAAATATGGAAAAATTCAAGGGGTATGAATACTTTTTGAAGGCACTGTTTGGCAATACATTTTATGCCGCCATTTTTGTGCGTTTTGCCACACTACAATCGCGGAAAAAGCGCACCGTGTTTGGGGTGCCATTAAGAAATAATGTTATTGCAAATGCATCCTGCATTTTGCTGTGATTCTGCTCGTGATTCCAAAACGCTCTGGTGTGTATGGAGTCTTACTGCTACAGTGTGGCCCCACTGCGCTGGATCACGATCCAGCATTTTACGGTTAGGGGGTGCATGCATGGCCGCTGGCCCGGCTGCACTCTAAGGCCCCTTTCACACTGGGGCGGTTTGCAGGCGCTATTGCGCTAAAAATAGCGCCTGCAAACCGACCCGAAACAGCTGTTGCTGTGTCTTCAGTGTGAAAGCCCGAGGGCTTTCACACTGAAGTTGTGCGCTTGCAGGACGCTGGAAAATATCCTGCAAGCCGCATCTTTGGCTCGCTGTAGGAGCGGTATATTTACCGCTCCTATAGCACCCGCTCCCATTAAAAACAATGGGGCAGCGCTCCAAACCCGCCGGCAAAACTGCAGCGGCAGTTTGCGGGCGGTATTAACCCTTTTTTTCGGCCGCTCGCGGGGGGTAAAACCACCCCGCTAGCGGCCGAAATGCGGGGGTAAAACCACCCCGCTAGCGGCCGAAATGCGCCGCTAAAACGACGGTAAAGCGGCGCTAAATATAGCGCCGCTTTACCGCCAGCGCCCCCAGCGCCCCAGTGTGAAAGTAGCCTAATGCTGCGTACACACGAGCAGACTTTTCGACGAACTAGGTCCGACTGACTTTCGGTGGAGATCCGACGTACTTTCCAAACAAACGGACTTGGCCACACACAAACGCGCCAAAGTCCGATGGGTCCAAACGTGATGATGTACGACTGGACTAGAATAAGGAAGTTCATAACCAGTAGCCAATAGGTGCCGTAGCGTCGTTTTTTGTCCGTCGAACTAGCATACACACAAACGGATTTCTCGATAGGAACTGGGTCCGGTGGAGTTCCGGCAGAAAAATTTCTAAAGTCCGGCAGATTTTTGGACAGCAAAGGTCCAATGGAGCCCACACATGATCGAATTGTCCGACGGATTCGTTCTGTCGAACCTTTGCTGTCGAAAAGTCAGATCGTCTGTACGCGGCATTATTCGCAACAGTACAAGCCAATTAGCGGGTCCCAGACAGGACCTGCTTATTGGCTGATCGAATGACAGAAGAGAACCCTGTGTAGGTAAACAACAGAGGGCTCTCTATGGAGAGCAGCTATGTGGCTGTTCTTTTTTCTCCCTGCAATGCAGGGATTAACAATAGTCACATTGCTTAGTAAAAACAGCATATACTAAACACTTTACACAGGTTAGGCACACAGTTAACCCTTTGATCGCCCCTAGATGTTAACCCCCTCCCAGCCACTGTCATTAGTACAGTGACAGTGTATAGTATTAGCACTGATCACTGTATTGGTGTCACTGGCGATGTCAGTGTCATTTAGTCAGTTCCGTCAGATGGTCCGCCACACTCACACAGTCCCAGTATAAGTTGCTGATCCGCAACATTACCAGTATATAAGAAAATAATAATAAAAATTCCTGTATATATACCATAATTCGTAGACGCTATAACATTAATGCAAAGCAATTAATATAGACTTAATGGGATGTTGTTTTACCAAAGAGATGTAGCAGAATTACATTTAGGCCTAAATTTATGAGGAAAATAGATTTTGTTATTTTATATGTTTTATAGCAGAAAGTAAAAAATATTGGGGTTTTTTTTTTCAAACTTTTTGGTGTTTTTTCGTTTATATAATAAAAAAAAAAAACCCAGTGCTGATCAAATATCACCAAAAGAAAACTCCATTTGTGTGCGAGAAAATGGTGTAGATTTTGTTTGGGTCCAGTGATGCACGACCACACAATAACCAGTTCAAGTAGCACAGTGCAGAATAGGAAAAAATGGCCTAATCGTGAAGGGGGTTGAAGCAAATTGGTACAATAAATATTATTTAAGGGTGGTTACGGATTCCCTCTATCTATTGCACCTATGTATTACCTTGTCTATTCTCCTAGTTAGCTAGTCTATTAAAACTCTGATTACATGTTACTGTTGATATCACAATAATACAAGGTTAGCTATGAAACCAAGCACACTGCTTAATAAAACAAAGTCTTATTTATTTTCCAAGAAAATAGGAAACCGCTAACATGAAAATACTATAGAGAATTATACAGAGTAGATGACAAAAGAACATCAAAGATACTTATCACAATGCTTTTGTCAAGATATTGTTTCGTCGGCTGGGCTCAGTATGGCAAAAGAGATTCACGAGGCTCAAAGTGGTGGAGAGAGCCATACGGCTCAGGAACAAGCCAAGAGCGAAAAGGGTAGAGAGAGGAAGCTCGTTCAGTCCTTCTATACTTCAATCATACACCATCCAGACCCAATCCCATTGTCATCCCATCTAGACTTTTGATGAATCGCATTACTTATGGGGCAGTCCTCCTTAAGTTATTATATTACTGTCCGTCCTGCTCTATTGGCCTCTAGAGGCAGCATTGTCCATGTATCATGTCTATATATCTTCAATGCCTTTTGGTCCTTTGATCTTCTGTAGCAGGACATTCATCAATTATCTTGTCAGCTATGGTCCCTTTCAAGATTGCTTGCAGTGTTATGACAACAGATGGTCCGGAGCCAAGCGTTATTCAGCCTTGATGAAGGAATGATCTCTTCTTTCAGATATGCTACAAAGACATTCCGGACCACCCCCAAGAAAGCAAAGGCTTGGTTGTATCAACCAGAAAGAAACTCCAGAAATATGATATTAAATCATGTTGCCTTCCAACAGGGGTAAAACCTTCCCTGGGCTGAAATTATTATTTCCTAGCACCGCCTAGTGGCCAAAATGCTATATTTTCCAGAAATACCTCAATCAGGACAATTCCAGATGATAGCTACTAGATGGCATTGACGAGTATAGATAACAATCGTATTAAATAAAATACGATTATTTTTTGTTGCGCATGTGGGAATGTTTGCCACATTTGTGTTTTTTTTATAAATAGACCTCAAGATGTATCTAAAGTTTTAAACCCTTCAAATATATTACAGTTTACCAGTCCATAAATAGAGTGGCTGCATTGGTTTCCTTTTTTAGGCTTTTGTCCTTTATGTTTACCATGTGATCCTGCAAATAGCACAGTTTTCCCCTCATTCGTGGCTACACTCTTTTCTCCACTGTATCTAATAAGGAAGCCATGGTTGTGACACAAGCTGGACGTCAAACGTGTGTGTCTGCCTTTGTTCATTTCCATTGTATGGTGTATTCATGGGTTTGGTTATTTATATAGTAGAGGTAAGGATATTTGTGCTTTTAGTGCTGCTTACAGGAACTGACAAGGGCATGGCATTTCTGGCAAGATCAATGGGTATTTTTGTATTGGCTGAAAATGTTCTTAGTCTGAAAAAAGAAAGCTAATGCAACCAGCACATCTAAGAACTGGCAAGCTGCAATTTATTACGTTTTTAAATTTTTGAGTTTAACTCTGCTTCATGTCTAGGTGTGTTGAATACATTATCTCTAGCTACCTGCTGTGGTTCCTTCTGCAGGTCCCCAAGCCACTCCTGTGTCAGCACAGAACCACAGTGTGTGGTGGGAGACCGGGTAATAAACCCACCTGGAAGTTTCAGATACCAGTTAAGAAGTTAGTCCTAAAGTTAAAGGGAAAGTTTGTGTTACAGTTACAGGGAGGGCTAGTTTGAGGATTGCAAGATGGGTTAGTGTTAGGATTACAGAGAGGGTGAGTATTGGAGGGTGAGTGTTAGAGTTACAGGTACAAGAAGGGTTAGACTTAGGGTCACAGAGAGAATTAGTGTAAGGATTAAAGAGAGAGGTTTAGTTTTAAGGATAAAGAGGAGGTTGGTGTTGGGGTTACAGCGAAGGTTAGCATGCAGGTTACACAGTGGTTAGGGTTACATGTAAGGTTACTGCTGGGGTTATAGGGAGGGTTCGTGTTACAGGGAATATGACAGGTAAGGTAGCAAGGACTTATGTTCACAGGGAGGGCTACTGTAAATATTAGTGTTAGGGTTACAGGAAGAATTAGTGTGAAGAGTACACTAGAGGTGAGGGTTACATGTAGGGTTAATTTTAGGGTTATAGAGAGGGTTAATGTTTATGCGAGGTTAATGGTACAGTTACAGGGAGGCTTAATGTTAGGGTTACAGGGTGGCTTAGTGATAGAGTTAGTGTTAAGATTACAGGGAAGGTTACACTTAACGTAACAAGGATGGTTAGACATAGGGTCACAGTGAAGGCTACTGTGAGAATTACAGGGAGGGTAAGTGTTAGGGTTATAGGGAGGGGTAGTTTGAAGGGTTCACAGAGGGTTAGTGTTAGGGTTGCAGGAAGAGATAGTGTGAAGGGTTCACAGAGGGTTATTGTTAGGGTTGCAGGAAGAGATAGTGTGAAGGGTTCACAGAGGGTTAGTGTTAGGGTTAAAGGGTGAAAAAATCTGAAGGGTTCACAAAGGGTTGGTGTTAGGGATGAAGGTTACACAGAGGTTAGGGTTACATGTAGGGTAAGTGCTGGGGTTATAAGGAGGGTTAGTGTTTCAGGGAAAATTACAAGTAAGGAAGCAAGGAGGGTCAGACGTATGGTCACAGGGAGGGATACTGTAAATATTAGTGTTAGGGTTACAGGGAGGTTTAGTGTGAAGATTACATGGAGGCTGAGGTTACATGTAAGTTTAATGTTACAGGGAGGATTAGTGTGAAGATTACACAGAGGTTAGGGTTACATGTAGAGTTAGTGTTAGGGTTATAGGGGGGGTTAATATTTATGTGAGTTTACAGGGAAGGTTACACAACGTAACAAGGATGGTTAGACTTATGCCGCGTACACACGTTTGGACTTTGTCCGCCGGACCCAGTCCGGCGGATTGTCCGCCGGACCTAGTCCGGCGGGACTTCCCCACACACGCCCGGACGTGTCCACAGAGAGTTAGTGTTAGGGTTACAGGGAAGGATAGTGTGAAGAGTTCTCACAGGGTTAGGGTTACAGGGAAGGATAGTGTGAAGTGTCCACAGAGAGTTAGTGTTAGGGTTACAGGGAAGGATAGTGTGAAGAATTCACAGAGAGTTAGTGTTAGGGTTACATAGAGAGTTAGGGTTAGGGTTACAGGGAGGGATAGTGTGAAGAATTCATAGAGAGTTAGGGTTAGGGTTACAGGGAGGGATAGAGTGAAGGGTTCTCACAGGGTTAGTGTTAGGGTTACAGGGAAGGATAGTGTAAAGAGTTCTCACAGGGTTAGGGTTACAGGGAAGGATAGTGTGAAGAATTCATAGAGTGTTAGGGTTAAAGGGACAGAGAGTGTGAAGGGTTCACAGAGAGTTAGTGTTAAGGTTATAGGGAAGGGTAGTGTGAAGAATTCACAGAGAGTTAGTGCTAGGGTTACAGGGAGGGATAGTGTAAAGGGTTCACAGAGGATTAGTGTTAGGGATAAAGGGAAGGGTAGTGTTAATGTATTTCTTGGAAGGTTAGTGTTAGGGATACAGGACAGGTGTTAGGGTTATATTGAGTATTTTGCGTGGGTTACACAGAGGGTTCGATGCAGGGTTAGTGTTAGGGATACAGGGCAGGTTAGTGTGAGGGTAAACGTTTCATGGAAGGTTTGTGGTAGGCTTACATAGAAGGCTAGTGGTAGGATTACAGAAAAGTTTACTGTTGGGATAACAGGGAAGCTTAATGTGAGGGTCATGGCGGAGATATAGGGAGGCTTAATGTGAGGGTCATGGGGGAGATATAGGGACGCTTAATGTGAGGGTCATGGCAGAGATATAGGGAGGCTCAATGTGAGGGTCATGGCGGAGATATAGGAAAGCTTAATGTGAGGGTCATGGGGGAGATATAGGGAGGCTTAATGTGAGGGTCATGGCGGAGATATAGGGACGCTTAATGTGAGGGTCATGGCGGAGATATAGGGAGGCTTAATGTGAGGGTCATGGCGGAGATATAGGGAGGCTTAATGTGAGGGTCATGGCGGAGATATAGGGAAGCTTAATGTGAGGGTCATTGCAGAGATATAGGGAGGCTCAATGTGAGGGTCATGGCGGAGATATAGGGACGCTTAATGTGAGGGTCATGGTGGAGATATAGGGAAGCTTAATGTGAGGGTCATGGCAGAGATATAGGGACGCTTAATGTGAGGGTCATGGCGGAGATATAGGGACGCTTAATGTGAGGGTCATGGCGGAGATATAGGGAGGCTTAATGTGAGGGTCATGGCGGAGATATAGGGAGGCTTAATGTGAGGGTCATGGCGGAGATATAGGGAAGCTTAATGTGAGGGTCATGGCGGAGATATAGGGAAGCTTAATGTGAGGGTCATGGCGGAGATATAGGGAGGCTTAATGTGAGGGTCATGGCGGAGATATAGGGAAGCTTAATGTGAGGGTCATGGCGGAGATATAGGGAAGCTTAATGTGAGGGTTGCAGGCAGGGAGGATGATACAATTATTATTGCAAACCCACATACTGATAAATACAGCCTTGAGGACACAAACACATCAGTCAATAAATAAATCAAACAAAATTACTCGCCTCCACTTATCCTTTAAAAAAAAAAAAAAAAATCTATTTTGCAAACAAATTACTGTGTTCTCCGACTGCACACATTCTGGATTGCCTCTAAGTGGGCTTTTCTTTTTTTCTTTTCCCCGCTAAGCCTACAATTGTTCTTTCTGATGTCAGTGTGCCATTTTCTGCTCCCCCTCCTCCAACCTGTAGAGTGTATTTGCACTGGGCTATATGCTATACGCAGGGATATGCAATTAGCGGACCTCCAGCTGTTGCAGAACTACAAGTCCCATGAGGCATAGCAAGACTCTGACAGCCACAAGCATGACACCCAGAGGCAGAGGCATGATGGGACTTGTAGTTTTGCAACAGCTGGAGGTCCGCTAATTGCATATCCCTGTGCTATAGTAAAGTCCAGCAGCCCATGCATATATTGGAACCAGAGGGTCCCATTGGTTTCTATGCAGAAGTGAGCCTGATTTTGCACTTTGCAGCTTTAGTAAATAAACCCCATTGTGTACTTAACCGCTTCCCGACCGGCTCATGTACATTTACGTGAGCAGAATGGCACGGGCAGGCAAAATCCCGTACCTGTACGGGATCCTTTAAATGCCTGCCCATGGGTCGCGTGCGCGCCGCCAGCGGCGCGCTCGCGACCCGGTCGGGAGCTCCGTGACCCCAGCCGCGGGACCAGCGGACCCAATCGCCGCTGGTGTCCCGCGATCGGGTCACGGAGCTGAAGAACGGGGAGAGGTCTGTGTAAACAAACCTCTCCCCGCACTTCCTACTCTGCCTGTCATTGATTGGCTGTTCCCGGTCATCGGGAAAGCCGATCAATGATGTCAGAGGTCAGCCCCGCCCCCTAATGTAAAAAAACACACACACACGTCACAGCCCATAACCCCTCCCCTCCCCCTAGTGGTTAACCCCTTCACTACAACTGTCATTTATACAGGAATCAATGCATTTAAATAGCATTGATTGCTGTATAAATGACAATGGTCCCAAAAATGTGTCAAAATTGTCATATGTGTCCGCCATAATGTCGCAGTCACAATAAAAATCGCTGATCGCCACCATTACTAGTAAAAAAAAAAATATTAATAAAAAAAATGCTATAAAACTATCCCCTATTTTGTAAACGCTATAACTTTTGCGCAAACCAATCAATAATCACTAATTGCGATTTTTTTTTACCAAAAATATGTAGAAGAATACGTATCGGCGAAACTGAGGAAAAAAAATGTTTTTTTATATATTTTTTTTGGGGATATTTATTATAGCAAAAAGCAAAAAATATTGCATTTTTTTCAAAATTGTCGCTCTATTTTTGTTTATAGCGCAAAAAATAAAAACCGCAGGGGCGATCAAATACCACCAAAAGAAAGCTCTATTTGTGGGAAAAAAAGGGACGCCAATTTTGTTTTGGAGCCACGTCTCATGACCGCGCAATTGTCAGTTAAAGCAACGCAGTGCCGAATCGCAAAAAGGGGCCTGGTCCTTTGGCTGCCAATTGGTCCGGGGCTGAAGTGGTTAAAAGTGGGGTATGCCTGTATTTGCGCTGGGCTGTATGCTATAGTAAAGTCCAGCAGCCCATGCATATATGGAACCTGCAGAGTGTACTGTATTTGCACTGGACTATATGCTATAGTAAAGTCCAGCAGCACATATATATATGGAACCTGCAGAGTGTACTGTATTTGCACTGGACTATATGCTATAGTGCCTATATGAAACCTGTAGCCTGGCAGATGAACCCCCCTCCCCCCTCCCTGGGTGCACAATGTGAGGATAATGACACATCAAGGAGACAGCTCAGGAAGAAGCAAAACAAGAGCACGTTTACCTGCATCCTGCAGACCCCGCCCACCTGTCACCCTGCCAGCCAATGGCAGCGCTGGGAGGGCGGGGCGGTCGGGTTGCTGTCGGTGCTGGGGCTGTGTGCAGCAGGCAGATCGCAGCGAGCAGAGAGAGAGGAGAGAGGAGAGTTTTCAGCACCATCAGCCATAGACAGCAGCCTGCCCGGGCAGGGGATGGCCTGCCTGACCGCAGCCTTCAGCGCTGCCTCCAACCTGGTAAGTGCTGCCCACCCTGCCCACCTGCCTGCCCACCCTGCCTGGGGTTTACTTTGCTTCAAATGACTTGAGGCTCTGGCTGCCCCCATTCCATAATAAGCTGCAGCTGAATCAAGGTCACACAGTGCTGATCCATCCACCATACAGCTTACAGAGGAGCCCCCAGCTGCAGGTATCAATGGAGGGCACTAGGATGGGATGATATATAGGCTCCCCCCCTCCCCCTTTGCTCACTGCACTGCTTGAGTAAATAGGTTTGGAACAATCACAGCCTGGATTCCTTAAATAAGGATTGATATCATTGCCTGCCTATCCTCATTGATCTCCTGGATTTCTTTAAATAAGGCTTTGTGGTCTGTTTCATTGATTGAGGTTCACGGCTAAGCAGAGGAAGAGTGGTTTGGGTGCACAGATCAGGAATTGGGACAGATATTTTAGGCTTGACTCAAAAAAAAAAAAAAAAAAGAATAAAGAATAATAAAAATAAATAAATAATAAAGACTCTGCCAATGGCAACCATGTAGGTCTCCTCTGGACTGGAGCCTCTGGACCTCTCTGGACTGGAGCCTCTGGACCTCCTGGGGTGGGATGGGGGTTGGGGGGTCTACTTGTCTGCACAGATGAGGTCATCTTTAGGCAGTATAAAGTGATTGGGGGGCTTGGAAGGTTCATTTGTGAAATATCTATACTGGGATCTAGAAACTAAAAAAAAATAAAAATAAAAAAAAGAAGCAGTTGGCAAAGACAATCATTCAGATTTCTTGACCTGAAAAAGGAAACCTACCTGACTGTTACCTCCACTTTTGCATAGATCTGAAGTCTGAGGCTCATTGACTCCTTTAAGCAGCACTCCTTAAGCAGGAAGAGCTTGACGTGTGGCTGGGTAGGTGGACTATAGGGTCTATAGATTAAGCTATAGGGTTCATAGTTAGATGTATAGGAAGTATAGAGTCTGTAGGTTGAGCTATAGGAAGTATAGAGTCTGTAGGTTGAGCTATAGGGTTTATAGACCTGTATAATACGTATAGGATCTGTAGATAGCTGTGTAAGAACTATAGGGTCTATAGACCTGTATAAGAAGTATAGGATCTGTATATAGCTGTGTAAGGACTATGGGGTGTATAGATAGCTGTGGGTGGACTATAGAGTCTTTAGATTGAGCTATGGGGTCTATAGATAGCTGTATAAGAAGAAGTATAGGGTCTCTAGGTTGAGCTATAGGGTCTATAGACCTGTATAAGAAGTATAGGATCTGTCGATAGCTGTGTAAGAACTATGGGGTCTATAGCTGTAGGTGGGCTTGTTTTGCTTTCACTTTGGGGGGGGGGGGGGGGGGTTCCTGGGACAGGTAGTACCACTGTATACCAGATAATCTTTGCTCACAGGGAGCCAGGTCTATTCCTGGCTGTACTGGAAGTCTCTGCGTTATTATATAGCTTTGCACTGGAGCTACAGAGTCCAAAAAGAGCTGTTAAAGAATCTATAGGGTCTATAGAAATATAAAGAGATGTTAGCTCCATAGACAGCTGTATAGGACGCCATTGATTGGGGACCATAAACAGCTGTAGGTGGAACTTTTGTATATATAAACAGCTGTATAAGGAGCCATAAGTTCTATAGGTGGCTGTGAATGGTTCTATAGAGTCTGTAGATTAAGCCATATGTTCTAAAGATAGCCACTGGATATAAGGCACTATAGGGTCTACAGAAAGCTGTAGGTGAAGCATTAGGGAAGATTGAGCTATATCGTCTATAGATAGATGGAGCTATAGGGTCTATAGATAGTTGTAAATGGACTGGAGGGTCTTTAGTTAGCATGAGATAGAGCTACGGTGTCTTTTTATAGCTTTATACTGGGCTAAAAAGTCTATAGAGAGCTGTATATGAACTATAAGGTCTATAGATAGTTGTATGAGAACCACAGGGTCTATATATAGCTGTGAACAATCTATAGACAGCTTTATAAGGAGCTGTTGGGTTTATAGATAGCTGTAGATGGAATTATAGGTCATGGACTGAGCTATTGGGTCTATAGATAGCTGTATAAGAACTATAGGGTCTATAGATCACCACAGATTGAGCTATAAGGTCTATAGATAGCTGTATACGAGGTATAGAGTCTGTAGGTTGAGCTGTAGTGTCTATAGATCTGTATAAGAAGTATAGAGTCTATAGATAGCTGGGTAAGAACTATTGGGTCTATATATAGCTGCAAGCAGACTATAGGGTCTATAGATTAAGCTATAGGGTGTATAAATAGCTGCGTAAGAAGCATAGGGTCTATAGCTGTAACAGAAATATAAGGTCTGTATATTAAGCTATAGGGTCTACAGATAGCTAATTAAGAAGTATGGGGTCTATAGATAGCTGTATAAGAAGTATAGAGTCTGTATATTGAGCTATAGGGTCTATATATAGTTGAATAAGAATTATAGGATCTGTAGATAGCTGTGTAAGAACTATGGTGTCTATAGATAGCTGTAGGTGGACTATAGGGTCTGTAGATTGAGCTATAGGGTCTATAGATAGCTGTATAAGAAGAAGTACAGTATAGGGTCAGTAGGTGGAACTATAGGGTCTATAGACCTGTATAAGAAGTATAGGATCTGTATGTAGCTGTGTAAGAACTATGAGGTCTATAGATAGCTGTAGGTGGACTATAGGGTCTGTAGATTGAACGATAGGGTCTATAGATAGCTGTATGAGAAGTATAGGGTCTGTAGGTGGAACTATATGGTCTATAGACCTGTATAAGAAGTATAGGATCTGTGGATATCTGTGTAACGACTATGGGGGTCTATAGGTAGCTGTAGGTGGACTATAGGGTCTTTAGATTGAGCTATGGGGTCTATAGATAGCTGTATAAGAAATATAGAGTCTGTAGGTTGAGCTATAGGGTCCATAGACCTGTATAAGAATTATAGGATCTGTAGATAGCTGTGTAAGGACTATGGGGTCTATAGTGCTGTAGGTGGACTATAGGGTCTGTAGATTGAGCTATAGGGTCTATAGATAGCTGTATAAGAAGAAGTATAGGGTCTGTAGGTTGAGCTATAGGATCTATAGACCTGTATAAGAAATATAGGATCTGTAGATAGCTTTGTAAGGACTATGGGGTCTATGGGTAGCTATGGGTGAACTATAGGGTCTTTAGAGTGAGCTATGGGGTTTATAGTTAGATGTATAAGAAGTATAGGGTCTGTAGGTTGAGCTATAGGGTCTATAGACCTGTAAAGGAAGTTTATGGTCTATAGATAGCTGTGTAAGAACTATGGGGGGTATATATAGCTGTAGGTGGACTATGGGGTCTGTATGTTGAGCTATAGGGTCTATAATTAGCTGTATAAAAAGTATACGGTCTGTAGATAGCTGTAGACAGAGCTATGTACAAAGGCATCTCCCTGAAAAAAACAGATGACATCAGCGAAGTATGTGGCGGATTAGAGTTTTGTACATCGCTCCATCCACACTGATATTTCGGAAGTGAATCACACTCCCAATTAATTGTTGTGGCTGTAATTATAAAGAGGTGACCAACATTAACTGTCTTATTAAATCCTCAAGGGACACACAATGTTTAACCCTTCAGAGACTGCAATGCAAGCTTTGTACATACTGCCCTACTCCTTGCATGCAAGTTTTTTCCTGATATTTGCACGCTTTGCAGTTCTCTTCCCCTTTTTATAGACTAAACTGCATTTGTGCATTTTTTTTTTATCTTGTATTATTATGAATAATTTACGATTGGCATATGGCAAGCTTGCTGAAATGTGTTTGCTTTCAGAAAAACTGCAGGAATTTTTTCTTTTTTCTTTTTAGACTAATCCTTATGTATTTTAATGTCGCATTATTATATTATTGTCACCAGGCTTGTATGCTTCTTGATGATTGCTTGCTCTAAGAGATCTGCACGAAGAATAAAGTGAATTATTGTTATATATTGTATATCATTGTTTGCTGGCTTGCAGTTTTATTCGGAAATAGGATGTGAAATGTGTTATTAGATGCATATTTCATTGCCTAGGAGGTGAGGCTCGGTGTTTGAATTAACGCAGTTCTGTTTTTTTTAGGAGTATGTAATGTGTGTTGGAAGGGCATCCAGCTGCTTTATAGCCTTGCCCCACTTCCTGCAGCCCCTGGGCACACTGCACCTGTTTTTTTTTTGTTTTTGTAGGGCAGAAGCAGAGAATGACCGCTAGTTACCTCTCTGAGCTGAGGATTAGAGGATCGTTCACGCATGCGCAGTGCAGGCTCAATGCATCCTCTACTAAACTTGCCATCAGTCTTGCAGGAAAGCAATACACAGCCACCCGATCTCATTATATAAGACGTATGCAGGAGACCTTGGGGAGGAATTTTTAAAGAAGGAGCTGTAAATAGCTGAGAGGGAAATGTGCAATAGGTTTGATCCTGTGTAGAGGGAAGGGGTGCCCGGGGGGGGGGGGGGGGGTAAATGTCTGTTTTTGAGCACTTGGCATCTGGATGTGGGAAAACTGATCTTGCAGGGACAATGGAAAGGATCGTGTGTGTTCATTTCAGTAGAATTGCAAAATAATAAGAAGAATTATTATTATCATTTACCAGGGGCGTTGCTAGGTCTACAAAAGATCGGGGGCTAGAGCCCATAGCAGCGTAGTAAACAAAGTCATACGCTTGGGCGGGCATACACATGTATATAATATATGTGTGTGTGTGTAGATCCCCAGAGAGCCCCCCTTACATCAGGGTCCCCAGAGAGCCCCCCCTTACATCAGGGTCCCCAGAGAGCCCCCTCCTTACATCAGGGTCCCCAGAGAGCCCCCTCCTTACATCAGGGTCCCCAGAGAGCCCCCCCCTTACATCAGGGTCCCCAGAGAGCCCCCTCCTTACATCAGGGTCCCCAGAGAGCCCCCTCCTTACATCAGGGTCCCCAGAGAGCTCCCCCTTACATCAGGGTCCCCAGAGAGCTCCCCCTTACATCAGGGTCCCCAGAGAGCTCCCTCCTTACATCAGGGTCCCCAGAGAGCTCCCACCTTACATCAGGGTCCCCAGAGAGCCCCCCCTTACATCAGGGTCCCCAGAGAGCTCCCCCCTTACATCAGGGTCCCCAGAGAGTCCCCCTTAAATCAGGGTCCCAGAGAGCCCCCTCCTTACACCAGGGTCCCCAGAGAGCCCCCTTACATAAGGGCCCCCAGAGAGCCCCCCATTACATCAGGGTCCCCAGAGAGCCCCCCTTACATCAGGGTTCCCAGAGAGCCCCCCTTTCATTAGGGTCCCCAGAGAGCCCCCCTTACATCAGGGTTCCCAGAGAGCCCCCTTACATCAGGGTCCCCAGAGAGCTCCCCCCTTACATCAGGGTTCCCAGAGAGCCTCCCACTTACATCAGGGTTCCCCAGAGAGCCCCCTCCTTACATCAGGGTCCCAGAGAGCCCCCTCCTTAAATCAGGGTCCCCAGAGAGCCCCTCCTTACATCAGGGTCCCCAGAGAGCCCCCCCTTACATCAGTGTCCCCATAGAGCCTCCCCTTACATCAGGGTCCCCAGAGAGCCCCCTCCTTACATCAGGGTCCCCAGAGAGCCCCCCCTTACATCAGGGTCCCCAGAGAGCCTCCCCCCCCTTGGGGACCCCTGCAGAGACTCTGGGCTATGGGCCCCAGATTTGGGGCTATAGCCCCAAAAGCCACCCCCTAGCGACGCCACAGTCATTTACCAAGTGTGCTGCAAGAGCTCAGGATAGTAGAAAAAGGCTGATAAATAGTGGAAATTGCGCTTACATGTTTAAAACAGTTTTTTTTGCTAGAAAATTACTTAGAACCCCCAAACATTATATATTGGTTTTTTTTTCTAACACCCTAGAGAATAAAATGGCGGTCATTGCAATACTTTTTTATTACACCGTATTTGCGCAGCAGTCTTACAAGCGCACTTTTTTTGGAAAAAAAAATCACTTTTTTTAACCACTTAAGGACCAAGCCTGTTTTTCAGACTTGGTGTTTACATGTTTAAAACAGTTTTTTTTTGCTAGAAAATTACTTAGAACCCACAAACATTATAATTGTTTTTTTTTTTTAACACCCTAGAGAATAAAATGGCGGTCATTGCAATACTTTTTTTCACACCGTATTTGTGCAGCAGGTCTACAAGCGCACTTTTTTTGGAACAAAAATCACTTTTTTAAATATAAAAATCAGACAACAGTAAAGTTAGTCCAATTTTTTTTTTATATTGTGAAAGATAATGTTACACCGAATAAATTGATACCCAACATGTCACGCTTCAAAATTGCGCCCGCTCGCAGAATGGCGTCAAACTTTTACCCTCAAAAATCTCCATAGGCGACGTTTAAAAAATTCTGCAGGTTGCATGTTTTGCGTTACAGAGGAGGTCTAGAATTATTGCTCTCACTCTACTGACGACGACGATACCTCACATGTGTGACCACCGTTTTCAAATGCGGGCGCTACTCACGTATGCGTTCGCTTCTGCACGCGAGCTCGTCGGGACGGGGCGCTTTAAAAAATATATATTTTTTTTCTTATTTATTTTACTTGATTTTATTTATTTTTTCACTGTTTAAAAAAAAATTGGGTCACTTTTATTCCTATTACAAGGAATGTAAACATCCCTTGTAATAGAAAAAAAAGCATGACAGGTCCTCTTAAATATGAGATCTGGGGTCAAAAAGTCCTCAGATCTCATACTTGGACTAAAATGCAAAAAAATGTAAAATAAAAAAAATTGTCATTTGAAAAAATGACATTGAAAAAAATGTGGCTTTAAGAGGTATGGGCGGAAGTGACGTTTTGATGTTGTTTCCGCCCTCCTATGGTATGGAGATGGGTGGGGGCCATCTTAGCCTCACTCATCTCCATACCAAGGACGTGAAAGGACACGATCGCTTCTGCCGCTACCAACGGCTCCGGTAAGTGGCGGAGGGCGCGGGAGAGCGGCGGGAGGGGGTGGCACCTCTCCCGCCGCCGATAATGGTGATCTTGCGGCGAATCCGCCGCAGAGTCCTCCATTATCGCAAAGAGGACCGGCTCCTGAAATGATGGATATCTCGGCTGTGGCAGCAGCTGCTGCCGTTACCGAGATATCCATCTTCAAACTGCCGACGTATATCTACAGGATTGCCGGTCGGCAAGTGGTTAAAGCTGCGGTTTAAAGCGCAACTCCACTTTTGTTGAGAAAAAAACATTGGGGAATCTATGTGCAATGTGAGGATTTTAACCACTTCAGCCCCGGAAGGTTTTACCCCCGTTTCATGACCAGGCCATTTTTTTTTTGCGATACAGCCCTGCGTTAAAGAGATATCACCGCTCCTGGCAGGTCAATGTGGAATAAACCTCTCCTCTATCTAGGAAGCCCCGGGTGCTGGCAATGGATATAGCAATAAACTTGAGAAAAATCCTGGACAGCCACACTTCGAAAAAATAGCCTTTATTAGTCAACAAAGATGAAAAATACATGCCACAGCAGAACGGACAGAAGAGCTGACGCGTTTCACACTATCAAACAGTGCTTAATCATAGCACTTAATATGATTAAGCACTGTTTGATAGTGTGAAAAGCGTCAGCTCTTCTGTCCGTTCTGCTGTGGCATGTATTTTTCATCTTTGTTGACTAATAAAGGCTATTTTTTCGAAGTGTGGCTGTCCAGGATTTTTCTCAAGTTCACGGCCCTGCGTGACTTTAACTGACAATTGCGCGGTCGTGCGACGCTGTACCCAAATAAAATGGATGTCCTTTTTTCTCACAAATAGAGTTTTCTTTCGGTGGGATTTGATCACCTCTGTGGTTTTAATTTTTTGCGCTGTAAACAAAATAAAGACTGACAATTTTGAAGAAAAAAAAATATTTTTTACTTTCTGTTATAATACATATCCAATAAAAAAAATGTAAACAAAATCGAATTTCTTCATCAATTTAGGCCAATGTGTATTCTGCTACATATTTTTGGTAAAAAAAAAAAAATCCCAATAAATGTATATTGATTGTGTAAAAGGTATAGGGGGTTATTTACTAAAGGCAAATCCACTTTGCACTGCAAGTGCACTTGGAAGTGCCGTCGCTGTGGATCCGAGGGGGACATGCAAGGAAAATAAAAGCTTGCACATGATTGGATGATAAAATCAGCAAGAGACTTTACAGCGGCTGCACTTCCAAGTGCAATTGTAGTGCAAAGTAGATTTGCCTTTTGTAAATAACCCCACTAGCGTCCACAAACTATAGGATAGATTTATGGACTTTTAAAAATAGTTTTAACTAATAATGGCGGCGATCAGCGATTTTTTTTTTTTTAGCGGGACATGCGACATTACGGCGGACAAATATAAAATACACTAAGTGACACTTTTTGAGGATCAGTGACATCAATACAGTGATCAGTGCTAAAAAAAAATGCACTGTCACTGTATAAATGACACTGACAAGGAAGGGGTTATCATCAGGGGCTGTTAAAGGGGTTGTATAGGTTCGTTTTTTTTTTTTTTTTTTTTTTATAATAACAAACATGTCATACTTACCTCCACTGTGCAGTTCGTTTTGCACAGAGTGGTCCCGATCCTTCTCTTCTGGGGTCCCTCTGCGGCTGTCTCAGCTCCTCTCCGCAAGAGCTAACCCCCCTCTGGGAAGCTCTGTCCCAAGGGGGTTAGCTTGCGGGCACGCTCCTGTGCCGCCAAGTGTATCACTCGGCCCCCGGCACGCCGCGTCATTGATTTGATTGACAGCAGCGGGAGCCAATGGCTGCGCTGCTATCAATCATCCAATGAAGAGCCCACAGGAGCCGGGGGAAAGCAACGTCTGATCGCGCCCACGGAGATTCGGGGCTCAGGTAAGTAAAAAGGGGACTCGGGGGGGGCCGGAGAGTCAAGGTGTTTTCTCACCTTAATGCATAGGATGCATTAAGGGGAAAAAACACAAAGCTTTACAACCCCTTTAAGTGTGCTCCTAGGGAATGCTTTCTAACTGTGTGGGGGATGCTGTGACTGGAGGAAAACAGAGATCCGTGTTTCTGCTTAGCAGAAACACAAGATCTCCATTTTCCTCCCTCGCTGAAGGGCGGTCTGCCTTTTTTACATAGGCAGACCACCGTTCTGCCTGTCCTGTTAACGATCGCGGGTGGCCATTGTGGCGGCCGGAACGGCTGATTGGCTCCTGCTGTGTCCAATCACAGCGGGAGCTGGGCACCGACGGGGCGCCCGCCCCAGACCTTGTGCATGAAATCACATACAGGTACGTTATTTCGTGGAGCCGCAGTATATATGCAGTAGGCGATCCAGAAGTGGTTAACAAATTTTGTTGCAGATTCCTACCTTTTGTTATTCTGAAAAATCCCTGTGTGTTTGTCTGTGTCCATGCGGGAAAGTGAGTCTAAGGTTGGGTTCACACTGATGCAATTGCAGGCATCGAATGTGATTCGCATTCCTGTGCACATCACATGCGATGTCTGTGCGGTGCGAATTTAGCCATACAGTGTATGGCTGAAATCACATTCGCACCAAAATGGTGCAGGGCCCTTCTTTTTGTCTGCACTGGAATTGGATCGCATAGGTGTTCAGACCCATGCAATGCGATTCCTTAGTTTGCACTGCAATCTGCAAACTGATTTGGGGTTGTCATTAACTTTCTATTGACACCCGCCGCGGTTCCCAGAGCGCAGTGTGGACTGTCTGCGATTCTGATGCGGTGCGGAACAGGAATCGCTGTGGCTCCTGCATCGCACCTGTGTTAACCTAGCCTAATGGGAGTGGTTTCATAATTATCAATCAGCTGTAGCACCTGCAGGGCACTAATAAAGGAAATGGGGGCGTGGCCTGGTGGGAGCCCAGGCTGAGCTTGTCTCTCTCATACCACCATAGGACTCTGTAGATGTGCAGCACCAGGGATCTTTCCTCTCTTCCTTGCAGAGACTACAGGAGCTGGGACGAGCAGTGATTGCAGCATCACCCACACTGCTCCCCATAGTGATCGAGCCTCAGCATCACACTAAACAAACCGTGGTTTATACTTATGAGGAAAGTTGCAGGGTCTGCATCCCCTTAGATGTGATTTCCTATTGGGAGTATCTAACCAAAAAATGACATTTGTTGCAGGGGATGACTGAAATCTGACTTGTATCTAAGGCCCCTTTCACGATTTTACCGCGATTTCAAGGAATGTCTGTGTAAGTGGCATCAAAATCGGACCAAAGTAGTGCAGGGACTACTTTGAAGTCGGAATGACTTGAAGTGGTACTAATATGAATGGCTGTCATTGGAAATCATGGGGAACGACTTGTCATGCTACTTTGCAGTCCCAAATCGTGGGACAAGTCGTATAAAGCCCCATACACACGGTCGGATTTTAGGATGGATTCTGTCCTATCGGACAATGTTGTCGGAAATTCCGACCGTGTGTATGCACCATCTGACATTTTCCATCGGATTGTCCGACGGACAAAGTTTTATCTCCTGCTCTCAAATTTTCCGACAACAAAGTCCTATCGGACTTTTTCCAATCGTGTGTAGCGAATTCCGACGGACAAAGTGCCACGCATGCTCAGATCACATTACAAGACCAAAGCTATTGGCTACTAGCCTTTACGTAGTTCCGTAGTACGCAACAAACGTCACCACGTTCAGAATGATCGGATTTTCCGACAACTTTGTCCGACCGTGTGTATGCAACACCAGTGTCGGACAAAATCCGTCGGAAAAAATCCGGTGGATTTTGTGGTCGGATTTTCCGACCGTGTGTACGGGGCATAAGTGTGAAAGGGGCCTAAGGCAGACTTCTGGGAAAATCAGTGAGCCAATCAGACAAGCAGGAAATTATGTTTCTGGGGGGGGGGGGGGGGGCGCTTTGTAAATACTCTTTTTATAGAACACCTCCTGGTAGCCATATTGCATTTTCAGAACATTACAGTGGCTGCAGATTGAAAAGGAAAGGTCGTTTTTAATAACATTCAATTACAATATGACTTGTGTCGCACTTGTACGTATATGCTATATTATTTTATTTTTTATTTGCTATTTTTAGTTTCCCTGCGAAAGTGGACTTACCCTTTAACTACTTGACCTCTGGAAGATGGATGGATCCCAAGGTCCACCGGGATAGGATCTCTGTTGTTCTAGGAGAAGGGAACTCGGGCTGTATATACCTTTTGGGACCACTCTGCAAATTTTGGGGATCTTATATACTCAGGGGCTTCCTGATAATATTTTTATTGTGAGGTCCTTGGAAGGGCCCTATATGATTATTTTTCTGCCCTTTTGGGAGTCTTACCTTGAATGAAGATCTCAGATGGATCCCAAGGTGTAGCTTCCCTGTTAATATATCCCTCTCTGTGGTATCATCAATATTGATCCTTCTCTTATCCAACTTTATGTGGAGTGCAATTTGATTCCACTGATTGTACAGTGATTATATACATATGCGATATTAACAGTTCTCCTGAAGAAGCCTCATTATCTATGGCGAAACATGTAGAGACTTATCAGCAATGCAATTTTTCATATGCATTCCGTGATGTATTCCTTTAAATGATACAAAATTAATTATTTATATGTTTTTTGTAATTGTATTAATACATTTATAATTTTTATAAACTGTTGTATTTGCTATTTAAAAGTCCCTCATTCCCATCTCAAAATGTTGGCAGGTATGTGTGCGGGTGGAAGCCGCTGCGGGACCCGTACTTCGCCCGACAGCGGCAACCACCCCCACACACAAAAAACGGGACACTCAGGCAGGTGCCATTAACCTAAGGCAGGGGGTCTCAAACTGGCGGCCCTCCAGCTGTTGAGAAACTACAAGTCCCATGAGACATTTCAGGGATGACAGTTACAAGCATGACTCCCACAGGCAGAGGCATGATGGGACTTGTAGATTTGCACACAGCTGGAGGGCCGCCAGTTTGAGACCCCTGACCTAATGGCACTCCGCTAGGGTTGCCACCTGTCCGAGTTTTTACCCGGACAGTTCGGGATTTGATAGTTGTGTCCGGGTAGCAGTTCACCTGCTACCCCAACACACATTCCTTCTCCAGTGCAGTCCAAGCATCCTAGGACATATTCAAGTAAATCTAATAGATCTAATGAGGGTCTCAATGGGGGGGGGGGGAGCCCTGTGTTATGAAGGGGGTGACACTGAAAAAATAATTTGCCATGTGGACATCCTCCAGCCAAAGAATTAGGTGATCGGACTTGCATCTTCTAATGCACATGGTGAGAAGCTCGCAGTGTGCAGTGAAATCAGAGTAAGCTATTTCAGTCCAGGATGTGAGCCGGTACAACTGTGCAAGACTGAAGGGAAGGCCGGAGTTCAGCTGTAATGTTGATCCTGAGTAAACAGAAGTGCAAAACCAATGACCTTTAATTTAAAGGTATACTCCGGTCAGACTGGAAATTTGATCTTCAAAAGGGCATTTGATGAGCACAGAGTACCCGGGACTCCAGAGTTCAATCCAGATATTGATGTAGTGAAGCAGCCTATCTGCTGCTGACCTTGAATGCTTTCTGCTCAACTGTTTATAGTGCAGAATGGTAATTCCCACACACATGCCTTGAATGATCATTGCTGTCCCTTACACACATTATTTAACCACCTTAACTCCGGAAGGTTTAGCCCCCTTCATGTCCAGGGCATTTTTTTGCGATACAGCACTGCATTACTTTAACTGGCAATTGCACAGTTCATTGACAATTGTGTCGTGCGACGTTGTGCCCAAATAAAATTGTCGTCCTGAACAACTGGAGGGCCGTAGTTTGAAGACCCCTGCCCTAAGAGGCTGCTTGGATTTACCTGCTCATCTGCACTGCCATGACCCGATGAACATTCCAACCCTCCTGACACTCTGGGTTCAGACATCTTTGCACCACCTTAAAGCAATAAGTAAGGTAACTCTGTGCGTTTATGTTCTGATAATGTTTACTAGGACAGTTCAAAGAAGATATCGTCACAAAGAGGAGGTAATAGATCTGCTGAGTTTTGGGCCACAGCACCAACTCAGCAAAGGAATTCCTCCTAATAATACATGCCAAGGTATTTGCAGGTAAAACAGTCTATTATATACACGTGTACCGTGGAGTTTTGCTTGCACCTGATAGGATAAACAAGTTAAATGGTTATACTGACAAATTTCTAAAGGGGAAACCTCGGCCAGCCTATAAACCTTTTACCCTAATGAGAGGTCAGACTTAATGGCAATGGTGTAAGGACCCTTGTAGCAATAATGACAGCAATGTCCCCGTTGCAGATCTGATGGTCTTCACCGGCAGTAGGAGCTCATTAATTGTATCCAATAAGGTGTAATAGCAAGCAATAATGTTTCTTGAAATGGTAGAAGCTAAAGGTGTCTATGCACAGTGTTCAAGATAGGTTCAGTAAAATATTCCCAAGGTAAGGATGTCTGCGCAAAGTGTCCCAGTGAAACCGCGCAAAAAGGATTTGTAAAGGTGGGCGATTGCCCTCTTACCAATGACCAGGCCGATTTTATGTCCTCCGGGCAGCAGCTCCTGTAGCGACACGAGTGCAGTGGATCCGCAGTATCGATCTCCTGATGCGAAGCTCAGAACACAGGTTGGCAGGCGACCAAAGTGGTGTTGGATGGATGTCTGATGAACAGCAAGCAGTGCTAGGCCCCACTCATTCGGGTTGGAATGTGGTACACCGCGTGGTAGGCCACAACCTCTCTCTCCATGCACGGAGAGGTCCATTTCGCGTCAGGCCCAGGAGGAAGAAGAGCGCAGGGTGGAGCTGTGGTTTCTTTTATAGTTCCTCCCAGCAATCTCTCTGGTGGCAGCAAAGATCCCTGGGATATGTAGTCCAGGTACAGAGTCAGCCAAAGCAATTATCAGTCTGTGGATCTACTCATCCCACAATCCCTTTAGTTTGGCTCACAAACACGATGTCAGTTGATAACACTGGGCACTAGAGGGACATGCAATGCATAAAAATACCGGAGGATCACTGTACTTTATAATTGTAGTCCACTTTGCTACATCCTCCCCCCACTTGAAAGTCTTTGGTCCCTAAAGACAGATCGCAACCTGTGGGATCACTTTACTGTGTCATAAGAACTGAATAATTAATCATCTGATAAACTAGAAGTTGTAACAGCTAACAATTGACCCAATGAAGGATCTTCCAACAGCAAATTATATACAACCTCAGGTGAAGTCATATTCATTTTGTGACAAGCCAGTAACAAGTCCGTGGCCCACCCAGTAGTGTCAGGAGGTGGATCAAGGTCATTATTTACTAAAGGTTTGATAAAGGAGGCAAGTGCTTGACTGGAACCTTGAGCAGTAGGTATAAGTTCGTCAGAATTTTCAGTGCATCATATGTCAGTCTTTTTGGAGGGCATATCCTCATAGTCTCAACCTGGAGTAGATGTTTTCCAGTGGCTCTGGTCCTTGTTATGTTCCCCAGAAACTGCATCCAGATTCAGATTCAAGTTCTACTTAGGGCTCTGGTTCTGGTTCAGGGACCATCTCTCTCTCTGCGAGATTAGTAGGAGGAGTGGGAGCATCCGTTACAGTTGGCACTTCACTGGGTTTCACCTTGACCTCCTTATCTCCCCTTGGTGGGTGAGGATCTCATTTTTCACAGAGTCTTCTTCCTCCGTACTAGGGAGGATAGAATCATCTTCCGAAGGAGAAACCCACAACCAGTCAAGAGTTAATTCTTCATCGTCACTCTCCTCCTCAGGGAGTGTGGGTGGGCAAGTTTACCGGGCCCTAGGCCTCAGTGTTAGGGGCTTCCTGGGGCCACCCCTCTGGGTATTCTGCTGGTCCCCCTCCGTTTGCTTCTGTAACAGCTCGTTCAACGGTGAGGAGGTCTTCACAAATCTTCTATAGTCATTCACACCTCAGCGCTTTGAAATCGCGGGCAGAATCGTGGCAAATGTGCCGCAATTCAAACCGCCAAAGGTGTGAATGCAGCCTTATTGTCCTGATCACCAGTGTCACTGGGAATGAAAGTGAAAATCAAAACTTTTGCATTGCCTCCAGAACAGGAATTGAAGGGAAATCTTCCAAGGGGGACACTTGTTCCTGTGATTACTGTGTAAGAAGTAGGGATTTCCCTCACACTGAAATGATATCCTCTATAAAGTTGACAATTTAACCACTTCAGATCCGCGCTATAGCCGAATGACGGCTGCAGCGCGGACCTACTTTGCCGGGAGGCCGTTAATAGACGGCCTCCTGTGCTCGAGCGGCCTGCACGCCCCCTGCAGGGCGTGCAAGACACGCTCTGTGTTTAGCGAGTCTATGAGACTCGCTGGATCACAGATCAGAGTAAGGGGGCATTCCTGACCCCTTACCACGTGATCAGCTGTCAGCCAATGACAGCTGATCATGTGATGTAAACAGAGCAGGTAATCGGCACTTTTTTCTCCTCATGCTGATAATGCGAGGAGAAAAAAAAAAGCAGATCACCGGCGGCTGTCAGAGGGACTTAGGTCCCGATCAAAGAGAGCAGCCGAGGAGTCATCTGTACCCACCAGTGCCACCTACCAGTGCATAACAGTGGCGCCTACCAGTGCCCACCAGCATCAGCTGCCCACAGTGCCACCCATCAGTGCTCACAGTGCCACCCATCAGTGCTCACAGTGCCACCTATCAGTGCTCACAGTGCCACCTAGCAGTGCCCACAGTGCCACCTATCAATGTCACCAATCAGTGCCTCAACAGTGCTGCCCATAAGTGTCACCTACCAGTGCCCATCAGTGCCACCTATCAGTGCCATCTATCAGTGGTACCTATCAGTAACACCTTTCAGTGCCTTTCGGTGCCCATCAGTGCCCATCAGTGCCATCTTATAAGTGCCGCCTTATCTGTGCCACCTTATCTGTCCCCATCCGTGCCACCTTATCTGTGCCTATCAGTGCTGCCTTATCTGTGCCCATCAGGGCAGCCTATCAGTGTCACCTCATCAGCGTATATCAATGAAGGAGAAAAATTACCTGTTTGCAAAATTTTATAACAAACTATGAAACATGATTTTTTTTCAAAATTTTCCGTCTTTTTTTGATTGTTTAGCAAAAAATAAAAACTGCAGTGGTGATTAAATACCACCAAAAAAAAACTCTATTTGTGGGAAAAAAATTATAAAAATGTCATTTGGGTACAGTGTTGTATGACCGCGCATTTGTCATTCAAAGTGTGACAGCGCTGAAAGCTGCAAATTGGTCTGGGCAGGAGGGGGGTTTAATTGCCCAGTAAGCAAGTGGTTAAGGCTGGCAAAAATGCCAAAGGTTACTAAAACAATATAGTTGAGCATGTGTGAAATGTACTTTTTCTTATGCATAATGGTGAGAAGACTCAATAAAATATTCTCTTGTATTTTTCTTGTATTATTCATGGATGGAAATTAAATAACAATTATAAAAGAGAAAAGGTATCCTCTGGTTTCCTGCTCAAACAACAGCACAAGAATTAAAGAGGAACTGCAGTCTGCTCACGTAATGTGTAATAAAAACATCTTTGCCATTCTGAAGCTTCCCTCCAACCACTTTGCATATTATTTTATATATACTGTGATTCTGTACTTGCCAAATATGCTGCAGAAATCTCCCTCCACTGAGGTTGAAGGGGTGGGGGGTCAGGCTGTCAGTGCTCAGACCATACGCCACACACTGCATCAAATTGGTCTGCATGGCTGTCATCCCAGAAGGAAGCCTCTTCTAAAGATGATGCACAAGAAAGCCTGCAAACAGTTTGCTGAAGACAAGCAGACTAAGGACATGGATTACTGGAACCATGCCCTGTGGTCTGATGAGACCAAGATAAACTTATTTGGCTCAGATGGTGTCAAGTGTGTGTGGCGGCAACCAGGTGAGGAGTACAAAGACAAGTGTGTCTTGTCTACAGTCAAGCATGGTGGTGGGAGTGTCATGGTCTGGGGCTGCATGAGTGCTTCCGGCACTGGGGAGCTACAGTTCATTGAGGGAACCATGAATGCCAACATGTACTGTGACATACTGAAGCAGAGCATGATCCCTTCCCTTCGGAGACTGGGCCGCAGGGCAGTATTCCAACATGATAACGACCCCAAACACACCTCCAACATGACCACTGCCTTGCTAAAGAAGCTGAGGGTAAAGGTGATGGACTGGCCAAGCATGTCTCCAGACCTAAACCCTATTGAGCATCTGTGGGGCATCCTCAAATGGATGGAAGAGGAGCGCAAGATCTCTAACATCCACCAGCTCCGTGATGTCATCATGGAGGAGTGGAAGAGGACTCCAGTGCCAACCTGTGAAGCCTTTGTGAAATCCATGCCCAAGAGGGTTAAGGCAGTGCTGGAAAATAATGGTGGCCACACAAAATATTGACGCTTTGAGCCCAATTTGGACATTTTCACTTAGGGGTGTACTCACTTTTGTTGCCAGCGGTTTAGACATTAATGGCTGTGTGTTGAGTTATTTTGAGTTATGTCGAGAGGACAACAAATTTACACTGTTATACAAGCTGTACACTCACTACTTTTCTTTTTTTTACATTTCTTCAGTGTTGTCACATGAAAAGATAGAATATAATATTTACAAGAATGTGAGGGGTGTATATACAGTATATATATATATAAGTTCAAATATATGTGTGTGTATATATATATATATACATACAGTGGGGAAAATAATTATTTGATCCCCTGCAGATTTTGTAGGTTTGCCCACTTACAAAGAAATGAAGGGTCTATAATTTTTTATCATAGGTGTATATTAAATGAGCGACAGAAAATCAACCAAAAAATCCAGAAAAAAAAACACATTAAACAAATGCTATCAATTAAGTTGCAGTTCAGTGAGTAAATTAAGTATTTGATCCCTAATCAAAACATGACTTAGTACTTGGTGGAGAAACCCTTGTTGGCAAGCACAAAGGTCAGACGTTTCTTGTAGTTGGTTACCAGGTTTGCACACATCTCAGGAGGGATTTTGGTCCACTCTTCTTCACAGATCTTCTCTAAATTCTTAATGTTTCTTGGTCTTGGCTGTCTCTTGGCAATTTGAAGTTTCAGTTCCCTCCATACATTTTCGATAGGATTAAGGTCTGGAGACTGACTAGGCCACTCCATGGCGTTTATGTGCTTCCTCTTGAGCCACTCCTTTGTTGCCTTGGCGGTATGTTTTGGGTCATTGTCATGCTGAAAGACCCATCCACAACTCATCTTCAGTGTTCCTGCTGAGGGAAGACGGTTCTGAGGGATGGCCCCGTCCATAGACCCCTCAATATGGCAAAGTTGGTCTGTACCTTTAGCAGAAAAACAGGCCTAAAGCATAACGTTTCCACCTCTGTGCTTGACTATAGGGATGGTGTTCTTAGGGTCATAATCAGCATTTTTCTTCCTCCAAACATGGTGAGTGCCCCTCCTCAAGAAGGCACATGTACAGTCTTGCCAATGAACATCTAAATGATTCCGAGGAGGATTGGGAGAAAGTGCTGTGGTCAGATGAGACCAAAATTGAGCTCCTTGGCATTAACTTGACTTGCCGTGTTTAGAGGAAGAAAAATTCTGACTATGACCCTAAAAACACCATCCCTACAGTCAAGCAACTTATGGGGAAAAGAGCCTCTTCCCAACATCACTAGGCAATGGTTGTCGGGGTCCGGGGGCAGGGGGCTTAATGGGAATCTGGAAGCCCCACTTTAACAAGGGGGCCCCTAGATTCTGCCTCCCCATGTGAATTAGTATGGGGTACATTGTACTCCTACTCATTCACCCAAAAAAGTGTCAAAAATAAATAAATACAGTGTACAGGTTTTTTATTTTTATTATTAAAAATGAAGAATGTCCCTCATCGTAGCACCAACATGTCTTCTTTCTTCAGTGATGTCTTCTCCCTCTGGTTCTTCTCCATCTGCTGATGTCTTGTTCCTCCGGTTCTTCTCCCTCCGCTTCTGATGTCTTCTCCCTCCTGTTCTTCTCCCTCCGCTGTCTTCGGCCCCTTTCATCTGAACGGGCGCTCCATGTTAGTCTATGGAGCGTCGTATGTCAGCGGAGACATGTCTGCTGACATCCGACCCGGTCCGATCCGCCAAAAGCAGACGTATGGCTCTACGTCCAGATCCGTCGCTGGCGGATCGGATCGGGTGAGATCTGATGAAAATGGACACGCTGTCCGTTTTCATCCGATCTCTCCATAGAGACCAGCGGCACTCGCAAGCCCCTCCCCGCTCAGTGAGCAGAGAGGGACTTGTCATCCACCGGCTCAGCGGAGATCAACGGAGAGATCTCCCGCTGAGCCGGCGGACAGAGGCGGGCTCCGTGGAAGCGGAGTCCGCCTCGTGTGAAAGGGGCCTTCTTTCTCTGGTTCTTTTGCCGTTTCTTCTCCTTCCGCTGATGTCTTCTCCTGACGCTGGCTCCCGCTGTTCTGTCGACTCCCGCTGTCTGCCATTTCTTATATAGCCATGGGGCATGGCCATCTGGCCATCTGGTCACCGCCCATCATCATTGGGCGTCCCTCGAAAGCTGTGTACTAACCATCAGATTATCGAAAGATTGCTTCGAAATCAGTATTTTTCATCCGATTTTCTGGTCGCGTGTAGAGGCCTGCAGCTGCTGACTTTTAAAATATGGACGCTTACCTGTCCAGGGCGCCCGCGATGTCGGCACCCGAAACCGATCTGTCGCTCGGCTTTCGGATGCTGCCGCCGCCATCTTCAGTAAGGGAATCAGGAAATGAAGCCTTGCGGCTTCACTTCCAGGTTCCTTACTGCGCATGCGCGAGTTGGATGGTCCCTGCTGTCTCTGGGATCTGTGTGTTTCCCAGCAGACAGCAGGGGGGAAGAGGCGTAGACCTGTATTAGACAGGTATCTGCACCCCCCTCCCCCCTGAAAGGTGCCAAATGTGACACCAGAGGGGGGGGGGGGGGTGTTCCGAAAAGTAGAGGTTACATTTTTGTGTGAACCTCCGCTTTAAGGGATCTTTCAGGCTGTAGCACAGCTGCAGTGTTTGCTGAACTCACTAACTGTCACTTCTTACCTGGAATGCTCTTTCACATCTCCATGATCTCTCTCTATAGAGAGAGTACGCCGATTCTTCTTCAAAGGGTTAAGCCTGAATCGGTTCCAGATGCTTTTGTAATACGGACATAATAGGCTGTGTCGCCATCTGCTCTGCAAACTAGAGGGACCGGTTTTCTGATCCTTTTCAGCCGTGGAAAGAGCTCACTGCTATTATGGAACAAGCAGTGTGAGAGCTTTAAAAGAGCAATTAAGTGTCAGGAGGGTGCTGTGTGCTGCAGACTGTACTACAGATCTGAGCTCGGCGAACCTCAAATTTCCCAATTCTCTAATGACTCCATATACGGCCAGACTATGAGCAGCTGCGCCTTCACTTAATCGGCCAATAGGGCACTGAGATAGCTTTTGGAGGGCACTGCTTGTCTGGAAGGACAAGATCGCCTTTATAATACCTTTTCTTCCCAATGATATGAGAGCTTGACACTCTTCGTTTTCTCAACTGAAACTCCGCTTCTGGTAAAGAATAGGTAAACCCAATTAATAAAATCTGATATAAGTTTCAAGATGGTCATTTCAAAAGTAATATTCATTTTTTATAAATCTGCATCTTTGATTAAAATCATCCCTGGTGATCCTGCCATGAAGGTCCCTGTTCAGACACTTCCTGTTACAGGGTGACCTCCCAGTTGTCACCTTGTCACTTCCACGGGCTAGAATTAGCTGCTTTACCCACTTGAGCTTCGGAAGGTTTTACCCCTTCCATGACCAGGCCATTTTTTGCTACTTATCACTTCATAGGTGTGCGCAGCCTATTGTATTAGGGAGTGCACCCCAAAGCTCAAACACACATGCGTCTGTATAATGTATATATATATATATATATAAATAAATAAATATATATATATATATATATATATATATATATATATACATATATATATCTATCTATATATATATATATAAAACACATACAGGTGCATCTAAAAAAAAATTGAATATATATATATATATATATATATATATATATATATATATATATATATATATATATATATATATATATATATATATATATATATATATATATATATATGTATATATATATATATATATATATATATATATAGCAGTAGGGCAGTAGAGCACAGCTTAGGACAGAGATTGGTGTCAATAGTTGTATTTTTATTTTTATTTATTTATTTAGTTTTACTTTTAATTTACTTTTTTTGTTAAATCGTTTTTTATAGTTTTTTTACAATTTTTTTTCTAGGAGCCCCGTTGGGGGGCATTGATGAAAAATCAGGGGTCTATACAGACCCCTGATGTCTCACTTTTGAGACAAAGAAAGGGAATGAGGACAGAGATTCCCCAGTCTCTTTCTCTGCAGCCAAGCAGCAGGGGGATCCTGCATAACACATAACACCTGCCACCCTATGTGCGCATGCCTATGCGTCACTGCACTACTTTAACTGGCAATTGCACGGTCATGCAACGCTGTACCCAAATATAATTTATATAATTTTTTCATAGTAGAGCTTTCTTTTGGTGGTTCATATGATAGATTGAGTGACCCTGTAATATCTGGAACCTCATCCTTATTGAATAGAAATAGAAACAGGAAGATTGGGATTATAACGGTGCCCCAAATTGAAGAGAATACATTTAGTATAAATATTGAAAATGTATTCATAAAATAGCAACATATATTGGGTTCAATAAAAAAATCAGAGTATGATACAAATCACATAGAATCACTTGTGTCCATGTATAGAAGGTGATCAGTGTTTGATGTTGTATCCCAACATGTTTCGCCAACTTTGGCTTCTTCAGGGTATTTCTAAGGACCACAAATTCTCTTAAAATTCCAAAGAGACATCAAGGAGGTCACCAAGCAAGTCCACAAATTTGGAGGGGAGTCTCTATGCGATTACAGGGGATACATGGGGACCAGGAAGACTCTGATATAGACACAGATTAATGCAGGGTCACCGACAAAAGGCTGCAATCATGCAAACATGGTGCTGTCATGTAATAGCCACTCTCGTTTGCAGGGGCGTTGCTAGGTCTACAAAAGATCTGGGGCTAGAGCCCATAGCAGTGTAGTAAAGAAAGTTATACGCTTGGATGGGCATACACATGTATATAATATGCATATGTGTGTGTATTTATATATCCACAGAGAGCCTCCCCCTTAAATCAGGGTCCCCAGAGAGCCTCCCCTTAAATCAGTGTCCCCCAAGAGCCTCCCCTCCCCTTGGGGACCCCTGCAGGGACTCGGGGCTATGGGCCCCACATTCGGGGCTATAGCCCCAAAAGCCACCCCCTAGCGACGCCACTGCTCGTTTCCCACACAAAATCGTAGTGGTCGCCCCTGCCTTCCAGCACTACGATTTTTTGTTGCAAACGAGTGTAGTTATTACGCTGCAGGCCCTGATCTAGGGTTACAAAACCCAGAGATTCCTGACAAGTTAGTCTTCTCCATTCAAAATAAAATGCTTTGGAGCTTTGCACTTTGCCTTGACGTGAATCCATAATTTACATCATGGCAGTGCCTCGCACTGTCACGCAAGTAAAAGCCTACATGAGTTTTTAAATGTTTGGGTCTACTCCTTTCTCTGCCTGAGCCATTTAAAAAATTTTTTGCACACATGCTTAAAAAATTTTTTTAGGCCTGAAGATTACATAAACCCTAGAGAATAAAATAGCGGTAGTTCCAATTTTTTATGTCACTTGGTATTACCGTAAAGATCTAGGAAACACAGCATTTCAGTAAAAAATTAATTTATTGCGTTTGTGTGCCTAAGTTAATTTTAGGGCACACAAACGCAATAAATTAGACAATTTTTTGGGGCAAAATATAAAAGATGAGGTTTCACCGAGTAAATAGATACCCTAAATGTCAAACCTTAAATTTAGGTGCGCCCATAAAATTGTGACAAACTTCAGTACCCTATATCTTCCATAGTTGACACTTTAAAAGCCCCCTATAGGTCATCAGTTTAGTGTTACAGAGGAGGTCTGGTGCTAGAAATATTATTATTATTATTACAGGATTTATATAGCGCCAACAGTTTACGCAGCGCTTTACAATATAAATATTGCTCTCATCTGGCGTGTGCGGCAATATGTAGCATCTGTTTCACAGTCAACGTTTTCATGCATAGGCACCCTCAACGCATGTGTTTACATTCCTACGTGCCTATATGGGGGGGTGAGGGACTTTTGGGGGGGGGGGGGGTGGATTTTTTGTGCTTGGGTGTAACTTTTTCCCAATTTTTTTTTTTTTTTTTATTGTTTTTATTGAATTTTCAGGTAAATACAGAACAAAACAGCCTATTGGGCATACCCAGGCACAAGCACTACTATAACTAATTTTTTTAATCACATAGGAGACAAAAATGTGAAGATTTTCGGTGACAGGTTCTCTTTAATGAGGCATCTTTTAGACCCTGGATATCCCCCCTTTGCTCCACTTAATGTAATGCATTGCAGATTGCATTGCATTACATTCTTTCCACCAAGAGATGGACCTGAAAGTGACGTCAAACCAGTCACTTTCCGGGTGAGCAACAAGGAGGGAAGGAGAGCGGACGTGTGAGCTCCCTCCCCTCTACCTGGCGGCACCCTCTGATGCCGATCCCGGGCCCGCAGATGGGCAATGCAGAGCCCAGGATACATGGCAGGGGCGCACACGGAGTAAGGGGAGGTGCTGTTACCAGGAATGTGTGGAAGCAATTGGATGGCAGCGCAGCCACCCCAATGCTTTCAACTGACAGGCAGGACTTTTGTCTGCTACAGCCACTGGGAATATGTGTAAAACCCCCTGCTGTCAGGTCTGTACAACATACGAGCCGGGCATCGAAAGTGTTAAAAGTATTAAAATATACCCCCCAACATTAGACAATGATAGATATGGGGTTATTGTTTCATAGTAGTTTCATAGTTAGTAAGGTTGAATAAAGACACCAGTCCATCCAGTTCAACCTGAGCGAGTGTCTACAACTTCCCCTATCCCTGTACATTGCACACTCACATCAGTCCCTACCCTCAAGGAGCCCACAATCCAATGTCCCCATTCCTATACTAGGGCCAATTTTTTTTTTTTTTTTGGACAGAAGCCAGTTAACTTACCTGCATGTCTTTGGATTGTGGGAGGAAACTGGAGTACCCAGAGGAAACCCACGCAGGCACAGGGAGAACATGCAAACTCCAGGCAGGTAGTGTCGTGGTTGGGATTTGAACCAGCGACCCTTCTTACTGCTAGGTGAGAGTGCTAACCACTACACCACTGTGCCGCCCTAAATTGTTAAATAACTTGGATAGGGTGCATGGTAGGATGGGATGGGATACTCCAGAACCACTATACAGAAACAAAAGGACACGCTTCTCTATGTTGCCAACTTCAGGAACAGGTCTTCTGCTCAGCTTAGAATACAATCTTCCCGTGAGAGACAAGTAGAGGCCAGAGGTATGTACTCCTTAAGAGGAGAACTTCTTAACCCAGGTTAAGAGGACGGTCCTCCTACATCAAACTAGAGGAGAGTACATTATGAATATCTCAGGAGAGGAACCACTTAGCCCAAACTTAGCGTAAAGGGGACTAGTCATGTACCTCTCAGGAGAGGAACCACGTGGCCTAGCAATCCCAATAGAATACAGTCACTAGGATCTTACAGCTGTACTCATGACGCCAGGAGAGCAGCTGTGCCCATTCAGCATTCTCCAGGTGCCTTCCGGTAAAGCCATGTGGACTGGAACCTCAGGTGAAATCTCAGGGTGACAGAGAAACTTTCAGGTGTAAGCCCCCCAGCTACCCCCCGGCTGTGCTACAGCGGGACCTCAATGAACAGCAACTTGAAACAGCAGAATAGCTGAAGGCAAGAGGGTAGCCACCCTCCACCTAAACAGATGGAATTCCTTGAACAGGAAGACACTGCTGTTCTATGGCTCAAGCTACTTATGTGCTCCTCAGCCACCTTCTGGGCACACTCCCCCAGGGATTGACTGTAGTAATAGCCATGCTTTCTATTTGCCTTTCTCCACTACTATGTTCCAGAATGTTCTTGAAGGCAGGGGAGAGCAATCAAATCTGCACCCTGTGAATCCCAGAACAGCCAAAAGAAATCAACAACCGCACCTACGGTTACAGAGGAGCCAAAAAAAACTCTAAATTTACCTAACATCCTAGTAGCCTAAGTAGGAGGGTGCTACAAAAACAAAATACAGAAGAAATCAGGGGAAAGTATATAGGAAACAAGAAGGGCTGTGCAAATTAAAGATTAATTCCTCGATTAATCGTTAATTTTTTTGATCGATCAAAATTCTTTTGAATGGTACTCACCTTTCCACTGGCTTCCGGGTCTTCAGGGAGTTCCGTCGGAGATCCAGTGACATCACGGACATCAACGTCACCGGACTCCTCCCCCCCTTCCCCAAGTGCCTCCGTCTGCTAACGAAGGGAAGGGGGGAGGAGTCCAGTGACATTGAAGTTCTGATTGAACGGAATGCATACGGGGGAGGAGCTACGCATGACGTTATCTGCTGCTGCCCTACGGAACCAACAGGATTGTTGGCTGCACATGCTGTGTTTTTATCGTCTATATCTGTGTAGTTTGTGTTGGAACACAAAAATTAAATCTTATACTTAAGCGGTGAGCACTTAGATCTTTTCATTCTACCCATGACCTGCGTCCTTGCTGAGATCTAAGGAGACGTGAGAGAAGTTTATGGTCAGTGTTAACCCTTTTGATACCCGCTTGCATGACCACTTGTTTGCACAGGGGTCCATGCCATAAGGTGAGAGTGATTAGTTAGACCGGAGGTGGAGGGATTGTAACGCTACTGTGGGGAAAAAATTACTTACGTCAGTGCTACAGTTTGAATTTAAAACGTGTGAACTGTGAAGTTAAGTCATGGATTGTGGAAACTAACTAGTGTCGGGTGATTGTATATAGTGTATACCACATTTACCACTGACTAATGCAGAGTTGCAATACAAGGAGATCAGCTAAAAGTAGTTGGATCTGTATGTGCGTTATAATTAATCTAAATTAGTCGATTAATCGATTTTAAAAAATCGATTAATCGGACACGAAAATTTTAATCAGTAACAGCCCTAGAAACAAGTATAAATACTGTAGAGGCATTCGTTATATGCAGAGCATCTTTTATGTTCACAACGTTGCCTTGCTGGTGTAATTGATTTAAATCTAAACCAAATGCTAGGATGAAATATTAAACAGCTTCATGAGTCAATCTGCTACCAGTGTCCTACTTAACAACAGTCCCAAGTGAATTTTGCCATTTTTTTTACTTAAAACATGTAGCCAAGTTCCTTCCACTTAATACGATCCCTCCACTGTGAGGATGCTTAATCTGGTGTTTCATAATCGGCAACATTTTCGGATCAATTCCAGGGATGGATGGCTGCTGAGTTGGTGATTCACACAGTAAGTGCTTTTTTGCAGGGCTGCAGAACACCGAACACCCCACTGTGATCGTACTTTGCTTTTCAGTATATATAAGCTTTAACATGTGAAGCCGCGTACGCACGGTCAGACTTTCCGACTGAAAATGTGCGAACGGAGCTTGTTGTCGGAAATTCCGACCATGTGTAGGCTCCATCGGACAGTTTAGATCAGAATTTCCGTTGCACAAAATTTGAGATCTGGTTCTCAAATTTTCCGACAACAAAATCCATTCGTGCAAATTCCGTTCGTGTGTACACAATTCCGACGCACAAAGTGCCACGCATGCTCGGAATCAAGCAGAAGAGCAGCACTGGCTATTGAACGTCATTTTTCTCGGCTCGTCGTACGTGTTGTACTTCACCGCGTTCTTGACGTTCGGAAACTTTGTGTGAAAAAATATGTGATTTTGTTGTCGGAATGTCCGATCGTATGTACGCGGCATTAGTGTCATTTCCAGTATTTTTTAAAATCTGCAGCTTTTGTTAAAATGATACCTGTTGTTCCTGCCTTGTTCAGGCACTTCCTGTTATAGGGTGACAACGCTCTGTCCCGATCTCCCAATTGTGCTTCTGCGTTGTCACCTCTGTCACACAGGTTTTTCAATAGAGAATACAAGTGGTTGTTTCAAGACAGTACTCAGACATGGTCCATGGTATCACTGCCAGGAAATCAGCCCTGAGAAATGCCATACAGCGTTCGCTAGTGTGCATGCAGACATGAAGAGGCTGAGAAGAGGCTTCAGCAGATTAGCAGCTTTGAAGGAAAATAAGGTGAAATTAAAAGAAAAATGGTGACTCAGCAGCTCAGCTCCCCCTGCTTCCCTCTTCCAACAATAACTCAGCAGCTCATCTCCCCCTGCTTCCCTCTCCCAGCAATAACTCAGCAGCTCAGATCCCTCTGCTTCCATCTACCAGCAATGACTCAGCAACTCAGCTCCCCTTGCTTCCCTCTCCCAGCAGTCATTTAGCAGCTCATCTCCCCTGCTGCCCTCTCCTAGCAGTCATTCAGCAGCTCAGCTCCCCCTGCTTCCCTCTCCCAGCAACGATTCAGCAGTTGGGCTCCCCCTAATTCCCTCTCGCAATGATTTAGCAGCTCAGCTCACCCTGCTCCCTCTCTCAGCTCACCCTGCTTCCCTCCCCCAGCAATGACTCAGCTGCTCAGCTCACCCTGCTCCCTCTCTCAGCTCACCCTGCTTCCCTCCCCCAGCAATGACTCAGCTGCTCAGCTCACCCTGCTCCCTCTCTCAGCTCACCCTGCTTCCCTCCCCCAGCAATGACTCAGCTGCTCAGCTCACCCTGCTCCCTCTCTCAGCTCACCCTGCTTCCCTCCCCCAGCAATGACTCAGCTGCTCAGCTCACCCTGCTCCCTCTCTCAGCTCACCCTGCTTCCCTCCCCCAGCAATGACTCAGCTGCTCAGCTCACCCTGCTCCCTCTCTCAGCTCACCCTGCTTCCCTCCCCCAGCAATGACTCAGCTGCTCAGCTCACCCTGCTCCCTCTCTCAGCTCACCCTGCTTCCCTCCCCCAGCAATGACTCAGCTGCTCAGCTCACCCTGCTCCCTCTCTCAGCTCACCCTGCTTCCCTCCCCCAGCAATGACTCAGCTGCTCAGCTCACCCTGCTCCCTCTCTCAGCTCACCCTGCTTCCCTCCCCCAGCAATGACTCAGCTGCTCAGCTCACCCTGCTCCCTCTCTCAGCTCACCCTGCTTCCCTCCCCCAGCAATGACTCAGCTGCTCAGCTCACCCTGCTCCCTCTCTCAGCTCACCCTGCTTCCCTCCCCCAGCAATGACTCAGCTGCTCAGCTCACCCTGCTCCCTCTCTCAGCTCACCCTGCTTCCCTCCCCCAGCAATGACTCAGCTGCTCAGCTCACCCTGCTCCCTCTCTCAGCTCACCCTGCTTCCCTCCCCCAGCAATGACTCAGCTGCTCAGCTCACCCTGCTCCCTCTCTCAGCTCACCCTGCTTCCCTCCCCCAGCAATGACTCAGCTGCTCAGCTCACCCTGCTCCCTCTCTCAGCTCACCCTGCTTCCCTCTCCCAGCAATGACTCAGCAGCTCAGCTCCCTGTTCTTCCCTCTCCAAGCAATGATTCAGCAGCTCAGCTCCCTCTCTGAGCTCACCCTGCTTCCCTCCCCCAGGAATGACCCAGCTGCCCAGTTCCCCTGCTCCCTCTCTCAGCAGTCATTCAGCAGCTTAGATCCCCCAGATCCCCAATTCCCAGCACTGACTCAGCAGCTCAGTTTCTCTTGCTCCCCCTCCCAGCAGTGATGTCCTTATCCTAGATCCCAGTGGTTCCTACTCCCAACAGTGAGACCCCATTCACAATATGACGTGGGACGCCAAGCATTTAGCATTTATGCATTTTTTATTATTGCGCTACACACATAGGGCAGCTCATTAATTTTAAAGGGCTGCCATACACACTACAAATGCAGCAAAGAAGCTCATGCACCTTTTTTGTCATGCCTTTTTATTTGTGTCTGTTACCAAGTTTGGGGTGCAATCAATGGCACTGCAAGCATGAAATGTAGCTTTGCATGTTTTGTGAACATGCGCAACATTCTGTGATTTTGCACTCGATCACAAAACGCAATAGTGTGAATGCAGGCTTACTCATCAGCTCAGCTCTGCTTGCTATCCCTTCTCATCAGTGATTCAGCAGCTCAGATCTCCCTGCTCCCCTTTCCCAGCAGTGACTCAGCAGCAGTGGTGGCTGGTCCTCCATTTTTTGGTTGGGGGCAGCAAACAATTCAACCTGCCGCCGCCCCCCCAATCAGTTGGATCGTCACCAACACCCCCGCATCCACCGACCCCCTCTTGGTCGGTCAGATTGTCGATTGCACCCCACCTCTCCCCCCCCCCCCCCCTGTTTGGTCAGATCACTTGGCTTGAATTTCTAGCGCTTCTCACGGATTAGTCCAAGTTGATAATGGCATGCATGGCCGGCTATTCTGCGCTTCATTGGTGTGTCCTGCTGTCCTTCCTGAAGCTGATTGGGTGGCTGGGATAGACAGGTGGCTGATTGGCTGGGGCAGGAAGCCGGAAGCTGATTCGCTGGGTTTGCATGGTGGGAAGGCTGCGCCCAGAGCACTCCCAAGGCATTCCTCGGAAACAATCAGTGGGTGCATTTGGCCCCCGCTGAGGAGTCTGGGTAAGGGTGCTTAAGATGCTGGAGTCACGTGTTTGGGGTTTGTTAGGGCAGAGCTGCCTGTTTCCTGGATCTGGACCAGGGTAGCCCCGCGAGGGGTCCCGGTCGGGGGAGTGTGTGCCGCCCCTCAACATGATTGGTTTGACAAGCCCCAAAGACCCGCTTGGTCTGGGGCAAGGATCCATCTGTTCCCGAGTCTCAGAACCGGCTGGTCCGAGGCGCAGTAACTGAGGGAGGATTCAAGGCATCCGGGTGCGCTCTCGACATGGAGGGACACCGCAGCTCGTGCAAGTGACCGGGGAGGACTCTTTGGAGGAGGGCCAACAAGCTGGCATCCTGAGAAGTGCCTGGTTGCTGGGTTGTCAAGGACACTAGAGAATCCACACTTCCCCAATACTGTCAAGGAGACGGATAACGTTCCAGGTACTGAGGAAAGGTTCCTGTTTGGTTTCTGAGTACCGCTTTGAGTCAAGGTCAAAGACTGTGCAAATTTCGTTATTCAAGTGCTGACTGCCATAATCTCTGGCTAGAGATTTGTTCAACTTGGAAGCGCGCAGCTGCGAGTGGCTACTCTCTGGGTTGGCAAATAGAGACTTTTGTATACTTAGTTCAAGGTGTCTGAGTTTCCTTCATCCTTGCCCTCTGTTCCCACATGTGACTGTGTCTGTTGGATGTTACCCCTGCAAATAAAAACCTTTCAAAAGGAATTTTATGGTGTCAGCGTCCAAAGTCGTTGGGTACTAACTCTGGGAACCCCTAGACCTGGAGGACAAGCCAAGCGGAGGGAACCGGTAAGCCCAAAAGTCAAGGCCGCCCCATCGAGGGTTATGGCCGCTTCATAAAAGACTCTTGTTTTGCTGGACTCTGAAGGAGTTTGGGTGTTACACTTTGGACTTGGTCTATCTATTTATATCTCACTTTTATTTTTCACATATATTGGGACTGGGTTCCTTTTTGTTTTTGTGTTTTTTTGGGGTTTCTTTGAATATTTGTATATGTCTTTGAGTATCACTCTTTCTGGATATAGTTACTTGTATTTATCACTGCCATTATCACTTATAGTTTAGTGTATTATACTTTTGTTACATGCATTTTCTATTATATTAGTAGTGGTATATATTACCACAGTAGCACATTTCACTACACATGTGATTTAGGCTCGTCGCCTTTTTTACTGCATAGCGACTTTAACGATTTAGGCTTGTCGCTGATCACTGTTTAGTAGTGGTTACTATTTCTTATCACATTCATTAGTTGCACATTTTTATCGTGGTATGTCACGCCACATTAGTGATATGGGTCTGTTGTTTGTTTACATTATATAGGTAGCGCCATATTACTCTTAATTTTATTTTTATTCACACTCTCGTCTCCTTTTGGGGACCTAGCAGGGTAGGCTGTAGACCTATTGCCCTTATGCCCCGTACACACGGTCGGAAATTCCGACCACAAAATCCGTCTGATTTTTTCAGACGGATTTAGTCCGACACTGGTGTTGCATACACACGGTCGGACAAAGTTGTCGGAAAATCCGATCATTCTGAACGTGGTGAAGTTCGTTGCCTACGACGGGACTACGTAGAGGCTAGTAGCCAATAGCTTTGGTCTTGTAATGTGATCTGAGCATGCGTGGCACTTTGTCCGTCGGAATTCGTTACACATGATCGGAAAAAGTCCGATAGGACTTTGTTGTCGGAAAATTTGAGAGCAGGATCTCAAACTTTTTCAGTCGGAAATTCCGACGGAAAAGGTCCGATGGAGCCCACACACGGTCCGAATTTCCGACAACATGGTCCGATAGGACATTTTCCGTTGGAAAATCCGACCGTGTGTACATTAGACCTAGATTTTTCCATCTTATTTGACAGAGATGGTGCAGGCTCGGGGGCGGTGCCACGGGCTGGGGGTGGGGGGGGGGCGTTGCCCCTGCTCCCCTTGTGGACCAGCCGCCACTACTCAGCAGCTGATCTCACCATGCTCCTACCTACCAGCAGTGACTAATCAGCTTAGCTCCCCCCATCAGGAATGGAGGCTGATATGCCTTGTTGGGTATAACTTCCCACAAAAAGAGGTTGGAGCATCCTCATGCTGGAAGATCATTTAAAGGGAGACTTCCATTACAGATCACTCCAGTCAGAAAATGCTACTTGCCTGGCTGTCAGGAAAATCCAGCGCTTTTAGTACTGAATTACAAACCTGGAGCAACTGTACATAAAAAGTTCTGACTTTACTTGCCGCATGCTACTAATCAGCTCTTTGAGGTCTTTGACAGTTCGCAGCGGGAGCATGCCGTGAGTGCGTTCTCAGCACAGAAAGATCTGCCACCCATGGAAGCATATGTAAGGGCATGCAGCAGGTAAAGCCCACCCTCTTTGCCGCCTCACATATACGTTATGCAGGGTGGCAAGAGGTAAAAGCAAAACAAACGCAGATGTGAGCTGATGGAGAGGAAATCACTGGGAAAAGGTGGTATTTTATACTCTGCTTCATTGTGTTTTACAAATGTCCTCATCCTAGGAGGAAAACCATTCACTTTTTATTTTTTTCTATTTTTGTTAAAAAGTGTCATTCTGTCTCCCTTTTGGCCAAGAGTACAAAAAAAGCAGAACTCATTAAAAAGTGTGACAGTCTGCAGAGAATGCGCCTCGGGCTCTTTCCTGTTTTTTCTACCCATAATCCTTTGCATCTCTCCTCAAATTTTTCTCTTTTCTTGTGTCTGCATCCTTTCCAATTAAAATAATTCATGATATAGAAATTGGCTTCACGCTTTATGAACAATAAAAGGACAAAAAATATACATATATATTTGTTTTTATTATAAATGTGCATTGGGCGCTAGCCATATTTGCTCATTAAAAGATTCAGACTCTGCTTCCAGCTTTTCAGCACTATACCATGGCTGTGCGTTACTCCTGCTTTTCACGCTGCGAATCTAAGGGTCCTTTCACATGGGGAGGTTTGCGTTCCAGTCAGCAAGGGAGTTTATGCAAAGCAGTCATGAACAGACCCCACTCTTCTCTATGGGCGGCTAGGAGTAAACGAGTAGCCCCACCCCCTTGTAACATCACCGACCCAGCCAGGGCCGGTGCTACCACTAGGCAAACTAGGCAGCTGCCTAGGGTGCACTGCTGCCTAGGGCGCCCGGCCACTGGTGTTCCTACTCTCTTCTCTCTGCAGCAAGCAACTAAGTTTCAGCATCAGCAGGCAGCCGCTGCTCCATTCGCACATAGTGTGAGAGGCACATCGGCGGTGGAGGACTGTGCCTGTGTCCCGACTCCCGAATGAATGGAAGCAAGCTAACATTCATTGATGGGCGCTGGTAGGCTGCATTGTTGGGCGCTGGTAGGCTGCATTGTTGGGCGCTGGTAGGCTGCATTGTTGGGCGCTGGTAGGCTGCATTGATGGGCACTGGTAGGCTGCATTGATAGACGCTGGTAGGCTGCATTGTTTGGCGCTGGTAGGCTGCATTGTTGGGCGCTGGTAGGCTGCATTGATGGGCACTGGTAGGCTGCATTGATAGGCGCTGGTAGGCTGCATTGTTTGGCGCTGGTAGGCTGCATTGTTGGGCGCTGGTAGGCTGCATTGTTGGGCGCTGGTAGGCTACATTGATGGGCACTGGTAGGCTGTATTGATGGGTGCTGGTAGGCTGCATTTGATGGGGCTGGTAAAGCTGCATTTGATGGGCGCTTCATTAAAAAGGTGGGGTATACATGGGCAGGGCAAAGAGGGTGGAGTCAGGGGTGGATCCAAGGGTGGGGGGGGGGGGGGGGATTAGGTTTCGCCTAGGGTGTCAAAAATCCTTGCACCAGCCCTGGACCCAGCATTTGGTTCCATAAGATTTTAGTTAGAAGTATCGGAGTAAAGGGGGCTGAATACAAATGCACCCCACACTTTTCAGATATTTATTTGTAAAAAATTTGGAAAACCATTTATCATTTTCCTTCCACTTCACAATTATGTGCCACTTTGTGTTGGTCTATCACATAAAACCCCAATAAAATACATTGTCGTTTTTGGCTGTAACATGACAAAATGTGGAAAATTTCAAGGGGTATGAATACTTTTTCAAGGCACTTTATACAATGAGCAGACTGCAATAAACAATGCAGCAAGAAAGAATATGAGAGATACAGCAGTGAACAAGGGGTGTTTGTATGCTAACATGACCAGTGTAGCCAAGATATGACCCCCTTAGCTTGACCAAAACTCCCCTTACCAACTTATTTAATAAAATAAGAGACCACACCATTTCCTTGGAGTTAAATGGCCATAACAGCTAATTTATTAAATCCAAAATAAGAACTCCACTTTTCTTATTTACCAATAAACATAAATAACACATAAATAACCATAAATAACATAATAACATTAACCCCTTCAGATTCCTTTCTGAAAACTAGAAAACAAACAGGTTAACACCCACTTATTATTGGTCAGTGACGGCGCTAAGTGCTATATACCATAACCATGATATCAATCGATATCAACCACCAGGGGGCACTGCGGGATAGACAGACCCATGGGTCTCACTCTGTACCAACCGATAACCAACTTTCCCGCAGTGCACAATACCATTAAACATCAACAACGTTTGATGTACCAGGAGGGGCCATCTATTGATGAGCCCCCCACCCACTTACCACCTGTATAACTGCTGCCGTCACTGACCAACACAAACAACCAACGCCAACCCCCTTTTTTGCTGTCATGACGAATTCTTTTCAACGACCTGAAACGATAATGAAAACATTAACACCTCCAATACACATCCTTAAATTAAAGGGAGGGTGGGTGGGAAAAAACTGCCTCCTCAAGCTCTGTCTCTTCCCGCACTGTCCTCCCGAGCTCCGCCCCTCCTCTTATATGGCCGCTCCCCTTCTTGCAGAACCACTCCCCTTATCTTTTCCCCTCCTTGTCAGCTGCCCAGTGAGTCACTTGACACTTCTGTCATGTGCAGCCCTCCATTACCTTTCCTTACAGTCCATTACATTCCGGTCTTTTCTTGACCAGTGTAGCCAAGATATGACCCCCTTAGCTTGACCAAAACTCCCCTTACCAACTTATTTAATAAAATAAGAGACCACACCATTTCCTTGGAGTTAAATGGCCATAACAGCTAATTTATTAAATCCAAAATAAGAACTCCACTTTTCTTATTTACCAATAAACATAAATAACACATAAATAACCATAAATAACATAATAACATTAACCCCTTCAGATTCCTTTCTGAAAACTAGAAAACAAACAGGTTAACACCCACTTATTATTGGTCAGTGACGGCGCTAAGTGCTATATACCATAACCATGATATCAATCGATATCAACCACCAGGGGGCACTGCGGGATAGACAGACCCATGGGTCTCACTCTGTACCAACCGATAACCAACTTTCCCGCAGTGCACAATACCATTAAACATCAACAACGTTTGATGTACCAGGAGGGGCCATCTATTGATGAGCCCCCCACCCACTTACCACCTGTATAACTGCTGCCGTCACTGACCAACACAAACAACCAACGCCACAGCCTGAAAGGGAGACCCCTCACCCTTGATGGCACCTCCACACCCGCAGGGCCGCTTGTATCCCCTCCTGCAAACCCAAAGACCATAAATCAATCCCTACATCAGTGAGATGTACCCCATCCCGCCTCAAGTACATGCCCACATTAACCTCCAATTCCCGATGGCGGATCACTAGGCCACCTTGCCATGCTATAAACCTGCCCACCACCTTATTGATCCGTATTCGGGCTTTGTTGATCCTGTATACAGATCTCGCCATTCGCCACGTCGTCCTAGCCACCATATCGGACCAAATCAAAATTGTCCCAGGGAAGGTGGCCCGGAGGAACATCAAATCCGCCTTTATGTCAGTTAACAGGTCTCTCACTGTCCGCACCCCTAAGTCATTCCCCCCAGCATGAATGACTAACACATCCGGTGGTCTGTCCAGCCATGCATGTCTCTCCACTTCTGGGACCACCCTGCCCCACATCATTCCCGGCCGACCCAACCAACGTATGACTGCCTCGCGCCTGGAAATACCCAGCTGTCTCCCACCTGGTCTCACGTCCCCTCTCCTGGCACCCCAACACACATACGAATGTCCGAGGATCCAGACCAGGAGTTGACGCCCTGCATCTGAAACACAAGCACACCGTTACCAACATAAATTAATCATCTATGCCCCTCATATCATCCGGCCCCCCCAATAACGTAACATCGCCCCTTAACCACAACGTTATATATATACATATATATATATCTTATATTTATTTATTTTTTTTTTTTTTTTTTTATTTTTTTATTCACACACCAACTTTGGCCGGATATAAGTCCGGAATCGCTGTGACTCCCATCTCCCCAACTTCCGCACATCCGCTTCATCCAGCCCACACCTGGCGGCCTCTGTAGCCGCCCCAATGCGGAAGGAGTGTGAAGCGTAGGCGTAACTGTTCAACCCCAACCCCCCCAAACACTTTCTCAACACCGCCACAAATTGAAACCTAGACAGGTAACTTCCATCCGCATGCATAAGCAATGGACCCTCCCCCACCGGTCTCACTCCCAGAAAACTCGTCACCGTCCTAACCGGGCAAACCCCACATCCATGCAAGGCATACATACTCACCTGTATCCCCTTGCCAGCTTGATCTGTTTTTGATTTTCGCAACTTTACTGAAACCCTGTCCCCCCATATTTCCACATCTTGAGCCTGCAGACCCCCCGCCACTCCTTTTGAGGGGCTGACTAACTCCCCGATCCTAAATGCCCCAAAAAACGCCAGTGAAAAGGCCGCCCCAAACAACATTCTTTCATACGCTGACTTGCACACCACCGAAAGTTGTTCCACCATTGCAGCCAAGTTCGCAAACGTAATAGGGCGCCGCGCATCCTTGCTCCTGCGTGACTTCCTATATCCCCTAATGGCCTGCTTTACCCAGAAATCCTTCGTCCAATCTACCTTTCTCCGCATCTTAAACCAAAACGCCATTCCCGCCATCCTCTTTTCTATAGCCGATACCGACTTGCCCTCCTCCATGTCTTTTGACACCAAGTAAAGCAGTAGCAACCTGGCCTCCAACCCCTCACCCCCAACCTCAGACTCCGCCTGTAAATCCCTCCACTCCTTCCAAGTCTTGGAATACGCTGCCCATGTACCCTCACCTACTGACCGCTGTATCCAGCCCGCGACGGCTCCAGCGCTACCTCCCACATCCAGCCTGGGCAAGGGACACCCACTTCTTCCGCTCCTGGCGCCAGCTCCCTGAACCTGTCCCACTGAAAGCGAGACAAGGCGTCAGCCAGTGTGTTCTCCACGCCTGGGATATGCACAGCATATAGAAAAATATTTAACTGCATGCAACGCAAAACTAACTGTCGCATAAGTCGTATAACCGGGGGTGAAGCTGCAGACATCCTGTTGATCACCTGCACCACCCCCATGTTGTCGCAGTTCAGTCTCAACTTGAGATTCCTGCAGGACTGCCCCCACAACTCCAACGCTAGCACTACCGGAAACAGTTCCAGCAGTACCAGGTTCTTCCTAAAACCTGCCTCCACCCATGATCGCGGCCAAGGGCCCGCGCTCCATTGGCCCCGAAAAAATGCCCCGTATCCGGTTGATCCTGCGGCGTCCGTCGCCAACTCCACATCAAAGTTGCTCACCGGCCCTGACATCCAAACTGCCCTCCCATTATACTCTTCTAGAAAATGATCCCATATGCGAAGGTCCTCCCTGTGTTCTCTTGTCAACCTAATGAAATGTTTTGGGGCCCTCACCCCCGCCGTTGCTCCTGATAACCTACGACAAAATATCCTCCCCATAGGAATGATCTTACACGCGAAATTTAACTTTCCCAACAGTGATTGTAAGGTGCGTAACTGCACCTTCTTACAACCGTGAACTTCCCGTACTACTCCTCTCAGATCCTCCAGCTTCTCTGCAGGTAACCTACATTCCATGGCCATGGAATCAATCACTATACCCAAGAAGCTCAACTCCGTCCGAGGACCCTCCGTTTTGTCGGCTGCCAAAGGCACCCGAAACCTTTCCGCAATGTGCTGCAACGTGGACAAGAGTATCGCACACACATTGGAAGAAGGAGGGCCCACGCACAAGAAATCATCCAAATAATGGATGACGGAATCCAACCCCGTAACATCCCTCACCACCCATTCCAAAAATGAACTGAACGCTTCAAACATAGCGCAGGAAATGGAACACCCCATTGGTAAACACTTATCTACATAAAAACGTCCCTCCCAGCAACATCCTAGTAACCGAAAACTATCTGGGTGCACTGGCAACAGTCTAAATGCCGCTTCCACATCAGATTTTGCCATCAATGCCCCTTTTCCGTACCGCCTTACCCAGCGCACCGCAGCGTCAAACGACGTGTATGACACCGTGCACGCCTCCGGGTCTATAAAGTCATTCACCGATCCCCCTTTCGGAAAAGATAGATGGTGAATAAGCCGAAATTTATTCGGCTCCTTTTTGGGAACGACCCCCAGTGGGGACACCACCAAGTCCCCAAATGGCATCATCTCAAATGGGCCCGCCATCCTACCTAAAGCCACCTCCTTTGCCAATTTCTCTGCCACCACCCCAGGGTGTTGTAGAGCTGACTTTAAGTTTTTTGCTAACGGAGGAACCACTGTCAACGAGCATGGAATTCTGAATCCATACCTAAAGCCAGTGCTCAGCACCTCCGCCGCTGCCCTATCTGGATATCTACTTAGGAAAGGCTGCATCCTTTCCCACATCACCGGAGTCGTCCCTTTTGTGTCCAAAATCCCCGGTGCGCTTGCCTTTTTTGAAGCATCTGGCCAGTGTGTGATTCCCCCCGCAGCCTGAACATTCGTGCTTGAATTTGCACGTCCCTCCAAATTTACAAGCCCCTTCATTGTATGGCCAACACACGCCCCACTTCTTTCCGGCCGGAGATCCCGCTGTGTGGCTACCTCCGGCCCCCCCTTGAAATGACTGTGCCGGTGTCTTGGCCGACGCCATCAACCTCATCCACAGGCTAATGTCCTTATGGTCCCATCGCAACGCCGGCCGAACCGCTCTCCGCTGGCGGAACTGCTCGTCGTACCGCAGCCACGCCGTTCCCCCATAAACCCGATAGGCCTCCCCAATGGCGTCCATATAACAGAATAACGCCGAGCAGTGCTCGGGGTTCTTCTCACCTATCACCCCCGCCAATATGGCAAATGCCTGAAGCCAGTTAGCAAAGGTCCGAGGGATAAGACGGTACCTCCTCTTCTCCTCATCGTCCTTCTTACTGCTATCTGGCTTCACTCTATCCAAGTTGAATTTTTCCAGGGGCAACAAGGAAAAAATTTCCACGTACTCCCCTTTCCAAATCTTCTCCCTTACCTCCTGCTTTAAATGAGCCCCCAGGGGGCCCTCGAAACAAACGTAAACTTCGCACTTCGCTGCATCCGCCATTCTCACAATATCATCCCTCGCCGTCTGTTCCTTAGACCCCTGCTCCGTCTCACTCACCTTGTCCTTTTCACCAGCCTCCGTTGAGCTCGAACCCTCCGGCGTGGCCCCTGGTGCCGCCACTACCCCAGCCGTTCCGTCTACTACCCCACCTGTTCCAGCCGCACCCATACTCACCCCAGCCGCCGGTGCAGTACCTGCTCCTCCAAACCGGCCCACCAACACTTTCAAACCCTCCAACAATTCCTGCATCTGCCCTGACCCTCCTTCCATATTCCCCCTCGCCACCCGCGGTTGGTCCGACTCGACCAACGGCGGCGCGGGAGGTAACCTCTGCCTCCCCTCGCTGGGACCCGCCCCCAACAATTCTCGTAATGCATTAGTAAAGGAAACATTGTCAGTAGACTTACCGGGCTGACCGGGCGCGAATCCCACAGCCGCTGCCCTGGCTTCCACCTGCGGGATAGGGCGACTGAGCTCCTCCTCCTCTTCGGACAATTCCCCTTCTGACCGCAAAGTTTCCTCCTGCGTAAATGGGAAAGAACGCTCCCTAGGCGAGGGGCTCTCGTAAATAGCGCGTGACTGTCCGGCTAAATCCGACTGCGCGCTGCTCCTGGAATGTGTTGACCTCCCACTCTCCTGTGCAGGTGGGCCGCTCCGGGCTCCGCTCCTGCCCGCGTGCACGCTTGGCGCGCTTACTGGCTGTGTCCTGCCCCTTCCAGCGCCCGATGCTGTGTTGGCCCCCACCCCCACCCCCCCCCCGTGTTGCTCCGCTGCTCCTTCCGTCCCCCCCCCCCGACTCGTGCAGAGCCGCAGAGGGGTCCGCAATGCTGGCACGTCTGAGGGCTTGCACCCCCCTCCTGGCCGTTGCCCGATTGGCCCTTCTTTCACCACCCCCCTGCTCGTTCAGAGCTGCGGGGAGGGACGCTGTCCCAGAGGAACCTGGTGTGCCGGCCATCCTCCCGTTCCTCCCGGCCCCCCTCCCCCCAGTGTTCCTACTACCCCCCGACCCGTGCAGGGCCGCAGGGGCCGTTGAGGCTGTTGAAGCACTGCGCCTGCCAGGTGATCCTCCTCGTGGTAGGCCTGAGGCCCCGCCTCCCGCCCTAGGCCCGCGGCCTGACTGTCTCCTGGGCCCCCCTGTGCCTTCCCCCATGTGCCGCTTAGCTGGTGGGGTCGATCGCTCACCTCGTGGGCTCCTCCTCAGCCTGGATGGGCCCGCTGTGGCCCCAGGGGAATACCGCTCCGGCGGGCGGGACACGCGGCTGCGCTGCGCCACGCCGCCATCCTCCGATTCTTCTCCCTCCGATCGTACCTCCGGGTCTTCCTGTGTCCCCTCCAGCGCTGCTGCTAGTTGGTCCTTCAGCCATTCCGGCCCGTGTTCCGCCGCCGCCGCTCGCATCAACGCCGCCAATGAACCTCCGTCGGCCATCTTGGATTGCTGGAGGAGCAGTGTAAAAAACTGCCTCCTCAAGCTCTGTCTCTTCCCGCACTGTCCTCCCGAGCTCCGCCCCTCCTCTTATATGGCCGCTCCCCTTCTTGCAGAACCACTCCCCTTATCTTTTCCCCTCCTTGTCAGCTGCCCAGTGAGTCACTTGACACTTCTGTCATGTGCAGCCCTCCATTACCTTTCCTTACAGTCCATTACATTCCGGTCTTTTCTAGATGTTTTGCTGTCTCATATTATCACTGTTTTGCACTTCAAACTAAATCATATGCTTTCTTAATGCATTGTTTATTGCAGTCTGCTCATTTTATTTTATTTTTATTTTTTATTTGTGTAGCTACAGCGGAATTCTTCTTTAAAACTGAAGCAGAAAATGTGGCTATAGATATACTTTAGGCCCCTTTCACACTTATACGACTTGTCCCAAGATTTGGGACTGCACAGTAGCATGACAAGTCGTTCCCCATGATTTCCAATGACAGCCATTCATATTAGTACGATTTCAAGTCATTCCGACTTCAAAGTAGTCCCTGCACTACTTTGGTCCGATTTTGATGCCACAAATGCCTCGTACACCTTAGGTGAATGGGTAGTGGTACATCGTACCCCATACTCATTCACATAGGGTGGGGGCCGGGATCTGGGGGCCCCCTTATTAAAGGGGGCTCCCGGATTCCGATAAGCCCCCCGCCCGCAGACCCCGACAACCAACGGCCAGGGTTGTCGGGAAGAGGCCCTTGTCCTTATCAACATGGGGACAAGGTGCTTTGGGGTGGGGGGGCCGCACGGCCCCCCTTTACCCAGGGCACCCCTCATGTTCAGGGCACGCGGCCTGGTACGGCTCAGGAGGGGGGGGGGGGGGGGCGCTCGCTCGTCCCCACCCCTTTCCTGGCCGGCCGGGCTGCGTGCTCGGATAAGGATCTGAGATGGATTTGGGGGGAAACCCAACGTTTTTTCGGTGTGGGGATTCCCTTTAAATCCATGCCAGGTGACGGTGCTAGCACGGCGGCATTCACTGCCTTCGCTAGTCCCGTCTACCTGCAGTTACGTTCTAAATGAACGGACTTTGCTCCCTGTGTGGGCAAGTCCGTTCATTTTCAAAAGTCCCGCAGACTTTTTCCCGCGGATTGTCCGCCGGAGAAGTCCGGGCGTGTGTGGGCAAGTCCACAGCTCGGAAAGTCCGGCGAAGCCCCGCTGGAAGGTCCGGTGGTTTGTCTGCTGGACTAGGTCTTGGGGACAATCCCGCCAGAAAGTCCGATCGTGTGTACGAGGCATTACACAGGCATTCCTTGAAATCGTGAGGCGAAATCGCGGCAAAATCGCGGCAAAAATCGCGGCCGCGAATCCCAGCAAAATCGCTGTAAAATCACGCGACTTTGAAGTCACACAAGTGTAAAAGGGGCCTTAAATGTTTCCCATGCTCGATCCATATAAGTAATATAAGCAACAATTGCATGATATTGGCTGTTGAGCCGAGTTATTCTCCTATTCCTGGCCAATACGATTCTGATATTTGTAAATCAGACCCAAAGAGTGTTTTGCCTTTAATAAAAGTTTATGGTATAGATGCCGCTTTTGCCCTGACGTAACTTGCCAGCTGGGCTGAAGTGAACTGAGTGTGTAATGGACAGGCAGGCAAAGATCAGTGACCTACATAGTATTGGCTCGATCGATACGGGGCAGGCATACACTGCTACAGCGGCGCTGGGCATGTTAAAATTGATTTATATAAATGCATAATGGAAACGTACAGAATGAGGCCTTGGTGCTGGAGTGAGACCGCACAGTGCTTTGATCTTTGGTGTCAATAAATTAAACAATCTCCCTATCACTCAGAAAGTCGTTAATGTCCAAGACTTTATGGAGAAAGCAGATGGTAGACTGCGTATAATTAAGCAGCTATAAACTTTCTATTAATGAGCTGAAGACTATACACATCAAAGAAGTAAAGTGTCTTTGCATAAAGGGATCCTGGTGTAGACATGTGCAATTCATTTAGTTACGAATTCGTTTTCCGTTCAAATTCGTTATATTCGTTCATTCGTATCGTACGAATGAACGAATGATTAAGTAAAAATTTTAACGGATAACGAATTATCGAAACGAACGAATATGAAAAACAACGAAAATACTAAATAATTAAATTAGAAACAACAAAACTACGAATGAACGAAAATCCGAAAACGAAAATATAAACAGCGAAAATACCGAACAAAGATTAAAAAATAACGAAAATCAAAATGAACGAAAAAATTTGTACATTCGTAACTTTTTTTTTTTTGTTGATTCATAATTTTCCGTGTCTCTTACAATGGCGCTGCTTATCGTGCTTCGAATGGATTGAACGAAAAAATTTGTACATTCATAACTTTTTTTTTTTGTTGTTGATTCGTAATTTTCCGTGTCTCTTACAATGTAATAATAGCATACACATTACATAAAATTATGAATTATGCTCCGATTACGAATCTACGAAAACAATGTTACGAAAGTACGAATAAATCAATCTTACGAAAGTACGAATGTAACTAAATCTACGAAAATACGAATGCGTCCGAATACAAAATACAACGAAAATACAAATTTCGAATAAACGAAAATTAGACTAACGGAAAAACGAATCAACGAAAAAATAACTCTACGAAAATACGAACGAGTCCGAATACGAACACCGACGACTTACGAAAATACGAACAAGTCCGAATACGAACACCGACGACTTACGAATTTACGAATCAACGGAAACTAACAGAAACGAAACTAAACTGAACTAATTTTTCTATTGTGCACATGTCTATCCTGGTGTCAGAACCAGTGGTGGCTGGTGCTGTATATTTTGGGGGGGGGCGGCAAACAAGACACCCATCGCCACCCCCCTGTCGGTCGCTCACTCATCCAGCACTTACCCCATCTCATAGCTCCCAACTGTCCCTGATTTCGAGGGACTGTCCCTGATTTCAAGGGACTGTCCCTGATTTCGAGGAATGTCCCTCTGTCCCTCCTCCTTATTTGTCCCTCATTTTGGTCTAATCCATATACAGTAATACCTTGGATTAAGAGCATAATCTGTTCCAGAAGAATGCTTGTAATCCAAAGCACTCATATATCAAAGTGAGTTTCCCCATAAAGGTCAATGGAAACTCAGATAATTTGTTCCAGTGTCACTGCTAGTGTATGCAGTACCGCATGTGGCCAGAGGTGGGGGTGGCGCTGAAGACACTCAGGGACCATTCGCAGACACTCAGGATCAGCATCACTGGCGCCCCCGCACCTCTGGCCACATTCGGTACTGCACACCCCAAGAGGCTTGAATCCTGCTCGTCTTGCGAGACAACGCTCGCAAATCGAGTCAGAATTTGAAAAAAAAAAAATAGCTTGTATTGCAAAACGCTCATAAACCGCGTTACTCGCAATCCAAGGTTTTACTGCAGTTGTATATAAAATGCACACTCTTATCTTTCAAAAAGTGTTTCCCAGTGCTAAACCTTTCATCCAAATTCCAAATTGCTGCATTTGTAAATTTTAAAAGCCAATATAAAGGAATAGAAGTGGTAAAAAAAAAGCCCTTGTAGATTTAATAAACCTTTTTTTTTTTGGTTCATTCTCCTTTAAGGGGGTGTGGCAGGGGGCGTGTCCTATGCCTACAAATGTTTGCTAGTAGGTGTCCCTCATTCCCATCTCAAAAGGTTGGAAGGTATGCCATCTAGCAGCTTCCGCTCCTTCCGCTCCTTCCTGCGTCTCCTCCTCCTTCCTGCGCCTCCTCCATGGTGGTGACTTCCTCCTCGGCGGCTTCACTCTGCGTCTCCGGCTTCATGGCGGCTTCCCTTCTCCTTCCCTCGACGGCCAATCAGGTCTCAGGACCCGAATCAGGAAGACAATAGTGAATAATATATTATAACACAACTGGGTGGGCTCAGGGTGCAGTGCTCTGCGTCCTGAGCCCACCCTTTTTTTAAGCCAATTAGAGCCTCAAGCTCTAATCACATGCTTTAAAAAAAAAAAAAAAAAATTGAAATCCATGTGTCCCGCGTCCTGCATGTAGATTAGGGGCCGGGTGCATGAATTAAGGGGGGGGGGGGGTCTTTTAGTCCATTTCACGTCTGAATTCAGCCAAAAATTTGTGCTTAAATCAGACCTGAAATGGTGAACCAGGACGCAACGGACCCCTGCTGCGAGCCGCATTGATATTAGGTGTGAACCCAGCCTAAAGAATATTTGATCCTTGCAGTTTGAGGGATGGGGGGTGCACTGTAAGGGCCGTTTTTATTTATTTTGTAATTATGCAGTGCAGCTTTAAAACAAAATTTGAAGCTTTTTATCCTGTGTTCCATTGGAGAAATGTCCTTCTACTTCCTTTAACAGAGACACAGCAGGAAATATTAGGACATTTCTCCAATAGGAACAAAAAAAGAAAACCTTTTAGACCCTTGGTGCCCATTCTCTGGCCTAAGGGCCACATGAGGCTTTTTGGCACTTTTTGTTCGGCTCTCAGGACCCCTACAGACACTAATCTGTGTTTCCTTTGCCCTGTCATAGCAGTGGTCTCAAGCATTCTCATGTAATATGTCTCTAGTCTATGACTGCCTCCTACAGCATATCCCCAGTCTCCAACAACTCCTATAGCATGTTCACAATCTCTGATTATTTCCTGTACCATGTCTGCAGTCTCTGACCATCTTCTGTATCATGTCTGCAATCTCTGACCATATCTTGTATCATGTCTGCAGTCTCTGTCTCCTGTATCATGTCTGCAATCTCTGACCATCTCCTGTGTCATGTCTGCAGTTTCTGATAATCTCTTGTATCATATCTGCGGTCTCTGACCATCTCCTGTATCATGTCTGCAGTTTCTGACCATCTCTTGTATCATATCTGTGGTCTCTGACCATCTTCTGTATCATGCCTGCAATCTCTGACCATCTCTTGTATCATGTCTGCATTCTCTGACCATATCTTGTATCATGTCTGCAGTCTCTGACCAACTCTTGTATCATATCTGCAGTCTGTGACCATCTTTTATATCATGTCTGCAGTCTCTGACCATCTCCTGTATCATGTATGCAGTTTATGACGATCCCTTGTTTCATATCTGCGGTCTCTGACCATATCTTGTATCATATCTTCAGTCTCTGACCATCTCATGTATCATGTCTGCAGTCTTTGACCATCTCTTGTATCATGTCTGCATTCTCTGACCATATCTTGTATCATGTCTGCAGTCTCTGACCATCTCTGGTATCATGCTGCAGTCTCTGACCATCTCTTGTAGGCTGTCTGCAGTCTCTGACCATCTCTTGTATCATGTCCACAGTCTCTGACCATCTCCTGTATCATGTCTTCAGTCTCTGACGTTCTTTTGTATTATGTCTGCAGTCTCTGACCATCTCTTGTAGACTGCTGTCTCTGTTCATCTCTTGTATAATGTCTGCAGTATCTGACCATCTCTTGTAGACTTTCTGCAGTCTCTGACCATCTCTTGTATAATGTCTGCAGTCGCTGACCATCTCTTGTATCATGTCTGCAGTCTCTGACCATCTTGTGTATCACGTCTGCAGTTTTTGACTATATCCTGTAGTGTGTCTGCTGTCCCTGACACTGAATATACCCTAAATGTTATGTGCCGTCCTTTGTGATGTCAGTGGCGGCATTTGAGCTCCCCCCAATATCAGGAAAGTTGACCACCACTGTCTTAGACTGTTGTGGCCACATTGGAAGATTTCCTCTCTATTCTTGTTTTGGTGAAAACCATCACATTCTCTAAGTGACAACAGCTACCAGGAGAAATAGAGAGGGTGAATCCAACCAGCAGGGACACAGGCAGCAACAAAAAAAAAAGAAAAGAAAAACCTGACAGAGGGTATAACTCTTCCAGCCTCTAATTAAAAGGGCATGGAGACAGTTATGAGAAAGTTATGCACGGACTTGCCACATGTGACATTCCCATAAGCAATGAATGGAAACGTTGATTCCTCCAGACAGAGGAAGAAGCTGTATGATGAACCTATCATTCGTTATATCGGTTTTAGGATTTCTGTGCGGCGGTGGGCTGGGGGCGGAGCGTCTGTGACGACACGCATAGGGCTGTATAAGGATACAAATACATAGCTTCCTCTGTTCTGGGTACAATGAGTCCAGTATATCATTCACCAATGGACAGACACATTATTGTCATCGATGGAAATTTGCTTTATTTAATTAATCTGAGGTCGCGTCTGTCTTCCGCGTCTCCACCGCGTTCGGCTCAAAGTCAAAATGGGATTTGAAGAAGAGAGGAGAAGTGAATGTATCTTGTTGTAATTTGAGGTCAGGCGAAGGATTAAGAACAAATTCTCTCCCGGAAAGTGTTTGTGTTCTACAGCCGAGCTGGCGGTGAGCGATTAAAGAGCCGCTAAGCCTTAAAGTAGAAGGAAAGGGAAATGGCTGAATTCATATCTGACATATAGAAGTGGGAAGGATCTTACCTGACATAAAAATGTTCCATTTTTTTACAGCCAGTCTTCACACCCATGAGCCGAACACCCCCCGTTTGGTTCGTATCAGAACTTGAAAACAGACAAAAGATTTGGACGAACACCATTAAAGTCTATGGGACACATACATGAAAAATCAAAAGTGCTAATTTTAAAGGCTTATATGCAAGTTATTGTCATAAAAAGTGTTTGGGGACCCGGGTCCTGCCCCAGGGGACATGTAGCAATGCAAAAAAAAAGTTTTAAAAGCGGTTGTTTTTTCGGGAGCAGTGATTTTAATAATGTTTAAAGTGAAACAATAAAAATGAAATATTCCTTTAAATATCGTGCCTGGGGGGTGTCTATAGTATGCCTGTAAAGTGGCACTGTTTTCCCATGATTAGAACAGTACCACAGCAAAATGACATTTATAAAGGAAAAAAAGTCATTTAAAACTGATCGCGGCTGTAATGTATTGTTGGGTCTCGGCAATATAGATAAAACTCATTGAAAATTTTTTTTTTTAAATTGCATGGGGGTCCCCCCCCCCAAAATCCATACCAGGCCCTTCAGGTCTGGAATGGATATTAAGGGGGACCCTGCGCCAAATTAAAAGGAAAATGGCGTAGGGGTCCCCCCCAAAATCTATACCAGACTCTTATCCGAACACGCAACCTGGCAGGCAACCTGGCAGGCCGCAGGAAAAGAGGGGGTGACAAGAGAGCGCCCCACCCTCCTGAACCGTGCCAGGCCACTCAACTGTGGGTATAAAATGGGGTATATGGGATTGTATGATTTATTTATTTATTTATTTTTTATTTGTGGTTGAACTGGATGGACTTGTGTCTTTTTTCAACCTAACTAACTATGTAACTATGTAACATGCCCTCAACATGGGAAGGATGCTTTGGGGTTCCCAAAACATCTTGTCCCCATGTTGATGGGGACAAGGGCCTCATCCCCACAACCCTTGCCTGGTGATTATGGGGGTCTGCGGGCAGGGGGCTTATCAGAATCTGGAAGCCCCCTTTGACAAGGGGACCCCCAGATCCCGGCCTCCCCCCTATGTGAATTGGTAACGTGTACATTGTACCCCCTACCATTTAACAAAAGAAAGTGTCACAAATAGTAAAAAAAGACAGGAGACACTTTGGGACAAGTCCTTTATTAAAAAAATAAATAAATAAAAATGTCCCGCAATGTAAATCCATCTTACGCCGCCAACTCTGCAGACTCTTATGTAAGGGAATGAATGAATGATTTGTATAGCGCTGCAACTGCGAACTGAATCGCCTCGAGGCGCTTGACTGCTCTTGTTGGGATGCCATGTTTAGAAGAGGTGGGTCTTGAGTTTTTTCCTGAAGGCCTGATGGTTTTCTTCCATGCGGATGTTGTTCGGTAGAGCATTCCATAGCCGGGGTCCCTGTACCTCTGGGGACTCTGATTTAAGGTGGAACACTGAAAACTCTGATGTAAGGAGAGAACTCTGATGTAAGGGGGAACACTGCAGACTCTGGTGTAAAGGGGAAATTTTATATTGTAATGGGATCTCTGGTAACCAGAGCCCCCTTACATTATAGTTCCCAGCATTCCCCTTTAATCAGGGTTCCCAGTGCCCCCTTAAATCAGAGTCTACAGACTTCCCCCTTCACATCTGAATCCACTGAGTTCTCCCTTACAGCTGAGTTAGCAGCATTTCCACTTACACTGTAAGGGGGAGCTCTGATATAAGGGGGGGGGGACGCTATGGCCTCTGGTGTAAGGGGAGCTCTGATGTAAAGGGGTCTCTTCTCACCAGAGCCCACTTTACATTATCAGCTTTAGGGCTCTTTCACACGGGGCGGATCAGTGCAGATCCGCTGCGTGGATATCCGCTTGCTCAGCAGGGATCGCCGGAGCGATCTCCGCTGAGCAGGAAGATGACAGGTCTGTCTCTGCACTCTGTGCAGGGACGGACCTGTCACAGCGCCGCTCTCCCCTATGGGGGATCGGGTGACGACGGACCGTAGAGTCCATCGTCATCCGATCCGCTCTGCAGACGCATGGAAAAATAGGGTTTTCCTCCGTCTGCAGAAACGGACCATAGCGGGCACGGACGAGATCGGGTGTCAGCGGATGCTCATCCGCTGACACCCGCTATCCCATAGGGATACATGTATGTCCGTTTTTCATCTGAAAACGGATGGATGAAAAACGGACATATGGACCGTCCGTGTGAAAGAGCCCTTACATTGTCAGCTCCATCGTATGGTAGTAATTCAGTATTTTCCCAAACCACTCATTCGAATATTATTAGGTAATTTTTTCTCCAGGTCCAGATCAAATGTTATTCATTCATTAAAAATTGAGTGATTTGGGAAAAATACCAAATTAACATTAGGTTTTGCCCCTAATCGTGCAAAATGAATGTACATGCAGTTTTTTGTGATTTTTTTTTTTTTTTTTTCATGAATACACTCCTACTATGGCCCTTTCACACCGATCAGTTTTTGAAGCGCTTTTGTTCAGGTGTGAAAATTTTCCATTTAAAGGGATGTATTTTTCTTCTGCTTTTTTTTTTAACTGAACAAAAACTGATCAGTGTGAAAGCAGCCTTATTAGTCTGGAATCGTGGCAGGTTTTGAGTTTATCTATGCATGGCTGTATTTGTCCTAATTTAACTACTTGAAGACCAGGCATTTTCTGGCACTTTTTGTGAAAATCATTTATTTCTTTTTTTTGTTGCTAGAAAATTACTTAGAACCCCAAACATGATATCTTTTTTTTTTTGACACAGAGGCCCTAGAGAATAAATTGGTGGGTTTTTGCAAATTTTTTATGTTATGCGGTATTTGTGCACAGATTTTTAAAATGCAATTTCTGGGAGAAAATACACTTTTTTTAAATTTTACTGCAAAAAAAAACAAAAAAAACACAATGCATAACCCAATTTTTGTATAATATAAAATATAATGTTTTACGCCAAGTAAATATATACCAAACATGACACACTTTAAAATTGCGCACGCCCGCACAACGCTGACCATCTATGTCAATTTTACTATCCATAGATCTATCCATAGATCTTTTACTTTTTATATCTACAGAGGAGGTCTAGCGCTGGAATTACTGTGATCCGACATTTGCAGCGATACCTCACCTGTGTGGGACGATCGCTGTTTGCGTGCGTGCGTGGCCGATGCATGCATTCGCCTTTGCGCCCTAGTACAGGGGGACAGGGGCACTTTATATTTTTATTCATTTATTTATACCACTGTTGTTTTAATTTTTTTTTATGTTAACATCCTTGTGACAGCAATAGGCATGTGACAGGTACTCTTTATAGAGGGATGTGGGATCAATAAGACCCCACATTCCTCCTTTGCACTTGAAAGCATTCAAAACGCAGTTGACATCCAAGTAAACCGGAAGTGATGTTACCATAGCGGAGACCTGATCAGAGCCGATTACGGCTTTGTATGGGTCTCTGACTAGCTGGGTAGTAGCTTGGGTCTCCCAGTGGCACGGGAGAGCCAGAGAGAGTGGCAGAAGGCGACAGGAGGGGGGATGGGGGACGTCCCCTCCCGCTGCTTGTAATAGCAATCGAGTGGCTAGTTAGACGCTCCGAAAGCTATTGCAAGAAAGCCGACCGGCGGCTCTAAAAAAACGGTACTGGGGTGATGCCTGCTGCTTGACATACCAGGTACAGGATTTGGCGGCAAGTGGTTAAATGGTTGTCAGTTTTGGCATAGCAATCTTACAAGATTGTGCAATTAAAATGAATACTGAATTTAAAAATGACAGTTAAAATACGATTGTTCAACTAAATGTCACGGTGTGCAGGTGAGCTTTTGCCATAATGTACAAGTGTGCACAGTCTACACGTATATTATGGCGCACACCTCCTAGCGTCCCCTCCTCCAGCAGTGGCCTGTGTGGGCAACACCATTTCTCCTATTTCGCTTATTCCTGGTCCTGCAACACTCTTCTTCAGCCATTGGATGGCCACTGATGATGTACAGTATCTCCTACACATTTGCATAAGTTAATTCATGCCCGGGGCCCGAGTCTATTCTTGGCATGCCAGCAATGTGTTGAGATCCTAAGAGAAAAATTGCCAAGAGACTTTGCCAAATAAACTCTAACTCCGAGTCATTTTTCGAAGTGTGGCTTTAGTTCTGCTAAAAAGTGCACCTGTGCCCCGACTACGGACAATAAAGTATTTATACATTCTCTACAAACAGTAAAAGAGCCTTAAAACATGCCACCCTTGACCTCTCTAGCTACATGTAGAGCGACATGATTCATCCTCAAAGATTTTCAAAGATTGCAACAAAGAATATAAATAAATCTGGTTTGACTGAGGTTCTAACAGCTTACAGCAGCCTATAACAATCCAGGGTTCTGTGGAACTGTGGGGGTCCTCCAGATTTTGCTAGGGGTTCACTGGGCAATTATGCCTCTCAGGTAAGTAACCACTAGCACCAGGGGCTCCCTTAGACCGGAAAGTCATATCAAGGGTTCCTCCATGTTTAAAAGAGAAAGGCTGGCTTAGAAATATCTGGTGTATTATTACATTAAATGGTTGCCAGGCTTCAAAGACTATGTTGGAAAAGGGAGGCATAGGAAAAAATTAAGATTTCAATGCCTTTGTTGTGAAATGTAAAGATGCATTAGTCCTCAATGCCTATAGCTACATAGGTGCATAAAGGTTTGTTTGTCATCTATGGGTTAGACTATGTTTTGACAAAAAGGTGAGCCTTGTTCTAGAAAGGTCTTTAGTTAGCCCCTTTTTCTTGGGAGAGGGTGTCTTGGGGCCCATTCTCCAGGACAAATGGGTGGTTGTGGTGCTTTTTTTGAGGCCGTATTGCTGGAACCTGGGCCTAGAGGGCATCACCTATCACCATGTAGCTTGTGTGTCTGGAGGCCATGCTGGCTTAATCTGTTCTCTGCTAAGGTCATCACCGGAGAAACACTAGAACCAGTGGTGTATCATCCATGGGTACAGGGTGTTCACTGAGCCTGGGCCCCACTGTGCTTTGACCCACAATGCGCCCATGGATGATCTCTCCCTGGTTGACAGTTGAGGGTGATCGGTGCAGCTGTGGGGGTGGTTACAGGCACCAACCTCCTTGCTTAGCTTTCAATGAAGCAGCTGACAGCCGCTTCTCATCCTCTCCCTCACGCAGCTGTTTGCTGCTTCATTGAAAGCTATGCAAGGAGATTGGTGCCTGTAACCGACCCCACCATTGCACCAATCACCTCTGACTGTCCCCCTGTGTCCTCCTCTGGCTCCCCCTGTGTCTTCCTCCGGCCCCCTCGTGTCTTCCTCCGGCCCCCTCGTGTCTTCCTCCGGCCCCCCTGTGTCCTCCTCTGGCTCCCCTTGTGTCTTCCTCCGGCCCCCTCGTGTCTTCCTCCGCCCCCGTGTCTTCCTCTGGCCCCCCGTGTCTTCCTCTGGCCCCCCTGTGTCCTCCTCTGGCCCACCCTGTGTCTACCTCCGGCCCTCCTGTGTCCTCTGGCTCCCCCTGTGTCCTCCTCCGGCACCCCTGTTTCTTCCTCCACCCCCCGTGTCTTCCTCCGGCCCCCCTGTGTCCTCCTCTGGCCCCTTGTGTCTTCTTCTGGTCCCCTGTGTCTTCTTCTGGCCTCCCCTGTGTCTTCCTTTGCCCCTCCCCCTTGTCCCCCCACAGCGCTGCTGGCTTCCCTCCTCTCATCTCCCGCCGCCTGCTGTGGAGGATGTGTCAGGATGGAGAGCATTTACCGGCCCCTTGCTTTTCTGAGCAGAGTCTGTGATCACTGACTGTCCATTCATAATTGAACCTTGTAAACTGTGTTTGCGATGCTTCACTTTAGTGCAGCTGAGGCTGAAAGGGACTGGGGAATCTCTGTCTCAAAGGGAAGATATCAGAAGCCCCCCGACAGGGCAAATAAAAAAAGAATTGCAATAAATAAATTCACCCCCCCCCCACTCCAAAAAAAAAAAGCTGAAAGAAGATGAGCTTTTAAGAGACAAATTGTAATGTGAACCTGACGTTTATGTTTTACATAGTTTAAGTTGTTATTAGGTACTTACATTAATATAGTATTTGATCTATAGAGTCTTTAATGTAAAATTTTCATTTCTTTCAGTTCATAAATTTTTATATCCTATGTAAACAATTTAATCTCCTCCCGCCCGCGTTATAGACGAATGATGGCTACAGCGCAGGCCTAAAATGCCGGGAGGGCCCCTTACCACATGATCAGCTGTCAGCCAATTACAGCTGATCATGTGATGTAAACAGAAGATCGGTAATCGGCTTTTTTCTCCTCCCCCTTACAGCGTGAGGAGAAAAAAAATCCGATCACCGGCTTCTGTCAAAGGGACATCGGTCCTGAAGAGGGTGACACACCACTGCAATATCTGTGTACATCAGTGCCACCTGCCAGTGCCCACAAGTGCATATCAGTCCTGCCAATCTGTACCCACAAGTGCCACCTATCAATGCAGACCAGTGGTGCCAATCAGTGCCCATCAGTGCCTCATCATCAGTACCCCATCATCAGTGCCTCCTATCAGTGCTGCCTATCAGTGTCACCTACCAGTGCCCATCACTGCCACCCAGTGCCCATCAGTGCCATCTATCAGTACCCTTCAGTGCCACCTATCAATGCCCTTCAGTTCCACCCATCAGTTTCACCTCTCAGGGCCACCTATCAGTGCCGATCAGTGCCACCTATCAGTGTCCATCAGTGCAGCCTTATTAGTGCCCATCAGTGCAGCTTCATCGGTGCACATCAATAAAGGAGAAAAATTACTTGTTTGCAAAATTTTATAACAAAATATAAAACGGTTTTGTTTTTTTTTTCCAAATTGTTGGTCTTTTTAAATTTTTTAAGCAAAAAATAAAAACCCAACAGTGATTAAAAACCACCAAAAGAAAGCTCTATTTGTGGGGAAAAAATTATAAAAATTTATTTGGGTATAGTGTTGCATGACCGCGCAATTGTCATTTAAATTGCGACAGCGCTGAAAGCTGAAAATTGGCCTGGGCAGAAAGGGGGTTTAAATGCCTAAGTGGTTAAGAAAGCTTCATTGTTATTTTCTTTCAAGATCAAATCTATATTATTTTGATCCTTTGTTGCAGGGCTCATAAATGGAGGGGGGGCCAATAGGCCAGTGCCTACGCTGCCTGTTTGGTAGAGTGGCACTGCATAAAGGGTTGGTTTCCATCAGCGGCAAGGGGTTATCTAAGAATGTAAACATAATAGAACCTTCATAGCGTGCTCCAACATCTTTTAAAAGTACTCCAAAATGTGTTGGGGGGGAATCAGAAGGCAATAAGGTAGGGGCATCAGCATCACTGGCCAACAAAAGCACCACATGTAGCCTAATACACATTTTAATTTTCTTTGGCTTGAGATGGGTTTGCTTTAAACAGTTAATGCGTCAAAGCTGAGATTCACCATATTTCCTCGTAAATAAGAACAGAACTCAATTTCCTCTCTCTCTAATACCAGCTATTTAACAATCACCGCATTTTGTTTGCCTGTATGTACAAATCTTTTATTTTTCCATATTGAAGCTTACTGTCTACTCTACTAACAAACAGAAATAAAATGTTTACTAGTCCCGGGGATTTATCAGCAGTCATTTGTTGTCCATTATGTATGTACAGACATTCATTTCATCAGTAAAATGGCTCTGGTCTTAGGGTTTGGATACAGCAAGAGTGGAAATTAATTTTCTTTTTATTATAAACAGGGTACAAAACTTTGCTGAAGGGGATCTCAGGAAGGTTCGGCTGTGGAGAGCTGGCAGCCATAATGGGCCCCTCGGGGGCGGGGAAGTCAACGCTAATGAATATCCTGGCAGGATACAGGTCAGTTTGAATAAATACTCTGATGTCTATAAACACCTTGATGTGCAATTCTTTTTGTTTTTTTCCGTTTTCTGTTTTTTTTCGTTATTTTCGTTCGTTCGTTTTCATACGAATGAACGAATCGTTCGAATCGAACGAATCCGAAAAACAACGAAAATCCAAAAAAAACTAATTAGAAAAAACGAATGTACTAATGAAGAAAATCCGAAAAACTAAAACGAACGAAAAAATTCGTACATTCGTAACTTTTTTTTTTTTTTTAATTGGTAATTTACCGTGTCCCTTACAATGGTGCTGCTAAACGTGCTTCGAATGGATTGAACAAAAAAATTCGTACATTCGTAACTTTTTTTTCGATTCGTAACTTTTTTTTTTTTCGATTTGGTAACTTTTTTTTTTTTTTTTCGATTTGTAATTTTCCGTGTCTCTATTGAACAAAAAAAAATTCGTACATTCGTAACTTTTTTTTCGATTCGTAACTTTTTTTTTTTCGATTCGTAACTTTTTTTTTTTTTTTTTTCGATTTGTAATTTTCCGTGTCTCTATTGAACAAAAAAAATTCGTACATTCGTAACTTTTTTTTTTTTTAACTTTTTTTTTTTTTTTTTTCGATTTGTAATTTTCCGTGTCTCTATTGAACAAAAAAATTCGTACATTCGTAACTTTTTTTTCGTATTCGTAACTTTTTTTTTTCGATTCGTAAATTTTTTTTTCGATTCGTAAAATATTAAAATGTAATAATAGCATACACATTACATAAAATTATGAATTATGCTCCGATTACGAATCTACGAATGTTACGAATGTACGAATAAATACGAATGCGTCCGAAAATTAAACGAAAAAAGAATCAACGAAAAAATAACTCTTACGAATGTACGAATCGTTATGAATACGAACACCAACGACTTACGAATGTACGAATCGTTACGAATCAACGGAAACGAAAAAACAAAACAAAAAAAAACTAATTTTTTTCGGAAACCAAAAAAAAACGAAACGAAAATAAACAAATTTTTTTGTTGTGCACATGTCTAGTCTTCAACCTAATTGTTACAACAACTCCCCAACTTCTTTTAGAACTAAAAGCTTAATACTGCTTTCATAATAAAGAATTTTTTTCCATGCTATTGCAGAGAAACAGGAATGAAGGGGGAAGTTCAAATTAATGGACAGCCGAGAGACCTGCGCACATTTCGCAAAGTGTCCTGTTACATCATGCAGGATGACATGCTGCTGCCCCACCTCACAGTGCAGGAGGCCATGATGGTAAGTTCATGAATGGTTCTTTAAAGGTACACTTTGGTCTTAATTGAAAAATAAGTATTTAAGTGTAGGCAGGTTGACTACAGAATGTTGGTTAGATAGTTGGCTGACCCAGACTGTGGAAGGGGTTAATGTTTTGCACTGCTGTTCCCAGACTTTTTGGACCTGCCTTTCTGCCTTGTTATATAAATGAGGGGGAAGGCCTTCCGGATGCCTGTGACTGGAGATGCTGTAGTTAACATCAGTGGTGGCCCATCCATATGGGGCGTAGGGACGCCGTCCCCCTAAACCCCTGTGCCTGGCACCTAATCTACATGAAGGGTGCCGGACGCATGGTTTTCAGATGCTCTAATTGGCTTAAAAAAAGGGTGGGCACGGGGCGCAGAGCACTGAGCCCATCCAGTTGTGGGACACTAGTAAATGAATATTCGCTATTGTCTTCCTTATTCTCCTCCCCGGTCAATCAGGAAGCGTGTCATGAGACCTGATTGGCCAGGGAGTCTTAGGCCAATCATGTTTCAGTACTCACTTCCTGTTCGGCCGGGAGGAGAAGCAACAGAGAATCCTCCTCATCTGCCTCCTAAGGTAAGGAGGCCTCTGATCGTCGCCTTCCCAATCCAATTCTCGTGGGGGGAATGGGGGGTGGTCATTGGTTAGCTGCCGCCCCCCCCCCCCCCCAAAATATTGAGCACCGGCCACCACTGGTTACCATGGAGTACTGAGTGGGACTGCCGAAGACACGGGGAGGCTGGAGAACTACCAAGACATGAAGAATGCCACTATTGGACTAATACCTTGTTGAGGTGTGCCTAGGCAGCCTAGTTGAGATATTTAGGTAATGTTGCATTGAATTGTTCATGTAGGACTCTTCTGCAAAATGTTCAAGTAAAGTTGCATCAACTGTTTCAAGCCTGGTCTGAAGTCATTTAAAGGGGTGCATGAAGGTTCCTGGTGTATGAAAGAACTAGGGTCAGTAAAGCACATGTGGGGTATGAAGCAAAGCCACTACATAAGGTCTACTCGGCAAGAAAAGGAGAAGGAATGCAATTGCTATGGGTAACCAAGGACTAGTGCAAGGTGCATTACAGCTTGTTATGAAGTGTGGTACCTATAGCCAGGCCACATGGGAGTGAAGAAGTTAGCAAGTGCACACATGATCCCAGAGCTAAGTGTACGTTGGGACCCCATTCTGTCACTGGCAGTGAGGTGACAGAGGTACGCTAGACTGGTGGAGGGGGAACAAGCTCAGTGTTGTCCCTCCTAAATGTAACATACATCTACCAAGCTAAAGTGTGTAGTGTCATGGGACAGTACTTTGCAGAAGGACTCGGTACATTTATGACTGCACACTGTGTAAGGCTCATCTCTAAGCCGGGGAGCCGCCATAATGTTTGATGGTCCCAGGGCATTGATGTGTGCGCTCCCCCACATGCAGGGCAAGTGGCCCCATCCCCATATGAAGCACAACCTATCCAACCAATGCTTTACTCAACATCCAGACATTGCTGTGGAGAACGGTCCATCACATTGCCTTTTCCAATCCCGTTCCCAAGCCAATGACCCGGGAACACTTGCTTGTACTGCAGTGGAGTAATTTTCAAACATGTCTTTGAAACCATCAGGAAAGCCTCAAGGAAAATATTTTCAGTTTGACACCAAGCAAGTTTTTAATTGCCGTTTGTGTCCCTACCGGGGAGATTTTTCTTCACTTCCTGTCTGGCCAGGAAGTGATAGTAAATGTAACCAATGGCAGACACAGGCAATAACAAAAAACATTTTTAGTAACGTCTCTAAGGGTAGAACTATGGATAACGATCTTATTGCTGGCTGTGCCTTCCTTTCCTGGGCTACAGTTGCACCAGAAATAGCACCAAACAAACGATTCATGCTAATTTATTAATTCACTGATACTGGTCATATCTGACTTTTCACACAGTAAGCAATCAAAACCCTGCTGATTGTACCACTTCTGAGTACCCAAACCATTGCATTGTACTTAATCCCTAAGAAAAGGATAGACCTCTGGACTCCGAAATGCATTGGAAATTTGTACTTTCCATGGTCATTTACTGAACCAATAAATCATTGGTGGACTCTTTCTGGTTTAACTATATAAAAACTCAATTTGGGTGACCCCTATTTTTGAGGTGCCCCCATATTGTAAAGAGCTGCCAAATCCATTTAGCTCTGCAAGTAACTTATTTTCTATTGGTAGAGTGGCCATATCCAGAACCTCACCCGCACTTTATCTTGGGTTGGCCATTTGTTGTCCTGATGTGGTGTCACAGGAAAAGTAAGGTCAGATCTCCACAATGAGGTCAAAGGTAGAAATGAAAGCTTGGCAAAAAAACGGTTGCTTTTCCCCACTCTACCCAAAATTGAAAAAAGAATAGTCTGGAGTAAAGCTATAAAATGTTTCTCACGGCCACCAATCAGATACAGACCTGTGTTTTAATGCTGAGAGAAGAGAGGACGTACATTTCCAGGGACCCTGTGAAGTCTTCCTTGATTTCTGATTGCAGTCACTTTTATAGTGCTCTTCCTGAATTGAGCACATCCACAGTATTCAGCATTTTTACTTCTTGCGTTTACCTAATAGTATTAGTAATAATTCCTATTCTGTGTCCTAGGTCTCTGCCCACCTGAAGCTCCAAGAAAAAGATGAAGGCAGAAGAGAAATGGTAAGCGACTTGTAATAGGTGCTGAGGGCTATTAGAACAGCGTGGACTGACATTCATATTGCAGAAAAGAGAGCTTACTATGCTATGGCAGTGAATTGTCGGTCAAAAAATAAATAAAAATGCCAATCAATCAGGAAAGGATGGATGATGATGTCATTGTATCCAGGTAGTTTTGCACATATAATTAAAGTGGATTTTTAGAGAGAGTTTTCACAGCTGCTATCTAGGAATTGTTATAGAAAGAGAGAGGAAGCAATGTATAGCTTATAGTGGCCTCTATGCACAGGTATTGTTAGATTGGATAACAGAAGAAATGGCAGGGGTCATTTCTCTTCTGTGTCGCCCACTGCATAATGTGCAGTGATGTAAGTAACTGAATTAAAATAAACGGAGTTTCTTAACGCAGTTACTTTAGAGGGTAACGAGTAATCTAACTGATTACTTTTCCCCTCATGGTAACGCAGTTCCCATTACTTGGGCTGAGTTACCTAAATTACATCTACCGCCACTAGATGGCAGTAGTGTAATTCCGGTGTCCTGTCAAAAAAGTTCCCCCCGCCGGATAAGGACCCCCTGTACTGCGCAGGTGCAGCGCTTGCGCAGTACGAAGGTCAAATCGATATTCCTATCGCACACGTTGCTGGTATATGTGGCTCATGAAAAAGACGGGTGCTGTAGCGATTACCAGTCGGGTCCTGGAAACATCAGACAAACGTACATATTCGCCAGCACACCATGGATCGAGGAAACTTCGTCCAAAAAAGGTTTTTAATGAAAAAAAAGTTACATCACAAAAGAATAAGGTGCAACGTTTCGGAGCCGCGCAGGACCCCTTCGTCAGGCATGTGAAGGACAGTCCTGCGCAGTACGAAGGACTACGGAGCTTACGAAAATTGCCAAACCTAAACAGCTCTGAGTGAACTCTACACCGCGCAGGCGCAGTTAACATGTAATTGTACGAGGCGATGCCGCACGCTCCCGATGCTCGTGCTACTCTGCAAGGGGCGTCTATCGTGTAACTAAGGGGCAGGTCTAGTATTACTGTAACCAAGGAGCGCATTTATTATTATTGTTATATATCGAGCTCTGCCCATTAATTTAACATTCGCCCTCTTCTGTAGCCATCCGCCCCTTACACGATATAATAATAATAGACCCGCCCCCTTACACGCTATAACAGATCTGCCCCTTGGTTAGAGTCATAATAGAGCAGCCCCTTGGTTACACGATATATAACAATAATAATAAATGCGCCCCTTGCTTACAGTAATACTAGACCCGCCCCTTAGTTACCCGTATAGAATATTAAAAAAAAATCACAGTTACTTTGCTGCGTAACTAATTACTTTTCCAATGTACAGGGGGTCCCCTACTTACAAACATCCGACTTACAAACAACTCCTACTTACAAACGGAGGGAGACAACAAGAAGTGAGAGGAAATCCACCCCTAGGAAGGGAAATTCTCTCCTGTAAAAGTTAATATGGGATAAAGAGTCTCCACTGATGCTTTATCACCAGTCCATGTTTCCCTAACAACCCAAAATTTTCAAAATCCAATTGTCATTGGGACAGAAGGTGAGGTGAAATCTTCTGAACAGGGGCACAGACAGCCAAACAAATGTTACAGGGGTGATAACCCTTCCCTATGTTATCTAAAAAACGTAAAAATTGATTTTTTGGCTGGAGCTACACTTAAAAAAATGGACCTGTTCCGACTTACAAACAGATTCAACTTAAGAACAAACCTACAGTCCCTATCTTGTTTGTAACCCGGGGACCCCCTGTAGTAACTGAGTTACTAACGCAATTACTTTTTGGGAGAAGTAATTTGTAACTTAACTAATTACTTTTTTAAAGTAAGATGACCAACACTGATAATGTGGTTTTATCCTCCCACACATATGGTACTGCATAGGGGTCAGAGGAAGAAGCCACAGCAAATGACAAGGGAGTGTGAGAAGGACAGTAGATGAGAGGAGAGAAGGTGAAGTATACAGCGGGTGTTTTATTAGGGGTGGTATGGCAAGGTAGAGGACTTTGTAAAGATGGTACTTTGTGAATTTACAAGTCCAGTAATTCAAAGGTAACCTGTACTGAGAGAAATATTTAGTCTGCCATTCATGACCTTTCCTACTGAAAATGCCAATTGTCTGGCTGTTATGCTGACCCAAAGGCTTAAGCACTTGCCAGGAACAAGTGTAGACATTTTGACTTTACTCTTACTTTCTAAAATACAATTTTGTTTCTGGTCAGTGATTGAGAAAGTATTGAAGTCAGGGACAGCCAGGCAACTGGCAAGTTCAGGAGTAGGGTCAGCAATGAAAGCCTCCGTATTTCTCTTAGAAATCCAGCTCTGATGTCATATTTCTATGATATAACTGAGAACTGTAATGTGTCTCACGAATGATGCTGTTATTTCAGGTGAAGGAAATCCTGACAGCTCTGGGCTTGCTGTCTTGCGCTAACACCAGGACGGGCTATCTCTCTGGGGGTCAGAGGAAACGGCTGGCCATTGCTTTGGAATTAGTGAACAATCCCCCGGTTATGTTCTTTGATGAACCCACCAGGTAAGCTGCCTGTATCCCCTGACTAAGGCTTGGGAGAAATCTGGAGAAAGCTAGCCAATGTGTAACTGAGTCCATAGAAATCTCAGGGAGATGGAACAATGGTGATCAGTGATACTGAATTTCCAACGGTCAATCCAAATCAATTTTGTAAGGAACAATGGCACTGGTGAGGGTGCTCTTGCCAAACATTGTGCCCTTAGCTGGGGCCCCTAAAGTGAATTTCCAAGAAGTAAGAAGTCGCTAAAAGAGCACAAGACCAAAAAGAGTCCAAGATAACTTTAATAGTTCTTAGAATTGTTAAATACAACAGCCAGTGGATTTGTAGGGCCCGAACCTTTGGAGAACAAAGTGTTCAATATATGTTTTATCTTCTGAGCTTGTCCTTAATATAGTGTTAGTTCTCTTTCCGATTATCTTATAGAATCATTGTTTTTTCAGTAATAATAATTATAAGTTTGTTAAACTATCATGCTTACTTTCCTTTGACAGCGGTCTGGACAGCTCCTCCTGCTTCCAGGTGGTCTCTTTAATGAAGTCACTGGCACAAGGTGGACGGAATATCATCTGCACCATTCACCAGCCCAGTGCCAAGCTGTTTGAGCTCTTTGACCAGGTGCGTGCTTGTCTGGAGAGCCAACATTGGCAGCTATCTACTCTATTGTGTCAGTACTAAGAACTGTCCTCATTGCCCCCCAGCCACCATTAGGATTCAAACATTGAGATTCCAAATGTCATTCTGTATGGTGCCTTGGTGGTTCTGGCACAGTACCGACAGTTCTAGACATGTGCACTGCCATTTATGTTATTTCAAATAAATTTGTAAATTTGAAAATTCTGAAATTAGAAAATTCTGAAATTAGAAAATTCTGAAATTAGAAAATTCGGAAATTAGAAAATTCGGAAATTAGAAAATTCGGAAATTTGAAAATTCGGAAAATTGAAAATCCAAAAATAAGAAAGAAGATTCGAAACAAATTAAAATAAGACCTTTAACCACTTGCCGACCAGCGCACGCAGATATACGTCGACAGAATGGCACGTACAGGCAGGAGGGCGTATATATACGTCCCTCCTTTAGCCTGTCCGTGCCATCGGGAGCGCGCCGGGAGCGGCGCGCTCCCGCGCTGGTCGGCACCCCCGTGAGTCCGGCCGCGGTCCCCGCGGACTCGATCGCCGCGGGGACTCCCGCGATCGTCTCACGGTGCGGCTGAACGGGGAGATGCCGAGATAAACAGCATCTCCCCGTTCTGCCTAGCAACTAGTGACGCCGATCTCTGCTCCCTGTGATTGGAGCAGAGATCAGCATTCACTAGCTGACAGCCACGCCCCCCCACAGTAAAAAACACACCCCTAGGCCTACTTAACCCCTACACTGCCACCTTGTGGTTAACTCCTAAACTGCCAGTGTCATTTATACAGAAATCAATGCATTTAAATGCATTAATTGCTGTAAAAATGACAATGGTCCCAAAAATGTGTCAAAAATGTCCGATGTGTCCGCCATAATGTCGCAGTCACAAAAAAAATCGCAGATCTCCGCCATTAATAATAAAAAAAAAATTATTAATAAAAATGCTATAAAACTATCCCCTATCTTGTAAACGCTATAACTTCTGCGCAAACCGATCAATAATCGCTTATTGCGATTTTTTTTACCAAAAATATGTAGAAGAATACGTATCGGCCTAAACTGAGGAAAAAAAAAAAATGTTTTTTTATATATATTTTGGGGGATATTTATTATAGCAAAAAATAAAAAATAATGCATTTTTTTCAAAATTGTCGCTCTATTTTTGTTTATAGCGCAAAAAATAAAAACCGCAGGGGCGATCAAATACCACCAAAAGAAAGCTCTATTTGTGGGAAAAAAAGGACGTCAATTTTGTTTGGGAGCCACGTCGCACGACCGCGCAATTGTCAGTTAAAGCGACGCAGTGCTGAATCGCAAAAAGGGGCCTGGTCCTTTGGCTGCAAATTGGTCCGGTCTGAAAGTGGTTAAACCTGAAAATTTGAAAATCCAAAACTTTGAAAATCCGAAATAATAACTAACTAATAATAGCTAACTATTAAATTATAGGTATTGGAATTTTCTTCCAAATTTGGCTATTAGTGAACGTAACGAATATGAATTTATCCAAAGTTATAAATGATCGCTCAAGAAAGCACGGGAGGACTATTGACGCCCTCCCAGCTATAGCGCGGATCTTAAGCGGTTAAAGCAGGGTTAGGTTATAAAAAAATATCCCAAGCTTTGAACGTCATGTAATTGCATAGAAAGGTGGTTTTACAAAGTATTGACTCAGGGGGGCTGAATACAAATGTACCGCACACTTTTCACTTCTTTATTTGTAAAACATTTGGAAAATGTTTCCTCAGAGCGCATGCGCCGATGACGTCGGCGGCGGTGTATATAGTAAATATCTCCTAAACGGTGCAAGTTTAGGAGATATTTACAGTACCTACAGGTACGCCTTATTATAGTAGGTACAATTAAAAAGAAATACTTTACTTCCTCTTTAATAATAGCATGTACAATGGCATGACAGCAGAACATTGAGGAGCAATACACTGTATTGTACATGCTATTATTAAGAGAAATAGGGATTGATTTACTAAAGGCAAACCGACTGTGCACTTTGCAAAGTGCATTTGCTCCAGAGCTTAGTAAATGAGGCCAAGCTTAACTTTGCAAATAATACCCAATCACATGCAAGAAAACGTTAAACTGCATTTTTGCTTGCACATGATTGGATGATGGAAGTCAGCAAAGTTTCTGCTCATTTACTAAGCTCTGGAGCAACTGCTCTTGCAGTCTATATGCATTTAGTACATCCCACACTCTCTACAATATGAGGGGATATTTGTGGATTTTATTTCACTGTATGTTGGGTTTTAAACAATACGATTTATTGGCATAAATTGGTGTTTCTGTTCATGGGGTACAAAGAAAGACCCCGTACAATTTTTCTTTCCTGACAGATTCTTATGCTGGCCATACACTATACAAAAAATCGGCTGAACCCATTTTCGAAAAACGAACGTTCGGCCGCTAGCGCAAACGATAGTGCCATCATGTAATGACAGATAAATCGTTCAGTTGACATAAATAAATATATATATTTTTTGTTCGTTTTTTTACATATACCTAGTGCAGACAGGTCGGACCGGAAACACATTAACCTTTCAATTTATCATTCGTTCGGCAGAAAATGTCCAAACTTGTCCTTCGTTTTTTCGGCTCAAAAACGTCCAAACGATTATCGATTTTGTGCCCATTAACTGGCCGGAAAAACGAACGAACGGTCTAATGACCGAATTTCGGCCGATTTTTTGTATGGTGTATGGCCAGCATTAGTGAGAGGACGTGGTACACCAACTTTTTTGGGTTTAGGCCAATCTCGCTAATTGTTAGCTGCGTAATCTGCTGTTCAGATGCTTGATTACAAATCAAGCAACTGATCAGCAGACTGCACAATCAAAGTCTGCAGCGACCCATGGCCAACAGTGAGGAGCATGGACATCTAAAGGGATGACAAGGATTTGTTCTTTCATTTAACACTCTTGAAGGAAGATCTAAAGCAGGGATCTCAAACTGGTGGCCCTCCAGCTGTTGCTAAACTACAAGTCCCATCATGCCTCTGCCTGAGGGAGTCATGCTTGCAACTGTCAGCCTTGCAGTGCCTCATGGGACTTGTAGTTTTGCAACAGCTGGAGGGCCTCCAGTTTGGGACCCCTGATCTGAAGGAACTGTGATGTTTATAGAAGCCTGCCAGACCTTCCCACCACTTTAGGTGCAAAAAACAGCATACAGACCCAGTGATAATGTTGGTGGATCTCAAAAGAGGCTTTTTTTTAGCACAAAAAGATTTGATGGAAAGATTTTTGGGGGAGGGCAGAAAAAGGCTTTTATGCATAACACTTTAGCTTTAAAAATTGGTTCTTGAGGACCAACCCTTTGATTCCCAGAGTTTATGACTTATTGTGCCATGCACCTGGTTCACTGAAGGTTGCAGTTGAGGCCACCAGGACATCCACCAGTAACTAGGCTTCTGCCTGACTGGCCTTGTGGATGATCTGGCTCTGCCTGGCCTAATGCCCCGTACACACGATCGGAAATTCAGCCAGCAAAGGACCGATGAGAGCTTTTGGTCGGAAAATGTGACCGTGTGTATGCTCCATCGGACTTTTGCTGTCCGAATTCCAGCCAGCAAAAGATTGAGAGCATGTTCTCAATTTTTCAGTCGGAAAAAGTTCCGATCGGAAATTCCGATCATCTGTAGCAATTCCGACGCGCAAAATTCATATGCATGCTCGGAAGCATTGAACTTCATTTTCTCGGCTTGTCGTAGTGTTGTACGTCACCGCGTTCTTGGCGGTCGAAAGTTCAGAAAACTTTTGTGTGACCGTGTGTATGCAAGCCAAACTTGAGCGGAATTCTGTCGGAAAAACCATCCAAGATTTCTCGGACGGAAATTCCGCTCTTGTGTACGCGGCAATAGCGATATCGACAGGCCTGATAAATTTGCATGAAGGTTCTGTGTTTGCTTCAGTTTCCTTGCAGTAGCCAATTGTATTATTCCGTTGGGAATTGGTTAGAACCTTGCCTTCACTTTCATTTCTATGGACCTCCTCTTACAGGCCAATTCATGAAAGTGGCATTTTCCTGCAGCACTCAGATATAAATGAACCCAGCTGATTCTATCTATGTTCTACCGCTGTGAAGTCAACGATCAAAGCTTTCCCGATTTCACACTTTGACTGTAAAGTAAATCTGTTGCACTCCCAGTCAGCCAAATGGTTAAACCAAGGTCACGTTTTCTAGTATTGATTTCACGGGAGGACGGCTACCATTACCCTGTTCTCATCCCCCTCTCTGTTTTCATCCACAGCTTTATGTATTAAGTCAGGGACAATGCATCTACCGTGGGAAAGTGTTGAATCTCGTTCCCTACCTGCGAGTCCTTGGATTAAACTGCCCAACCTATCACAACCCGGCGGATTTCAGTAAGTAGAGCCAACCTGAGATCTCTTTGCAGATTGCAAAACAACCGCTGACGTTTTTACAACTGCAGTTTTATGGTGAAGCGCTCTGATTGCCGTTAGAGAATCGATCATTGTGTCTATGAAAAAGACAGAGGGAACGTATTTTATTGGTTGATCAATACGAGACTGATTACTCAGAGGGACAGGCACGTTCCTCTAGAACTGCAGATGTGTGAATATCTAGTTATTCTGTTTAGCTTTTTCCTTGTTAAGTGGATTCATATTGTAAATTAGACATGTGCAATTCGTTTAGTTTTTTTTCGTTATTTTCGTTTGTTCGTTTTCGTACGAATGAACGAATCTTTCGAATCGTACGAATCCGAATAACCAATCGTTCCAATCGTACGAATCCGATTAACGAATCATTCGAATCGAACGAATCCGAAAAACAATGAAAATCCGAAAAAAAACTAATTAGAAACAACGAATGCACGAATGAAAAAAATCGGAAAAACGAAAACAGGGACAACGAAAATGAACGAAAAAATTCGTACATTCGTAACTTTTTTTTTTTCGAATCATAATTTCCGTGTCTCTTACAATGGCGTTGCTTAACATGCTTCGAATGGATTGAACGAAAAAATTCGTACAGTCGTAACTTTTTTTTTTTCGATTCGTAACTTTTTTTTCGATTCGTAAATTATTAAAATGTAATAATAGCATACACATTACATAAAATTATGAATTATGCTCCGATTACGAATCTATGAATGTTACGAATGTTACGAATGTACGAATAAATACGAATGCGTCCGAATTTCGAATAAACAAATAAACGAAAATTAAACTAACGAAAAAACGAATCAACGAAAAAATAACTCTTACGAATATACGAATCGTTACGAATACGAACACCGACGACTTACGAATGTACGAATCGTTATGAATACGAACACCGACGACTTACGAATTTACGAATCGTTACGAATCAACGGAAACGAAAAAAATACGAAACGAAAATAAACGAATTTTTGTTGTTGTGCACATGTCTATTGTAAATACACTATATTACCAAAAGTATTGGGACGCCTGCCTTTACATGCACATGAACTTTAATGGCATCCCATTCTTAGGGGTCAATTCACTAAGATGTACCACATGCGATAAGGGTACCATGTTACTCATTTGCATAAATTATCGAATGCAGTAAATTAAGTCCAATTCACAAAAAAAACTAACAAAAAAAAAATTATTATGCTGTATTTACCAAAAATAAAAAATAAAAAAATGTGCTGGTAAATATCACATAAAATGCTCTTAAGTCCAATTCACAAACAGACCAGAGAGTAAAAAGCATGTCATAATTACCACCAGTGTTTAGCTGGTAGTATTACATGCGGTATTTGTCAAAAAACAGGGGGACCGCAGACTGTTTTTTGACAAATAGCTGGTTGCTAATGAGCGGGCTGGCTGCCACGTCCTTAACAACCGATTATTCATCAGCTGTCAGCGGGTTCTGAAAAACCCAGACAATTAAAAATGTTGATATAAAGATAGAGTGCCCCTCCCCCCCCCCCCCCCCCAAGGCAATCCTGGTCCTTCGGGTCTGGTTATTTTAAGGGGAACCCCACGCCACAATGTAAAAAAGAGTTGCGTAGGCCCCCCCCAAAATCCATACCAGACCCTTATCCGAGCATGCAGCCCAGCTAGCCTTAGTCCGTAGGGGTCAATATTGAGTTGGCACTACCCTTTGCAGCTATAACAGCTCCAACTCTTCTGGGAAGGCTGTCCACAAGGTTTAGGAGTGTGTCTATGGGAATGTTTGACCATTCTTCCAGAAGCGCATTTATGGGATCAGGCACTGATGTGGACTAGAAGGCCTGGCTCACAGTCTCCACTCTAATTCATCCCAAAGGTGGCAGGCCAGTCAAGTTCCTCCACCCCAAACTCTCTCAACCCTGTCTTTATGGACCTTGCTTTGTGCACCTATCCAAATCATTTGGTGGAGGGGGGATTATGTTGTGGGGCTGTTTTTTAGGGGTTGGGCCTGGCTCCTTAGTTCCAGTGAAGGGAACTCTTAAGGCTTCAGCATACCAAGACATTTTGGACAATTTCATGCTCCCAACTTTGTGGGAACAGTTTGAGGATGGCCTCTTCTTGTTCCAACATGGCTGTGCTTGTGGACAGCCTTCCCAGAAGAGTTGAAGTTGTTACAGGTGCATTAAACCCTACGGACTAAGACTGGGATGCCATTAAAGTTCATGTGCGTGTAAAGGCTAAATACTTTTGACAATATAGTGTATGTTCACGTTTGTGTGCAAGTCCCTGATAAATTGTAAAAACAAATTGTAACAAATGTGCTTAGATTATATGTTCAATTAGATAAAGTCTAACCAGATCTCTCAAACAAAAAAAAATTATAAGTGAGCTTTCTAACTTGTGGGATGCTTTTGTAAAAAATTTAACCAATCACGATATGCAGTCCAAATACCATGCGGCAATACCTATGGTCCCTCCAGTTAATTTAATGGCACATTTACGCAAAGCCATAGGAAGTTTTATTTGGGCCCAGAAACCACCACAAATAAAATAAGAAACCCTAGTTAGAACAAAAGAGAATGGAAGTCTTGCCCTTCCAGACTTTATAATATATTTGCGAGCAGCGTCTATAATTAGGATCATAGATTGGTTTCACAATACAAAATATAAGCAATGGGTAACTCTAGAAGAAGGTATTATCTCTCTGCAACTTAAGTCACTCCCATTGATTAAACCCCAGCTTCGACCCGGGAAAAAAGAGCTAACACTTTTTGTGTCATCAACTTTGAAGATATGGGACACAATGTTGAAAAAGAAATGCCTTTCTACACTGGTTGGGCCTCTGACCCCTTTATCTTCTAATCCCGAATTTCCACCAGCATTAGAGGCTACACACTTTTTTAAATGGAATAGGACAGAGAACACAAGGATAGTCTAGACCAGTGATTCTCAACCAGGGTTCTGTGGAACCTTAGGGTTCCTCCAGAGTTTGCTAGGGGTTCCTTCAGCATTGGGTCATTTCTGCCTCTCGGATAAGTTCCCACTGACACCATTGATCTTTTTAGCTATCTGTAAGGAGGTAATTCTTCCCAATAACCCCAAGTGTAAGGACCATTCTTCCCACTGACCAATCACACTAATGTATCTTGAGTTGTAGATTTCAATTTTTTAGCAGGGGTTCCCCGAGACCGGAGAACTATTTCAAGGGTTCCTCTGTGTTGAAAAGGTTGAGAAAGGCTGGTCTAGACCCTAGTGGATGGTAAGCTTCCTCAGATTTCTGAATTAGGGCATGAACATAAATGGATGCAATACCAGCAACTATATACGTATATTGGATCTAGTTTACAACTTTCCCTGACTGATAGACCGTTAACTAATTTTGAGCAAATATTAATACAAGAACAGAGACCGACCCATAACTTGTCAATCATATATAAGCTCCTACTTCCTTCTGGGTCCCTTGATGAACCAACATATATGAGAAAGTGGGAAGCTGAATTGGAGAGGCCAATCTCATTACCAGAGTGGAAAAAGGCATTTTCGTTAGCGACTAAGCATCAGGAAAGAAATTATAAAATGATGATGAGATGGTATTGGAGCCCAGTTGATTTACATAAAATAAATGGAGAGAACTCGGAAACATGTTGGAGATGTCTTAAGGAAAAAGGTACAATGACACACATTTGGTACTGGTGTCCAACGGTGAAGGATTTCTGGCTTAAGACATTCTGTATATAGCAGTTGGTGTCGGGATCTGAGATACAGCCAAGTATCGGTATTTCAATACTATCTTTTTTCCCTGGATCAATGAAAGCTATTGGGGCAGATATCCTTTGCCATATGATAACAGCCGCTAGGACAATAATAGCTTGAAATTGGCGAAAAGTAAAAAGCCCTACGATAATAGAATGGGCCTGTGAGATAAACGAAATGCAATCCATGGAACTAATGATTAAATTTGAGGAGAATTTAAACAACCAAAATCAAAAAACATGGCAGCAATGGGAAGAGTTACGGGCCTCGGCCACTTTTACACAATATCTATGAATAGGACATTATCCCCCCCCCCCCCTTTTTTTTTTTTTTTTTTTTGGCATTACAGTAGTTTTGGTTTAAAATTTCTACGGATGACCAGAGAGTAGATGAAGTAAGGAAATAAATGTAAATGATTTAAGATTTTAAAATTTGAAAGTAGAAAATATCACGGGATATTGTTATTCCTTGTCGAAGAAATAATATAATATCCAATTTCATAATGTGATCAAACTATAAATATGTATTTGTATAAGTGTTTTAAAAATTAATTAAGAGAGATTGAAAACGAATACCAAGCGGTTCTAGCCTTACCCGCCTGCCAGCACCCTGCAGGAGCCACTGATTCCCAATGCCATCTTAACCACTTCGGCCCCGGAAGAATTGGCTGCTCAATGACCAGGCCATTTTTTGCGATTCGGCACGTCGTCGCTTTAACTGACAATTGCGCGGTCGTGCGACGCTGTACCCAAACAAAATTGATGTCCTTTTTTCCCACAAATGGAGCTTTCTTTTGGTGGTATTTGATCACCACTGCGGTTTTATTTTTTGCGCTATAAACAAAAAAAGAGCGTCAATTTTGAAAAAAATATTTTGCACTTTTTGCTGTAATAAATAGCCCCAATTTTTTTTTTTTTTAAAAACTAATTTTTTCCTCAGTTTAGGCCGATATGTATTCTTCTACATATTTTTGGTAATAAAAATCGCAAAAAGCGTATATTGATTGGTTTGCGCAAAAGTTATAGCGTCTACAAAATAGGGGATAGATTTATGGAATTTTTATTATTATTTATTTTTTACTAGTAATGGCGGCGATCTGCGATTTTTATCGGGACTGCAATATTATGGCGGACACATCGGACACTTTTGACACATTTTTGGGACCATTGTCATTTATACAGCGATCAGTGCTATAAAAATGCACTGATTACTGTGTTAATGTCACTGGCAGGGAAGGGGTTAACACTAGGGGGCGATCAAGGGGTCAACTGTGTTCCCTATGTGTGTTCTAACTGAAGGGGGAGGGGACTGACTATAGGAGATGACAGATTGTGGTTCCTAGCTCGTAGGAACTCACGATCTGTCACTCCTCACAGAACTGGGATGTGTGTTTACACACACACACACATCCCTGTTCTGCCTCTCGTGCCCGTGATTGCTCATGGCTGTCGGTCATCGCGACCGCCAGCCACGAGCACCGGCACCCCCGCTGTGCAGCGCGCACACACCTGCTATCCCGCTTACAGCTACGACGGTTCGCAGGATCGTGCCGGCGGCTGGTTGGCAAGTGGTTAATACATTAAAAGTACAATGTATATCTAAGCATAGTTTCACGTTATTCACTAAGCCAAGTGAATCTCGACTGCTAAGCAAACATTCTCCACCCTCTTAGCAAAGAAGCTTTGTAACAATGAATCTGCAGCTGAAGCAGTGTCATATTACATGCACTGGCGAAGATGCCAAACTGTGCACCCCCCCTCCCCCCCAAGATGTATGAGCATTATGTGTCAGCAAACCTCGCCCCCCACCAAAAAAATAAGTACTTTTAACTATTCTGGACGCTTACCCCCTAAGCATACATTTCCTTTGCAGGCCAAACAAAAATTCCCCTCCTCCCAGTAAAAATACCCACTGCTGAAATGCCCCCTCCTGGCACAAAGCTTTGCCCCCCCCCCCCCCCTCTACTCAAATCCTCTCTCCCCGATTCGCCCCTCATAGATTATTGCATACCTCCCAACATTCTGAGATGGAATGAGGGACACCTACTAGCAAATGTATGTAGGCATAGGACACGCCCCCTGCCACACCCCCTAAAGGAGAAATAACCCCCAAAAAAAGGTTAATAAAATCCACAAGGGCTTTTTTTTTACCACTACTATTCCTTTATATTGGCTTTTAAAATGTACAAATGCAGCAATTTAGAAATCGGATGAAAGGTTTAGCACTGGGAAACACTTTTTGAAAGATAAAAAGTGCATTTTATATACAACTATATAGATCAGACCAAAATGAGGGACAAAGGAGGTGGAATGAGGGACAGAGGGACATTTCTCCAAATCAGGGACAGTCCCTCGAAATCCCTCCCTGATTGCGTTTCTGTACCATGAATCATAACGTGGAAGTAACGTCTGACAGGTAGTGCAGAGGCAGTGCAAGAGTGAACAGGGGACACTAGTATGTATTAGGCTGTCATTAGATTAGGATGATTAAACAGAATCATCAAAATAGACAGGACAGTGGGGTTTTTTGATTGGTGCGATATACAACAGACAGTCATTTTATAAAAATGATTTTGTTTTATTGAAACAAAATGGTAAAAACATTAGTAAAAGAAAGTTTTTACATGTATTGCGGCAGTTAATCCAGTTCACTCAACATGTTTCAAATACTAGTATTATTACTAGTTTAATAAACATTAATGCTTACATTACTAGGTCCCCAGGAAAAATAAGTAATCTTATATACCCAGAGGCGTAACTAGAACCCTCAGGGCCCCGGTGCAAAAACATAAAGCCCCCCCCCCCCCCCCCCCGACACCCATTTACATCAGGGTCTGCAGAGTTCCCCTTTTCATCAAAGTTCCCCTTTACATCAGACTCCATAATTCTCCTTTACATCACAGTTCACAAAGTTCTCCCTTCCATCAGAGTCCGCAGGGTTCCCCCTTACAGTGTCCCCTGATGAAAAGGAGAACTCTGTTGATCTTAATGTAAAGGGGAACACTGTAGACTCTGAGGTAAGGGGGGCTCTGGTGACCATGGTCCTCCTTACATCATGGTCCACAGCATTCCCCTTTACACTAGAGTTCCCTTTTACACCAGAGCTCTAGAACTCTGCAGACCCTGATGTAAAGGGGAATGCTGTGGACTCTAGTGTAAAGGGAAACTCTGATGTAAGGTGGCCTCTCCCATTACATCAGAGTCTACCGCGTTCCCCTTTGCATCATGGTCCGCAGCATTCCATTTTACATCAGAGTTCCCCTTTACACCAGAGTTCCCCTTTACACCAGAGTTCCCTTTTACACCAGAGCTCTAGAACTTTGCTGACCCTAATATAAAGGGCAATGCTGCGGACTCTAGTGTAAAGGGAAACTCTGATGTAAGGTGGCCTCTCCCGTTACATCAGAGTCTACAGCGTTCTCGTTTGCATCATGGTCCGCAGCATTCCATTTTACATCAGAGTTCCCCTTTACATCAGGGTCCACAGAGTTCTCCCTTGCACTGGGGGGAAACCTTCAGACTTTAATGTAAAGGGTATGATGTGGAGGGGGGACTCTGGTGACCACAGTGACCCCCCCCATAGACTCTGTGTGGCCTGGCTGGAGCTGTCAAACTGACCTCACCACCATCTCCATTGCTCGGGTGCAGGACAGGCTCAGCCAGACCTTGGCTTTGATCTATCATCCTCTTCTATTCTCCTCCCAGCTCTCCCACTCCCCTCTTCATATCACCCACCCGTTCGGTGTAGTTGGTCATCTCATTCACAAATAACATTCGTCCCATAGTTGTGGTTTTAATTATAAGATCCTATAATAGCAGTTTCTACAAGGAAGGATTTTCAGGGTTCTATTCTCTTCTGTGATATTCATGAGTGGTCAGGGTAGTCACAAATCAATATTACCAGTAATGTCAGTCTGGGCCTTGAAACAAGGACTGCTTCTGTAAAATCAATCCCTTACTCTCTTGTAAAAGTTTAATTTCTTAGAAGGAAAAATAAATGCTAATATTGGAGCAGTAATGATATCTTGGGAAGGAGATCTTAACTGTTAGATCATGCGTGGAATATCTTTATCCTCTAGTGCCATCTAATGGCCAAATAGTAGAATAACACTTTTTTCTTTTTATAACTAAACCGTATATAGGCAAGCTATTAGTAGATGGTCACATTTAACTGAACACATTTTGCTTGTTCATTTCAATGTGGCTAAATACTACTAGTTACTATTATTTATACTATTATTTAGTGACACAATATATTAATCCATAACATCCAATCCCATTTGGAATACTGAGAACCCTCACAGGCTGTAAAGAGTAGTAACACAATGTATTAATTCATATAAATAAAACATCCAATCAAAAAAAAAAATATATATATATATAGAACATATTATATATTTTTTTATATATATATATATATATATATATATATATATATATATTTTATATATATATATATATATTATATATTATATATTATTTATTTTTGTTTTTTTGGTATCATAGCCCTGATGAAGGTGCTGAACTCTCAATACAAGTTGGCTTTCTTATTCTGTTGATTATTCAGAAAAAAAATAAAGAATTTACTCTGGTCTCTATCACCATTGGTGTCGTACCATTACTCCTGTCTACTGGAACTTCTCTTTTGTTTTTTTTATTGGGATTACTTGGATGTATGATTAAATAGTAAGACAGTGATTCTCAATATTGGACAGCCCCAGCATCCCTTTAATAGAGTCTTTATGCCCGGGGGGGCAAGTGACCACTGCGATTACCTGTCACGGTGGTCACATGATCAGCAGCTGGTCCCACCAGCTTCCAATAGTCACTAGAGACCATGAGCTGTCTTTGACAGCTCAGTCGCTGTGCTTGGAACGCACACTGAGTGCTCTCTCAGCACAGAAGGCTCACTCCTCTATGGGGCACATATGTGTGGCGTCAAAGAGGGTGCACTTCAACACCCCACAGGCCGCATTGCGTTACGTGGGTGGCAAGAGCTTAATAATAGGAGATCTTAGCACCTCTTTTGTATGCACTCCCAGCTTTTTATTACTGTCTGGGTCCCTAGTGGGGACATTTTCCTTCACATTTTGTCCCAATGATGCTCTGCGTGTCAAGGTGTAACAGGGTGTCACTGGCACAGGAAGTGGGAGAGAGGACGCAGGCAGCAATAAATACGTGACAGAGGTTCTAACCCTTCCTGGGTCTGTTGAGAGCAAACAAAAAGATTTTCTTACAACCGGGTTTAGACATAGCTCCCAACTGTCCCTGATTTTCGAGGGACTGTCCCTGATTAGAAGCAATGTCCCTCTGTCCCTCATTCCTCCTCATTTGTCCCTCATTTTTGTCTAATCTATATAATTGTATATAAAATGCAATTTTTATGTATCAAAAAGTGTTTTCCAGCTCTAAACCTCTCATCTGATTTCTAAATTGCTGCATTTGTAAATTCCAAAAGCCAATATAAAGTAATCGTAGTGGTAAAAAAAAGCACTTGTGGGTTTAACAAACCTTTTTTTTAGTACGATTCCCCTTTAAGGGGGCATGGCAACGGGGTGTGTTCTATGCCTGCATACCTTTGCTGATAGGTGTCCCTCATTCCCATCTCAAAAAGTTGGGAGGTGTGGCTTAGAAACAAATAATAGTAATAACAATAATAATAATATGTATTAATAATCATAATAATAACAATATAAAAAAAATAATAATAACACTATACAAATAATAAAAAATAACAATATAAAAATAAAAACATAACAATATACAAATAATAAAAAATAACAATATAAAAAAAATAACAATATACAAATAATAAAAAATAACAACAATATAGAAATAATAAAGAAATAATAACAAACTCTATGGAAATGGATACTAGTGATTACTTATTCTTGGAATACTGGAGCAATAGCTAAGGTCATACCACTGACTAGTGGTCTGGGAGCCGGTGTTCTATCACCAAGTGTCCGGCTGTCACTAGATGTCCGAAGTGTACTGCGCATGCGCAGCGCATGCGCAGTACGGAGCATGAAGATGTTCGGAAATTTTCGGAAGATGAACGGCGCCTGCGCCGTGAGTCGAGGAGAAGCCCCCACCATTCAAGTGGACATAGGGTTAGTCAAACTTAGAGGGCCCCTCGCGGGCTCGCTTCGCTCGCCACGCTTCGCTCGCCACGCTTCGGGCACGGCCTCGCTGCGCTCGGCTCTTTTATATTCTAACTCTATGTCCACTTGGATGGTGGGGCTTGAAAGTGGACTCACGGCGCAGGCGCCGTTCATCCTCGGCAATTTTCGGAATCAGGGTGTCCTGTGTACTGCGCATGCGCAGTACACCTCGGACACTTCGTGATGGGGGACTGGTAATGATACAACACCGGTCATTGTCTATTTAGGGTCACCTTTATGGTCAGCTGCATTTAGTCATTCACCACCATGTTAGCGTGATTTGAGACCTGATCATTGGTTGGGACACATGAATAGACATTTTTTCCTTCTTTTTAAGTTCCCGGGTGTCATGGAGAGTTCTGCTTGTATTGTTAGGGGCGTATTTTCTTACTCCTTTCCCCCTTATCCCCCTTTCATTCCTTTTCTCTCTCTCTTTTTCCCCTCCTTCTCTTTTTTTTTTAACTGGTTCCTCAGGGGTTTGGTCTCCTGCTGAGGTCAGGGGATCACACACTATGTCCAGTTAGAATAAGCCTTGTTAGTGCATTATACGTAGATATGTACTTACCCACATGGTTTGCTGCAACATAATATGACTAATAATGCTAGAAAATGGATTTAGCTGTAGATAAAACTGGAGGAGCGCAAATTTTCCAATGTATAACAATATGGGGTATGTACGATTGTTTTGCTCTTGATTATGGCTCGCCACTATGGCTACCCTGTTTCCCCCGAAAATAAGACCTAGCATGATTGTCGGTGATGGCTGAAATATAAGCCCCACCCCCAAATAAGCCCTAGTTAAAGTCCTTGTAGGTCTTTTTTTCAGGGTAGGGCTTATTTTCGGGGAAACAGGGTAGGGCTTATTTGGGGGGTGGGGCTTATATTTCAGCCATCACCGACAATCACGCTAGGTCTTATTTTCGGGGGAAACAGGATATTACTGTTGGTCAGATGTGATGTCTACCTAGCAGATGGAACCTATTCTGGATTTCTACACTTTCATGTGATTTTTTTTTTTTTTTTGCCTTTCCTATCCACTTTGTATGGCATTTAAAAAAAAAAACTAATAAATACTGATTATAGATAAATAAAAATAAATACATAAATAACAATATAAAAAATTTAAATATTAAAATAAATACATTTTAGTCTTTATAATGTTCAGTGTCTGTGTTAATGAAATGTGTTGCCCTCTTGCTGATTGTAGTAATGGAAGTGGCCTCTGGAGAGTATGGAGACCAGAACCCGCGGCTGGTCCGAGCCGTACAAGACACGTCTATTACAGAGCTGAAGATGGACCATTGTGGGGAGAATGAGCCCAACCCGTTCATGTGGCACAAACCGGCTGATGAGGTATATAGGGGGAAAAAAACAATGTATAGCTGCAAGAATAATAACAAACATTAGCAATATGTCTTAATATGTTTTTAAAAAATACATGCACTTGGTCGTCTTATAGTTTATTTCATATACAGTAAAATCTTGGTTTGAGAGTAACTTGGTTTGAGAGAGATTTGCAACATTTTTAATAAATTTTGACTTGATATACAAGCGATGTCTTGATATACAAGCGATGTCTTGATATACAAGCGATGTCTTGATATACAAGTAGCGTCGTGTCACAACTGAGTATAAAAGAGAAGAGAGGCGCCTCTAAGTGTAGCAATATGATTACATTTAATGAAGGTCCAACATTTAGCAACATATTGTCACACTTATGCCCCGTACACACGGTCGGAAATTCCGACCACAAAATCCGTCGGATTTTTTCCGACGGATTTTGTCCGACACTGGTTTTGCATACACACGGTCGGACAAAGTTGTCGGAAAATCCGATCATCCTGAACGTGGTGATGTTTGTTGCCTACGACGGGACTACGTAGAGGCTAGTAGCCAATAGCTTTGGTCTTGTAATGTGATCTGAGCATGCGTGGCACTTTGTCCGTCGGAATTCGCTACACACGATTGGAAAAAGTCCGATAGGACTTTGTTGTCGGAAAATTTGAGAGCAGGAGATAAAACTTTGTCCGTCGGAAAATCCGTTGGAAAAAGTCAGATGGAGCCTACACACGGTCGGAATTTCCGACAACTTTGTCCGATAGGACATTTTCCGTCGGAAAATCCGACCGTGTGTACGGGGCATTAGACAGGGCTGGTGCAAGAATTTCTGACACCCTAGGCGAAACCTAATTTTGCTGCTCCCCTTGACTCCACCCCTGACCCTACCCCCTTTTCCCTGCCCATCTAAACCCCACCTTTTTAACAAAGCACCCATAAAATGCAGCCCACCAGCGCCCATCAAATGCAGCCTCCCCAGCGCCCATCAAATGCAGCCTCCCAGCGCCCATCAAATGCAGCCTCACCAGCGCGCCATCAAATGCAGCCTCACCAGCGCCCATCAAATTCAGCCCATCAAATGCAGCCTCACCAGCGCCCATCACATTTAGCCTCACCAGGACCCATAAAATGCAGCCTACCGGTGCCCATCAATGAATGTTTGCTTGCTTCCATTCATTCAGGAGTCGGGACACAGACACAGTCCTTCACCACCGCTGCGCCTCTGACACAATCTGTGAACAGAGCGGCGGCTGCCTGCTGATGCTGAGACTTAGTTACTTGCTGCAGAGAGAAGAGAGTAGGAAAACCAGTGGCTGGGCGCCCCCTAGGCAGCATGGCGTCCTAGGCGGCTGCCTAGTTTGCCTAGTGGTAGCAACAGCCCTGCACTTAGAAGGCGACTCTCTTCTCTTTTATACTCTGGAGCTCCTGCTGGATTTTTCTTCTAATCCCCTTGTGGAGGCTTCCATTTGTGGATGGACATTTTATGGTTACACAACCTGGTCAAATTGCTATATTCTTTTTTATATGGACTATAAACTGAAGGACTTATGAGTAAATGGTTGTGGAACAAATCTTTGAGTTTCCATTATTTCTTATGGGGGAATTCGCTTTGATATACAAGTGCTTTGGATTACAAGCATGTTTCCGGATCGAAATATGCTCGCAATCCAAGGTTTTGCTGTACAGGGGGTCCCCGAGTTACGAACTCATTAGGGACTGCCCGCCTGTTCTTAACTCGGAAATGTTCGTAAGTCGGCCGCGCATGCGCAGACCGACAATTACGCACAATTACGGACATTTCCGATGTTCTGTCGAATGCCGTTCTGCGCATGCGTGTCAAATTACGGACATTTCCGATGTTTGCCGTCATTTTCCGAGGCTCCGTCTGGCCGCGCATGCGAAGAACGGCCGAAGGACGGCGGAAAATGACGGAGTGTCCCCGCAGCGCCCGGTTCGTAAGTAGGGGATGTTCGTAGGTCGGACGTTCTTAAGTCGGGGACCCCCTGTATATGCTTTTTCAGTGGTCACTGTACAGGCCTACTGAACTGAAAATGGAATGCTTTCCATTGACTATAATGTAATGAAATGAACCTGACATGGCCAAAACTGCAGCATGTTGCAGTTTTAAAAAACAGAACAGTAAATAAGGGGAAAAGTTGATGCTTCTGTGACAATACTGTGTAGTCTTTCACCTTATCAGGTTATCTGACAATAATTGTATATATGATTTTCAGGACCCCTCACCCACCGAAGGATGTCACAGCTTCTCAGCCAGCTGTCTCACACAGTTCTGTATCCTATTCAAGAGAACCTGTCTTAGTATTATGAGGGACTCGGTAAGTTTATGGATTCTGCATATATACATATACACATAAACCTATATATATATATATATATATATATATATATATATATATATATATATATATATATATATATATACAGTAAAACCTTGGTTTGAGAGTAAATTGGTTTGAGAGCGTTTTGCAAGACAAGCAACATTTTTTAATACATTTTGACTTGATATACAAGCGAGTTTAAATTTGAACTTGCAGAGTTCCCTTTCACTGTAAGGGGGGACTCTGCAGACTCTGATGTAAGGGAGAACTCTGGGTACTCTAACATAATGGATGATCTGGGAACCCTGATTTAAGAGGGAACACTGAGTACTCTGATGTACGGAGAGGACTCTGATGTAAGGGGGGAACACTGTGGCTTCTGGTGTAAAGGGGAACTGTGATGTAAGGGGTGCTCTGAGAACCCTGATTTACCTTAGTGTAATCACTCAGACGCAGGAGAGAGAAGGGGGGAGACTTCAGTCACACAGGGATGGATGGTGAGCTCACTCACCCCTTAGCAGTCAGCACCTCTCATCCAGATGTATCTAAGGCAGCTGGACTTCAAATTTCTGGCCCCCACTTTCATTTTCTGAGGCACGGCGCTGAGGATTAGAGTGTGGGCAGACACAGGGGGGTAGGGGCAGGAGGAAGAGGAGCAGATCGAGCCCTCTCTCCTTTCCTGTCTGTGTGTTTGGAGGGGGGGGGGTTTGTTAGTGTTGGCTTTGGGCAGTGTGAAAGAATGTAACAGACACTCTCAGCTTAGACAACTGCAGCCAGCAACCCTGCTGGGAGGCCATAGTCCAGTCTGAGTCATGTGTCCGGGTTTCAGGCAGTCTGAAACCCAGACGCATGATTCCAAACCCAAACTGTCCAGGTGAATCCCGGACAGGTGGCAACCCTAGTGTTTGCCCAGCCACACAGTACCCCATACAGTTGGTAATCACAAACCAGGAACACATTTAACCCTTTGATCACCGCCTCTGTGGTTAACTCCTTTCCTGCCAGTGTCATTAGTACAACAACAGTGCATATTTTTAGCACTGATCACTGTAATCATGTCACTGGTTCCCAAAAATGTGTCAAAAATGTCAGTTAGGTGTCCAATTCATCCGCTGCAATGTTGCAGTCCCGCTAACTTTTGCGCAAAACCAATCAATATACGCTTATTGTTTTTGTTTTTTTTTACCAAAAAAATGTAGAAAAATACATATCGGCCTAAACTGATGAATAATTTATTTTTTTTTATATATTTTTGGGGTATTTATTATAGCAGAAAGTAAAAAATATTGTGTTTTTTTTTTTTTCCAAAATCGTGTCTTTTTTTTTTTTTTTTTTATCGCAAAAAAAATAAAAAGGTGATTAAATACTTTTTCGCAAAACCAATCAATACACGCTTATTGTTTTTTTTTTTTTTTTTGCCAAAAATATGTAGAAGAATACATATCGGCCTAAACTGATGAATAAATTATTTTTTTTTATATATTTTTGGGGTATATATATTATAGCAGAAAGTAAAAAATATTGTTTTTTTTTTCCAAAATTGTGTCTTTTTTTTGTTTATATCGCAAAAAAAGGTGATCAAATACTACCAAAAGAAAACTCTATTTGTGGGGAAAAAAAAGGATGTCAATTTTGATTGGGTACAAAGTCGCTCAACTGCCCAATTGTCAGTTAAAGTAACGCAGGGCCGTATCACAAAAAATGACCTGGTCATTAGGGGGGTAAATCCTGAAGTGGTTAACGTGTGTGTTTGGCAGCTATCGTCTCCTGTAGTGAGGACATCATTGCTCCGTCACTGGCTTGCATTCGGTAACAATGACACTAATAACACTCTATGCATTTTTAGGTGCTGACCCACCTTCGTATCACATCGCACATAGGGATCGGGCTGCTCATAGGATTATTGTATCTTGGAATTGGAAATGAGGCGAAAAAGGTCCTGAGCAACTCAGGTTTCCTCTTCTTCTCAATGCTCTTCCTGATGTTTGCTGCCCTCATGCCAACAGTCCTCACCTGTGAGTACCACTTCTGCCTTTTTTTTTTTTTCTTGTGGATCAGTATTCATTGACTGTGATCAACTCATGGGAACCAGTGTCAACACAGTCTTGAATAGACTTATGCCGCGTACACACAGACGGATTTTCCGAAAGGAAAATGTTCGATGGGAGCTTTTTGTCGGAAATTCCGACCGTGTGTAGGCTCCATCGGACATTTTCCATCGGAATTTCCGACACATAAAATTTGAGATCTGGCTCTCAAATTTTGTCCGACAACAAAATCCGTTGTCGGAAATTTGATCGTGTGGTGACAATTCCGACGCACAAAGTTCCACGCAAGAACTAGTTGAGAACATCTCAACTATTGGTATAGCCTGAAGGCGTACTACTTAACCAAAACAATGGTGGACGTCCCCTTCCAGGTAAAGGAACAGAAGGCCTGATAAGGCCATTGTAAGCATGAAAGGATAACAGTCCTTGTAGTTAAATGTAGCCAATCACATTCTCTGTTCTAAGGGTCAAGTGCAGTGTGGGAAATTGAAAGGAAGGATCTGGCTATTGAAATTCATTGTTCTTGGCTCATCGTACGTGTTGTACGTCACCGCGTTCTTGACGTTCGGAATTACCGACAACATTTGTGTGACGGTGTGTATGCAAGACAAGTTTGAGCCAACGTCCGTCGGAAAAAATACATGGATTTTGTTGTCGAAATGTCCGATCGTGTTTACGGGGCATTACAGTAATCTTGTGTGTAGAAAATGCAGGAGAACGCCATTCTCAAGAGTGGGTGAGCTTATGACAAGAGTGGGTGAGCTTATGACAAGAGTGGGTGAGCTTATGACAAGAGTGGGTGAGCTTATGACAAGAGTGGGTGAGCTCATGACAAGAGTGGGTGAGCTTATGACAAGAGTGGGTGAGCTTATGACAAGAGTGGGTGAGCTTATGACAAGAGTGGGTGAGCTTATGACAAGAGTGGGTGAGCTTATGACAAGAGTGGGTGAGCTTATGACAAGAGTGGGTGAGCTTATGACAAGAGTGGGTGAGCTCATGACAAGAGTGGGTGAGCTCATGACAAGAGTGGGTGAGCTTATGACAAGAGTGGGTGAGCTTATGACAAGAGTGGGTGAGCTTATGACAAGAGTGGGTGAGCTTATGACAAGAGTGGGTGAGCTTATGACAAGAGTGGGTGAGCGTATGACAAGAGTGGGTGATCGTATAACAAGAGTGGGTGAGCTTATGACAAGAGTGGGTGAGCTTATGACAAGAGTGGGTGAGCTTATGACAAGAGTGGGTGAGCTCATGACAAGAGTGGGTGAGCTTATGACAAGAGTGGGTGAGCTCATGACAAGAGTGGGTGAGCTTATGACAAGAGTGGGTGAGCTTATGACAAGAGTGGGTGAGCTTATGACAAGAGTGGGTGAGCTTATGACAAGAGTGGGTGAGCTCATGACAAGAGTGGGTGAGCTCATGACAAGAGTGGGTGAGCTCATGACAAGAGTGGGTGAGCTTATGACAAGAGTGGGTGAGCTTATGACAAGAGTGGGTGAGCTTATGACAAGAGTGGTTGAGCTCATGACAAGAGTGGGAGACACATTTAGGGGTCTCTTTATAAAAAGAAAATTGCATAGCCATTCGTCCAATGAATCTGTATGTGCATTGGGGGTTATTCACTAAAACTGGAGAGTGCAAAACCAGAACCTAGAAAGCAATCAGCTTCCAGGTTTAATTTTCAAGGCTTAATTGAACATGCTGAAGCTAGAAGCTGATTGGCCAGCATGCGCAGCTGCACCAGATTCTGAGTGCTCCAGTTTTAGTAAATCTCTATCATTGTGTCCTTCTGTGCGAATTGGGTAAAAATAAATGTTCTTTCGGCTATTGTCTCTCGTAAGCGAATGTTCTTTAACCTCCCTGGCGGTATTCCCAAGTCCGGCTCGTGGGGGGGGGGGTTAAATTTCAGTACCACTAGCGGTGACCCCGAGCCACACTCGGGATTGCATTGCAGGATCCTGGTGCAGTGTACTTACCTTGTCCCCATGATCCTGCAATGTCCCCCCGCTGTGTCTGCCGGCTGTGTCCTCCCTCCAATGCCTCTGTGTGCCGGGCTCTGTTCCCTGCGACCGACGCAACGCATGGGGGCGGAGCCCAGCTGCAAATTCAAAAAGTACAATATTCATAACACATACAGTACACTGTAAGCTTACCGATTACATTACTGTATCAAATCATTTCACATCTCCTTTGTCCCCAGTGCTTTTTCCACTGTCCTGCATGCAGTTTTATATTCTATATACTGTCCTTTTTTCCTGGAAACTTGAGAATATTCATGGCAACTAAAAAGTGTCCCTTTATGTCAAAAGCGGTTTTAGACCAGCTAGAAAACAGCGTTAGTAAATTAGAACACTTGCAGTAAATCGTGGGGAAATTCATTTAATTATTATTATTATATTTTATAATTATTTATAGTTATTTATTATATTATAATTTATGATTTCGTGCTTCAAACTTTATCACACACGGGATGTCTACTATGTTTGGACAGATTTAAGTGTGTTATTGCTAAGAATTACAGGCCTACAATATAAAACGCCAAATTTCTATGCAAAACAATTGTACCGCTTTGAGAAACAAAAATCGGACATAATCATACCGCCAGGGAGGTTAATTATGGAGAGTAGTAATGTACCACATTAATTGCCACTAGATGGAGCCGTGGTGCACATTAAATACATACAGTACTGTGCATTTTTGTAGAATGTAACAATTGTTACGCTAGAGTTGTGCTAGAGGGAATCAGCGAATAAATGTAACCATTTAACAAAGCAAGGTCCATAAAGACACGGATGAGCGAGTTTGGGGTGGAGGAACTTGACTGGCCTGCACAGAGTCCTGACCTAAGCCCGATAGAAAACCTTTGGGGTTAATTAGAGTGGAGACTGCAAGCCAGGCCTTCTCGTCTGGAAGAATTGTCAAACATTCCCATAGACACACTCCTAAACCTTGTGGACGGCCTTCCCAGAAGAGTTGAAGCTGTTATAGCTGCACAGGGTGGGCCAACTCAGTATTGGACCCTACGGACTAAGACTGGAATGCCATTAAAGTTCATGTGCGTGTAAAGATAGACATCCCAATACTTTTGGTAATATAGTCCACGGCAGTGTGAGTTTGTGTGCCGAGAATGAACTTACTGCATGCTCCCAATACGATGACCAAACTGACTACAACAGCTCTCTGTCAGCGGCTTCTGATCTGGAGTCAGCAGGATGAACTCCGGATCATGTGATAGTTGTGAAAGCCAATCACAGCAGTCATGTGATCATGAAAACTCTCACCTCTCTGCATTAAAGCCCTCTCAACGGGCCAGGCATCCAGCAAAAAAAACACTTAGGTTCTGGTATTATTATTATTATTAGTAGTAGTAGTAGCAGTATTATTATTATTACTATTATTCTGACTCTCTTTCTTTTATTATTTCCAATAGTTCCACTTGAAATGGGAGTGTTTCTCAGAGAACATCTCAACTATTGGTATAGCCTGAAGGCATACTACTTAGCCAAAACAATGGCGGACGTCCCCTTCCAGGTAAAGGAACAGAAGGCCTGATAAGGCCATTGTAAGCATGAAAATGAAAGGATAACAGTCCTTGTAGTTAAATGTAGCCAATCACATTCTCTGTTCTAAGGGTCTAGTGCAGTGTGGGAAATTGAAAGGAAGCATCTGGTTGGCTGTTGTGGGCAACAAGCAAAGTTCTTTTTTCACCTTCCGCCTTAAACCCCAATGTCTGACGTTTTTAGTTAAAGCCTATTTCTAATCCAGAAACCCCTGGCAGACACTTTGCAAGGTCATGATGACCATTTACTTTCCTCTACTGCACTCAAAACTATACAGCTGGGTCAGGGTGTGATTGGGTAGAGAAGTAGCAGCACCTCAGAGAGAAAACATAAAGCAAAAAGCTTTTAAGGTGATTGTACTTAAAGCAAAAAAAGTCATTGTTAAAAGCATGAAGATTTTATTGTGAGATTCATAGAAAAATATTAAAGAGTGCATCCAAGGGATAGGATTTCCAGAGCACTATGGGATAACTATACAAAGAGCCCCTCCAGAAGCCATTTGCCTCTTAGCATCCCACACATACATCAAGTACAGCGAATATAGAATCCATAACCAGGATATCAAAAAATTGTGAAATACAAGCAAATGGAATGACAAAAGATGCTATATCTCAACGCGTTTCACAAACTATTCTTCATCAGGAAATCTCTTAGGTGCTGGTGATAAAAGACATAATATTACATTCAACATTTACGTCTACATGATGAATATTAAGATTAAAATAAAATAAACTTGTATATTACTGATGTATAGAGAAGATAGGTGACACTGTGATCTCATAGGAAGGGGGGAGGAACACATCACCCTCAGACTCTCTGCATCCCACAGGAGGGCATATATGAGGGAACAGACCCTATCAGGACCCAAATCTAGCAAATTCAGAAACAGGTTAAGTTAGACCATGTCCTATATAAAAACACAATGCAGAACTACAACATATTCCAAAATAGTTCCAAAATGGAACTATTTAGGAGTCCATTTGGAGGTTGGCCCTCTTCATGTTATTTGTCATTTAAGGTATGCTTTCTGGGTCTCCCCTGTGTTGTAGTGCCTCATTGATTTCAGATAGAGAGTCTAGGGGTGATAAGTTCCCTCCCCTCCCCTTTCTCCCTATGAGGTCACAGTGTCACCTGTCTTTTTTTGTTTATTTTAAAGATAATATTCATCATGTAGATGTAAATTCAAGAACATTGATTGCAAAATGATGTCTCTTTCATTACCAGCACCTAAGAGATTTCCTGATAAAGCATAGTCCGTGAAACACATTTAGTTATTCTCTAGCATCATTTGTCATCCTATTTGATTGTATTTTGCAATTTTTTGCTATTCTGGTTATGGTTCCCATTTTTTCTGTAATTGAAATGATGTATGGATGGGATGCTAACAGGCAAAAGATTTTCTGGTGGGTTCTTTGATTGTTAACCCATAGTTCTCTGGGAATCCTGTGCCATGATTGCACTCTTTAGTAAGTTTTTTTTTTTTAAAAAAGCTTTGGTTTAAAAAAGATAGGTGTAGTAGTAATCTGAGACCAAGCCAGCAAGGGGTGTGTCAGTTGTTTACAGAGCTCATAAGCTCAAGCGGAGCACACAGCTGAATGAGCACAAGCATACACTCCTCTCCTGCAGTCCACCTTCCCTGCTGGCTCTGTTGGATTGGCTCAGACATTTCTCTTGGAGAGAAGCAAACAGGCATTTTGCGTCTGCTGGGCTCTTTGTATAGTTAACCCACAGTGCTCTGGGAATCTCGTGCCATGGATGCACTTTTTATTATAAGTTATTTTATAAAGCATTAATATTATATAAAAAGTGAAAAAAAAAAAGCATTGGTTTAAAAAATATATTTATAGTAGTAATATTAAGGCCAAACCAGCATGATGATGCCACCAGGGGGTGTGTCAGTTGTTTACAGAGCTCAAAATCTCAAGAAAAGCACACAGCCGAATGAGTACAAGCATAGACCATTCTCCCGCAATCCACCCCCCCCTAACGGCTGTGTTGGATTGGCTCAGACATTTCTCTTGGAGAGAAGAAAACAGGCAAATGTATTCTTGTGGGCTCTTTGTCTAGTTAACCCACAGTGCTCTGAGAATCTTGTGCCATGGATGCACTTTTTATTATAAGTTATTTTATAAAGCATTAATATTATATAAAAAGTGAAAAAGCATTGGTTTAAAAAATATATTTATAGTAGTAATATTAAGGCCAAACCAGCATGATGATGCCACCAGGGGGTGTGTCAGTTGTTTACAGAGCTCAAAATCTCAAGAAAAGCACACAGCTGATTGAGTACAAGCATAGCCACCCTCTCCCGCATTCCACCTTCCCTACCGGCTTTTCTCTTAGAGAGAGGCAAATGGCTTCTGGGGAGCTCTTTGTATAGTTAACCCATAGTGCTTTGGAAATCCTATGCCATGGATGCACTCTTTAGTATAAGTTTATTTATAAAACATTAATATTGCTTTGGTTTAAAAAGATATGTGTATTAGTAATCTGAGGCCAAGCCAATATTATGATGTCACCCCAAGGGGTGCGTTTATGATAGCATGGGTGTGGCCATGACAGCCTTGGCTCAGGGAAAGCACATTCAATGGTTCTGGTCACCATCGCCATATTGAAGGTATATTTCAGCAGTTGTATACAACACTTGATTTTGTCTAAATACTTAATCAATTTGGTAGTTGTATTTGCTTACTAGGCAAGGTCAACTCAATATCCAATTATAGAGGAACAATGTGTATTATACAAGAATCTGAATCAGCAAGGTTACATTTAGGTCCTGGCCTCCTAAGTAGGGGGTGAAGCCAAGCAGCAGCAGCAGCCCACAAGCAATTCATTATACATTCAGCCCAGTGTCATCTACAATTTTCATTGATGGTATTGCTGCAGCTCACAGTCAAAAAGAAAACCAGTAAGTGGACGTAACCTTGTTTGGGCTCTGTGGCTCACGTACTAATGACATCACGTTTTTCTGTTTTCTTTGCAGATAATGTTCCCTGTGGCGTACTGCAGCATTGTGTACTGGATGACAGCGCAGCCTTCAGACGCAGTGCGGTTTGTTTTGTTTTCCGCCCTCGGTACAATGACATCGCTGGTGGCGCAGTCTTTAGGCCTCCTCATAGGTGCCGCATCCACTTCATTGCAGGTAAGTTCACTTTACTTAAAGTCTATGAACTTTTTATTTTTTAGTAGAGTGGGGAAGGGTGAAGACCCACGCCTGTTTATTTTTGGCTGTCTGTGTGTCATTGGGGAAATTTCCCTTCACTTCCTATTCCAGAGACTAAACAGGAAGTTGGAGAAAATCTCTCCTTTTGGACACATGTCCCTGGAACAGGTGTCCTCATTGTTCTGGAAAACAGCACAAACATTGTGGATGTCCCTTTAGTTTTATATTAGAGGACAAAGGTCACCTGTACAAATAGAGGTATAACTCTCCCCAATGGGGTCAAAGACGGCAATAAAAAGAAAAAAACATTTGCAGAGGGTCTATCCTCATCCACACTATCTAAAAGCTAAAAAGAAATTTGCCTAGAGGTACGCTTTAAAGTGGATAGCCATTTAAATTACTAATTTATGCCAAGTGCACATCCAACGTTAGGGCCCCAGCAGTTCAGAATGTACAGTTGACCACAGAGGCATAAAGGAATGGCAGCACCACAAATTTTCCTAAAATGAGGAACAGCCCCCTTTTTTTGTGGGATTTTGATGTAATGAGGTGTGTGGTGGTCCACCTCACCATAGCCCATTGGAAGCCATGACTCCCTAAGAAGTCATGGCTTCCATGTATTGCACTGATGATGGCTAAGAAGCCTGAAACAGCTGTATGCCACCTGGAATGAATGGCTCTGTATTGTTAGGCTTTATCTTTATTGCAAACCAGTGGAAATGGATACACATTTGGCCAAGGCGCAGAAAGGAATTATTTACATGGCTCCATCCACTATCCTAAAATAACATTAGGAATTTAGGAATTTTTTTTTCATTCAGGTAAACATAAAATATTGCATATATGTTGTATTTTCAGTTTAGGTCAGCTAATGGAACTATAGACTCCTTTTTACACATTGTCTGTCCTTTCCTTTCCTGCTTTACTTTAAAAAATCTGTTGTTTACAGAGCTCAAAAGCTCAATAGGAAAACATGACTGAATGAGTAAAAGAAATCATTCCTTTCCCTCAGTCCACTTTTCCCTAAAGCCCCATACACACGCGCGGACAATCCGTGGACCAGGTCCGTCGGACCATGTCCGTCATACTTTGTCTGATGTTGGTTTTGCGTACACACGATCGGACAAAGTTGTCGGAAAATCCGATCATTCTGAACGTGGTGACGTTTGTTGCCTACGACGGGACTACGTAGAGGCTAGTAGCCAATAGCTTTGGTCTTGTAATGTGATCTGAGCATGCGTAGCACTTTGTCCGGTCGGACAAGCGTACACACGCTCGGATTTGGTGTGATCGGACCGGGTTGACGGGAAATCTTTCCAGCAGGAGATAAGACTTTGTCCGACGGACAAACCGACGAACACTGTCCGATGGTGCATACACACGGTCTGATTTTTCAACAACCTTGTCCGATCGGACCAAATTGATGAAAAAGTCCGACCGTGTGTATGGGGCTTTAGAGAGAAGGAAAGGAGCAAATGGCTTCTGGTTAGCTTTTTGTATAGTTAACCCATAGTGCTCTGGGAATCCTGTGCGAAGGGTGCACTCTTTATTATAAGTTCATTTATAAAACCAAATTATTTCATAAATAGTAAAAAAAAAAAAAGTGTGTAGTGTTGTTTAAAAAATATATAAACACGAAGGCTTAAAGTAAAACTGATTGAAAAATAATTATCTCAAAGAATGGTTCCGGAGAATTGAAAAAATTGCAGAAATGGAGGAGCTCATAGCCATCTCTCATGAAAACATCTCCAAACACACCACCAATTGGTCTTGTTGGTCCCACTTTAGAACTACCACGAAATATACCAAAACCATGGACCCCAAATCCAACATTTCCCATCTTTCCTTTCTTTCTCGATAACTCCACAGCATCTTATCTTATCCTCCATAAAAAACCCAGCGACACATGAGGCTGGTTATGCCGTAAATCAGGGTCAGGTAGGAGGCTTTTGCCCCCACCCCTGTTTTGGCCTACCTCCCTGTCATCCCCTTCTGCCCCTGCTTTTATACCCCCCCCCCCCACACATTTTCAACTTCTCTCTTCATCCTCTTCCTAACCCTCTTTCCCTCCCTCTATACCCCACCCCTCTTCCCTCTCTCTTTATCCCACCCCATTATTATACCAACCCAACTAATGTATCTAACCAAGGCTGCCAGCAGGACTGTCAACCCTGGAAATATCCTCTGACATTTATAATTGCTACCCTATATTATATCTCAAACCAACCTCTCTTGTCTAAAGAAACCAGCTCAATCCACACCATAGCCAATTCCAATATGGACTTGACCTCTCTAAAAATCGGTCCCTCTTGGCCTCTGGGACACAATGTACATGCTCACCTTATAACCTCTGTTATTACCCTATATTTTTAGCACACAAAAGTGCTGTTATATAACTCTTCATCACTACGTTTGGTTTAATTGATAAATCACGATTGTAGTTATGGTATACATGCATATCTTTAGGCCGTTGGGCCTATGTAACTAAATATTTGTCTCCACGACTAAGCCCCATTGGGTGAAAAATGTTATGCCGCGTACACATGATTGCACATTCCGACAACAAAATCCATGGGATTTTTTACAACGGAGGTTGGCTCAAACTTGTCTTGCATACACGCGGTCACACAATGTTGTTGGAAATTCCGAACGTCAAGAACGCGGTGACGTATGACAAGCGGAGAAAATTGAAGTTCAATAGCCAGTGTAGCTCTTCTGCTTGATTCCTCGCATGCATGGAACTTTGTGCATCGGAATTGTGTACACACGATCGGAATTTCCGACAATGGATTTTGTTGTCGGAAAATTTGAGATCCAGATCTCAAATTTTGTGTGTCGGAAATTCCGATGGAAAATGTCTGATGGAGCCTACACACACGGTCGGAATTTCCAACAACAAGCTCCCATCGAACATTTTCCATCGGAAAATCCGACCGTGTGTACAGGGGCATTAGTGGTGGCCCTGGGGCAGGTACTGTCAAAATCATGCTTGTAGATTTCCAACATGGATACCAATGCTCTCATTGGTGTGTGGCAGCTTCCTTTGCTGATCCAAAAATATATGAGCCTCAGAAATGTAAATAAATATGAATATATGATAAATATAAATATTTATCTCAAATAGATAAAAATATGAGTATAAATACAGATATATGATCCTTAATAAATATATAATCTATATATACAGTGGTGTGAAAAAGTGTTTGCCCCCTTCCTCATTTCCTGTTCCTTTGCATGTTTGTCACACTTAAGTGTTTCGGAACATCAAACCAATTTAAACAATAGTCAAGGACAACACAAGTAAACACAAAATGCAATTTGTAAATGAAGGTGTTTATTATTAAAGGTGAAAAAAAATCCAAACCATCATGGCCCTGTGTGAAAAAGTGATTGCCCCCTAAACCTAATAACTGGTTGGGCCACCCTTAGCAGCAACAACTGCAACCAAGCGTTTGCGATAACGTGCAATGAGGCTTTTACAGCGTCCTGGAGGAATTTTGGCCCACTCATCTTTGCAGAATTGTCCTAATTCAGTTACATTAGAGGGTTTTCGAGCATGAACGGCCTTTTAAGGTCATACCACAACATCTCAATAGGATTCAGGTCAGGACTTTGGCTAGGCCACTCCAAAGTCTTCATTTTGTTTTTCTTCAGCCATTCGGTGGTGGACTTGCTGGTGTGTTTAGGATCATTGTCCTGCTGCAGAACCCAAGTTCGTTTCAGCTTGAGTACACGAACAGATGGTCGGACATTCTCCTTCAGGATCTCTTGGTAGACAGCAGAATTCATAGTTCCTTTTATCACGGCAAGTCTTCCAGGTCCTGATGCAGCAAAACAGCCCCAGACCATCACACTACCACCACCATATTTTACTGTTGGTATAATGTTCTTTTTCTGAAATGCAGTGTTCCTTCTACGCCAGATATACTTGGACACACACCTTCCAAAGAGTTCCACTTTTGTCTCATCGGTCCACAGAATGTTGTCCCAAAAGTCTTGGGGATCATCAAGATGTGTTGTGGAGAAATTGAGACGAGCTTTGATGTTCTTTTTGCTCAGCAGTGGTTTTCTCCTTGGAACTCTGCCATGCAGGCCATTTTTGCCCAGTCTTTTCCTGATGGTGGAGGCATGAACGCTGACCTTAACTGAGGCAAGTGAGGCCCGCAGTTCCTTGGACGTTGTTGTGGGGTCTTTTGTGACCTCTTGGATGAGTCGTCGCTGCGCTCTTGGGGTAATTTTGGGCGGCCGGCCACTCCTGGGAAGGTTCACCACTGTTCCATGTCTTCGCCATTTGTGGATAATGGCTCTCACTGTGGTTCGCTGGATTCCCAAAGCTTTGGAAATGGCTTTATAACCCTTTCCAGACTGATAGATCTCAATTACTTTCTTTCTCAATTGTTCCTGAATTTCTTTGGGTCTCGGCATGATGTGTAGCTTTTAAGGATCTTCTGGTGGACCTTACTGTGTCAAGCAGCTCCTATTTAAGTGATGCCTTGATTGTGAACAGTTGTGGCAATAATCAGGCCTGGGTGTGGCTAGAGAAATTGAACTCAGGTGTGGACAACCACAGTTATAGTATGTTTTAACAAGGGGGGCAATCACTTTTTCACACAGGGCCATGATGGTTTTGGATTTTTTTTTCACCTTTAATAATAAACACCTTCATTTACAAATTGCATTTTGTGTTTACTTGTGTTGTCCTTGACTATTGTTTAAATTGGTTTGATGTTCCGAAACACTTAAGTGTGACAAACATGCAAAGGAACAGGAAATGAGGAAGGGGGCAAACACTTTTTCACACCACTGTAAGTATGCAATTGGAGAGAACAATAGATAGATAGATAGATAGATAGATAGATAGATAGACAGATAGACAGATAGACAGATAGATAGATAGATAGACAGATAGATAGATAGATAGATAGATAGATAGATAGATAGATAGATAGATAGATGTGGTTCTATCCAAATCTAAAAGAAAACAACTTTTTTTTATACTGTATGACAAATGAAAAGCTTTCATTCCCCGTTAGAAATAAATAATAACGCCCGATAAATTGTATAGTAGTAAAAGTCTTCCATTCTAGTGTAGCAACAATGGAGGAGAAATTTGCTTAAACCATTTGCATAACATTTCAGCACCGAACAAATGCAAAAAGTAACCAAATAATCTTCAAAATAGGGTTGTGCAGTTCCCTAAATAAAGAAAACTCTTTAAAATTAAACCCCATACAAAATGTTAAGTGCAAATTGATGGATGGATGCATTTGTAATTCTGTTCTTCCAGTTTTGTGATATAGCCCCACCCGATGGTACAGTGAGCTGTCACTCTGTCTGCAGACTACACTGCAGCTGATCCATACATCCTGGTCTAGCACCTGCCCCAGTCTGTGATTGGACCAGGATGGAGCAGCAGCACGCTGGTTTAAGAGGAGAGACAAGTATTTGCAGTGAAGAATGGGACCTGTTTAAAAAAAAAATGCTGTGCTGTCTCATGCATTTATACAGCCATCATGAATAATATCCATAATTTGCCTAGTTTGTTTATTCCCTATGGTCGTTAGCTCCATCTAGTGGCCATAATTTTGTATTTTTCTAAAATACCTCAATCAGGAAAATACAACATAATGGATACTAGATGGAGCTGACGATCATAGGAAAAAAACATATGAGGAAAATATGCAAATTGTTCGTGACAGCTTTGTGAATGTCTCAAGCCTTTTTATTATAAATGACTTAGAACTCGTGGAATAACTCTTGTTGACAAGCACAGAGGTAAGATGTTTATACAAAAAAAAAAAAAAAAAAAAAAGGATGGCTGCACTCCCATAGACGATGCAATTAAGTTTATTTGGCAGATAAAAAATAAACCCAAATAAGCACAGAATGGTGTACAGGCGGGAGGAAGCAAGGTGACGTGTTTAACACAAAAGTTTTTTTTTATCAGAACCATGTACTACACAACCACCACACACACATAATATATATATATATATATATATATATATATATATATATATATATATATACACAGTATCTCACAAAAGTGAGTACACCCCTCACATTTTTGTAAATATTTTATGTAGATGTTATAGCGCATCGGTTTGTTGTGAACTCTGTCAGATGTCCTTGTTTGATATATACTCTTTTCTTCTACTTTTTGTTATGTTGTATATTGGCAAAAAAAATCTAATAAAAATTGTCAATAAAAAAAAAAAAAAAAAAAAAAATATATATATATATATATATGTGTATATATATATATATATATATATATATATATATATATATATATATATATATATATATATGTTACAGAAATATGATGCATACTTTAGTTTACATAGGAGGGTCAGAGTGTTTGCTGAGATCTTGGGATGACAATGAAGCATGAAGAATTTATATAATATATTTTTATCTTTGTCCTGCAGGTGGCGACCTTTGTGGGTCCAGTAACCGCCATCCCAGTTCTCCTCTTTTCAGGATTCTTTGTTAGCTTTGACACTATTCCTACCTATCTTCAGTGGATGTCTTACATGTCCTATGTCAGGTACGTTATTAGTCTTATGCTGGTCTTGTCCAGTTTGGACATATATTTTTGTTACTGAAATGTTAAGTCGATCTGTCATCAAGGAACAAACTCTAAGTTCATTCTTGGCATACCCATTGTTAAAGTTTATATATATTCATATATTTTTTTTAAAGTGTAGGAAAAATGATAACCCCTATCAAGTTTTTAATGGCTGCCTGTGTCCCCACAAGGTAGATTTACCCTCTCTTTTTTTATTTTTTTTGCACTGGTGAGCAATACCACCAAGAAAGAAAGCAAAGGGAATTCATAATTTTAGAGTTGTCTCCAGAGCATGAACTGAGGGGAAATCTTCCAGTGGGGACACTTGTTCCTTCAACAGCACTCTAGATCCGGCCATATACAGATCGAAATTCAGACGGTTATCGAAAGACCTTTTCCAACCAACTGCTGCCGGTGTTCTGTCAAAATAGGCAATTCATCAGGATCTCCAATTCCGTCACTTCCGGTTACTGTAAACCATCATTAATTGGAGATTTTGATGACTTGCCGTTGTGACACAACACCGGCAAGCGTGTACACTCTAGTACACGAAGACTTTGCTGTTTTGACACAATAGCGGGTAATGAGGAAAAAGTTGTCGCTGCTGGGGAGGTGGCCATTTTGTTGGTTAGTATTGGAGCGGGCTAACAATATCCACTCATAATACAGTTAATACAGTTGCCGGTGTTGTGTCAAAACGGCAAGTCATCAAAGTCTACAATTAATGACGGTTTAAAGTAACCGGAAGTGACGTATTTGGAGATCTTGATGAATTGGCTATTTTGACAGAACACTGGATTTGCATAAATCTAAAGTCCCTATTTCTAACTGAGAGCTGGCACCATAAGACAATACAGTGGGTACTAAACTGTTTCTGCGTTTTACAAGTCATTTTATACAATTAAGAGCACAGTGGGAAACCTGCTCTGTCCTTTGGCGTGTTCTCTGGGTCAGGGCCATGATGCAAACAAATTGGAGAGCACATTGGTAAAGCATTTTGCTTTATCCATGTGATTGAATAATAAAAAAAAACAGTGGTATAGCCCCAGTTAGGCCACACCACTACTTTATTTTTGGCCCTCCCAGTGTCCCTCAGATTCAAAAGTTGAGTCCAGCTGTTGTTGTAAAGTTCTATTTCACTGAATTCCCACTTTGTCTACTTCCAGATATGGATTTGAAGGGGTGATACTATCCATTTATGGACTCGACAGAGAGGATCTGCACTGCGACAAGGGTGAAACATGCCATTTCCAGAAGTCGAAAGCCATTCTGAAGGAACTTGATGTGGAGAACGCCAAACTCTACCTAGACTTCATCATCCTTGGAGTCTTCTTTGTCACGCTGCGTCTCATAGCCTACTTCGTACTCCGATACAAAATCCGGGCAGAGAGATAAAAATCCGGTAGGGCAGTAAGTAACTGAGTCTACTTATTACAAGGAAACTGCAGAGGAACTGATTTGTCCTACTACACCGTCCAAGCGATGGCTGATTGTGGAGATGCCACCAAGACCTAACTGTCCTTATTGGGTTACAATTTTTGTTGGGAAACTTCACTAAGTCTGCAGAGATTTTTCTTGGGCCATTTTCTAAAGACACTTTCTAGATTTAACTAGGGAGAAACAAGAAGGGAATTGTAGAATTTGGACTGTAGCCGTTTCTTGAAGACTTCAGACTTGGAGGTTGACCTTGATTACAAACTCCTAAAATACTCTTGCAGCTAAAGACTGTGCTACGGGGTTATGTTATAATCTGGAGGCTCGCTCCTGTGGATGTCTATAAGATTCCATCAACGTGTAAGTTTTACTTATCTGCAAGTCGTCTCCTGCATCTCTTGTCAGGTTTGCAATACGCCATTGTGACAAGGCTGCCCTTATTAACTAAGCTAGGATTTTGTGTTTGTTTCTACAGAGCTGGTCTCGCATTTAAGAAAAGTAACTGTACTAACCTCAGTTGTTTTTTTTATTCCCCAAATCTTGTTGGAAAGCCCCTTTTGCAAAGTTTTGGCTTAGCTTAGCTGGGTGGATCTTACCAAAATTGTGACCAATGGGTAATGACAAAAGAAGTCCAAAAACTGTGGCCAATGAGTAATGAGCCACGTTAATAAGTGATAATTCCTGGAGGTGAAGAATGTAAAACTTGTTCGGAAAACCAGACCACCAAAGTATATATCATGTCACTTGTCTGTCACTTAACTTCTGCCACTGAATTCATATGGACGTGGGTTCCTTTTTATTATATTTTGATACCACGGGAAAGTTTTCATCGCGTTGGGTTATTACCAAATCAACTATCCTATTATTATGTCACTCAGTATTTAAAAAATTGTGGGATAAAAGTATGCACAATCCACCCACACCTGACATCTTTCCTGTATGCCCCATCCCTTCATATCCCATATTTGCACTCAAAAGCCATATGGTCTTAGCTCTACTGAAAAGATCTGAACCATCTTCCAACTATGTAGGAGCAAATGACTCACCACCTATTCCTCCTCCTATGTGATAGAACTGGTACTTGGTGATTGGCTTAGCGCTGTCACATAGGCAAATTAAATTAAATACAAATGTTAGCAAAATGCTACATTAATGCCGCGTACACACGAGCGGACTTTTCGACAGACTAGGTCCGACGGTCTTTCCGACGGACTTTTGGCGTAGTTCCGACTGACTTTTCGAATGAACGGACTTGGCCACACACAATCACACTAAATTCTGACGGATTTGAACGTACGAACGGACTAGAATAAGGAAGTTCATAGCCGGTAGCCAATAGCTGCCCCAGCGTCGTTGTTTGTCTGTTGGACTAGCACACAGACGAGCGGATTTTTCGATAGGAACTGGGTTCGGCCGAGTTCCGGCGGGAAAATTTGAAACATGTTCTATTTCTAAAGTCGGTCAGAATTTTCGACTGCAAAAGTTCGATGGAGCCCACACACGATCAAATTGTCAGACGGATTTGTTCCGTCGGACCTTTGCTGTCGAAAAGTCCGCTCGTGTGTACGCGGCATAAGGGACTAAATTACCTTCCCTTGAGAAAATTCTGCTCCAAGTTCCTTTCAGTGATGGCCTCATTGGTGGCATATTTGCTGAAGAGGAGATTCAAGCTCCAGACTTGCTATGAGGGCTTCATGCGGCACACAAGAGAAGCTGGAGCAGCATGTTCTCCAGAAAAGGTGAATATTTTAGTTTTATGTTGTCTATTTACCCACTGCAGCAAGAGTATTAACATAACTAACAAGAGCAGCCAATCAGAAATCTTCTCCTAACACCACTGGCTGCAGTAAACCATAATATAATTGGTTGCACATCGCCATTCTTCTTGGAAATGCTTCCATGCATAGCTTATTAGTGCTCTGCGATAGCATGCGGTATACCACGTTGACCAATCAGAATACAGTATATACTATTTAGTATTAAAAAAAAGTTGATGTTTGGTTGCTCATTATTATTGGCTGCACACCATTGCTATAGGCATTGGGTTACTGAATATTTTCAAGAATGGAAGCCATTTTTGGGTCAGTATATACAGTAACTTTATCTCATCAATTCAATAAGAAATATTGAAGGTGCTTTTTTTTTCCTTTTTTTTTTGGCTTGGTTGTGTTACCAGGCCCTAGGAACCCCACAACTCCCTTTATTGCACTTTATAATTGTGATTGAGTAGTGTCTTTATTCCCTAGTTTCCTTCAGTGCACTGTATATTTTAAGGTTAACGTACATTGTAGATGTAAACCCAATAACTAAAATCTCAAAGAAGCTGTAACAAGTAACTTCAGCAGTCCTTTCCAAAATGTTTAAACCTGATGAATTTTGTTAAAATAATACCTGGTGATCCTGCTATGAAGGTCTTTCCTTTGATAAGGTGACATCACTCCATACCTGGCTCCCAAATGCTCTCATGCATGGTGAGTCTAATGCCCCGTACACACGGTCGGAAATTCCGACGGAAAATGTCCGATTGGACCATGTTGACGGAAAATCCGACCGTGTGTGTGCTCCATCAGACTTTTTCCGTCGGAAATTCCGCCGAAAAAAATTTGAGATCCTGCTCTCAAATTCTCCGACAACAAAATCCGATCGGACTTTTTCCGATCGTGTGTAGAGAATTCCGACAGACAAAGTGCCACGCATGCTCAGATCAAATTACGAGAGCAAAGCTACTGGCTACTAGCCTCTACGTAGTTCCGTCGTACGCAACGAACGTCACCACGTTCAGAATGATCAGATTTTCCGACAACTTTGTCCGACCGTGTGTATGCAACACCAGTGTCGGACAAAATCCGTCGGAAAAAATCTGACGGATTTTGTGGTCAGAATTTCCGACCGTGTGTACGGGGCATTAAGAGCAGCCTTTCTTAACCTTGTTACTTCGGAGGAACCCTAGAAATCATTGTCAGGTCATGAGGAACCCCCACTAAAACCAATTCTTTTGGAAGTCAGAGGAAAAAATGGCGCTGATATTGGTTTGCCCTGCAGGAATAATGATCCTATTACAGTGGAGGTCAGAATACCATCCTTACAGATGGCTAAAAAGATCACCGGGGTCATGCAACTGCTTATGCCAGGTGGGGTTAGACCTAGAACAAAGCAGGCACCATCAAACAGAAGGTCAATCGGCCATAGCTTGAGGAACCTCTAGCAACCTCTGGAGGAACCCTAGTGTTCCACGAAACCCTGGTTGAGAATGGCTGTTGTAGAAACTTTAAGCAGCCATGCCAATGCTCAGTGTACATGTCACCATCAGGATACACATTGCTTTAGCTAACCTTATCATTCAGTTAGGGTTTACATGTACTTTTACTTGATACTACTGGTCCGTAATCACAAGTTTATGAATGTAGAGTTACTTTAGCCTGATTGTTTCTCTCTGTACAAATCACATCCATTGACACAAACTACCTCAACTAGCTGTACAAATCCAGGACACTCTGGGCCTCATGCGTACAGGTAACTGAAAGTACTGTCTGTGTAGCACATAACAACCAATCAGACGCCTCTATTGGCGTTTCCAAGGCAGGTCAGAAACAGAAAAGGGAATCTGGTCGGTTGTTTTAGGTTACATGAGTCTTCTTTAAAGTCAAGAGGTCCAACTTTTAGTGAAAGTACTTGCTTGCAGCACTGTTAGCAAAGCCGTACCATAGTAGAATGTATCTAGAATGCTTCTTGCATGTACAGTAAGCATGCATACTATTGCCATCACCGATGCTCCCCCTGTTGTCACAAGCATGTATTGCATTGCAACAGCGTCCATGATGGTCAATGTTCTATTCCAGCCATGCCTACAGCAGTGAACTTTTAGCAAGATTTGGATTTGTTTATATTTTTGTTATTATTTATGCAGTTGGTTGTAAGAGAGGAGTAGAATGCAATAGATAGAAATCCTTTATTGTTCTCTTACTTGATAAAACGATGTGCAGCGATCCTAATATATATATATATATATATATATATATATACACATCTATCTATATATATTTTTTTTGTTTTGCATTTATGGAGATGTTTATTAACGTTTTGTATAGAGAAATAAATTTTTACGAAAGTCTCATTTTCATTTCATTGCCATTCGTCGTATGACCACAGACTCTCACCCACATTTCACTCAGAAGCGAATTTACTGGCAGCTATAGGCATATTCATTAAATTGAGCCAACGGGCAATGAGAAATGGAATAAGACATCAAAGCCAATCAGAATTCAGTTCTGACCTCAAGGCTTAATTCGATTTGTTCTTGTGATTTACTAATTTTCTAATTTATGTTTGCACTTTATGGATGAGAATCCTAGTTATCGGTCCTTTTAATGGAAGGATTGTCTGTTGCTAAAAGCAGACAATCAGATTAGATTTGTCATTCCAGTATTCTAACTGCCATTCTTCCAATAGAGGCTTGACCATGGAAAGTATAATCTGTTTTTTTACATACACTATAGGGCTAAAAGTTTGTAAACACGTGACTATAACACTTGTGTGAGCTTATTGGACATCCCATTCCAAAATCATTGGCATTCATATGGAGTTGCCCCTCTTTGTGGCTATATTGTCCTCCAATCTTCTGGGAAGGCCTCCCATGGGATTTTGGAGTGTCTGTGGGAAATGGTGCCCTGTTTTACCATCAAGTTGGATGAGAAAAGCTAGTTCACATCGGTATTCCAAGGCATCCCAAAGGTGATCAATTGGGTTGAGGTCAGGACTCTGTACAGGTCACTTGAGTTCCTTTACACCAAACCGATCAAACCATGTCTTTATGAAACTGGCTTAAAGTGTAACTTCACTCTCCCGATCAACATTGATTATTTTTAATCCTCACGCTGCTAGCATTAGTAAATTGATAGGAGAGTATATCATATTTACTTATTTACATATTTATAAAGACGTTTTTATTTTTTTTACATTTCTTCGGTTACCTCCTGGTTTATTGCCTAGGTAAATTATGTCATTACATCCCAGGAGTCTTCAGTGGGGAGGAGGGATTTTCTCAGCTAAGCAACCTCTCCTGCATGCGTGCTTGAGCTACGGACAGATGGATTCCAGGAAGTAAATGAAGCTGCATGAATCATTTACCCTTACTCAAGATGGCCATGGCTAGAATTGCTTGGAGGGTGTTTTTCAAAGTGGTTTCTCATCAAAATAAAGCATGGAGACATGGATAGAGGGGAAGTTACTTTGACTATTAAAAATGTATTAAATAGCGTTTTCAGTTTGTGGTGCTCAGATGCAGTGAAGATCTGCTTTAAAGTGAATGCAAACCCTCACATATACCCAGTGAAGTGAACAGCCTCAGATGATACACAGAGATGAAACAAATCCTCCTAAATAAGTTTTCCATGTATGTCTGCTTTCTTCACCATTATATACTGTTTAGAAAGTGCACGTCCTGTTAGAATTTTCACTTCCTCATTCAATAGTGGCAGTTTAGTGTTGGATTATACTGGGAGACAGCTGATTGGAGGAAAGGCACACCCCCCCTCCAGATAGACAGAGCTGTCCTGTGAGTGGAGCAGCTCTCTGCTATTCTATTTATAGCACCCACCCTGACACAAATTCCAGGCTTGTTTTATCACGTGTCTGAGAACTTGTCAGAAGTTATCATGCTGATAACAGAAGAACAGAGCAGGAGAAAGCCACGGGACTTAGAGCTTTGAAGAGAGATAAGAAAACAGATAAGAGATAAGAAAACACTACAGATATATGGGCCCAGCTCAAATTTCCTCTACTGCAAACATCTGAAGTCAGGAATTTCTAGGGGTTTCCATATGCATAAAGACCCCTTTCACACTGGAGCGTTTTGCAGGCGCTATAGCGTTAAAAATAGCGCCTGCAAACCGCCCTAAAACAGCTGCTCCCTTTAACCCCTTTTCGGACACTAGCGGGGGGTTAAAACCGCCCCGCTAGTGGACGAATAGCCCCGCTAAAATGACGGTAAAATGGCGCTAAAAATAGCGCCACTTTACCACTGACACCGGTGGCGGCACAGTGTGAAAGGGGTCTTAGGCAGCACAGTGGTTTATTGGTTAGCACTTATGTCATTAAAAAGTACTGCGGTTTGAATCTCAGCCAGGACACTACCTGCATGGAGTTTGCACGTTCTCCTTGTGCTTGTATGATTTTTCCTCCCACGTTCTAAAGACATGCTGGTAGCTTAATTGGCTCCGGTCTAAATTGGCCCTAGTATGTGTGTATAAAATGGCAGTGCACATTTTTTTTGTCACATTCTCCACGCCGGTCCCAAGCTTATGCAAATTGGGAGGGTTGGGGAAAGGCCTGGTGACCTATCCTTTAAAAAAAAAAAAGTTGCCAGATTCTATGGAAAAGGCTATCAGGCATATGAAACATACGAAGCTGGCCCATAGAGTCAGATACGCCTGCATGCATATCACATCCCTACATTCAGCCATATAGTTTATTCCTGGCACAGTTAAATTTTTACAAGATGTGCACAATCTGCAGGGTATACAGTACCGGAACTAAAATAGTGTAACAAAAAAGTGCTAATCCAGAGGGAGAAGTAGACTTGTACAATGATATCCAAGAGAAAATGCCACAGGGGACTCCGCTATACATTTTCCCTTCCCATCCAAAGAAACAGATCTTGTTCCTTGCTTGTAATGGCCTAAACAAGCTGTATATTCCATAAAATTATTTAAAGGGCTGGGTGGATTTTAAAGCTGAAGTTTGGGTATGACAATTTTTACTTAGACCAATGTAAGTATGTATGTACCATACCTGTGGGATCCCCATGGAAGCTGGAAATCATTGAGGTGGGCGTTGCTTCTCCAGTGATATCCACTGGCTTACAGGTCTCTGAATAGCCGGTCTGCTGCTTAGTGAACACAGGAGGTCACTTAATCGCCATGAGTGCCATTCAGAGAACACTTTGCATTCTCTCAATGAATGTAAAATGTTCTCTAATTGGACAAAGTGGAGAGGCAGGGCAGATCACTAATTAAACCCCAGAATTGCCCACCCCTTCAACAACAAACCTAAGTCTTAGTAAAAAAAAGAGAAAAGAAGGAGAACCAACTTGATGGACTATGCCGGTACCTGAACACGATGTGCATACAAAAAATGAACTTAAAAACATTTTATTAATACAAAATGTATTATAGTCTATAATTACATTAGATACATTACATAAATACAGAAAAAATTGATGTCATATGATATGTCATAAATGCTAGTTGACGCGTTTTGCCCGAAGGCTTCCTCAGAACCAGGTAGACATAATCATGACATTTTAGAAGGATCACAAAAGCCTGGAAGATACAAGGTATATAGGTCAAGTCCATAAAATGCACAACCGTATTAATAATACATCTATGAAGATAGCAATTAAATTACTAATTATGGGTAATTTTCAACAGCCTACCTTCAATTTATGTTAATCTAAAATGGCCACCATTGGCCAACAAACCTAAGTCCTGATGAAGGGAAGAACATTTGTGTATAACCCAAAACGTATTCACTGTTAACTTTTGATAGACTTTTTTATTGTGACAATCTAAAATTATTTGTAGAGTGGTCCCTATGGTGCTCTCTTGCTTTCACTCCATATAAGCTGACTTCCCTAGAGACCCTGATGGAACTTCAGCAGGTTCTTTCCCAGAGAATCTGTTGGAGTTTCATCGGTTATTAGACAGCTACTACACTTTAGTAATCATCTAATCATACAATAAAGGGAAAGGAGGGGGACTTGGACTTTGTAGGCACGATACAGACAAGTATTTATATAGAAAGATATTTTAATATTTAAAAATTTTTTTTACATGAATAAAGATGCATATTAAAATTCTATTAGCTAGCCAACATATATTCAAATATTTAAATAGCCGCTATTGGCATCAAGAGTGTATATAACCCTATGGACAGAGGGAAAACAACTATCATAGTTCAGTAACCATAGATATTAGACTGTCCGTCCACAAGGATAGATGCGATGAGGTGGTGATGTCATCAGAAAAGCACGACATATATACAGGCTCTACATGTTTCGCGTACAGTTACGCTTCGTCTGGAGCTGGATATAAGATAGCTGGCAGCTATTAAATTCTAAAAATATATAATGAATACATACATAATAACATTATTTCCATATGTTACATAGGTGTATGAGATACACGTGCAATGCATATTACACACAGTAATAATAAATGTGTCAAATTTGGGTATATGTCTCACATAAATGCTGTCCAAAAAATGGACCGGCTATGGGAAAAGGGGGCAGGACTATTGCGCACAGTGGGGGCGTGCGTAATATGGTATAATGCAGCAAATTTATATTTAATTATTAAATAATAGAAGTAAACTTACTAAATAGTTGCAAAGCATAAAAGGGTCAATAGGTAATCCCCCAAAGAGAGTGGGCCTACGCCACACTGATGTTGAAGCGCCGTCAGTTCAGTATATGGAACAATCAGTATCCATATACACAGAAATGGCCCAGATAGAACCTAGTTAAGACAACATATAGAGCGTGAAAGAGACTGTGTGCACCATATATCATGGATATAATCACTAGATTGGTGGTAATAAGACTTACTGGTAGCCTGATGCTGTGTGTCAAATGGTATAAGGCAAGCTAGCAAGGTATATTAATATTACGTCTTGAATCATCTAATCATGTTCACCATTACCTTTTGATAAACTTTTTTATTGTGACAAACTAAAATTATATGTAAAATGGTCCCTATGGTGCTCTCTTCCTTTCACTCCATATATGTTGACTTCCCCAGAGACCCTGATGGAACTTCAACAGGTTCTTCCCCAGAGACATCAGGCATTACATAGCTGCTAATCTTTAGTAATTATCTAATCTGTTTGGAACCTCCACTAAGATTGGAGCTCCACTGTCCCAAACCCAAAACAAATTAATGGTAGGTCTGGCTTGATTGGACTCTGGTGGTTACAACACTGTCCCTGGCACCTCGAGTCTCATCAAAAGACATAATGCAGTTGTATAGGTGACAATACAGGGTTCCTACATGCATATTTGGCGTTTTATTGTTCTATAATTTTTTGGAAGGAATGATGGCAGTCCTTAGTAATAACGAAGAGTTGACAACCATAGCACACACCCAGGAGTGGCTTGTTTTTCTAAGATACAGCCACCTTGAAAATAAGCAAACAACACTGGACAATTTTAAATTCGGAGTGAGCAATAAGAAAATAGCAGCTTATTAATCTCAAACACACGGCAGAATCCCGGATGGGAAAAATCAATATTTGCCCTTTTAATCACATCTTCCCAAGGAAGTGTTTTATATGTACTCTGGCGTCTGCACTTTCAAGGGTTTGTGGTTGGCTAAATGTAGGCTTTAACTCCTGATCTGACATCCAGGGGCATATTTATTTCTCCTGATCGTACACCAAGGGGATTATTGATCACTTCTGATCTGACGCCTATGGGCATATTGATAACTCTTGATCTGACACTGAGGGGCATAAAGATAACTCCTGATCTGACACAAATGGGGAAAATTGATAAAGCAGTAATATGACTTCCACCAAACATTCACTGGTGGTGAATCAATCACTCTCAGTGAAAACAAAAATAAAATATCCTGCCACTTATGCTGTAGACACCACCTGACTGATGTTTATAACATCCTCTGCCTGCAGATCAGTCGCTCAGAAGTATTTTTGAGTCCAATTAACATCTCACTCAATCCCTATTGAAGGGATTTTGTGGCCCCCAACATGCATTGTCTGTCCTCTGCTCGAGTTTTGTTATAACCAGTTGAACAATAAGGACTTTGGACTCTTAAGGATTTTTTATTGGGCACTCTCTTGGACCCATTATACTTGGATTTCTTGATTTGGGTGAACATCCTCTCCTCGGGGGAGGGGGGGGGGGGTCCTGTTATTGAGCTGCCAAACATAAGCCAGTTGGGCTCCAGTAATGATTTTGTCCACATTTTAATAACCTGTGAAGATCGGTGTCCAGGACCCCTTTACCACTACCTCTTGGATGCACTAGGACAGTGGTCATCAACCTTCAAGTTGCCCTCAGGGCCCACTAACAGGCCAGGTTTGCAAGATAACTTAAATACATCACAGGTGATATCATTTGCTGCTCAGTTTTGGCAGTATTCTAGTCTGCATCTCCCCAAGGTAATACATAAAACCTGGCCTGTTAGTGGGCCCTGAGGACAGGGTTGATGACCACTGCACTAGGAGGATTCACCTGCAGTGAACTTTTGGTGAATGTCAGATTCATCACCTTATAAATATGCCCTTAAGTGTCCCTACAATCCTAAGAATGGATAGCATGAATGAATGAATGAATGAATGACTTGTATAGCGCAACCTATGCGAACTGAATCGCCTCAGGGCGCTTTTTGCCACTGGTGTCCATCTGTGGTATAGTGCGGTCCTTGCCCTGTGGGGTCCTGACACGCTTACAAACACATACAACATACACATATTTGGCCAATTTTATCGGCAGGATCTAATTAACCTACCAGCATGTCTTTTGGCTATAGAGCCATATCAGCAATGCACATATTTTACCAGGTTACCACAACATGTTGGGCTCTGTACCTGGGAATCTCCACTAGAGTTAAAGCTGAACTCCAGGCAGATAAGAAAAATGCAGTTGTCTATTTCTTAAAAAAAAACGAAATTCAATGTATTTTTGCAAAAGTACCAGAATCTTTCTTGATATCAGAACTCTAGGAGAGGGAGGACATCACTAGAGGGAAATCAGGCTCTGCTACATGCACATCTGCGGAGTAGAGTTAATGACTAATTATGGTGTTGCTGCTTCTGCATTGTCCAATCAGTACACAGACAGAAATAAATTCCTGACAGAGGTTCTATTCTGGTAGGTGTGTGGTAGTGATGGACTAATGATAGAATTAATGTAAGTATATAGACAGGTTCTTCTTTAGGGAGTTTAGTCTTTGGTGAAAGTGGGGTGTTTGGGTACCTGGTTATGGTTCTAGGCTGCTGCCGCTCTGATTTCGGTGAATGAACCATTCATCAGAAGATCTATTCTTGGGGGCAAGTTAAGAGCGCTTGGTACAAATGGTCATCTAGCTTGGTGATTAAATTTAAAAATCTTTATTGGTAAAGAACATTAAAATACAGCCAACATGTTTCAGGGGAAAAGCCCCCCCTTCTCCAGGTCTAGCATGTAGAAGACAATGAAACCAATAAAATGGTGGGTCATAAAAATTAGAACTAATAATTTAGTTTAGAACTCGCATATTAGTAAAGCTTAACACATGATTGTAGAGGTGACTGTAGCCATCATAGTTCACTTGCAACAAAAACAATTCATGATAGTATTGTTCATGATACTTTTTTTATTTGCACTAACATTCAAATTTTCAGGACAAGCTTTCGGGGTGTAACCCCCTTTTTCAAGGTCCACATGATGGTATATAATGGGTTCTATAGTGGACACATTTTGGGTTTTGAACCTTTTCCCCACCCCAACTAGATAATTTGTTTATATTGCTTCCTCTGTCTTCATTGGGGATATCCCTCCATTTTCAGTTTGTCACCTATCAACAAGAAAGGATTTGGTAAGATATTGCCTCACTCCTCAATCCCTAAATGGGGATTAAATGGAAATTGAAGGTCAAAAGAGGTTCTACCCCTTCCACAATCTATGCACAACTCATGAAAACGTTGGGATAGAGTTGGTGGTTGGCTTTTCATGGTGGGTTCAGAGTCAATCAGATGCTTTGTGGCCAGTCATTCTCGGTTTCACATCTTTGGCCATAACGGGTTAAATCTAATGTAGACTCAGCAGCTGAGTATGTGACACAAGTGTTGACTTGTTATCAGTTACTTTCTGAAATCCAAGTTAAACAATTATAATCCAGGAGACTCAGAATCTGGCATTGCCTTATCTGAAGTTTGCTTCCTTGTCTATGAACTGAGGGGGTGTGACACTGTGTCATGAAGTTGCACAGAACTTGATCAGCTTGGACCAATGCATCATTAAAGCCGACCTCCAGCCTTCCCTTCAGTCTTGCACGGTTGTACAGGCTCCCCTCCTGTACTGAAATGGCTTACTCTGATTTTACTGCACACTGTGAGCGTCCCACAATGTGCATTAGAAGCTGCAGCAAGTCAGATGAAGCCTCCATCATTTCCTGGCTGGAGGATGTCCAGCATAAACTTATCTCTTTTCTCATTAGCCTTGGTGTCTATGGACCATCCCTTTCATTAATTGGGTTTTAGTTCTATTAATCATTGATGCTCAGCATCACCTGTGGGTGTTGCCCAGGGCAGTCTGCTTCAGAACGCACACTCCTCCAGACTGAAACCCAACCATGAAGACATTTTCATATTTGATAGCTCCCCCCAAGAGCCAGCCCACTGCTTGTTTGATGTTTTCAAGAAGCTATGCCCCGCTCCAGCCATGATCTGCCTGCAGTGCACAGAGGAGCACAGAAACCCAGTGATGGCATCACTGGGTCTTAAAAAAGGGCATGTAATGGTCCTCTAACAATTTTAGTTATATGCACATGTTGCTGCTGTAGCTGCTTACAGTGCTTATTTATGCAGCTGTAAATCACTGGTGATCATCAGCAGCTATATTGGATAACATGAGTGGTTGCTGATGTTGGCCGCTCTATAGCTAGCACCAAAAGCTGTAAGGCTGATGCCACAGTACTCCCATGGACCATGCATTTTTTTGGAGGTCATAAGTTTGGTTGGCCAGCATAATAAATGTTATAAAACAACACAGATTAATGAGATTTTACCTTGCAAATTACCGTATTTATCGGTGTATAACACGCACCTTTTTACCCTGAAAATAGAGGGTAAACCGTACCTGTGTGTTATATGCCGATATCAGTTTTTTTACCAACAGGGGGCGGGGATCGGGCGGTCCTCCCTGGATGCCACCCAATGGGAGGGTGTCAGGCCGGCCGCCCCGCCTCTCCTGGCCATGGGACAGTGCTGCCAGTAAACTCTAAAGTCCAGAAAACATTACTGCCAGCCCTTTTCATATACCGCTCCTCCTGTGTATCTCTCAATGTAAATCTAAGCCTCTGAATTCCTTAATTAACGCCGCTCATTGTGGCTGCTCTCCTCATCCCGCTCTGCCTCCTCCTCGTGAATAGCTTTTGATTGGAGGAGGAGAACGGTCACGTGACTGGGTCCACGAGAGAGAGCAGCGTTAATGGGAGGGTCTTTATAATGAAAGGGGGCTGTGTGTTGTACAGGGGGCTGTGTACTATGCAGGGGATCCGTATATTATGCCGGGGGGCTGTGTAAAAAATTTTTTCCCTGAAACTTGCCTCTTAAAGTTAAGGTGCGTGTTATATGCCTATAAATACGGTACGTGGTTTATTTTATAGTATAATGTGGTCAATCTGCTATGAAAATATGCCATTGACTTTAATTTAAGAATTCCAATGAGTCAACGTCCTGTGAAATACGAGAAAGTGAGAGTGTATGAAGCCCATCTTGTCAAATGTAACAAATCAGCTTCTCACTTTTTTTTCCCCAACCTGCCCCTAGAATCATGAAAAGGAAGACTCTGATTGGTTAATATGTGCAACATAGACTTTTTCCTTACAGTCTGGCCCAGCAAACCAAAGCTAATAAAATATGCTACTGCAAATGTATTTTCTTTGTAGCTACTCAATGCTATTGTCTAGACAGATATGTGCTGTCTAAGGCTCTCTCTGTAGCCTTGGTGTATGTTGAATGGAAGGGACTCACTCAGTCCCTTTAAGTAGCTCATTGAATCCAGAAGGCTGCTGCACTGGCCTTACTGCTGTAGAGGCTGATCTTGGTTACCTGGATATCTACAACTTAGCCTAGCTGAGTCTAGCCTTGTGTGAGGTTTTTCACCTCTCTCTCTCTCCCCCGGTCTTCCTTCTGCCCCAGGGGCAGAACCCCCCCCCAGCACAGGGTTCCATTTAGAGGTCCGGAACTTTGGACTCTGCTCCCAGACTGCCAAGCTCCTGAGTATTTATGGGTTGTTCCCCCACCTTCTGGGCCTCGCCTCCCCAGGGATTGTTGGGAACTCCATAATTATTTAGGCTGCAGCCTCTGTAAAGCGCCTGAAAATTGCTTCCCATTCATTGCAATTGGTGCTTTCACACATGGGTGGTGCGCTTGCAGGACGCTAGAAAAAGTTCCGCAAGCAGCATCTTTGGGGCGGTTTGGGAGCGCTGTATACCCTTTTTGGGGTTAAAAGCACCCCCCCCCCAGTGGTAAATCACCGCTGAAACGAGCGCTTTACCACAAACGTACGTCCGGCCCCAATGTGAAAGGGGTCTAAAACAATTTCAAGACTATGGGGGTTATTTACGAAAGGCAAATCCACTTTGCACTGCAAGTGCACTTGAAAGTGCAGTCACTGTAAATCTAAGCGGTAGATCTGAAATGAGTGGAAGCTCTGCTGATTTTATCATCCAATCATGCGCAAGATAAAATGCTGTTTTTTATTTTTTTTATTTTCCTTGCATGTCCCCCTCGGATCTACAGCGACTTTACTTCCAAGTGCTCTCCCAGTGCAAAGTGGATTTGCCTCTAGTAAATAACCCCCTATATGTTCTTACTAAATGCTTGGACTTGTTCTTCCTAAAATAGATGGTATTTGGGGGGGAATGAAATGTTTTCTGTGCAATTACCAAAAATCCTACCACACTCTGATTTTAACCCCCCTGGCGGTAATCCCGAGTCTGGCTCGGGGTGGGAACTTCAGTACCAAAAGCGGTAACCCCAAGCCAGGGCTTGCATTGCAGGATACAGGGGGAAGTTACTTACCTTGTCCCCTGGATCCTGCGATGTCTCCCCGCTGTGTGAGCGAGCCGTCTGCTCGCTCGATGCACACAGTGCCCGAGTGCCGCTGATCTACGTTCCCTGCGACGTTCCGACGCACGGGAGCGGAGATCGGCGCCAAATTCAAAAAAGTTAAAAAACACACAACACATACAGTACTGTAATCTTACAGATTACAGTACTGTATACAAAAAATACACATCCCCTTTGTCCCTAGTGGTCTGCCCAGTGCCCTGCATGTCATTTTATATAATAAATATATATTTTTTCTGCCTGGAAACTGGAGATTGTCCATAGCAACCAAAAAGTGTCCCTTTATGTCAAAAGTGGTTTTAGACCAGCTAGAAAACACCGATAATAAATTAGAATCACAATTTATCATCAAACACTAAATTTAATGACAGCGACTATTCTGCAACTGAGCAAATTTCAGTGTTTTTGATTTGATTACATTATTGAATAATTTTTATATATATTTTTATTATATTATAATTTATGATTTTGTGTTTCAAACTTTATCATACCCGGGATGTCTACTAGACTGGTTCGGACAGATTTAAGTGAGTTATTCATAAGAATTGCATGCCTACAATATAAAAACGCCAAATTTCCATGCAAAATAATTGTACCGCTTTCAGCACAAAATTCCAGACAGAATCATACCGCCAGGGAGGTTAATATAGCAGCTCACTAAGCAGAGTAGCATAGTCTCATCTAAGTCAAATATTGGACTTTCTTTGTAGACCTAGGCACCATCAGTGACTACAATCATTAGCTCTGTTACATAATGTAAATTTATTTAGGTTTAAAGATTCTTTAAAGCAGAACTACACTGTATCTGAGCATCACATTCTTTTTTTGCTTCCCTTGAATTCCTAATAGTTTTGTATACTAAAGAGCAACCTAACAACATTTGTTTCTGGAAGCTACTCTCAAGTCTTGCTAATTTCCTTGTATTGTATGGGCTTTATAAGCTAATGTTTTAGACAAATTGTATGTAAAGCACAGTGTATTGTATAAATTAAAATGAACTGGGCACCCTGGTTGAAAAAGGCTGCTCTAGTGTATGGGAGTAGTGGAGCGAACAGTTTCAGCGAATGAGACAGAAGCCACACATAGGCCACATATCACTGGGATAACTTTTTCTTACTTGCAAGTTTCCAAATATATTTTTCCCCCCCCAAAAATCAGCCTTACACTCATAGAGTGCACTGCTACATTTTGTCAGTAGCAGTTGCAATCTGGTATTTCCTGGAAAATCTGGGGTCTGCAGGGGCTGGGCTGCTACACAGGATTTCTTAAGTTTAAGGTCCTCACCATTATAATATAAGATGTACAAAGTCCTCTACAGTTGGTATACCTTCCCATCTGATTCCTCATCGGCTTTCTGCTCCTGTGGATGCTATGTTACATGATTGTTTAGCCATTTAATGAACAAGCAGGTTCCTCGGGGGTGGTGCTTATTACCTGGTGTACAAGGAGGTGGCATCTCAAGCTTGGCCTCTGGTGGCCCAAAGGGGCCCGAATGTGCCTGGGCCAAGTTTAAAGTGTCTGGTTAATAAGCTGTTCAAAGGACGTTTTACCTGAGTTTCTTTTCAAAGTAAAGCCAGATTTAGAGGAAGAGAACTATTTTCTCCAGCCTGTAGAATATTTTTGGGTAAAGGAATAAAAGGAGCATGTATTCAGAACCGTATTATAAAATACCTATGGAAAAATGCTATTTTTTTAATTAATGCAAAATTGATAATGTTACAGATTAAAGTTCTTTATTGTGTTTGTATAGCTGTGTGGGGGAGGGAAGGGGATTTTTTTTTATATCTAAAATGGACCTATCAGAGCTATAAAGTTTAAGAAGAATTCCAGCCAACAGGAAAAAAAAAACAGTTGAATTCCACTGCCTACCTATAAGATCTTTCCTTCATCTGTACTCAACCAGTTGTGCACCATGTAGCTGCTTTAACCTTGGGTGAGACTCCTGAGAGTCCTATTACTCGAGAGAGTCCTTAAAGTGGCCACTATTCCTCCTCTCCACCCCTGCTCCAAAAATCTTTAGAATTCTTTTTTTTAAGGGGAGCGGGTACCTTTTTTGACAGGTGCCCGCTCCATCTTTCTCACTACTAGCCTAGCCAACAATGATGTGTGCTTGCCCATCCCACCAAAACCACTGGAAGCCTCCTGAGGCATGCGCTCCAGAAGGCTGTAGGACCAGCCCCACAGCACAGTGCCAAGTCAAGCATATGCAGTAGGAAGCTGGCTGTGATTCTTCAGGAAGTCACAGTTGGCTCCCATATCCAAGATGGTGGCACAGGGGACCCCCCCCCCCCCTAAAGGGGCGAATACCTTCTATAACCAGTACTGGCCAATGCATGTCCTTTGAAGCTACTTTAGTTTTATTTGCTCCCAGTCACCCTTACTTTGGCCCTATTCTTATGACAGCAGCCAGTACAGACACCCCCACTGACAGCCTGATTTCAAATGTACCTGGTGTGTTGGGAAAAATGATAATCAAATACAAAGAATGATTACAGGTAATTGCACAAAGCACAGTATAAGTTGGCCCTTTCAGTTTTTTTTTTTCTTTTGCCTGGAGTGCTTCTTTAAAGCAGTGTTCATCCTGGAATCAATGAGGTCAATGTGGCACCTCATGCCATGAGGATGTCACTAGTTTCTACTGAATGATAGGCTGCTTTCTTTACAAATGTTCTCCAAAAAACAGATAAACTCTTTCCATGTTTCACAAAGTGATAAAAAGGCCTTGACTTATTGATAGGAGAGGCCAAGGGCTGTGTGAGGTCTGAACATTTATCTGAAACCAGCCAGTGCTGAGAATGACTCTGAATGGTGCTACTGTAGATATACAGTTGTGCTCATAATTTACATGGCAGAATTTATGATTTCTTGGCCATTTTTCAGAGAATATGAATGATAACCAATAAACATTTCTTTCACTCATGGTTTTTGGCTGAAGCCATTTATTATCAATCAACTGTGTTTACTCTTTTTAAATCATAATGGCAACAGAAACTACCCAAATGACCCTGATCAAAAGTTTACATACCCTGGTGATTTTGGCCTGACAACATGCACACAAGGTGACACAAAGGGGTTTGAATGGCTATTAAAGGTAACCATCCTCACCTGTGATCTGTTTGCTTGTAATTAGTGTGTGTGTATAAAAGGGTCAATGAGTTTCTGGACTCCTGACAGACCCTTGCATCTTTCATCCAGTGCTGCACTGACGTTTCTGGATTCTGAGTCATGGGGAAAGCAAAATAATTGTTAAAGTATCTGCGGGAAAAGGTAGTTGAACTGTATAAAATGGGAAAGGGATATAAAAAGATATCCAGGGAATTGAGAATGCCAATCAGCAGTGTTCAAACTCTAATCAAGAAATGGAAAATGAGGGGTTCTGTTGAAACCAAACCACGGTCAGGTAGACCAACTAAAATTTCAGCCACAACTGCCAGGAAAATTGTTCGGGATGCAAAGAAAAACCCACAAATAACTTCAGGTGAAATACAGGACTCTCTGAAAACATGTGGTGTGGCTGTTTCAAGATGCACAATAAGGAGGCACTTGAAGAAAGATGGGCTGCATGGTCGAGTCACCAGAAGAAAGTCATTACTATGCAAATGACACAAAGTATCCCACTTACAATACACCAAACAGCACAGAGACAAGCCTCAAACCTTCCGGCACAAAGTCATTTGGAGTGATGAGACCAAAATTTAGCTTTTTAGTCACAACAACCATAAACACTACATTTGGAGTCAGCAAGGCCTATGATGAAAGGTCCACCATTCCTACTGTGAAACACGTAGGTGGATCGCTGATGTTTTGGGGATGTGTGAGCTACACAGGCACAGGAAATTTGGTCAAAATTGATGGCAAGATGAATGCAGTATGTTATCAAAAAATACTGGAGGAACATTTACATTCATCTGCCAGGAAGCTGCGCATGGGACGTACTTGGACATTCCAACATGACAATGATCCAAAACACAAGGCCAAGTCGACCTGTCATTGGCTACAGCAGAATAAAGTGAAGGTTCTGGAGTGGCCATCTCAGTCTCCTGACCTCAATATCATTGAGCCACTCTGGGGAGATCTCAAACATGCCGTTCATGCAAGACAGCCCAAGAATTTACAGGAACTGGAGGCTTTTTGCCAAGAGGAATGGGCAGCTTTACCATCCGAGAAGATAAAGAGCCTCATCCACAAATACCACAAAAGACTTCAAGCTGTCATTGGTGTTAAAGGGGGCAATACGTGGTATTAAGAACTGGGGTATGTAAACTTTTGATCAGGGTCATTTGGGTAGTTTCTGTTGTCATTATGATTTAAAAAGAGTAAACACAGTTGATTGATAATAAATGTTTTCAGCCAAACATTAACCATGAATGAAAGAAAAGTTTTTGTGTTATCATTCATATACTCCGAAAAATGGCCAAGAAATCATAAATTCTGCAGGGTATGTAAACTTTTGAGCCCTATTTGAGATCTGAACACTTATCTGAAATCAGCCAAAGCTTAGAATGACTTTGGATGATGCTAGTATAGATACATAGACAGGTCTGTGAGTATCTAAGGAAGCACCTTATCCCATCACTGTTAATATAAATAAGAGCTGTGTGAGGTCTGAACGCGTATCTGAAATCAGCCAATGCTAAGAATGACTTTGGATGATGCTATTATAGATACATAGACAGGTCTGTGAGTATCTAAGGTAACACCTTATCCCAGCATGGGTGATATAAGATAAGAGTTGTTTGGGGTCTGAAGGCTTATCTGAAACCAGCCAATGCTGATAATGACTCTGGTTTGTGCTACTATAGCTATATAGACAGATTTGTGAGTATCTAAGGCAGCCCCTGGACCCAGCACAGGTGATATAAGATAAGGACTTAAACCTCACACAGCCCTCAGTTCTTTGTAAGTGGACTGAGTTTACATTTTTTGGTAAGAACTTCTTTAAAGCTTAGGTCCAGAATCAAACGGGGTTTTCCATTTTGTATGATTGACAGGTGCACTTTAACATTATATTAACATGTCTTGAACTAGAATTAATTTTATTATTATTATTATTTTTTTTTTAATGATGCAAGAATCAATGCAAGTAACTTTAACTCAGCGTGCAGCAATGTGCATTTCTGTATGTTGTGAAAGTGGATCGCCCAATCGCTCGTATCCATGTGTGAAGTGCTCGGTGTCACTTCATTGGGGGAGTTCTGGAGGAGACGCTGCTCGCGCGCTGCCATAGATTTGCACTGCTCTCGATTGTTCATTGACTGTATCCTCTCTAATTCTATGGAACAATGTACTGTACATTATACAACGATTAGGATGTGGGCATTTCAATAAAGATGTACATTTATGGATGGCTGTGTGCTGTGTTTTAGTCTTTAATACTGCAATAACCCAACAATTTCAATGGAAAAGGCATGTGTCCGATGGTGATGTAGGGGAGGCGGAAGGAACCAAAGTGGCCATAGTGTCGAGAGGTCTTCAAGAGAACAAAGTTCCAGTACACCACCTGCCAGAGGTAATAAGGAAACGTCTTCATTTACTATTCTTGAATGTTTTTCTTACCTGGTGACAGGGTCCCTTTTAACCACCTGCTTACTGGGCACTTAAACCCCCCACCCCAGACCAATTTTCAGCTTTCGGCGCTGACGCACTTTGAATGACAATTGCGCGGTCATACTACACTGTACCCAAATGACATTTTTGCACTGGTGGGCACTGATAGGCTGCACTGGTGGGCACAGATAGGTTGGTACTGATGGGCACAGATAAGATGGCACTGATGGGCACGGATGGGTGGCACAGATGGGTGGCATGGATGGGCACTGATAGATGGCACTGATGGGCACTGATAGGTGGAACTGATAGGTGGCACTGATAGGTGGCACTGATGGGCACTGATAGGTGGCACTAATGGGTGGAACTGATAGGTGGCACTGATGGGCACTGATAGGTGGCACTGATGGGCACTGGTAGGTGACACTGATGGGCACTGGTAGGTGACACTGATGAGCACTGGTAGGTGACACTGATAAGCACTGGTAGGTGACACTGATGTGCAGCACATTGTGGGCACTGGCACTGTGGGCACTGACAGGTGAAGCTGGTGGGCACTGACAGGTGGAGCTAGTGGGCACTGGTAGCCGGCACTTGCATAGGGTACAGGTGGGCACCATGGACCCTGGGCACATTGCAGTGATCGGGACTGATGTCCCTCTCACTGCCGCCGGTGATCTTCTTTTTTTTTTTCTCCTCGCGCTGTCAGCACGAGGAGGAAAAAAGGCAGATTACCGGCTCTGTTGTTATCACATGATCAGCTGTCATTGGCTGACAGCTGATCACGTGGTAAGGGGTCGGGATCGACCCCTTACTCGGATCTGTGATCCAGCGAGTCTCACAGACTCGCTGTTTACAGAGCGCGCTGCGCGCGCCGCTCGTGAACAGGACGATGTCTATTGATCCGTCATTCGGCTATAGCGTGGATCTCAGGAGGTTAAGGGAACATCAATGGCTGTATTTATCAAAAGCAGAGCTATTCGTTCTCTGAAATGGCATGTGCAAATGGCGGCAACATTGAACGTTATTAGGTAATTGTCTATCCAGAATGAATGTTTTTCATAAAAAATAAATAGCATGGTTCAAGAAGCTATCACATTATGGCCACTAGATGGAGCTGATGATCTTAGCAGATAAGTCCTAATTTTCTATAACCATCAGCTCCGTCTATTAGCCATGATGCCATATTTTCCTGCTTCACTGTATTCTGTATGAATAAATAACCTTAGACCAAGCCTAGAAAAATTCTGTTTTGCCCCCATTTGCACAGAACGAATGTACATGCAGTTCCACAGGATGAACAGCTCTGTGAATTTTTAATAGATATACCTAAATTGTTTTAGTATAATTTTACCTCTTTCAAGAATAAACGATCAAATGTTATTGTGAGATCATATATAATGTTATAACGTAATGCTTGTCGTCATCTTACTTTCTATCCAGAAGGTTGATGACATCTTTTGTTTAGGTTCCAGGGTCAGCATTTACTTCCTATGCCCCGTACACACGGTCAGATATTCCGATGGAAAGTGTCTGATCGGATTATGTTGTCGGAAAATTCGATCGTTTGTGGGCTCTAGCGGGATCTCAAATTTTCCGACAACAAAATCCGATCAGACTTTTTCCGATCGTGTGTAGGGAATTCCGACGGACAAAGTTCCACGCATGCTCAGATCAAATTAAGAGACCAAAGCTATTGGCTACTAGCCTTTACGTAGTTCCGTAGTATGCAACGAACGTCACCACTTTGGAACGATCGGATTTTCCAACAACTTTGTCCGACCGTGTGTACGCAACACCAGTGTCGGACAAAATCCATCGGAAAAGATCCAAAGGATTTTGTAGTTGGAATTTCCGACAGTGTGTACGGGGCATTACACTTAAATTCATCCTGTTATTGTCATTCTGGTGCTTGTGTAGTGCTGCGTGTACACACGTTGGATTACACAAAATAGCCACCGCTGTAGCCTCTCACCTTGCTACAAAGTTACAATGTACAGTCTGGTCTCCTGGAAAGAGCGCCAACAGTGGGCAAACATGGCAAAGGGAAGACATGGGTGGAATGTCTCTGTGGCTATTTGAACAATAAAGTTTTACTGGTTGAATGAAAGCAGTGATCGATTGTGTTGAGCGGTGTTGGGTATATGTGAGTCAAATTGGGAGAGAGAAGACTGAGGAAATGCTTCCTCCTGTCTACAGCAGCCTGGTGACATACACTATATTTCCAAAAGTATTGGGACACACAAAAATACACTTTAATGGCTTCCCAGTCTTAGTCCATAGGGTTCAATATTGAGTTGGCCCACCCTTTGCATCTATAACAGCTTCAACTCTTCTGGGAAGGCTGTCCACAAGGTTTAGGAGTGTGTCTATGGGAATGTTTGACCACTCTTCCAGAAACTCATTTGTGAGGTCAGGCACTCATGTCGACAAGAAGGCCTGGCTCAGTCTCCACTCTAACTCATCCCAAAGGTGTTCTATCGAGTTGAGGTCAGGACTCTGTGCAGGCCAGTCAAGTTCCTCCACCCCAAACTCGCTTATCCGTGTCTTTATTTACCTTGCTTTGTGTACTGGTGCGCAGTTATGTTGTAACAAGAAGGGGTCATCCCCAAACTGTTCCCACAAAGTTGGGAGCATAAAATTGTCCAAATGTCTTGGTATGCTGATGCCTTAAGAGTTCCCTTCACTGGAACTAAGGGGCCAAACCCAACCCCTAAAAAAACACCCCACACCATAATCCCCCCTCTACCAAATGATTTGGAGGGGCGGCATAATACTTTTTGCAATATAGTGTGGATGAGTGAGTTTGGGGTAGAGGAACTTGACTGTCCTGACTGTTGAGTCCTGACCTCAACATTTGGGATGAATAAGAGCCGAGACTGCGAGCCAGGCCTTCCAATCCAACATCAGTGACTGCGTTTTTGGAAGAATGGTCAAATATTCCCATAGACACACTCCTAAATCTTGTTGCTGCAAGAGTGTGGGCCAACTCAATATTGAACCCTACGGACTAAGACTGGGATGCCATTAAAGTTCATGTGCGTGCAAAGGCAGGCGTCGCAATACTTTTGGCAATATAGTGTATTTTCCCCAAGATTCCTCCCAGTGTTATTTACACAGACTGGCAGGTCAACTTAAAATAAATAAATAATAAAATAAGGGAGGGTTATAACCCCTGTCACATTTTTTTTCCTGCTGTGTCCCATTGGGGTAATTTCCTTTTACTTCCTGCCCCATAACCAAAACAGGAAGTGGGAAAAAATCCCTGCAAATTAAGGGAATCCCTTAGGGACCCCCAGGCTATCAAAACTAGTGTCCTCTTTGGAAGATTTTTCCTCTATTACTGCTCTGAGGACAACTCAACATTTGTGATTTTCTTTCACTTTCACTTATATAGAGAGGGTAAATCTCCCTAACGGAGGAGCATCAAATCTCTCCCCCATCCCCCTCCACTCTATTCAAAACTAAATGAAAAATGTTTGCCGTAAGTTATACTTTAATTGCTACACAAGCTCAAGTTCAAATTACAGAAAAAGCTGAAAGTGACTTGGCTCCTATTCTCTCCCTACCTGTTTTGTACAGCTCCATACACACTTTCAGTTACAGAAAGAAAGTCTGAATGCACACATTCTCTGCTCAGAAAACCTTTTGTGCTCATGAATCTTGCACCATGGATGTACCCTGCTTTAAATGTACCACACATTAGTTTATACATGCATAAACATTAAAAAAATAACATTAAGCCTCGATTAGGAATTGAACATGCATCGGAGGACTCGGGGGGGCTGCCCGACACAGTTTGATCCCCTTAGGGGTGTCGGGGGTCTTCCCGGAGCCAGAGTTTTATGGCACGGGGGGACGTGGGTGCCACAGGGTAACTCCTGGGGGCCTTGGTCTCCACGTTCACAGTACTCCTAGGAAGGCCTTTCTAGTACGCTACGAAACACATCAACACATGGCCTACTGGAGTTTCTTGACTTCATGTGTTTACTTGATGACAAGCAACTTGCCTCTATGCACTGACTGTATGTGTTTTTGTGTTTTCTTATTGTACTTGTTTTTTTTTCTTTTTTGGTTGTTTCTCAATAATAAAAACCTTTGAAAGTAAAAAAAATAACATTAAAATGGACCCCAAATCGTATATTTCCCATTTCCTTTGGATTTCCAGCCTAAATGGTAAGTGCCCTACTGAATTAAATATTTCAATAGAAATGAAATCACCCATAGCCGTTCCAAAATTGGATAAAGGGCTTAATTGACATAGTCATTACCACATGTAATATGTATTTTACTGTGCACTATTTTCATCAACTTCTTGTGTTCTTATCTCCTGTTACTTTGATTATTTATTTTATTGGGGAGGAACGTGATTTGCACCCATGGCCGTACCTTTTTTTGTGTACCACTAGCCCGCTTACACACACTCAACACTTCAATTAAATATTCATTAAAATATAAAAACAAGAACATTGTTTGTGCAGAATTATCTCATTTATTGTATGAGTTTTTATAAGATCTAAAATTCTGAACTGATAAAAATAATGCATAAAATAGCTGAGTTTTACTAATGACATTCAAGATGACAATATGTTGTGCAGTGGTTGAGTTCAGAAATCAGCAAACGTCAAGACTGTCAGACAGTTGGATCTACGGAAGCTTGAGTTTCAACAGCATTCCATTCATTTTTGCGTTTTTCAGATATCTGTTTCACAAACTGTAAGAAAAAAATAACCTTTTAACATAGATAACCTGATAAGCAGCATTGCTCGTCTTTACTAGTAACTTTGGAACAGACAGACTTGATTCAAATGAGATTAAGGGACAGTTCACACCAGATGCAGTTCCGTACAGTTCCTTGTGCTTTTTTTTCTGCACTGAAAATGCATGCACAGTGTATTCCATGTATTCCAATGGCTCTAGTTCACACCATGCAGTCAGTTTCCAGTGCAGAAACTGACCGGAAACTGACTGCATGGTGTGAACTAGAGCCATTGGAATACATGGAAAACACTGTGCATGCATTTTGTGCAGGAAAAAAAGCGCACAGAACTGCACAGAGCTGCATCTGGTGTGAACTGGCCCTTAGGTATATCAAACATATATTTTGCTGCAGTTTACCAGTCCTTAGGTCTGGTTCACATCTATGTGGTTTCTGGACACTCCATTTACACGGGCACAGCAGCTCATTCATTTAAATTGGCTGCTGAACCTCCTGAAACGAAGGGAAAAGGTTTTTGCACTGTTTCCAAAAATGCAGCTGGAGGAAAACAGCATAGTACAGTGCAGTTCCTAGTAGAGGAAATCTTGCTGTAGTTTCCAGTGCATGGGTGTCATGACTCTGCAGTAATACTTTCTTACCCTGTCTCTCTCTTACCTGGTCTGTGTATCAGCCTTAGGGCTTGCACTCTCACACCTGCATAGTTAAGTAACCTTCCCTCAGTGTGGATCCACCCTAGCCTCAACAGGAACCACCATTTAACACCGTGTTCTCCAAGCCTGCCTTGCCGAGCAATATTGTGTGTTTGGTTTCCTGTTTCCTGCTTGCCGTGTGCTCTACGTCTGTCTCTGTTACCGACCTTGGCTTGTTCTTGACTATCCCTGCCTGCTAGTGACCCTGACCTTTGGCGTGTTCTCTGTCTATCCTTGTCTGCTAGTCGCCCCGAACTCTGGCTTATCTCTTTACTATCCCTTGTTGTCCTGGGCTGCTGCTTCCTCTCTATCCTCCTGTAGCCTACCATGAGCGTGAGCTGGGAGACCCTGGGGGCCGTGACCTGGAGTCAGTTGCAGTGCAGTCCATCATCACCACTAGAGGCTCTGGTGACCACCTGGTGGCTCTTAGACTCCGCGCCCTGGGGAATCTTATGCTCTATCTCCCAGTGGGATCCATGTTGGTGCTCCAGTGGACCTGCCTTCCTGAACCACCAAGAGTTCCATCGACAGCATTCAGCCGTAGGATCCACTACCTTAGCGGTGCACTCCTAACTTCAACAGTGTGCATCTGTCACCTGGACTCAGGTGACCCGACAGTGGGGTTGCCATTACAATTAATGGCACCCCCAAACATCTCCTAAGCAGCAGCGCTTTTTATCTACCGGTGCAGGAAGGTGTGTGCTTCCAACATTCATGTAACTTCCAGTGCACTGAACTGACATCTTGAACGATGTTATTAGCCTTCCCATTTATGTTTTGTGAACTACATAATATTTGCCACAATGCATTGAAGAAACAGAGATATTTGAAGTACAAATCAGAAGAGCAGCCTTGGATGATAATGTTGCTAGTCCATAGATCCATTACAGGGAGTGAGGGTTCTCATCCTAGGACAGGAAATATGTTAGTGGCAGGGTTACCAGATGAAAAGAAAGGAAAAAAAATCCTGAAAAAAAAATCAGCTCTCCCTCTCTATTCCAACACAAGTTGACATGTGGCTCCTGAGAACCTTGCCTTATGCCATAGAAAAAAGGCATGATTATTGACCTTTCTAAGCCACCTGCCCACAGTTAAAAAGCCAGGAAGCATATTATTATTAGCTGATTGCAATGGTGATGAACAACCGCATTAGCCTGCAAATTGCAACTGATTTGGGTTCACCGAAAAACCCATGCTTGACCCGAATCCGCACCTCACCTCTCGTTCCAAAGTAATGCCAGGGACTCACCCACTTTAACTGACTCAAAAGTCAGAGACTCCTATGGGTCAGGTTAAATAACCTTCTGGATAAGAAGAATTCAGCCTGCATTCTATATGTATAGCAATTATTGCTCCTTCTTATTTCTATTTCTATTTTTAAATAAATATTTGATACAATTTTTTAAGTTGAAAATTTTCATTTTGCAGTAAATATTACCTTTTTCTTAACTTAAAAAGGAATAGGAACATACATTAACAACCAACTCATTGTTCATTTACATAATTTACCTTCGTCCTCCTCTGATTGAGACTCTTGGGACTCTTCCTCTTGCTGTGGCTCCTGCTCTTGCTGTGGCTCTTGCTCTTGCTGTGGCTCCTGCTGTGGCTCTTGCTCTTGCTGTGGCTCCTGCTGTGGCTCTTGCTGTGGCTCTTGCTGCGGCTCTTGCTGTGGCTCCTGCTCTTCCTGTGACTCTTCCTTTTGCTGTGGATCTTCCTCTTGCTGTGGCTCCTGCTCTTCCTGTGACTCTTCCTTTTGCTGTGGCTCTTCCTCTTGCTGTGGCTCTTGCTGTGGCTCTTGCTGTGGCTCTTGCTGTGGCTCTTGCTGTGGCTCTTCCTCTTGCTGTGGCTCTTGCTGTGGCTCTTGCTGTGGCTCTTGCTCTTCCTGTGACTCTTCCTTTTGCTGTGGCTCTTCCTCTTGCTGTGGCTCCTGCTCTTCCTGTGACTCTTCCTTTTGCTGTGGCTCTTCCTCTTGCTGTGGCTCTTGCTGTGGCTCTTCCTCTTGCTGTGGCTCTTGCTGTGGCTCTTCCTCTTGCTGTGGCTCTTGCTGTGGCTCTTCCTCTTGCTGTGGCTCTTGCTCTTGCTGTGGCTCTTCCTCTTGCTGTGGCTCTTGCTCTTGCTGTGGCTCTTCCTCTTGCTGTGGCTCTTGCTCCTGTTGTGGCTCTTGTTCTTCCTGTGGCTTTTCCTCTTGCTGTGGCTCCTGCTCTTCCTGTGGTTCCTGTACTTCTTCTATAGGTTTTTCTGCGACTATTAGTGCTGGATTTTTATAGCACCAAATTACTCCTGAAATGCTGGAGTCGAAGCAACATCCTTTTTCTACGCACTCATCTCTAGGGATACCTCCAAAGCCACAGTCAGTCCGCTGATATGGTGCCAAGGTGCATTCCGCTATTTAGAAAAAGCGAAATTAATTTCAGACAATAAAATACATTCTCAAACTGAATCTAAATCATAGCAGTGTACTTCAACATGTACAGTGGGGTTGCTGCAATCTAGCTAAAATTAAAAGCCAGCTCATATAAAACAACAACAATTTTAATTCAAAGTGGACATGTGGGATGTATGTAGTATGTCATACCCTTCCGACCCCCCCCCCCCCACCCCCTCCAAACTTGCCAGCAAAATGGTAAGTACAGAGGCTGTAATAGCTGCTGCTGTCAAAAAACAGACTACCTTACACAGTGTTTATAAACACTGTTGAGACGAAGATAGAAAGAGACAAAAACACAATTATTTTATTCATCTGCAGACAAAAGGGACACACTTCAATATTCATGCAATGTCCATTAAAGCAATAAAAAATGTTTTTTTTAAAAAAAACTCCTTTTTAACCCTTATCAGTCCTAAATAACTACTTCTTACCCTTCTCCTCTAAACTATTTATACTTATTTTCCTGCTGATTCTTTTTATTACCCCTTAATATTTAAGCTTTTTTTTTCAGTGTTGCATTAAAAAAAGGCACAGGCATCACCCCAGTTATACCGCCTCAAGCCATGAATGCAAATTTATGTATGATCGGCGTGAAGGGGTTAAGCTCACCAACATCCATCCTTAACAGAAATATCAGTCTTGGGTGAGAAAACCCATTAAGTAAAAACATTGACAAAACTGACAATTGTTCAAAATTTTTGCCAAAATCCAAGGATTTGGGCAAATTTTACCAGTCTGGGGAAATGCATTGGAATTATAAGGGAAGACAACATTAAAGTGACTGAACCCAGGAGCCTGCATTCACTATATCTGGTCTCCCACAGTACACAGAACATGGAAAAGCAATTATTTTAGTACTGTATTTATTGGCGTATAACACTCACTTTTTCACCCTGAAAATCAGGTGCAAATAGCGTGTGCTTGTTATACGCCGATACTTTAATTTTAGCTGCCTCGGAGGGGACAGGAAGGGGGACGGGACGAGCGCCGTCAGATTACATACAGTGAGAATCTCCTGTTTACTTGGTGGCCTCTGTAATAGGAAGTCCCGTCTCCTGGGCCGCCATTGGACCACTGTTTTGTCTATCATAGGAGATTCTCACTGTATGTAATCTGTCGGCGCTCATCCCGCCCCCTCCCTGTCCCCTCTAGGCTGCAGATGGGCATCGATCAGACTTCACTGATGGTAATGTTGAGGCTTCTGCCTTGAAGGCAATGGTGAGGCTGCTGCATTGATGGCACTTGTGAGGCTGCAGATAGGCATTGATCAGGCTGCATTGATGGCAATGGTGAGGCTGCAGATAGGCAGTGACCCTTATTTTGCTTCAAAGTTCCTTATTTAAAATGTATTTTTTTCCCCAGAAACTTCCCTCTTAAAATGAATATGCGTGTTATACACTGATAAATACGGTAAATAAAAATGGCTAAATACCTTTTTCTCATCAGCAGTATATTAGTGTCTTGTGACTTCTTTTTTTTTTTTTTTTCACAATCAAAAAGGTTTTTATTTAGATAAAGTTGCAAACAGTAAAATTAACATGTAACAGTATAGAGGCAGATTACATTCAAGTTAAGAGACATTCAATTGACTCTACAAGAGGCAGAACAGTACTGATATTTTGCATTGTACACTGTAAAATTAACATTGGAGGGTTCACTGAACATTTAATGTTAACATGGTGATGTGGAGGCGGGGTAGGGGGGGTCTGTGTGGGGAAAAACAAACACAAAAAAAAAAAAAAAGAGAGAAAAAAAAAAGAAAAAGGGTAATAAGGGGGGGGGGGGGGGGGGGGTGGGGGAGTGGGGGGGGGGGGGGGGGGGGGGGGGGGGGGGGGGGGTGTATAATTGGCGATTTGACCAGGGGCTGGTCTTCTTGTTAACTGGTATTACGTGGTTTACAGTTATTGTCATTCGTGACCTGTCGATACGGGGGTTTAGGAGGATAAATTAGTGTATTCTGTTGATAGTGTGAAGACTAACCAGGGTTGCCATTGTGATGAAAAGTTAGAGCAATCTTCTTTTTTCATTGCAAGAATTTCTTCCATTCTATATATGTAGTTGGTCCTGTCCAACCAGTCCTTGACTGTGGGGGTGCGAGTGGTTTTCCAGTGCAAAGGTATTAGGCTTTTGGCTGCTGTAAGGAGGTGCCTGGTTAAGGACCTTTTATATTTTCTGATTGAGAACGCATTAACCACTTCCCGACCCCCCCTATGTAGATATACGTCGGCAGAATGGCACGTACAGGCAGAACCACGTACCTGTACGTGCCATTCTTCAGGCGGTTGGGGGGTCCGATCGGACCCCCCTCCGCCGGCGGGGACGGTCGGGATCGTGTCAGGAGCGATCCGGGACGAGGGGACGGCCAGTGGTTTCTGGCCACCCCCTCGCGATCGCTCCTGGCCAATGAAAAGCTTCCCCTTCCTGTCTATTGTATAGACAGGAAGGCGGAAGTGATGTCACGCTCGGTGCGCCGGTCTATGTGACCGGAACGCCGAGCAGAGAAGATGTAAAGGTTAGTGCACAAACAGTACACTGACACCAGTACACATAGGCACACAATCCACCCCCCTGTCACCCCCAGATCACCCCCCAGATCACCCCCCTCCCCCCCCAGTCACAGTGTCACTAATTGCAGTGATCATTTATTTACTGATCACTGCATTTAGTGTCAGTGTGACTGTAATAACTGTCAGGGCAGTTAGTTTTAGGTCCTAGGTAGCCCCCTACCCCCCCCTAATAAAGGTTTAACCCCCTGATTGCCCCTAGTTAACCCCTTCACCCCCTTTTGCCAGTGTCACTAAGCGATCGTTTTTCTGATCGCTGCATTGTGTCGCTAGGTAACCATTTTTTTTTTTATTTTAACCGCCATGTTTTATATAGGTTCATAAATAGTTTTATAGGTCAGGTACCCCCATATTACAACCTAAATAAAGGTTTTAACCCCCTGATTGCCCCTAGAGTTAACCCTTTCACCAGTAATCACCGTATAACTGTCACTGGTGACGCTGGTTAGCCAGTTAGTTATTTCGTTATTTAGGTTCCCCGTCAGGTTTTTATATAGCGTCAGGTACCCCCATATATTACCTAATAAAGGTTTAACCCCCTGATTGCCCCTAGTTAACCCTTTCACCCCCTTTTGCCAGTGTCACTAAGCGATCGTTTTTCTGATCGCTGCATTAGTGTCGCTAGGTAACCAGTTTTTTTTTAGGTTAACCGCCATGTTTATATAGGTTCATAAATAGGTTTATAGGTCAGGTACCCCCATATTACAACCTAAATAAAGGTTTTAACCCCCTGATTGCCCCTAGAGTTAACCCTTTCACCAGTGATCACCGTATAAAATGTCACTGGTGACGCTGGTTAGCCAGTTAGTTATTTCGTTATTTAGGTTCCCCGTCAGGTTTTTATATAGCGTCAGGTACCCCCATATATTACCTAATAAAGGTTTAACCCCCTGATTGCCCCTAGTTAACCCTTTCACCCCCTTTTGCCAGTGTCACTAAGCGATCGTTTTTCTGATCGCTGCATTAGTGTCGCTAGGTAACCAGTTTTTTTTTGTATTACTGTTACGGGTGACGCTGGTTAGTTAGCTTGTTTTTTTATACTGTCAGGGCACCCGCCATTTATTACCCAATAACGGTTTAACCCCCTGATCGCCCGGCGGGTGATATCAATTAGGTTTTAGGGTCAAATAAGGTCTGCGTCGCCCCAGGTTAGTGCCAGTACCGCAAACACCCACGCGCAAAGCATACACCTCCTTAGTGGTATAGTATCTGAACAGATCAATATCTGATCTGATCAGATCTATACTAGCGTCCCAGCAGTTTAGGGTTCCAAAAAAACGCATTGTTAGCGGGATCAGCCCAGATACCTGCTAGCACCTGCGTTTTCCCCCTCCGCCCAGCCCAGCCCAGCCCACCCAAGTGCAGTATCGATCGATCACTGTCACTTACAAAACACTAAGCACACATAACTGCAGTGTTCGCAGAGTCAGGCCTGATCCCTGCGATCGCTAACATTTTTTTTGTGGTAGCGTTTTGATTCAGTCGCTAACAGTCAGGAGCTTTTTTACCTGTGAATCTCAAAAAAATAAAAAAAACAAAAATAGTTGTCGTTTTATTGTTCTCTCTCTCTCTCTATTGTTGCTCTTTTTTTACTCCATTCTATTCTGCAATGTTTTATTATGTTTTATCATGTTTTATCATGCTTGCTTTTCAGGTATGTAATTTTGTTTACTGTGTTTTAGTGTTAAGCATTTTTTTTGTTTTCAGGTGCGCCATTCAGTTGCAGCGCGGATTTATTTATCTTGACAGCAACAGCGTTTGCTCCCACGATACATAAAGCCGCGACTCCAACGCTGTAGGAGGTGATTTCACCACCACAGTTAAAAAAAAGAGCATATGTGCCGAAGCATGGGGGCAGCAGGGGGGGCGGAGGAGCGATTGGCTCCTAATGCCACGTACATACGGTCGAAATTCCAACCGTGTGTACACGGCATAACTTTTGCGGGAGGATGCCCCCATGCATCGGCATATATAAATGGTGCATGTATGCCCATCATTAGAAGTGGGTGGATGAAGGGAGGTATTCTAATGGTGGGCATACCCACCAATCAATCTCTTTTTTTCGTTCAGCCAAGAGGCTGCATGAAAAAAAAAAAGATTACAATATATGTCCAGTATGTTGCTGGACTTTGAATGGTTATACCAGAATGATGCCTGCAGGTTTAGGTATCATCTTGGTATCATTCTTTTCAGCCAGTGATCGGCTTTCATGTAAAAGCAATTCTAGCGGGTAATTAGCCTCTAGACTGCTTTTACAAGCAGTAGGAGGGAATGTCCCCCCTCCCGATATAAACCGCGCCATTGGGAAATTGGGAAAGCATTTTATCACACCAATCTTGGTGTGGTCAGATGCTTTGAGGGCAGAGGAAAGATCTAGGGTCTAATAGACCCCAATTTTTTTTCAAAAAAAGAGTACCTGTCACTGCCTATTGCTATCATAGGGGATATTTACATTCCCTGAGATAACAATAAAAATCATAACAAAGAAAAAAAATGGAAGGAACAGTTTAAAAATAGAATAAAAAAGCTAAATAAATAAAAAAAAAAAACTAAAAAAAAAAAAAAAAAAGCACCCCTGCCCCCCCTTCTCTTGCGCAAAGGCGTACACAAGCGTTGGTCTGGCGTCATATGTAAACAGCAATTGCAGCATGCATGTGAGGTATCACCGCGAAGGTCAGATCGAGGGCAGTAATTTTAGCAGTAGACCTCCTCCGTGAATCTAATGTGGTATCATGTAAAGGCTTTTAAAGGCTTTTAAAAATGTATGTAGTTTGTCGCCACTGCGTGTTTGTGCGCAATTTTAAAGCATGTCGTGTTTGGTATCCATGTACTCGGCCTAAGATCATATTTTTTATTTCATCAAAAATTTGAGCAATATAGTGTGTTTTAGTGCATTAAAATAAAAAAAAGTGTATTTTTTCCACAAAAAATGCGTTTTGAAATGCGTTTTCCACAAAAAATGCGTTTTGAAAAATCGCTGCGCAAATACTGTGTGGAAAAAAAAAATGCAACACCCACCATTTTAATCTGTAGGGCCTTTGCTTTAACAATATATATAGTGTTTGGGGGTTCAACGTAATTTTCTTGCAAAAAAAAAAAAATGTTTTCATGTAAACAAAAAGTGTCAGAAAGGGCTTTGTCTTCAAGTGGTTAGAAGAGTGGGTGACGTGTGACATAGGCTTCTAAATGTTGTGCATAAAATGCCAGGACAGTTCAAACCCCCCCAAATGACCCCATTTTGGAAAGTAGACACCCCAAGCTATTTGCTGAGAGCAATGTTGAGCCCATATATATATTTTTTTTTACAAAAAGTTGTCACTAAATGATATATTGCTCAAACATGTCATGGGCATATGTGGAAATACACCCCAAAATACATTCTGTTGCTTCTCCTGAGTACGGGGATACCACATGTGTGGGACTTTTTGGGAGCCTAGCTGCGTACGGAACCCCAAAAACCAAGCACCGCCTTCAGGCTTTCTAAGGGAGTAATTTTTTTATTTCACTTCTCACTGCCAATCACAGTTTCGGAGGCCATGGAATGCCCAGATGGCATAAAACCCCCCAAAATGACCCCATTTTGGAAAGTAGACACCCCAAGCTATTTGCTGAGAGGTATTGTGAGTATTTTGCAGATGTCGCTTTTTGTCACAAAGTTTTGAAAATTGAAAAAAGAAAAAAAAAAAATTTTTTTTCTTTACTTTCTTCATTTTCAAAAACAAATGAGAGCTGTAAAATACTCACCATGCCTCTCAACAAATAGCTTGGGGTGTCTACTTTCCAAAATGGGGTCATTTGGGGGGGTTTTGTGCTATTTTGGCATTTTATGGCCTTCGAAACTGTGATAGGTAGTGAGGAGTGAAATCAAAAATTTGCACCCTTAGAAATCCTGAAGGCGGTGCTTGGGTTTCGGGGCCCCGTACGCGGCTAGGCTCCCAAAAAGTCCCACACATGTGGTATCCCCATACTCAGGAGAAGCAGCAAAATGTATTTTGGGGTGCAATTCCACATATAACTATGGCATGTGTGAGCAATATATCATTTAGTGACAACTTTTTGAAGAAAAAAAAAAATTATTTTTTATTTTTGTCTTTATTCAATCACTTGGGACTAAAAAAAAAAATATTCAATGGGCTCAACATGCCTCTCAGCAAATAGCTTGGGGTGTCTACTTTCCAAAATGGGGTCATTTGGGGGGTTTTGTACTTCTCTGCCATTTTAGCACCTCAAGAAATGAAATAGGCAGTCATAAATTAAAAGCGGTGTAAATTCCAGAAAATGTACTCTAGTTTGTAGACGCTATAACTTTTGCGCAAACCAATAAATATACGCTTATTGGCATTTTTTTTACTAAAGACATGTGGCTGAATACATTTTGGCCCAAATGTTTGACTAAAATTGAGTTTATTAGATTTTTCTTATAACAAAAAGTAGAAAATCTCTTTTTTTTTCAAAATTTTCGCTCTTTTTCCGTTTATATCGCAAAAAATAAAAATCACAGAGGCAATCAAATACCATCAAAAGAAAGCTCTATTTGTGGGAAGAAAAGGACGCAAATTTTGTTTCGTTACAAAATTGCATGACCGCACAATTACCAGTTAAAGTAGTGCAGTGCGAAATTGAAAAAAGACCTCTGGTCCTTAAGCTGACAATTGGTCCGGGGCTGAAGTGGTTAATGTGCAATAGACATGCAGCAGCGTCTAGGATGATTTTCGTGTCTGTAATGTGCTTAATCCACCTAATAATTTGGTTCCAGTAGTCAAGGACTGGGGGACATTCCCACCAGAGATGCAAGAAGGTACCTGTATCGTTGTTACATCGCCAGCACACATCTGAGGACTGGGGTGACCACTTTTTGGTCTTGACTGGTGTTATGTACCATTGTGTGAGGAGTTTGTATGAGATTTCTTGGTATTTCGTGCTGAGCGAGCATTTATGTGCAAAAATACATGCTTTATCCCACTGTGCCCTGGCGATTATGACCCCAAGTTCATTCTCCCATCTTTCCTTATGTCTATTCCTACTTTGTTTTGGTGAGTTGGATAGCCATTTATAGGCAAGAGAGGTTGTGTTGGTTGTTTGCGAGCCTTTGAGGCATATATCTTCTAGGTGCGTGAGTCTCTGGGAGTATGAGGAACTCTTGTGACTTCTATCAGTGTCTAGTAAAGCTTGTAGGAGGAGTTTTCATTCTCCTCTGACTGTCCTATGAGGCTGCAGGACCCCTGACCCTCTGTCTGGACAGTGCTGATTGGCCCTGTGCTGATCACATGCACCCTCCCAAAGAAAAGAAAAAACTCTCTTTTAATACACACCAAACTGAGCATGTTCAGAGTGATAAGGCTCTGGATTGGGGACAGTGGAAGAAGGGAAGGATCAGAGAAGACAGGATCAAATTGTCCTTTTACACAATGTAGAGGATCCACAGTGAGTATAACAAGCATGCTTTACTGCATATACAGAGTGATTTTACTGTTGTGGGTTTAGTAACACTTTAAATTGTTTTTATGGGGGCAGTTGGATTTTAGTTGCCCCTAAGGGCTAGAGAAGGTCCCTTCAACTATCCTGGACCTGTTAAGGTGCCAAGAAATGGCTCCTCATTAGCCTCAAAATTGTACTTTTTTTCAACAGAAAGAAAAAAAAAAAAACAGCAAAAAAAAAAAAAGTACAATAAAAACACATAAAGCAACACATAAAGCAACACATATTATCAAAAACATAAAAAAGCAAAACAAAATATATAAAATAAAACAATAAATGAAAAGAAATTGCTGAGTGATTTGCCTAAATCATTCCACTGGCCCCAACGACTAGTATTTCCCCCACAACACTATAAAATGATCTCCCCTGTGTTATGGTAAAGAAGCCCCGTATACTCACACTGCACTGGGTTGGATGCAATCTGTGACACCTGGAGAAGAACCAAGGTAAGGCTCAGAATTACAGCCCCATGTAAAGCCATTTTCATCTGTTCCTCGGTAGCTCAGAATACCAATCCTGTCCTCGTCCTGCGCTGTCATTTTATAAACGGACATTGTTTTGTCTTTATACAGAAGCCTGTTTACCTAGGGAGCTGTTATTTTTCCTTATAATCCACATTATTTGGTCTCAGGGAAGAAGACTAAACACAGGTTTTCCCAGCAGATTATTGGATTTAGGAGTGTTTACTCATCCTTTACTTACACACTCAGGAAATAAACTGAATACACCATATTACCAAAAGTATTGAGATGCCTACCTTTACACACACATGAACTTTAATGACATCCCAGTCTTAGTCCGTAGGGTTCAATATTGAGATGGCAACCCTAGTTCGATCGGGTTGAGGTTAGGCCTCTGTGAAGGCCAGTCAAGTTCCTCCACCCCAAACTCGCTCATCCATGTCTTTATGGACCTTGCTTTGTGCACTGGTCCAAATCATTTGGTGGAGGGGGGATTATGGTGTGGGGGGTTGTTTTTCAGGGGTTGGGCTTGGTCCCCTTAGTTCCAGTGAAGGGAACTCTTAAGGCGTCACCATACCAAGACATTTTGGACAATTTCATGCTCCAAACTTTGTGGGAACACTTTGGTGAGAACTCCATGGAAAGCATCTCTACGTGCGGGCACTCGTTTGAAGAGGAGCAAGGAGCACTGCCGAGGCACCCCAGAAAAGGAGGATAGGGGCTGCTCTGTGCAAAACCCTTGCACAGAGCAGGTAAGGATGACATGTTTGTTATTTTTTAAAAAAAATGAATCTTTACAATCACTTTAAAGTGTATGTACAGCCAAATCTTTTTTTTCAACAGTTGGCTCTCTTGTACTAACAACCAATGCGGCTAAGCAGCCACTCTATTGCTATTACAGGCAGCGGGAAGGGGATGTCCCCTCCAGCTGCTCGCCCGGCTTCTCCTGTCCCACCGGGAGACCCAAGTGACCAGCCAGCACGTCCACCAGCTGGCCAGAGACCCAAAGAAAGACGGAATTGGCTTTAATTGGGTCTGCGCTGCAGTAACCTGGAAGCAACGTCATGAAATCACTTCCGGATTTCTGGTATCTTAAAGCGCCCCTCCTGAACCATACCAGGTCACATGCTCTCAACATGTTGGAATGGGTGCTTTGTGTTGATGGGGACAAGGGCCTCTTTCCGGCAACCCTTGTCCGGTGGTTGTAGGGGTCTGCAACAAGGGGGCCCCCAGATCCCGACCTCCCCCCTATGTGAATGAGTATGGGGTACATTGTACCCCTACCTATTCACCAAAAAAAACTTGTGTAGTGTAGTAAAAAATACAGGATACAGTCTTTTATTAAAAAAATCTTCTTCTTCCTCTGGTCTTCCTCCATCTTCTTCTGCATCTTCTTCCTCCGGGCTTCTCCTTCTCCCGCTGCTTCTTCTTCCACTCTTTTTCTTTCTTCTGTCTGTCTTTGTCTGGTGTTTTTCTTCCTCTGCCGCCACTCCTGCCGATGACTATCCTCCGATACTGCGTCCCGCTGATCTGTCCGCATCGATGTCAAGCATTTCTTAGATAACGATGGGGGGGGGGGGTGGCAATTGGATTATATAATTCGGAGGCCCCGCCCCTTGTGACGCCACGGACCCATCCTGTCCCGGGTGGTGACGTCACAAGGGGGCAGGGCCTTCAGATGACGTAACCCAAAGACTCTTCTGGGAAGGCCGTCCACAAGGTTTAGGAGTGTGTCTATGGGAATGTTTGACCATTCTTCCAGAAGCGCATTTGTGAGGTCAGGCACTGATGTTGGACAAGAAGACCTGGCTCGGAGTCTCCCCTCTAGTTCATCCCAAAGGTGTTCTATCGGGTTGAGGTCAGGACTCTGTGCAGGCCAGTCAAGTTCCTCCATCCCAAACTTGCTCATCCATGTCTTCATGGACCTCGATTTGTGCACTGGTAATGTTGGAACAGGAAGGGGCCATCCCCAAACTGTTCCCACAAAGTTGAGAGCATGAAATTGTCCCAAGTGTCTTGGTATGCTGATGCCTTAAGATTTCCCTTCGCTGGAACTAAGGGGCCAAGCCCAACCCCTGAAAAACAACCCCACATCATAATCCCCCCTCCACCAAATGATTTGGATCAGTGCACAAAGCAAGGTCCATAAAGACACGGATGAGTGAGTTTGGGGTGAAGGGACTTGACTGGTTCTGACCTCAACCCGATAGATAGCGAGCCAGGCCTTCTCATCCAACATCAATGCCTGACCTTGCAAATGTGCTTCTGGAAGAATGGTTAACCACTTCAGCCCCGGAAGGATTTACCCCCTTCCTGACCAGAGCACTTTTTGCTGCTTCACTGCCTGTTACCTACTTTGTGAATGGCCCCATTGTTTTCTGGGACACACACATGTTCCAGAAGGCAACGGGGCCACTCGCCGAAGAGGAGGAAGCGCCGCGGAATAGGAAGAGGCAGATTAGGAAGACTGCCTAGCAACAGCGGTTTCAGGTAAGTTAAAAAAAATATAAAAAAATTTTATTTAAAAAAAAAAATTTAAGAATATTAATGCATTTTTTTTTTGGGTGGCCCTCCACTTTAAGGAAGTGCAACATTACGTAGAGAGTAATCCTACATTCAGATGGAACATAGACTCACGACTGGCCTCTCTTTCAATTTTCAGATCAATGTATCCATCTCTTAAGCCCCATACACACGGTCGGATTTTCCGATGAATTCTGTCCTATCGGACAATGTTGTCGGAAATTCCGACCGTGTGTAGGCACCATCGGACAGTTTCCATCGGATTGTCTGACGGACAAAGTCCTATCTCCTGCTGGATAGATTTTTTGACAACAAAGTCCGATCACACCAAATCCGATCGTGTGTAGCGAATTCCGACGGACAAAGTGCTACGCATGCTCAGATCACATTACAAGACCAAAGCTATTGGCTACTAGCCTCTACGTAGTCCCGTCGTAGGCAACAAACGTCACCACGTTCAGAATGATCGGATTTTCCGACAACTTTGTCCGACCGTGTGTACGCAAAACCAACATCAGACAAAGTACGACGGACATGATCCGACGGACCTGGTCCTCGGATAATCCGCGCGTGTGTATGGGGCTTTAGGTTGGATTCACACCTATGGCATTTTTTGTGCTTTTTTGCATTTTTCAGATTTGCTCTACAGAACGTGTTCCATAGGAAACCATGATAAATGGACTGCAGTGCAAATCTGCAAAATGCAAAAAGCACTAAAACTGCCATAGGTGTGAATCCAGCCTTAAAGAGATGCGTAAACATCAATATAGGAAGCTTATACATCTATCACATTCAGAAAATGAAGTTGATAAACTCACATCTAGGTATGGGTCTGGGACCAGCTTCAGTCTTCATAAGCCAAACAGATCCCAGGGTGAAAGCTAAGCCCAAAAAAGTTTTCATGGTCACTGCTGTAACACAATATGTCGGTGAATAAGAATAACAACACAGGTCTGAAATGTCCGGAGTATTTATATATACTTGAGGCAGGTGTACCTTTCCTGAACTGTGTCAAAAGTTCTTCTCATTTCCCAGTAATCCTCACTTGAAAATGTGTCAAATGCCAACTCTCATCATAATGTTGACCAAAAGATGAACAATGGGCTCAACAATGCTCTTTTCTCATCCGTGTTCCGGTGAATACAGTTACTAAGAAAGGTGGTATGCAAAAAAGGACTTATAGCCGTGACAGCCAGCGCAGTCACTATGGAGACCAGTGGTGGATGGTGCCCAGGAACAAGAAGTGATCCATTAGTGCTTAGAACTGGCAGTGTAATTGTAGCAAAGAGATGTGGAATTATTGTTAAAGCGGATCAAAAAAACAATCTACTGTATATACTCGAGTATAGGCCGACCAGAATATAAGCCGAGGCACCTAATTTTACCAGAAAACACTGGGAAAACGTATTGACTCGAGGATAAGCCTAGGGTGAGAAATGCGCAGCTACCGTAAGTGGAAAAGAGGGTCAACAATGTCCAGTTGCAGCCTCACTGTGCCCATTTGCAGCCATAGGTCCCCTGAACTTCCAAACTTGGTAGTTAAGGGTTCCTAGATGCCCCCTTGCTGCAGCCAGAATTTGGGGTCTCTGGACCCAAAGGGTCCCGAAATGACATTGCTGCAGATGGACACAGTTGACCGAATTTAGGGCCCTGTATTTAGGGGCCACTTGGTGCTAAAGAATTTGGATATGTTGTAGTGTTGGTTCCACTGGGTTTTCACACCAAATTTGGGGTTCCTAGCACCAAGTGGCCCCGAGATACGGGTCACCCAAATTTGGGTCGGAAAATGTCAAGCACTTTTCCGCAGCAGAGAATGACATTTTCCGAACCGACTTTGGGGCCCTGTATCTTGGGGCCACTTAGTGCTAGGAACCCCAATTTGGATATGTTGTAGTGTTGGTTCCACTGGGTTTGCACCAAATGTGGGGTTCCTAGCACTAAGTGGCCCCGAGATACGGGGCAGCAAATTTGGGTTGAAAATGTCATTCTCTGCTGCAGAAAAGTGCTTGACTCGAGTATAAGCCGAGGGGGGCAATTTCAGCACAAAAAAATTTGCTGAAAAACTCGGCTTATACTCGAGTATATACGGTAATCCCAAATAATTATGTGGTGCATTAAGATGTACATAGTTCATTCAAAGTAATGGGTGGATTTATGACCAAAAAAGCTTACAATGACTCTAAAATGGTCATTCTAAAATGGTCATACAGATAGGCATCAACTGGTGGTCTTTCTGGGTTAATTGAGCATAATGAAAGCGGCATCCCTAATTGCTGAAGTGCTTATGGCAGAATTGCTAGATATTGGCACTAGACATGTGCACAAGAAAAAAATTTGTTTATTTTCGTTTCGTTTTTTTAGTTTCCGTTGATTCGTAACGATTCGTAAATTCGTAAGTCCTCGGTGTTCGTATTCGTAACGATTCGTAAATTCGTAAGTCGTCGGTGTTCGTATTCGTAACGATTCGTAAATTCGTAAGAGTTATTTTTTCGTTGATTCGTATTTCCGTTAGTTTAATTTTCGTTTATTCGAAATTCGGACGCATTCGTATTTATTCGTACATTCGTAACATTCGTAACATTCGTAGATTCGTAATCGGAGCATAATTCATAATGTTATGTAATGTGTATGCTATTATTACATTTTAAGAGACATGGAAAATTCTGAATCGAAAAAAAAAGTTACGAATGTACGAATTTTTTCGTTCAATCCATTCGAAGCACGTTAAGCAACGCCATTGTAAGAGACACGGAAAATTACGAATCGAAAAAAAAAAAAAAAGTTACGAATTTATGAATTTTTGCGTTCAATCCATTCGAGGCACGTTAAGCAGCACCATTGTAAGAGATACGGAAAATTCCAAATTTTAAAAAAAAAACAAATGTACGAATTTTTTCGTTAATTTTGATTTTCGTTGTTTTGTTTTTGTTTTTCAGATTTTCTTCTTTCGTACATTCGTTGTTTCTAATTTGTTTTTTTTTGGATTTTCGTTGTTTTCGGATTCGTTCGATTCGAACGATTCGTTATTCGTTAAAAAATTTTGCGAATCGTTCGTTCATTCGTACGAAAACGAATGAACGAAAATAACGGAAAAAAATGAAAAACTAAAAAAAACGAAACGAATTGCACATGTCTAATTGGCACAGTGGGCATACTTGAGGTGGGTGTGCCCTTTCTGAAAGTTCTTCTCATTTCCTACTAATCCTCACTTGAATATGTGTCAAATGCCAACTCCCATCATAATGTTGAACAACAGATGACCAATGGGGTCAGCAATGCTCTTTTCTTATCTATGTTCTGATAAAATACTGTTACTAAGAAAGGTGGTATGCAAAAAAGGACCTAGAGCCGTGACAGCCAGTGCAGCCACTATGGAGACCAGTGGTGGATGGTGCCCAGGAACATGAAGTTATGGATTAGTGTCTAGAACTGGTAGTGTAATTGTAGAAAAGAGATGTGGAAAAATTGTTGAAGGGTGTCAAAAAAAAAATCAATTCTGTGGTGCATTAGGATGTACATAGTTCATTCAAAGTAATGGGTGGGTGAAAAAAGTAAGGGGAAAAAACATCATATAGGGCAAATGTTCCATTGACAAAGAAAGGAATTTTCCTCACTTTAAGGATATTTTTTTAATTTCCGGTTGCATTTTCCAGAACAGGAAGTCAAAGGAAATCTCTCTAAAAGTTCACAACAGTCTGACATCCTAAGCGTTGGTATACCTTTCACTGGTGGTACTTTAGGGCCATGTTTTCCTGAGAGAGGCTCCTGATTCTTCCAGGGTTTTATTAAGTTAATCTGTTTTTAAATTTGGAGGGACTTTCTCTTTTTGAGATTGTAGGCAGGTTAATATGCCAGTTAGGCACTGTCCTGGTCAGAAGTGTAGGAGTTAATGCTTTTCCCGGTTCTTTGTTCTTTTGGTGGGTTCTTCCCTGGGACTGGCCCACTAATCCTGTGAGATATAAATATGGGGCAATGGTCTGGTACAAGAGGTTTGGCTCCCGACAAAGATCCAGTGAAGAGGCTACAAGAGGTCGGAGAGGTCCAGTGCCACATCAGGCTCGATGCCCGTAAGGGACTGAGAATGACACCCGCAAGAAACAGAAGAATATCCACTGCCTAGATGTAAATTCAACAAAACCTGGGGTTTGTCCCAAAGGCACCAGCTCTGGAAGAATGCCACTGAAGAACGCTGTATAACACAGACACTACCTTTGCAGGTGTGCCCCGACAGCACATAAACCTGTAGTTAGAGTTAGGGGAATTAGGGGAGAATTATGCTTTTCAGTGTTGGACTCTTTGCAAGGGTGGGCGGGGGTAGACCTGCTTGACCCATTCACCGGCCCTATAATGTTGATCTGAAATATGGCTTTTTTTTTTTTTTGTTGTCTAACTTTTTCTAGAAATATAGCTTCATATGTTATGCTACATGGGTCTATTCATGGTTGATCACTTCAATGTAGTTTCTCATACCTGATTATGGACTTTTTATGGGTCCATGCTTGGACCCCCTCATTCTCCATATACGGTATGTTATGGTTGCCATTATATGTACATTGACTATGCTGACAGTTCTAGTTTTGTATTTGACTGTTTACTTACAATGTCCCATTACTATTTGAAATCTTAATAAAAAAATAAAAAAAAGATTGAAACAGAAAATGTGTTTGTGGTGCATTTATTTGAAACTCAGGGCAAGATATACAATACTATTCAACCGATTTGAATAGTGGCCAGAGGAGACATTGCTCATTTCTCTTTTTTCTACCCCAAAATGGCCATCCAACACATAAGAATGGGTCAGACTCGGTATCATCCTTGTGTGGGGATGAGGAACCACCAGCTGCTCCACAACTTGCTTCCTTTCCTTTTATACATGATACAGTAAGTCATGATATACTGCACAATGCAGGTATACAAGGCTAACTTCTGGTTCCTGACGAACCCTGTTTAACATCTTTGACAAATTGAAATCTTTCAATTGTACAATCCAGAAACATAACCTGGTCATTGATAAATCTGATGTTTCTGCTACTAGGTCAGTTTCCTCTGGCAGCCTAACTATGACGCAAACCAAAAAGTGTCCATTTATGTCAAAAGTGGTTTTAGACCAGCTAGAAAACAGCGATAATAAATTAGAATCACAATTTATCATCAAACACTAAATTTAATGACAGCGACAATTCTGCAACTGAGCAAATTCCAGTGTTTTTGATTTGATTACATTATTGAATAATTTTTATATTATTTTTATTATAAAATAATTTATGATTTTGTGTTTCAAACTTTATCATACCCGGGATGTCTACTAGGCTCTGGTTCGGACAGATTTAACTGTAAACCAAGGGGCGCATTTATTATTATTGTTTATATATCGAGCCCTGCCCATTAATTTAACAAACGCCCTCTTCTGTAGCCATCCGCCCCTTACACGATATAATAAGAATTGCATGCCTACTATAAAAACGCCAAATTTCCATGACATAATCATACCGCCAGGGAAGTTAAATTATAGGTATTGGAATTTTCTTTCAAATTTGGCTGTTAGTGAATGTAACTAATACGAATTTATCCGAAGTTGCAAATTATCCGAAATAACGAATGCTGGATCTAAACAAATGGAACGGGAAATAATTAATAATTAATAATAATAATAAAAATGTTTTATTATTATTGTTATTTATTATTAATTCATTACGTTCCATTCGTTTAGATACGGCATACGCTATTTTGGATAATTCGTAACTTCGGATGAATTTGTACTCGTTACGTTCACTAACAGCCAAATTTGAAAGGAAATTCCAATACCTACAATTTAATAGTTAGTAATAGTTAAGTTATTATTAGATAATTATTATTTCAGATTTCCTAATTTTTTAATTTACGAATGTGCGAATGTACGAATTTTTGAATATTCAACTTTACGAATATTCTGACAAAAATTTGTTAAATGGGTTTTTATTAATTCGGACATTTCAGAATTAATGAACTTTTAAAATTTGTTTAAAAAAAAAATTCGGAACGAAATGAATTGCACATGTCTACTTCTAATGTGGAGTCAGGGCCGGGACAAGGGGTGGGCAGGAGGGGCGGCTGCCCCTGGCGCAATGGTATATTGCAGCGGTAGGGGGCACCCTGAGCCTAACCCTAAGGGAAAGGGGGGCGCAGTTTGGCATCTTTGCCCTGGGCACTGGATGACCTTGTCCCGGCACTGTGTGGAGTTGTCAACATCCCGTCAAGTTAAAGCAAAATAGTGACATCATTCATTAGAGACACATTTTAAGAACCGGTTACCTGACATAGGCCTCCGCAAATCCCGTTCTATAGGCTCATCATGTATCGTGGAACAAATGGCAGCAACACGTCCCAGTCCTTGGCACTGTCAGCACCTAATATGCTGTGTCTCTGGGCTAGGAGGTCTTTCAAATATTGCATCTTGCATCTACAGGTTTCTCACCCCCCCCCCTCTTTTCTTCCAAGAACTGTTTTACCCCTTCGATAAAAAAAGAACAGTCTTAATCAGGGGCGGACTGACAACTCATGGGGCCCCTGGGCAATAGGAGATTATGGGGCCCCTAGGCAATTAGAGATTATGGGGCCACACAGTATACACACACACAGTATACAATCACACAGAATACACATAGATGTACAAACAGTATACACAGACATTGTTTCTATTGGCTGAGAAGGTACTGGAGAGGTGGGGCAGCTATAATCTTGGGATTTTTAGACCAAAAGGATGTCGGTAAGGGACATTTCAGAGACAGATGTAAAAAAAACACAGATTTTTACATACTGTCCCTGGTTTTACTGAGGCTGGCAACCCTGATGTGGCCCAGGGGCCCTCCGGCAATGCCCGAGTGGCAGAATGGTCAGTCCGCCCCTGGTCTTAATGAAGACAGGACCCAGACATAGTCCTCTGTGGCTGTATGCCTCTCCACAAGAGTCACCAGCTCATCTACACTTTGGGGGTCTGTATGCTTAATGCAACGCTGTATCTTGACAAGCAACCTTCTGATGTAATCACTGAGACCACAATCTGAGCAGGCTTGAGCACCTACAATTGCAACCACTTGCCATCAAAAATGAAAATGTACTATGCAGCTACAGCACGCTATTGTCTACTGGGGAAGGTTGGTGACTTCTGATTTAGGTGTAGCACCCTCCTAATTAGGCTGTTAGGCAAATTTATTTTTTTGGGTCTGAAATCAAAGGAGCAGTGGTGGTCTTTTCAGGGTTTCACAGGCTGGGAGTTTGTTGCTTTCTCTTGTCTCTAGAAAAATAGGTTTTTGGATCTTAGGAAGGGAGAATTCAAACGACTGGCCTAAATTTTTATTTTAAATAGTGGCTAGGCGGGGTCTAGCCAATCCCTGGGGAAGTGTGCCCAGATGGTGGCTGGGCTGCTGGTAAATAGTCTGCAGCCCTGAGGAGAGTGTCTTTTTCCCTCCTGACAGAATGGAGCTGTGATCTGAGAGGAGGAGGGCTGCTTGCCCCTGGGGTCCTTTGGACTGAATGCTGGACTACTCTACAAGAAGTTGCACTGACTGTGTGCCAGGATCCTGTGAGTAGAGCCTCTTTGCCTGTTCTCAAAGCTACTTCATGGTTCCCAGCAGTGAACCCATGCACTGTTCCAGTCTGCCTTTACCTGTACTCAGACTACTTCATGGTCCCCAGCCATGAACCTGTTGACTGTTCCAATCTGCCTGTATTTGTGCTTCTGTTACTGAAAGAATGAGAAGTGTCCTCCGCCAATAATATCTGATGTTTGGAGTATCCCACATCACCCCAAATCCATTCCCTAGTTTCTATTAGCAAATAAACTTTAAAAAGACAACCCCTAGACTGATTGAGCCAAAGTGAGTGGACTTTTTTCGCTTAACTGTGGGATCTTTGCTATTTATGCAGTATGATGACACCTCTTGAGTGTGGCCAACTATGATTGACAATTGGTAACAAACATAATGAGTTTTAATGGGAAAAGTCAGTATAGTATTTTAGACTGATGGAATTTATGAGTTTATCACCCTTTTGGGGGGTGACTCTGTGCTTCAGGATTCCTGTGTTTTCCATGTTCAAATTAAATATTTCTCTCCTCTTCTCTTCTGCTGTGTGAGTCTTGGCCAGTGGTGGGGATCCAACCTGAAGGCTTTACTTTGCTGCTGTAAATGTAGCTGTAAATGTTGCAAGAAATTAAAAACTGGAAAAATTAAAGAGGTGAAGAGCCTAAAACTTCTTGGCTTATTGCCTCAATTACACAAAAGCTTCCTGATTTGACACATGCTTTATTGCTACATAACTTTTGTTAGAATATTAAGAAGACAACACATGGTAGGCATGCGTAGGGCCTGGAAATAAAGTGGACCTAAAACCACATATATTTTTTTCATGTTAAATAGAACTAAAACTTGTAACCAAGCGGATGGGCTTTTGCCATAATGTGGAATGAAAGTGATAGGAGGGATAATGGCGCTCCCTATTAAAGAAAAAGTGTATAACTACACTACCCCAACACACCCAGTGCAAGTAATTTTATCATATATAAATGTGTAAAAGTGTTTGAGACCCAGTGTTGGGTTATCACCAGGGGCTAGTCAAAAGGCTAGTCATCCAAGCCATGCATGGCCATCCACCCTGGGAACAATCAATAGTAGGTGTACCACCGGAGGACACTCGAACCCTATTGGGAAACTTGTTTGAGTTGACCTCTATGTGGTATGTGCATTAAACATGCAATAAATAAAACAATAGTGCAAGTAAATATCATCCAGTGTGTCCATCAACTAGCATCTTACACTACCCATATAAGACATTAATGGTGAAAATATATACAATATACAGTGAGTCCATCAAATAGCATATAAAAAAAAAAAAAACAATAAAGTGTAGATATAAAATAAACTTGGGAAAAAAACGTGAAAAAAACACGTGGAAAAAGGGGGGATTGTGTATAAAAGTCCTCCCAGGTTCTAGGATCCAGTAAGTGTAGAAAAAAGGGATGAGAAAAAATATATATATAAAAAATAAATATAAATATGCAAAGTTCAATAATAGGTGACTTTGGTGACTTCGCTGCTGCAAATAAGGTGACTTCGTGCTGCCCGTATGGTCCCACACTCACCAGATAATACCACCCCTGCAGGGGTAACAGGCATAAATGGAGATCCGTCCGTTAGTCCCTCCACCAGCTCTGGATTTGGTCCCAAGGACGATATCCCACTCCTCCGTTTCCACAGGAATGGTCTCAGGGTCTATATACTGCAAACCAGCGTCAGCACTCCATTCACCAGAATATTCAGAAAAAATGTCCCTCCATGGCAAAGAGGAAGAAGAAAAATAGGGGACTCAGCGCAATTTGTAAAAAACGAGCTCACTTTAATTTCAATAAAACAAAACAAAAAACGTAAATAGTATTAAAATAGCATATTCCCGGCCAGCTTACATAAAGCTTGGGCCTAAAGTCCTCTAATGCAGGCAAATGCGCAATGGCCGCTCCGCTTGCGTCCCAGCGGCGTTCCAAGCCTCCTGCGCTAACCGGAAGTGATGTAAGTACGCCTTACGCGTTTCGTCATGTGACTTTGTCATAATGTGCAAGGATGCACAACATACTGATTGCTCACTTACCTGTCAAAGGGACTCCTCCAGCACTACAACAGCGCTCCCTCGTCACTCGGTCACCACTGCTGACATCTCCTGGCTTTTTTCGGCATCTTCAGTCATCTCGATTGCCCAAAATGATGTGAAATCCCAGCATGCCAGGGTTGTACCAAAATTACTACCAAGCAGAAAAAGAGCATTTTATTTCAGAAGGGACCAGTGTCGCCCACCAGCCCCCCCCCCAATCCATGCGCATGGCCCCTAATCTACATGCAGGGTGCCAAAAGCTTGAATTTCAATGTTTGTTTTTTGAAGCACATGATTAGAGCCTAAGGCTCTAATTGGCTTCAAAAAAAGGGTAGGCTTGAGGTGCAGAGCACAGCCCCCTCAACCCGCCCAGTTGTGTGACAATAGCAAATTAATATTTGCTATTGTCTTCCTGATTCTCCTTTCTCTTCCTGGGCAATCAGGAAGCGGGTCCTGAGACCTGATTGGCTAGGGAGTCTTAGGACTCCCAGACTCTTCGGACTCCCAGACAATCGGGTCGCATGTCTTGCTCAATCTATCGCCATCACCCCTTAGAGAACTTAAAAAGTATGTTTTTACTATCACATCTTGTATTGTATATCGTTGTTTCTGTAATGTATGCTGTATTGTATGCAATATTGTACATATTGAGGTCTATTTCTGTTATTTTGAAGTTTCACTTGGCTTGTTCTAATAAAACTGAGATCAAAGAAATATGGTATCTGAAGTTATTGGGACAAGGAGGTTTAGCTATATGTCCTTGAGGCAGAACAGTGACATTTTTAAGATGACCTCTGAAGGAAGATAAGCTGACTTCGGAAGTCTGTACAGCCCGGGGCTATGCAGTATCCATACAGTCAGAAGCCTTAAAGAAACAGGCCAAGGGCAGGCGAAGCAAGCAGCCATGCTACACAGAGACGCGCTCTGTCAAGCAGCATTGACACTAGAATGGTCTTTATATAGCAAGGCAGCTTCTTCCCCGTAACCATGTCTCACTGCGGGACATCTTCTTACAAAACACGATCACGAGCAAGCTCATCTAGGTCATCTGTCGCAAAAATGCAGCAGCTATCGCCCCTTCAAAAGTTAAAGCAGAAGCTTTAGAAGCAGCTGTCTACGATGAGCCAAGAGTAGGCAGCAGCATACCGGGTCTAGAGGAGGACCAACAAGATTCTTCACAACGCACGTAAGATTATGTATACCAGCACTGTGACCCAAGCAGCATCCCACAACAAGAAATTAAACATGACGACAGTGACATCAAATAAAGCAGAAACAAGACGACCTGGGACCCCAGTGCTACAAGCAAGAAAAATCTGACAGAGTTCAAGACTTTCCAGTCCCAACCAAACCTTCTACTCCACAAGGTACCCAGCCTTCTTACAAACATCAAACACCAGTCTTCGCTCCAAAGGGTGTATGCAATGAGCCGGTATAAACTGCCAATCTTATGAAAGTTTGAATCCAGCGCACCTAAAGAAGAGACTTTTACCAGGTATGCCTTTACACCGCACCACAATACACCAGCAGCCTACCCCAATGCCAATCAGGCTACTGTAGACTTTGCCAAGTTCCTGGTCAAAAGAGAGTTAGTTACCCAAGGACTTGTCAAATTCAGTGATCGCCCTCAACACTAAGGATGAGCCCGGTGTTCGATTCGAACCCATGTTCGAATCGAGCACCAGGTGTTCGCTCGCTCGGCGAGCCCAGAACTATTGGGGCCGCTCGCATCAAATTCGTGTGATGCGAGCGGCCCCGCAATGCATTGCGGCCCGCGCAGTGCAATGCTGGCTGATGATTGGCCAAGCATGCACTGTGACCCCGCATGCTTGGCCAATCACAGCGCCGGCAGCGAGGAGAGCCATAATTGGCTACAGCAGGATGCCTGTAGCCAATTATAGCTCAGGGGCTTTAGTACACGCCCCACGGTATAAGAGGCCGCCGCGCCGGCGGCCTCGCATATTATGTTTCAGACAGTGTCAGCGTGTCAGTGTGCTGCTGACTGCTGACAACAATATGTGCTTTATTTCTGGGGATATGTGTGTGCATGCTGTTAGAACAGCATTGCAGTATCACATCTGGGGGGTGTCTATAGGTGGCCTGTGAAGGAGGGCAGGTTTCCTGTGCTTAGAACTTTCCCTGCAAAAAAGTGTAATTTTTGCAGGAAGAAAGCTATTTAAATCACTCGCGGCTAATGAATTGATGGCTCCTGTAACACAGAGAGCTGTCATTCATTAATAAAAAACAAAAAAAAAAGCGTAGGGGTCCCCCCAAATTCAATAAACCAGGCCCTTCAGGTCTGGGATGGATATTAAGGGGAACCCCAGCCAAAAAAAAAAAAAAAAAAATGGCGTAGGGTCCCCCTCAAAATCCATACCAGACCCTTGAGGTCTGGTATGGATTTTAAGGGGAACCCTAGCCAAAAAAAAATGGCGTGGGGTCCCCCTCAAAATCCATACCAGACCCTTATCCGAGCACGCAACCTGGCAGGCCGCAGGAAAAGAGGGGGGGACGAGAGCGGCCCCCCCTCTCGCCTGAACCGTACCAGGCCACATGCCCTCAACATTGGGAGGATGCTTTGGGGGTCTAAGACCCCTAAAGCACCTTGTCCCCATGTTGATGAGGACAAGGGCCTCTTCCCCACAACCCTGGCCGGTGGTTGTGGGGGTCTGCGGGCGGGGGGCTTATCGGAATCTGGAAGCCCCCTTTAACAAGGGGACCCCCAGATCCCGGCCCCCCCCCCCTGTGTGAAATGGTAAGGGGGTACAAAAGTACCCCTACCATTTCACCAAAAAAGTGGCAAAAATGGTAAAAATGACAGGAGACAGTCTTTGACAATTCCTTTATTAAAATCTTCTTTCTTCTTTCTTCATCCTTCGGTTTCTTCATCTTCTCCTTCCTTCATCTTCTTCCATCTTCTTCTTCCATTTTCTTCTTCCTCCGATCCGCTTCTTCTTGCGCTGGTCTTCTCGTCCTTCTCGTCCGGCGTCTTCTTCCGTCGGCGTCGGCGTCGGTGTCGGTGTCTCTGTCTCTTCTTGGGCCGCTCCGCGCAATGGGAGGCTCCCGCTGTGTGAGGCTCCGCTCCGTCTGACAGGTCTTTTATAATGGAGGGCACCTGGTGACCCCGCCCCCTCTGACGCACAGGGACGTCATGGGGAATTCCATGATGGCTTTCCCCATGACGTCAGAGGGGGGCGGGTCACCAGGTGCCCTCCGTTTTAAAAGACCTGTCAGATGGAGCGGAGCCTCACACAGCGGGAGCCTCCCATTGCGCGGAGCGGCCCAAGAAGACACCGACACCGACACCGACGCCGACGCCGACGGAAGAAGATGCCGGACGAGAAGGACGAGAAGACCAGCGCAAGAAGAAGCGGATCGGAGGAAGAAGAAAATGGAAGAAGAAGATGGAAGAAGATGAAGGAAGGAGAAGATGAAGAAACCGAAGGATGAAGAAAGAAGAAAGAAGATTTTAATAAAGGAATTGTCAAAGACTGTCTCCTGTCATTTTTACCATTTTTGCCACTTTTTTGGTGAAATGGTAGGGTACTTTTGTACCCCTTACCATTTCACACAGGGGGTGGCGGGATCTGGGGGTCCCCTTGTTAAAGGGGGCTTCCAGATTCCGATAAGCCCCCCGCCCGCAGACCCCCACAACCACCGGCCAGGGTTGTGGGGAAGAGGCCCTTGTCCTCATCAACATGGGGACAAGGTGCTTTAGGGGTCTTAGACCCCCAAAGCATCCTCCCAATGTTGAGGGCATGTGGCCTGGTACGGTTCAGGCGAGAGGGGGGGGCCGCTCTCGTCCCCCCCTCTTTTCCTGCGGCCTGCCAGGTTGCGTGCTCGGATAAGGGTCTGGTATGGATTTTGAGGGGACCCCACGCCATTTTTTTTTTTTTTTTTTTATTTGCTGGGGTTCCCCTTAATTATCCATCCCAGACCTGAAGGGCCTGGTTATTGAATTTGGGGGGACCCCTACGCTTTTTTTTTTAATTTTTTTAATTTTTTTTATTTTTTATCAATGACTTTTTTTTATGAATGAGTTTCAATGAATCACTGTTCTCTGTGTTACGGGAGCCGTGAAATAACATTAGCCGCGAGTGATTTTAAATAGCTTTTTTACTTTCAAAAATGACACTTTGCGCAGAGACAGTTCTAAACACGGGAAACATGCGCCCCTTTACATGCATACTATAGACACCCCCCAGGTACGAAATTTAAAGGAATATTACACTTTTATTGTTTCAATTTAAGCATTATTAAAATCACTGCTCCTGAAAAAACGGCCGTTTTAAAAAAAATTTTTGCATTGATACATGTCCCCTGGGGCAGGACCCAGGTCCCCAAACACTTTTTATGACATTAACATGCATATTAGCCTTTAAAATGAGCACTTTAATTTCGAACGTTCGCATCCATTATAACTAATAGGGTTCTAAAGCTCGCACGGACTTTAGGTCCGTTCGCGGGTTCTGGTGCGAGCCGAACGGGGGGGTGTTCGGCTCATCCCTACTCAACACTAGGGATGGGCCCGGTGCTCGATGCGAACCCACGTTCGCATCGAGCACCGGGCGTTCACTCGCTCGGCGAGCCCAGAACTATTTTGGCCGCTCGCATCACGTTCGTGTGATGCGAGCGGCCCCGCAATGCATTGCGGCCGGCGCGGCCGGCGCAGTGCATTGCTGGCTGATGATTGGCCAAGCATGCACTGTGACCCCGCATGCTTGGCCAATCACAGCCCCGGAAACTCGAAGAGCCATAATTGGCTACAGGCAGGACGCCTGTAGCCAATTACAGCTCAGGGGCTGTAGTACACGCCCCCCCCCCCTATAACAGGCCGCCACGCCGTCTGCGCCGGTCACATGCTGTTCCGGCGCAGATAGAGCAGGCTAGATCTGTGACACTCTGCTGGATTTAGTTAGTTAGAGAGATTTACTTAGAGAGATCGAGTTAGATAGATTCATTCATTTAGATTGATTTAGAAAGAGGGGCTTGTAGTGTGTTCGTGGCAGGCAGGCAGAGCTCCTATATTTTGTTCCCAGAAGCACCTATAGGACTTGTAGTGTGTTCGTGGCAGGCAGTCATAGCTCCTATATTTTGTTCCCAGAAGCACCTAAGGACTTGTAGTGTGTTCGTGGCAGGCAGGCAGAGCTCCTATATTTTGTTCCCAGAAGCACCTATAGGACTTGTAGTGTGTTCGTGGCAGGCAGGCAGAGCTCCTATATTTTGTTCCCAGAAGCACCTATAGGACTTGTAGTGTGTTCGTGGCAGGCAGGCAGAGCTCCTATATTTTGTTCCCAGAAGCACCTATAGGACTTGTAGTGTGTTCGTGGCAGGCAGGCAGAGCTCCTATATTTTGTTCCCAGAAGCACCTATAGGACTTGAAGTGTGTTAGTCCCATCACACAGACCTACATTTTCTTCCCAGAAGCACCTATAGGACTTGAAGTGTGTTAGTCCCATCACACAGAGATCATATATTTTGTTCCCAGAAGCACCTATAGGACTTGAAGTGTGTTAGTCCCATCAGACAGACCTATATTTCCTTCCCAGAAGCACCTATAGGACTTGAAGTGTGTTAGTCCCATCACACAGAGATCATATATTTTGTTCCCAGAAGCACCTATAGGACTTGAAGTGTGTTAGTCCCATCACACAGACCTACATTTTCTTCCCAGAAGCACCTATAGGACTTGAAGTGTGTTAGTCCCATCACACAGAGATCATATATTTTGTTCCCAGAAGCACCTATAGGACTTGAAGTGTGTTAGTCCCATTACACAGACCTACATTTTCTTCCCAGAAGCACCTATAGGACTTGAAGTGTGTTAGTCCCATCACACAGAGATCATATATTTTGTTCCCAGAAGCACCTATAGGACTTGAAGTGTGTTAGTCCCATCACACAGACCTATATTTCCTTCCCAGAAGCACCTATAGGACTTGAAGTGTGTTAGTCCCATCACACAGAGATCATATATTTTTGTTCCCAGAAGCACCTATAGGACTTGAAGTGTGTTAGTCCCATCACACAGACCTACATTTTCTTCCCAGAAGCACCTATAGGACTTGAAGTGTGTTAGTCCCATCACACAGAGATCATATATTTTTGTTCCCAGAAGCACCTATAGGACTTGAAGTGTGTTAGTCCCATCACACAGACCTATATTTCCTTCCCAGAAGCACCTATAGGACTTGAAGTGTGTTAGTCCCATCACACAGAGATCATATATTTTGTTCCCAGAAGCACCTATAGGACTTGAAGTGTGTTAGTCCCATCACACAGACCTACATTTTCTTCCCAGAAGCACCTAAGGACTTGAAGTGTGTTAGTTCCATCACACAGAGATCCTATATTTTGTTCCCAGAAGCACCTATAGGACTTGAAGTGTGTTAGTCCCATCACACAGACCTATATTTCCTTCCCAGAAGCACCTATAGGACTTGAAGTGTGTTAGTCCCATCACACAGAGATCATATATTTTGTTCCCAGAAGCACCTATAGGACTTGAAGTGTGTTAGTCCCATCACACAGACATAAATTTTGTTCCCAGAAGCACCTATAGGACTTGAAGTTTGTTAGTCACATCACACACACAGATCATATATTTGCTTCCCAGAAGCACCTATAGGACTTGAAGTGTGTTAGTCCCATCACACAGAGATCATATATTTTGTTCCCAGAAGCACCTATAGGACTTGAAGTGTGTTAGTCCCATCACACAGACCTATATTTCCTTCCCAGAAGCACCTATAGGACTTGAAGTGTGTTAGTCCCATCACACAGAGATCATATATTTTGTTCCCAGAAGCACCTATAGGACTTGAAGTGTGTTAGTCCCATCACACACAGACCTATATTTCTTCCCAGAAGCACCTATAGGACTTGAAGTGTGTTAGTCCCATCACACAGAGATCATATATTTTTGTTCCCAGAAGCACCTATAGGACTTGAAGTGTGTTAGTCCCATCACACAGAGCTATATTTCCTTCCCAGAAGCACCTATAGGACTTGAAGTGTGTTAGTCCCATCACACAGAGAGCATATATTTTGTTCCCAGAAGCACCTATAGGACTTGAAGTGTGTTAGTCCCATCAGACAGACCTATATTTCTTTCCCAGAAGCACCTATAGGACTTGAAGTGTGTTAGTCCCATCACACAGAGATCATATATTTTGTTCCCAGAAGCACCTATAGGACTTGAAGTGTGTTAGTCCCATCACACACAGAGCTACATTTTCTTCCCAGAAGCACCTATAGGACTTGAAGTGTGTTAGTCCCATCACACAGACCTAAATTTTCTTCCCAGAAGCACCTATAGGACTTGAAGTGTGTTAGTCCCATCACACAGAGATCATATATTTTGTTCCCAGAAGCACCTATAGGACTTGAAGTGTGTTAGTCCCATCACACACACCTATATTTTCTTCCCAGAAGCACCTATAGGACTTGAAGTGTGTTAGTCCCATCACACACAGCTCCTCTATTTTGTTTGCAGAAGCACCCATAGGACTTCTAGTGTGTTAGTCCCATCACACACAGCTCCTATATTTTCTTCCCAGCAGCACCTACAGGACTTGAAGTGTGTTAGTCCCATCACACACAGCTCCTCTATTTTCTTTGCAGAAGCACCCATAGGACTTCTAGTGTGTTAGTCCCATCACACACAGCTCCTATATTTTCTTCCCAGCAGCACCTACAGGACTTGAAGTGTGTTAGTCCCATCACACAGAGCTCCTATATTTTGTTCCCAGAAGCACCTATAGGACTTGAAGTGTGTTAGTCCCATCACACAGAGCTCCTATATTTTGTTCCCAGCAGCACCTACAGGACTTGAAGTGTGTTAGTCCCATCACACAGAGCTCCTATATTTTCTTCCCAGAAGCACCTACAGGACTTGAAGTGTGTTAGTCCCATCACACAGAGCTCCTATATTTTCTTCCCAGAAGCACCTATAGGACTTGAAGTGTGTTAGTCCCATCACACAGAGCTCCTATATTTTCTTCCCAGCAGCACCTACAGGACTTGAAGTGTGTTAGTCCCATCACACAGAGATCCTCTATTTTGTTCCCAGAAGCACCTATAGGACTTGAAGTGTGTTAGTCCCATCACACAGAGCTATATATTTTCTTCCCAGAAGCACCTATAGGACTTGAAGTGTGTTAGTCCCATCACACAGAGCTCCTCTATTTTCTTTGCAGAAGCACCTATAGGACTTCTAGTGTGTTAGTCCCATCACACACAGCTCCTATATTTTCTTCCCAGCAGCACCTACAGGACTTGAAGTGTGTTAGTCCCATCACACAGAGCTCTATATTTTCTTCCCAGAAGCACCTATAGGACTTGAAGTGTGTTAGTCCCATCACACAGAGAGCTATATTTTCTTCCCCAGAAGCACCTATAGGACTTGAAGTGTGTTAGTCCCATCACACAGAGCTCCTATATTTTCTTTGCAGAAGCACCTACAGGACTTGAAGTGTGTTAGTCCCATCACACAGAGCTCCTCTATTTTCTTCCCAGAAGCACCTATAGGACTTGAAGTGTGTTAGTCCCATCACACAGACAGAGCTATATTTTGTTCCCAGCAGCACCTACAGGACTTGAAGTGTGTTAGTCCCATCACACACACAGAGCTCCTATATTTTCTTTGCAGAAGCACCTATAGGACTTGAAGTGTGTTAGTCCCATCACACAGAGCTCCTATATTTTCTTCCCAGCAGCACCTACAGGACTTGAAGTGTGTTAGTCCCATCACACAGAGCTCCTATATTTTTCTTCCCAGAAGCACCTATAGGACTTGAAGTGTTAGTGGCATCACACAGAGCTCCTATATTTTCTTCCCAGCAGCACCTACAGGACTTGAAGTGTGTTAGTCCCATCACACAGAGCTCCTATATTTTCTTTGCAGAAGCACCCATAGGACTTCTAGTGTGTTAGTCCCATCACACAGAGCTCCTATATTTTCTTCCCAGAAGCACCCATAGGACTTGAAGTGTGTTAGTCCCATCACACAGAGCTCCTATTTTCTTTGCAGAAGCACCCATAGGACTTGAAGTGTGTTAGTGGCATCACACAGAGCTCCTATTTTCTTTGCAGAAGCACCCATAGGACTTCTAGTGTGTTAGTGGCATCACACAGAGCTCCTATATTTTCTTTGCAGAAGCACCCATAGGACTTCTAGTGTGTTAGTGGCATCACACAGAGCTCCTATATTTTCTTCTCAGAAGCACCCACAGGACTTCTAGTGTGTTAGTGGCATCACACAGAGCTCCTCTATTTTCTTTGCAGAAGCACCCATAGGACTTCTAGTGTGTTAGTGGCATCACACAGAGCTCCTATATTTTCTTCTCAGCAGCACCCACAGGACTTCTAGTGTGTTAGTGGCATCACACAGAGCTCCTCTATTTTCTTTGCAGAAGCACCCACAGGACTTCTAGTGTGTTAGTGGCATCACACAGAGCTCCTCTATTTTCTTTGCAGAAGCACCCATAGGACTTCTAGTGTGTTAGTGGCATCACACAGAGCTCCTATATTTTCTTTGCAGAAGCACCCATAGGACTTCTAGTGTGTTAGTGGCATCACACAGAGCTCCTATATTTTCTTCTCAGCAGCACCCACAGGACTTCTAGTGTGTTAGTGGCATCACACAGAGCTCCTCTATTTTCTTTGCAGAAGCACCCATAGGACTTCTAGTGTGTTAGTGGCATCACACAGAGCTCCTATATTTTTCTTCTCAGCAGCACCCACAGGACTTCTAGTGTGTTAGTGGCATCACACAGAGCTCCTCTATTTTCTTTGCAGAAGCACCCACAGGACTTCTAGTGTGTTAGTGGCATCACACAGAGCTCCTCTATTTTCTTTGCAGAAGCACCCACAGGACTTCTAGTGTGTTAGTGGCATCACACAGAGCTCCTATATTTTCTTTGCAGAAGCACCCATAGGACTTCTAGTGTGTTAGTGGCATCACACAGAGCTCCTATATTTTCTTCTCAGCAGCACCCACAGGACTTCTAGTGTGTTAGTGGCATCACACAGAGCTCCTCTATTTTCTTTGCAGAAGCACCCATAGGACTTCTAGTGTGTTAGTGGCATCACACAGAGCTCCTATATTTTCTTCTCAGCAGCACCCACAGGACTTCTAGTGTGTTAGTGGCATCACACAGAGCTCCTCTATTTTCTTTGCAGAAGCACCCACAGGACTTCTAGTGTGTTAGTGGCATCACACAGAGCTCCTCTATTTTCTTTGCAGAAGCACCCATAGGACTTCTAGTGTGTTAGTGGCATCACACAGAGCTCCTATATTTTCTTCTCAGCAGCACCCACAGGACTTCTAGTGTGTTAGTGGCATCACACAGAGCTCCTCTATTTTCTTTGCAGAAGCACCCATAGGACTTCTAGTGTGTTAGTGGCATCACACAGAGCTCCTATATTTTTCTTCTCAGCAGCACCCACAGGACTACCGACTACAATGGCTGGAAGACCGCCAAGGGGAGGCAGAGCGTGCAGAGCCAAGAACACAGGGCAGGCAGGCTCTGTTTCTAGTGGACGTGGCCGTGGACGTGGACGTGGTCGTGCATCGTCATCAGCACGTGGCCATGGGACACGCGCGTCTTTGTTTTCGGCAGCTGGACATGTGGAGCCGCATCATGCTGAAGGCTTGGTAGAATGGATGACCAAGCCCTCCTCATCCTCCTCATCCTCTCTCACCCAGGCTCAGGGTACTGACAGAGCAGCATCAGCCACCCCTTACCTAGACCCACCATGTCCTCCTGAGGAGACCCCCGAACTCTTTGAGCACAGTGTTGGGTACATGCTCCAGGAGGATGCCCAACGATTCGAAGGCTCGGATGATGATACCCAGCTTGAGGAATCTGGCAGTACTGTTCCACCAGCTGCAGCTTACTGCCAGGTTTGCTCTAGTGGTGAAGAGGGAGGGGATGATGAGGTCACTGACTCCACGTGGGTGCCTCAAGGGAGAGAGATGAGGAGGAGGACGAGGAGGAGGAGGATGCGGCGTCACATGTCCAACGAGGCAGGATGCCCCCTGGAGGCCAGGTAGAGGCCAGCACAGCAACTGTACAACACCGCAGAGCTCCGCCTGTGCAGGGCGCTGCCTCTGCACGTTATCAGAAAAGTTCTTTGGTGTGGGCCTTTTTTGAGACGAGTGCAGCAGATCGCACCACTGCTATTTGCAATATTTGTCTCAAGCGTATCTCGCATGGCCAAAACATCAGCCGCTTGGGCACGACAAGCATGACCAGACATATGGCGACCTGCCATGCAGCTCGTTGGCAGGCACACATAAAAGACCCACACCAAAGAACTAAGCGGACCTCTCCTTGCTCCTCCTCAGCTGGGATCTCCATCCCCACTACACCTTCAGTCCTCTCTGAAAGCTGCTCTGAGAGGACTGAAGGTGTAGAATTAGGTGTGTCACAACCAAGTACTTGCAGTACACCGACGTCCGATTGCAGCAGGCAAATTTCCCTGCCCCAGCTGCTGGACCGTAGAAAGAAGTACACTCCCAGCCATCCACATGCCCAGCGGTTGAATGCTAGCCTGGCTAAATTGCTAGCACTTCAACTGCTGCCTTTTCAGTTGGTAGACTCGGCCCCCTTCCGTGAGTTTGTTCAATGTGCGGTTCCTCAGTGGCAGGTTCCCAAACGCCACTTTTTCTCACGGAAGGCGATTCCGTCTCTCTACCGGCATGTGGAGGGCAATGTCCATGCCTCGCTGGACAGGGCGGTCAGCGGTAAGGTGCATATTACCGCTGACTCATGGTCCAGCAGGCATGGACAGGGACGGTACCTTTCTTTCACGGCCCATTGGGTCACTCTATTGGCAGCTGGGAGGGATGCAGGACAAGGTGCAGTAGTGTTGGAGGTTGTTCCGCCACCACGCCTCCAAAACGCTACTACTGCTACTGGTTGTGACACACCTCTCTCCTCCACCCCCTCCTCTTCTTCTTCCTCCAGTGCTCTGTCCTTGGAACCAGCGGTGCTCCGTAGGCGTACAAGGGCTACGCAAGTACGCAGGCAAAAAGATGCCATGCCGTGCTTGCGCTGGTGTGTTTGGGGGACAGGAGCCACACTGGGCCAGAGGTTCTGGCAGCTCTGCAGGGGCAGGCCGAGAGGTGGTTGACGCCACGTCAGCTTAAGCCAGGAATGTCGTTTCTGACAATGGCACCAACCTCCTCTCCGCCCTGCGACAGGGGCAGCTCACCCATGTGCCCTGCATGGCTCACGTCCTCAACCTGGTGGTGCAGCGGTTCTTGGGCAGGTTCCCAGGCTTACAGGATGTCCTGAGGCAGGCCAGGAAAGTCTGTGTGCATTTCCGCCGATCTTATAATGCCAGTGCTCGGCTGACTGAGCTGCAAAAGGAGCTGAACCTGCCCAAGAACCGCCTAATATGTGACATGCCCACCAGGTGGAACTCAACGTTGGCCATGCTGCAGCGACTGCACACGCAGCAGAGGGCCATCAATGAGTACCTTTGCGACTACGGCACCAGGACAGGGTCAGGGGAGCTTGGTTTTTTTTCCCCACGTCAGTGGAGCATGATCAGGGATGCATGCACTGTCCTCTCACCATTTGAGGAGGCCACGAGGATGGTGAGCAGTGACAGTGCATGCATCAGTGACACTGTCCCTCTTGTCCACCTGTTGGAGCATACGCTGCGTGGGATAATGGACAGGGCACTTGAGGCAGAACAGAGGCAGGAAGAGGAGGACTTCCTTGCCTCTCAAGGCCCCCTTTATCCGGACAGTGTTCCTTCTGTCCCACCCATCACACAGGAAGAGGATGAGGAGGAGGAGGAGGAGGAGGAGGAGGATTGTGTGAGCATGGAGGTGGAGCCTGGCACTCAGCATCAGCAGCAGCAGTCTTTTAGGGATGATGTACAGTCCCAACAAGCCAGTGGACTTGTACGTGGCTGGGAGGAGGTGGCTGGCGATCATGTCATCCTCAGTGACCCAGAAGACTCCGGACCGAATGCCTCAGCTAACCTACGCTGCATGGCCTCCCTGATCCTGCAAAGCCTGCGGAAGGATCCTCGTGTTCTTCGGATCAAGGAGAGGGACCATTACTGGCTGGCCACTCTCCTTGATCCGCGGTACAAGGGTAAGGTTGCGGACCTTATCTTGCCGTCGCAGAGGGAGCAGAGGATGAGACATCTCAGGGAGGCCTTGCAGAAAGGTCTGTGCAACGCGTTCCCAGAAACTGGGAGGCTACAAACTCCTGGTCCTGGGCGACGAGTTGCTGAGGCTTCGGTCAGTGGCAGAAGGAGCGGTGGGGAAGGTGGACGTCTGACCGATGCGTTCAGACAATTTTTTAGTCCGCAGCCCCAAGGTATGATCGGTTCCAGCAACCATCGCCAGCGTCTGATATACATGGTGCAGGAATACCTTGGGGCAAGGTCAGACTTGGACACCTTTCCCACCGAAAATCCTCTGGCTTACTGGGTCCTGAGGATGGATCACTGGCCAGAGCTTGCACAGTATGCAATTGAGCTACTGGCCTGTCCTGCCTCCAGCGTTCTTTCCGAACGCACATTCAGTGCTGCTGGAGGATTTGTGACTGATCATAGGGTGCGCCTGTCCACCGCCTCGGTTGATCGACTGACATTCATCAAAATGAATCAGTCTTGGATCACCACCAGCTACCAGGCACCTGAGGCGGATATAACCGAATAATTTTTAATGTCACATCCCTTCAAGACTGCCTATGCTGATGCTGAGTGACTGTCCTCTTATGTTCACTGACTATCCTCTTCCTCCTCCTCAATGATCCATGCCACCACACCAGTGCCTAAGGCACAATTTTTCAGCCCCTGTTTAACAGGGGCGTGTACTTACAATTTTTTAAAAAAATGCTTCGCAACACGTGTGACTGCTGTGCTCCAAGTACAGTATCTGTGAGGGGTTTGCAGTGTTGTGGCACCAGCACCAGTGCCTAAGGCACAATTTTTTCAGCCCCTGTTTAACAGGGGCGTGTACTTACAATTTTTTAAAAAAAATGCTTCGCAACACGTGTGACTGCTGTGCTCCAAGTACAGTATCTGTGAGGGCCGTGTTGCAGTGTTGTGGCACCAGCACCAGTGCCTAAGGCACAATTTTTCAGCCCCTGTTTAACAGGGGCGTGTACTTACAATTTTTTAAAAAAATGCTTCGCAACACGTGTGACTGCTGTGCTCCAAGTACAGTATCTGTGAGGGGTTTGCAGTGTTGTGGCACCAGCACCAGTGCCTAAGGCACAATTATTCAGCCCCTGTTTAACAGGGGCGGGTACTTACAATTTTTGAAAAAATAGCTTCGCAACACGGGTGACTGCTGTGCTCCAAGTAGAGTAACTGTGAGGGCCGGGTTGCAGTCTTGTGGCACCACCACCAGTGCCAAAGGCACAATTTTTCTGCCCCTGTTTATCAGGGGCGTGCAATTACAAATCTTTATCTAATAACTCACAGCAGTGCCCACTCCTGCGCCCACCAAGAGTAACTGTGAGAGGTTACAGTCTTGTGGCAACAGCGTCCACCACCACCGCCAAAGGCCCAATTTTTCAGCCCTGTTCATCAGGTGCGGGCAATTACAAATCTTGATCTAATAACTCACAGCAGGGCCCATTCCTGCGCCCACCAAGAGTAACTATGAGAGCCTACAGTCTTGTGGCAACACCGTCCACCACCACCGCCAAAGGCCCAATTTTTCTGCCCTGTTCATCAGGTGCTTGCAATTACAAATCTTGATCTAATAACTCACAGCAGGGCCCATTCCTGCGCCCACCAAGAGTAACTATGAGAGCCTACAGTCTTGTGGCAACACCGTCCACCACCACCGCCAAAGGCCCAATTTTTCTGCCCTGTTCATCAGGTGCTTGCAATTACAAATCTTGATCTAATAACTCACAGCAGGGCCCATTCCTGCGCCCACCAAGAGTAACTGTGAGAGCTTACAGTCTTGTGGCAAAACCGTCCACCACCACCACCACCACCCCCAATTTTTCTGCCCTGTTCAACAGGTGCATGCAATTACAAATCTTGATCTATTAACTCACAGCAGGGCCCATTCCTGTGCCCACCAGTCTTGTGGCTACACCAACATCTAATAGGGCAAATTTCTGCAGAGTATATACGCCAGGCCCCTACTTTCAAACATCCAACTTACAAACGACTCCTACTTGCAAATGGAAAGATAAAACAGGAAGTGAGAGGAAATCTACCCCTAGGAAGGGAAATTCTATCCTGTTAGATTTAATTTGGGAAAAAGGTATCTCCTCTCTACTGATACTTTATCACCAATCCTTGTTTCAATTAAAACCCCACTTTTCCAAAAACATTTGTCATTGGGACGGAAAGTGAGGTGACATGTTCTGAACAGATGTGCAAAGACAGCAAATGTTACAGGGGTGATAACCCCTCCCTATGTTCTCCAAAAAGCTTAAAAATAGATTTTTTTGGGATGGAGCTACACTTCATAATGTACCTGTTCAGATTCTACTTAAGAACAAACCTAAAGCCGCAAGTGGTTTTAAATGGCTTCTTTTTTTCCTTTACAAATGTCATTTTGTGCAAGGACAGTTCTAAACACGGGAAACACATGCCACTTCACAGGCATACTTTAGACACCCCCCAGGTACCATATTTAAAGGAAAATTTCACTTTTTTTTTTTTACTTTATGCATCATTAAAATGACTGCTCCCGAAAAAACGTTAGTTTTTAAAAGTTCTTTTTGCATTGATATATGTCCCCTGGGGCAGGACCCGGGTCCCCAAACCTGTTTTATGACATTAACATGCATATTGGCCATTGTAATTAGCACTTTTGATTTCGAACGTTCGCGTCCATTATAACGTATAGGGTTCGAAAATTCGCGCGAACTTTCGGTCCGTTCGAAGGTTCTGGTTCGAACCGAACCCGGGGGTGTTCGGCTCATCCCTACACTTTTAAAAAGGATAGAAGACTTCCCAAAAATACCTAGCAAAGGTTACCAAAGACTTCTGTATGGAGTTACAAGTTGCTAAAGCAGAAGGAGACTTACCTGGCCTTTCTTATCTTGACTCTGCTAGAGGTATTAACTCCTTAGCACAAAAACTTCCTTTTGAGTTACATGAAAGATGTATTACTCATGGCTGTAACTACTAACGAAATCACGATGTGCCTTTTTCTCCCTTTAGTGAGTTTGTGGACTTTGTGGACAGACAAGCAGGAACGAAAGATGACCCCCAGCTTAATTTTTTCAGTGTCTTATACCACTTCTGGTCCTAAACAACTCAGAGCTCCAGTAGCAGTGCACAAAACTAACATTTCTTCCAATAGATTTGCAGAGCCAGAGGATCAAGACAGCGACCCTGCTAAGTTCTGCCCTCTATACAAGATGCCACATCCTCTCTGAAATGCAGAGCCTTCAGGACTAGACATGTGCACAATAGAAAAATTTGTTTATTTTCGTTTCGTTTCTGTTCGTTTTCCGTTGATTCGTAACGATTCGTACGTCGTCGGAGTTTATATTTGTAACGATTCGTAATTTCGTAAGTCGTCGGTGTTCGTATTCGTAGCGATTCGTATTTTCGTAAGAGTTATTTTTTCGTTGATTCGTTTTTCCGTTAGTTTAATTTTCTTTTTTTCAAAATTTGGACGCATTCGTATTTTCGTAGATTTAGTTACATTCGTACTTTCGTTAGATTGATTTATTCGTACTTTCGTAACATTGTTTTTCGTAGATTCGTAATCGGAGCATAATTCGTCATTTTATGTAATGTGTATGCTATTATTACATTTTAAGAGACACGGAAAATTACGAATCGAAAAAAAGTTACGAATGTACGAATTTTTCGTTCAATCCATTCGAAGCATGTTAAGCAGCGCCATTGTAAGAGACACGGAAAATTACGAATCGCAAAAAAAAAAAAAAGTTACGAATGTACGAATTTTTTTTCGTTCAATCCATTCGAAGCACGTTAAGCAGCGCCATTGTAAGAGACACGGAAAATTACGAATCGAACAATAAAAAAAAAGTTACGAATGTACGAATTTTTTCGTTCAATCCATTCAAAGCACATTAAGCAGCGCCATTGTAAGGGACACGGAAAATTACCAATTCAACAAAAAAAAATGATTTTGATTTTCGTTGTTCCTGTTTTCGTTTTTTGGATTTTCTTCTTTCGTAGTTTCGTTGTTTCTAATTTGGTTATTTCGGATTTTCGTTGTTTTTCGTATTCGTTCGATTCGAACATTCATTAAAATTTTTAGTTTAATTTTTTACAGTGTTTGTAGCTGCTGACTTTAAAAAAAAATAAGAAATCTTGGTCGGAACGCCCCTTTAATGTCCTGTTGGGTGAGGACTGTAAGAAGTGGTTGGTTTGAGAGTTCTCCTTTTTTGGATGGTGGAGGGGGAGAGATCTGCAAAAATTTGTATCTGGTGCCCCTGGAACTGCAGTTTCGACATCGTGCATGATTGTTTCATGACCGCCTCCTTTATAGCGTAAAAGTGAGGTTTAACAATGACATCTCTCGGGGAGCCATCTTTTCTGGGGGGTCCTAGGGCCCTGTGTGCCCTGTCCAACTCCAGGCAGTGAGGAGGCGTGTTAGGAATCAGCTCGGTGAGGGGGAGATCTCTAATGGTTTCTCATAGGCTGCAGATTCTGAAGTTATACTGTATCTTCTGGACCTATTCTCGAGGTCGTCAATCCTGGAAAGGGCAGTGTCCAGCTGGTCCTGTAGAACTTATATATGCGCTGCGTTTTGATTGCTTCTGGATACTGTAATATCTAGTTTATTTTCTATGGCTTCTATTCTGGATCCAAGGTTAGCAAAGTCAGATTTGAGGTTACTTGTTATTTGGGCTGCAGTGTTGGCCAGTCCCCTCTCTAGAAGGTCTGAAAGTTTAAAGAAGGGGTCTGCTTGCAGTGTGGTCTGGCAAGCCTGGGGAAGGGGTAGCATGGAGGTGGGTCAGAGAAGGCGCGACCGGAGACATGGCAAATTCCTCCATCCTGTGGCCCAGGAGGGATTCTGTGGACAATGGGGAGGGATCCTGAGGTGGTTGTGGGCTGCCTTGGGCCATCTGAGAGTAGGTGGGAGTCGCAGAGGCCAGGACTTGCTTGAGTTCTTGTGTCCTCTCAGCGTAGGCCGCATGTGGCTGGGATGCAGCGGTGGCGGCGGCCATATTGGTACACCCGTTGGCGGTCATCCGGGGGGGGGTATGGTGCTGGCTGTGTGGGTCTGGGGTGATGCAGAGCTCCAGGCTCAGGCGGCCATCTTTAAAACCTTTAAAAATATCAACCAGTCAGCTCCCACCCTCTGTCTAGCTCTGTGCTGCCTCCTGATGTTAGCTCTGCAAATATGACAGCAATAGCGGCAGCTGAGAGGAATAAGCGGCTCCATGGCACGACCGTGGTGGGTCTGGATGGAACAGTGACTCGTTCTGGATCCAAACCGCAGTCTACCATTTAGTGGTGCCTGGTGTATAGCATACTCTCTCCTCTCCAGTATCATTGGTTCATCTACTTTGAATTTACATCATTTAGAAAGTTTTTTTAGAACTAGTATTATTAGTCTTAGATTAGAGAGTTTATTGCTTTTCGGCATCTGCTGAAAATTACATGTCAATAGCACCCAGCGGCTGCCGATCCATAAAGCTGCCCCCCTAATCTCTATGCGCCGGCCCCTAATCTCCAAGTGGGGCCCAGGACGCATGGATTTCTATGAGTTTTTTTTTTAATCACTTGATTAGAGCCTGAGGCTCTAATTGGCTTCAAAAAGGTTGTGCTGAGCCCACCCTCTTGTGACATTAGCGAATTGACATTCGCTATTGTCTTTTCCCCCAAAAATGGAGCACTAGCCGCCACTGATAGCACCTTTAGAAATATATTTACCTATATTTATATATATATATATATATATATATATATATATATATATATATATATATATATATATATGCGTTTATCCTCTTCTCTTTATTCTAGAACCTGATTTAGGATAGTTGCACTGGCTCTTATTGTAAGAATTTATAACACTATTTATAACACTATTTCCCACTGTGCTTGCACCATCTAGTGGAAATTAGTGAAAATGCAGCAGTTACATTTTTCACATTTGCTTCTACTGTAATGCCCCCACAGTAGGTAAAGTCACATTCTACCTAGCTAGTATTCCAAGACAGACAGACTTGCAATTTTTTATGTCACACGGTATTTGTGCAGAGGTTTTTCACAATACAATAAAAAAATACACTTCCATTAACTTTAATGCACACAAACACAATATAATATCCAATTTTTGGTAATGTATAAAAGATGGGCTTACGTTGAGTAAACAGATACCTAACATGTCACGCTTTAAAATTGTACACGCTCATGGAATGGCGACAAACTATGTCGCCTTAGGCGGTGCTTTAAAAGCCTTTACAAATTACCAGTTTAGAGTTACAGAGGAGGTCTGGTGCTAGAATTTCTGCTCTCACTCTGACGTTCGTGCCGATACCTCTCACGTGATGTGCGATTGCCATTTATGTATGTGTGTGGCACCAACGTGCACAGCACTTAAATAAATTAAAATAAAAAAAATTATATATATATATATTTTTTTTTTATTATTTTTTTTTACACTGGTTTTTATTGCTGTCACAAGAAATGTAAACATCCCTTGTGACAGCAATAGGCAGTGACAGATTCTTTATGGAGAGATCTGGGGTCTAGAATTATTGCTCTTGATCTGACCCTCACGGCAATACCTCACATATGGGGTGCGATCACCATTTACGTATGCGTGCCGGATCAAAGCCTTTGTACGCAAGCATGAGAAGATGGGGGCGCTTTACCATTTTTTTTAACCACTTGCCTACTGGGCACTTAAACCCCCCTCCTGCCCAGACCAATTTTCAGCTTTTGGTGCTCTCACACTTTGAATGACAATTACTCAAAGTAATTGTACAGTCATGTAACACTGTACCCAAATAATTTTTTGTCCTTTTTTTCATACACATAGAGCTTTCTTTTGGTGGTATTTGATCACCTCTGTATTTTTTATTTTTTGCGCTATACAATGAAAAAACAATGAAAATTTTGGAAAAAAAAATAATTTTTCTTTGTTTCTGTGACAAAATTTTGCAAATTATACATTTTTCTTCATAAATTTTGGCCACAATTTATACTGCTACATATCTTTGGTAAAAATAACCCAAATTAGTGGATATTATTTGTCTTTGTGAAAGTTAGAGAGTCTACAAGCTGGTGCAAATCATAAAAAAATGATCACACCTGATGTACTGGTGGCCCATCTCATTTCTTGTGACCCAAACAAGCCAGGAAAGTACAAATACCCCCCAAATGACACCTTTTTTGAAAGTAGACATTCCAAGGTATTTAGTAAGAGGCATGGTGAGGTTTTTGATGTTGTCATTTTTTCCCACAATTCTTTGCAAAATTAAGTTAGTTTTTTTGTTTCCACAAAATTGTCATTGTAATAGATTATTTCTCTCACATGGCATGTGTATACCACAAATGACACCCCAAATACATTCTGCTACTCCTCCTAAGTATTACGATACCACATGTGTGGGACTTTTTCACAACCTGGCCACTTAGAGAGGCCCAACATGCAGGGAGCGCCATCACGTGTTCTAGGAGCATAAATTACACATCTAACTTGTTGACTACCTATTACACTTTTGAAGGCCCTGGAGCACCAGGACAATGACACGTGACACTGATGTGGCACTGATGACAGATGGCACTGATACGTGGCACTGATGATAGATTGCACTAATACGGGGCACTGATGGCACGTTACACTGATGTGGCACTGATGACAGATGGCACTAATATGTGGCACTGATGAGAGATGGCACTAATATGTGGCACTGATGAGAGATGGCACTAATATGTGGCACTGATGACACGTGCCACTGATGACAGATTGCACTAATACATGGCACTGATGACAGATGGCACTAATACGCAGTGTTGGTCATCTTACTTTAAAAAAGTAATTAGTTAAGTTACAAATTACTTCTCCCAAAAAGTAATTGCGTTAGTAACTTAGTTACTACATTGGAAAAGTAATTAGTTAGTAAAGTAACTGTGACTTTTTTTTTATATTCTAAGGGGCGGGTCTAGTATTACTGTAAGCAAGGGGCATGTTCCCCCCTGCACGTCTATTTCCCCTCTGTACCCCCCTGCACGTCTGTTCCCCCCCCCCCACATATATCTGTTCCCCCTCTGTACCCCACTACACGTCTGCCCCCCCCCCACATACATATATCTGTTCCCTCTCTGTACCCCACTTCACGTCTGTCCCCCACCACACACATATATCTGTTCCCCCTCTTTACCCCACTACACGTCTTCCCCCCCCCCCCCCCACACATATATCTGTTCTCCCTCTGTACCCCACTACACGTCTGTCCCCCCCCCCCACACACATATATCTGTTCTCCCTCTGTACCCCACTACATGTCTGTCCCCCCCACACACATATATCTGTTCCCCCTCTGTACCCCACTACACGTCTGTCCCCCCCACACACATATATCTGTTCCCCCTCTGTACCCCACTACACGTCTGTCCTCCACCACACACATATATCTGTTCCCCCTCTGTACCCCACTACATGTCTGTCCCCCCACACACATATATCTGTTCCCCCTCTGTACCCCACTACACGTCTGTCCCCACCACACACACATATATCTGTTCCCCCTCTGTACCCCACTACACGTCTGTCCCCCCCCCCCCACACACATATATCTGTTCCCCCTCTGTACCCCACTACATGTCTGTCCCCCCCCACACACATATATCTGTTCCCCCTCTGTACCCCACTACACGTCTGTCATCCCCCCCCCACACATATATCTGTTCCCCCTCTGTACCCCACTACACGTCTGTCCCCCCCCCCCCCCCCCACACACATATATATCTGTTCCCCCTCTGTACCCCACTACACGTCTGTCCCCCCCTACACACACATATATCTGTTCCCCCTCTGTACCCCACTACACGTCTGTCCCCCCCCCACACATATATATCTGTTCCCCCTCTGTACCCCACTACACGTCTGTCCCCCCCACACACATATATCTGTCCCCCCCTCTGTACCCCACTACACGTCTGTCCCCCACACACACACATATATCTGTTCCCCCTCTGTACCCCACTACACGTCTGTCCCCCCCACACACACATATATCTGTTCCCCCCTCTGTACCCCACTACACGTCTGTCCCCCCCCACACACATATATCTGTTCCCCCCTCTGTACCCCACTACACGTCTGTCCCCCCCACACACACATATATCTGTTCCCCCTCTTTACCCCACTACACGTCTGTCCCCCCCCACACACATATATCTGTTCCCCCACTGTACCCCACTACACGTCTGTCCCCCCACACACACATATATCTGTTCCCCCTCTTTACCCCACTACACGTCTGTCCCCCCCCACACACATATATCTGTTCCCCCTCTGTACCCCACTACACGTCTGTCCCCCCCCCCCACACACATATATCTGTTCCCCCCTCTGTACCCCACTACACGTCTGTCCCCCCCCACCACACACATATATCTGTTCCCCCTCTGTACCCCACTACACGTCTGTCCCCCCCCCCACACACATATATCTGTTCCCCCTCTGTACCCCACTACACGTCTGTCCCCCCCCCCCCCCCCACACATATATCTGTTCCCCCTCTGTACCCCACTACACGTCTGTCCCCCCCCCACATATATCTGTTCCCCCTCTGTTCCCCACTACATGTCTGTCCCCCACACACACATATATCTGTTCCCCCTCTGTACCCCACTACACGTCTGTCCCCCCCCCCCAACACACATATATCTGTTCCCCCTCTGTACCCCACTACATGTCTGTCCCCCCCCACACACATATATCTGTTCCCCCTCTGTACCCCACTACACGTCTGTCCCCCCCCCACACACATATATCTGTCCCCCCCTCTGTACCCCACTACATGTCTGTCCCCCACCACACACATATATCTGTACCCCCTCTGTACCCCACTACACGTCTGTCCCCCCCCCCACACACATATATCTGTTCCCCCTCTGTACCCCCTACACGTCTGTCCCCCCCCACACACATATATCTGTTCCCCCTCTGTACCCCACTACACGTCTGTCCCCCCCCACACACATATATCTGTTCCCCCTCTGTACCCCACTACATGTCTGTCCCCCACCACACACATATATCTGTTCCCCCTCTTTACCCCACTACACGTCTTTCCCCCCCCACACACATATATCTGTTCCCCTCTGTACCCCACTACACGTCTGTCCCCCCCCCCCCCCACACACATATATATCTGTTCCCCCTCTGTACCCCACTACACGTCTGTCCCCCCCCACACATATATCTGTTCCCCCTCTGTACCCCACTACATGTCTGTCCCCCACCACACACATATATCTGTTCCCCCTCTGTACCCTACTACACGTCTGTCCCCCGCCACACACATATATCTGTTCCCCCTCTGTACCCCACTGCATGTCTGTCCCCCCCACACACATATATCTGTTCCCCCTCTGTACCCCACTACATGTCCCCCCCCACACACATATATCTGTCCCCCCTCTGTACCCCACTACACGTCTGTCCCCCCCCACACACACATATATCTGTTCCCCCTCTTTACCCCACTACACGTCTGTCCCCCCCCCACACACATATATCTGTTCCCCTCTGTACCCCACTACACGTCTGTCCCCCCCCACACACATATATCTGTTCCCCCTCTGTACCCCACTACACGTCTGCCCCCCCCCCACATATATCTGTTCCCCCTCTGTACCCCACTACATGTCTGTCCCCCACCACACACATATATCTGTTCCCCTCTTTACCCCACTACACGTCTGTCCCCCCCCCCCCCCCGACACATATATCTGTTCCCCCTCTGTACCCCACTACACGTCTGTCCCCCCTCTGTACCCCACTACACGTATGCCCCCCCCCCCCACACACACATATATCTGTTCCCTATCTGTACATCTATCCCCACCAAACTCACGGATCGGATCATTCCTCGGATCAGAGTCACTGATTGGATAATTTTTCGGATCAGCAAATAATAATTGAATTTGCAAAAACCTGTGAAAATTCCACCACCATATAGTCCCCACTGTAATATAAAACAATCCACATAACAAAACAGGGACTATCGGACTGTAGACTTCTTCAAAATAGATGATAAGGTTTATGCACTCTTACCAGAAATGTTGGACCCGACTGTCATACAACAACGAGTCAAACAGGCATGGACATTCCCACGAGACAGGCGAGCAGTAATTGGACCTTTAGATGACCCGGAAGCTTTGGGGTGCTCCCCACTCCTTCTTCATACCGTGTCACTCATGGGTCCCGCAAGTGTTGCAGTCAATCTCTTATCATCTATTTTGAAGAAGTCTACAGTCCGATGGTCCCCGTTGTTATGTGACATCCCGTCTGCCACTGTGACATCCTGCTTGCCATTCACTTGTTGTTTTTGGACACTTTATTTTATTTTATTTATCACTGTTTTATATGTGGATACCTTCCATATGCACCATTTTATTCACTAGTTAGTGATTCTTCTGTGCATCACTATTTAGATTTTCTCAGCGCTATATTATCACTGTTTGAATTTTTGTCACATTCTGTGTAGCAGCTTTTTCTGTAGTTTTATTTTATTCAGGGAAGGCGCGATAATCACTTGCATTTCACAAATTATTAAAGTGAACTTCTTCCAAAAAGTTTGCATTCAAAAAACTGTTACCGTGTGACATAAAAAATTGCAAAACCCACCATTCCATTCACTAGGGCCTCTGCTAAAAAAACTAAAAAAATAAAAACTGTGTATATGTATATATATATATATGTGTATGTATGTGTGTGTATATATAAAACAATATATATATATATATATATATATATGTGTGTGGTATTTAATCACCGCTGGGTTTTTTAATTTTTGCGCTATAAATCAAAAAATACTGAAAATTCGGTAAAAAAAATTAAAATTAAATTCTTTGTTTCTGTTAAAATTTATTGCAGTATTGGCGAGTATTGGCAGAGTATTGGCAGAGTATTGGCAGAGTATTGCAGTGTTGCACAGTATTGCACAGTATTGCACAGTGGTGGCAGTGTATTGCTGTCACTGACCAGCGCTGTGGGCACTACACATCCAGCACACAGCGCTGGTCCCATCTCATCCCTTTCCGCTTCTCCCCTCTCTGTACCAATCGGTACAGAGAGGGGAGGGAGGAACCGGCGTCATGACGTGGCGGTTTGTGTACATGTGATCGCTCCGTCATTTGACGGAGCGATCACGTGGTAAACGGCCGCTATCAGCGGCTGTTTACCGTGATTCGGGATGCGCCGGGTCCTCGGGACACGGCGGTCACATATGTTCCCAAATGCACGCGCAGGAGCAAGTTTCTGGGAGGACGTCCGTAGGACGTCCACCCAGGATAAGCTGACCACGATGTAGCCGTCTTTCGGCTATGGCCCGGTCGGCATGTGGTTAAAGTGGATACAGATGTTTTCCATTTATTTTTTTTCTATTGGGTGAACTAGATGGACTTGTGTGCTTTTTTTTTTTTTCTACCTGACTAATTATGTACCTATGTAACTGACTGGTGACATGGCACAAGTGCTGAATGCCAATATGCGTGGGTCAGGAGGACAGGGTGTGACTGGAGAAATTGCCAGAGGTTAGCCGCAGTAAAATGTAATTTGTATTTACTAATAGGGAAGTGAAAGTTCCCAGGGTAAAGAATACTGATTATTCAAGGGGGAACTTTTTTTTTTTTTTTTTGCTAGTATGTATCTTGAGGTGTTTTTGTGCCCTTAACCTCGAGTATTTTTTATTTCATGCACTGCATATACCGTATATACTCGAGTATAAGCTGAGTTTTTCAGCACATTTTTTTGTGCTGAAAATGCCCCCCTTCGGCTTATACTCGAGTCAAGCACTTTTCTGTTGCAGAAAATGACATTTTCCGAACCGACTTTGGGGCCCCGTATCTCGGGGCCACTTGGTTCTAGGAATCCCAGCTTTGGATATGTTGTAGTGCTGATCCCACTGGATACCAAATGTGGGGTTCCTAGCACTAAGTGGCCCAGAGATACGGGGCCCCAAAGTCGGTCAACTGTGTCCATCTGCAGCAATGTCATTTCTGGACCAATTGGGTCCAGAAACCCCAAATTTTGGCTGCAGCTAGGGGGTATCTAGGAACCCTGTCATTTCGGGACTCGGTAGTTAAGGGTTCCTAGATGCCCCCTTTCCTGCAGCTAGGGGGCATCTAGGAACCCTTAACTACCGAGTTTGAAGTTTTGGGGACCTATGGCTGCAAATGGGCACAGTGATGCTGCAAATGGACACATTGAGGCTGCAAATGGGCATTGTTGACCCTCTTTTCCACTTACAGTAGCTGCACATTTCTCACCCTTATACTCGAGTCAATACGTTTTCCCATTTTTTTGTGGTAAAATTAGGTGCCTCTGCTTATATTAGGGTCGGCTTATACTCGAGTATATACGGTACGTTTTATAACCATCATTTACAATATTGTAGGTGCCCCCTAGTGGCCATGCAAGTCAAATAACTTTGTTTTGAATGACTGCTGGAATATAATCTGGATTTCTACGGAGAATGTTTTTTCAATGAATCTTTGTTATTGGCAGAGACGTGTTCATAGAGTGCACTGCAATAAGTGGAGCAGTAAAGCCCAGCCACTATGCTGCACAATATATAGGACATACATTAAGCATACAGAATAAAATACACTTGTTGTCGTGAACTGCCACAGCTGCAACATATTTTGCCCTTTGATGTGCATTACAGAAAATGTGTGCTATGATTCCGCAGGCACTTACATTTACACACACATGGACGTATTTTTAAAAAAATACGCAAGTGCCAATGGTTACATGCGTCTAGCCGTGCACAGCGTTTTCTGCAATGCATTTTAATGGGCAAAAGTAGGCTTTAACTGTGGCTTCCGGACGTCACAATAACAAGTGTATTAATGTACAGCCATGTGCAGGAGCCCATATAAAGTATATATGAAAGTGTATCTAAACCCGAGAACACAAATGTAATATAGTGCAGCTTACTAGACCTTGGATATGGTGGCTGCATTGGTTTCATAAATACATTTTCTGCATGCACTTAAAAAAAAAAAAAGAGAGATCCTGTCAGAAATCCAGTATTTTTCTAACTTGGTGTGCACAGAACTCATATCTTCCTCCGAACTACAAGGGCTGAAATGCCCACAAAGTCTAGGGATAGAATGAGGGACAATTTTACTTCTAACCCCCACTCGGGCATTCTCTTCTTTTCCTCAAAGCTCTAGTCTGTGGACGTTTCCTTGGTGTCATCACATAAAATGCAGAGCTATTAACCCTGTACAGGGAGGGGGCAAGCATGCAACTAGGGTGACCACGTGTCCCGGATTGCCCGGGACAGACCCGCATTCTGCAGGTTTTTCCCGGGCACCTTCACTCCAGGACAATACAGTGTCCCGGAATGAAACTGACACAGGTCCCAGCAGATAGATCCCAGGGGTTCATACTGGGACTGGAAGTCCTTTACTTTTGGGGGATGTGACCCCCCCCCCCCCAAAGTGAAGGACTACAGGTCTCAGCACAAACCCCTCAAAGCTGAAGATGTGACACACCCCACACACCAAATAGTGAACTACAGGTCCCAGCATAAACCTGTGAAATCTATGGGATCACACCCTTAGATCTCAGTGGTTCATGCTGGGAGTGGTAGTCCTTCAAATTGGGGGGGATCACATCTTTAGATATCAGGGGTTCATGCTGGGACTTGTAGTCCTTCACTTTGGGAGATGTGACCCCCCCCCCTCAAAATGAAGGACTAAAGGTCCAACCATGAACCCCACAGAGCTGAGTATGTGATCTCCCCCCCACCCCCCAACCAGTGAAGAACTACAGGTCCCAGGATGAACCCGTGAAATCTGTGGGGTCACAAAAAAAGGTATCGGAATTCATATTTTTTTTTTAGGAAGGGGGGGGGGTGGGTGTCCCTGAATGGCAGTTTGGAAATGTGGTCACCCTACATGCAACCGCAGGATGTGTTTCTTACATGTACTCTGCGAACATTTCTTTTTATTGTGTTTTTTTATTTTCTATGTTGTCTATTTTTTTTTCTCTTTCAGGTAATCAAGCACCCATCGCGTCTTCCTTGGCTAAGGAGAGACGATATCCTTGATCTGTATACTAATGCTACCTTATTTATTTCCCATTATGTATATATTAGATAGATAGTTAGGATATAAGGTTACTGTTATTGCATTTTTTTCCCTCATTTGTTCGGGTGGTCCGCCACACATAAAACTGTAAATACTATCTTATATTTATTGCCCTTGTGTGAAATGCCACTTGCCATTATACATAAGTTATGGTTACGTGTGTGTGTGTGTGTGTGTGTGGTATACCACATTCATTTGTTATTATAGTTCCTCCTTTCCCTGTTATCATTTCCCATCCAAATTTTGCCAGGACATTCATCCTCAGGATTGACAATATTATTATTTTTTTTCTGAGACGTAGTTTCCCTTTGCAGGGGGAGGATGTATCAACCAGATAGTGGACAGGTTTGCTAAGATTTCTTTTTGCTTGCTAGGTGGTAACTAACCTGGCTGAATGATAGAGGATTCACTGGCTTTTCCCTAACTCTGGATTTGATGCACTTCTCCCTTCTGTCATTAGGTGACATTGTTGCCTGTGGTATCAGAATAACAAGAGAATAGTGAATTCAGATTAGGAATTAATGGGTTGTCTCAGCCAATTGGCAGGGATTTCTTTGTTCCCTTGGCCTGCTGGGAGAGCCTATTTATTTGGGAGGAGTCAAGTGATCAGGGTTTTGTGCCACCTGGACGGCTGTCTGGGTGGATGTGTGTTACACGGCTCCAGGTTGCTAGGCCAGAAGCCTGAGGCCTATCCCGGGAGCACCTGGCTGCTAGGCGGTTTGAGGCCTATCCAGGTTTGAGAGAAGCAGCGTGGGGTTGGGGCTTCAGTCTGGAAGCTCAACCAAATTGCAGAGGTTCCACCGGATGGGGAACTGGATCGTTGCCAGCGGTGAGGGGGAAACAGTTGCCATAAGAGACGACCACTCCTGTCGCCAGGGGCAAGTCAAGGCCAGAGGTAAAGGGAGGAATAGTCGCCAGCAAGGGACAACCATTCCTATTATCAGAGGCCAGTGTATGGGAGTCTGAAGAAGTACCAAAACAGCCTGGGGATGGTGAAGATGTGGGAAAGATTCAGCAAAGTGCCCAGCGGGTTAGCAGGGGTGACGTTGAGGCATATACAGCGGGTTAGCTGTGAAAGAGCTCAGGGAATCCAGTGATGACTGGGATCTTGAATTCTAGTGAGAGACCAGGAGCTCAGTGAGTGAAGAACTACAGCAGGATACTGTGAGATGTAAGAGATCTATAATGGGTTACTGTGAGTTACGTGTACAAATCTCTATTGACTGTTGAAAGTTCAGTTGCCATAGGAGACAGCAGTTCTACAAATACAGTTGCTGCATCCAGCTTAAAGGCCCTCTACCTGTATAGCCATCTGCCTATGTCTCAGAGTCTGCCAATTACTATTGCATCTGCCTAGGGGTGTCCTGGCCCTAACCCTCTCTCCTCCAGTTCTGTCAAGAGACAATACATCTCTTTTTCTTGCATTCAAAAAGTGACCGGTGCCCAATCATTCTATCTTGCATTACACCCACCATGCCTAATAACCCATACTAAAAGGAAGGATGTAAGCTCTCCCTAACTCTAGAGGTCACCATCAGGCCTCTGGGGTCGGGGGTGCCACTACATATCTATGACCAGCTTAAACAAGGCATTAATGATTCAGCCCACATGCATCCATCCAAAACTAAAGAGCCAATTCTGGATAGAATGTTCCTTCATAAATGTGATGTATAGGTGCACAAATGAGACAACAAACAAAGCCAATGATGCAGTGTGATTTATGGATGTATTGTTTCTGAAAGCAACAAAAAAATTGTACAGGAGATAGAAACAGACACTGCTGAATACCAGGAAACAGAACAATCAGATAGAACGGGGCGTGCAGTGGATGTGGACAGAAATCAGCAGTGAGTGACCTGGCGAACTTCTTACTCCACGATTACCACTAAAAAACAAGAAAAAATAAAATTAATCATCAGATTTACAGCAACTAACCTTTCTCATGAAATACAGTGAAAGCAAGTACACCACATAGAAACTGTTGCCTTTATTTGAACAAATAAAATTGGCATGGTGTATTTTATTATTTATTTTTTTAAAGCTTTTTTGGCCATACTTTTCTCGGGGGTCACAAGACTGACCCCCGAGGTTTCTCAGGGGTCACAAGGTCTTTCTTTGACCCAGATCCAGCTGGTGGGGCTATGCCTGCTGTTAGCTGACGTCACAGAGCCACTCCAGGCAGGCTCTGGAAGGGTCCTGACAATAATGTTGGTATCCACCCACCTACCTGATTGACAGCTGGCTCTGGCTCTTAGTGCTCGGCTGAGCCAGCTGCACCCATGGCATCCCCTGCCCAGCACTCCAGTGAGCACTGGAGGGGTAGAGCGCTGACTGACAGTCAGTGCTCTCCACTCTGAGAAGACTGACAACTGAGCGATCATCGGACATCACACCAAGGTGAGGTGAGAATGTTTGTTGATTTTTTTAAGCAGCCTTAAAGAGGAAGTAAACCCTAATGGGTTTACTTGCTGTTTGTTTCCCTGCAAAGGTAAAGCGTAATGGACTACTATGCATCGCATAGTAGTCCATTATGTGTCACTTACCTGACACAGGAGCCAGCGAAGTCACCGCTGTCCCCTTGTGTACGAAACCTCCATCTTCTTGGTGGGTCTCGCGGCTCTGGCGCTGTCATTCGACGGAGCCGACACTCTCAGCATATTGCCGTTGAGAGCGGCACACTCAGTGCGCCTGCGCGCCGATGTCTACGGCGCATGCGCCGTAGACAGCGGTGCCTGTCTTTTGGCAAATATCTCCTAAACTGTGTAGGTTTAGGAAATTTTTCTTGGACCTACAGGTAAGCCTTAATCTAGGCTTACTTGTAGGTCAAAGTGGTCTGTAAAGGGTTTACAACCACTTTAACGTCTCCTTTAGGACGTATGTAGGTAGAACCTGTCTTATTTAAACCTCAAACATCTAGAGTCTGCTGTTCTCTTTGCTCTTGATATGTTTGGTTTCACCATCCCAAGATCAATAAGCCCCAACTGTGAAGCATGGTGGTGAAAATGTTACGGTTTGAGGTTGCTTTGCTACTTCAGGACCTGGAGAGCTCACAGTCAGCTATGAATTCTGCATCATATCAAAGTGTGCTTCAATGTGAGGTCGTCTGTTCCAAGAAGTTGAATTTGAACTGGAAATACCATAGATCTTTCAACATGATAATGATCCAAGGCACACTAACATCTACACCAAGGAACAGTTCAAAAAGAACATATAGAGGGTAGACTCTGCCCGAGTCAAAGCCCAGAGTTGGTTCCCATTATAACTATGTTGAGGGATTTTGAAATGGCAGTTCATGCAAGGAAACCCACAAAGAAGGAATTCTGCATTGAAAAGTGGTCAAACTTTTAAGTAGATGTCAGAGACTGGTTGGCAGTTAAAGAAAAGTCTACAAGAAGGCATTTCTGTTACAGTGGACAATATTAGCTTCTGAGCCAGGGATGTACTTACTTTTTCCATAGTACACCATTACATCTAGTGATATTTTGCGATTAAATGATTGAAAAGGCAAATTTTGTTTTGTGTTCGTATTCAACTATAAATGTGTATAAAGGTAGGCACTGGTTTGAGATTTAATGTTTGGCTGTTCAAACATGTTGAAAAATTCTACAATTTGCATGGGATGTACTTAATTTTCCACATGGCTAAATCTTCTTCATAATATACACTATAAGACCAAAAGTTTGTGGACATTTGGCTATTTTGGCAATCCCATTCCTGAACTATGGGTATTAATATGCTCCCCGCACAGGGCCGTTTTTAAAGGAAGGCAAAAGGGGCAGCTGCCCTGGGCCCTGTCATTGTTGCGGGGCCCAAAGCAGCTGCCTCATACTTGCCAACTATCCTGGGTTAAATTCCCTCATCCCTTGAGGTTTTAGTCCTGTGCGGTGTTCCAATATCTCAGTGTGAAGTGCTCCTACTAATGCTGCCCAGCTCTGCCCTATTGTTGTGTACAGATGACTCAACAGCAGACCCTGTGTTTACATGTAAATTACCGGCATTGATATGTAAATAGCGACGGCCGGCGGCATTGATATGTATCTCATGCCCCCCTGAGGTCATATCCACAGTAATCTCTAGCAACCAATAAACAAGCAGAAATCATGTACTGTAACCTCTAGCAACTAATCAGTGAGCCGTAATATGTGCTGTAACCTCTAGCAACCAGTCAGTGAGCGGTAATGATACACTGTAACCTCTGGCAACCAATCGCAATCGCTGCCTGATCTGATTCAGTAAACCCATTTTGAGTCTAGCTGCTATTTATTGTATGTCTCAGAGCAGGTGGAAAGCAAAACTGCATGGAGGGGGGGCCCCCCCAAGAAAAGTTTTGCCCAGGGTCCAATCAATATTAAAGATGGCCCTGTCCTCGCACCCATGACTAACTCTTCTGGGAGGACATTCCACAAGATTTTGGAGTCTGGAAACGTGTGTATATATTCATCCAAAATAGCATTTGAGGTCAGGTATTGATGTTGAATGAGAAGATCTGGCTTTCAATAGGTTTTCCAATTCATTGTATTCAGTAGGGTTAAGGTCAGAGCTCTGTGTAGGCCACTGACCGTACCTCCACACCAAACCCATCACACCTTATCTTTATGGAGCTGAATTTGTACACAGAGACACAGTCATGAAACAGAAAAGGGGCTTCCCCAAAACTTTTTGTCAAAACATTTGGAAACGCACAATTGTCTAAAATGTGTTTGTACTTTAACAAGCTCTCACACATACACACACCTTATGAACCAGAGCAATTTTTGCTTTAACACTGGGTCTCAATGGTGGGATGACTCGGGAGGAAATTCCCAGGTGTATGTTATTATAACCTTTATTGGATGTATGATAGTGATGTGGTTTAAGTACAGCAGCCCTTCGGTCTGTCACTACATTACATTACCATTTGTGATGTCTGGGTAGAAGCACCATGCGGCATCGGGGTCACTGGAGTCGAAGCAACAGCCCTTCTCGTAACAATGCTCCATGTCAATGCCGGAGTTGCCACAGTTCACTCTCTGTTTGGGCATGACGGCGCACTGGATGGTCTCTGTTACAGAAGATATACAATGTAAAGCGGTATAACTTGTATACATGAACTTCATTAAATACTGTTTGAGCACCAAATTCCATCTATTACGATAATATAAAATTGGATTGAATGGGGACTTGCACTTTGCACATAGTCCTTGTTACATAGTTAGCTAGGCTGAAAAAAGACATAAAAAAAAAAGAAATAAATAAAAATAAAAAATATCGTACAATCCAATATACCCAATTCTATACCCACAGTTGATCCAGAGGAAGGCAAAAAAAAAAAAAAAACCCCAGCAGAGCATGCTCTAATCTGCTACAGCAGGGGAAAAAAAATCCCTTCCAGATCCCCCAAGAGGCAATCGGATTTTCCCTGGATCAACTTTACCTATAAATGTCAGTACCCAGTTATATTATGTACATTTAGGAAAGTATCCAGTCCTTTCTTAAAGCAATCTACTGAGTTAGCCAGAACCACCTCTGGAGGGAGTCTATTCCATATTTTCACAGCTCTTATGCCCCGTACACACAGTCGGATTTTCCGAAGGAAAATGTCCTATCGGACAATGTTGTCCGAAATTCCGACCGTGTGTGGGCTCCATCTGACTTTTTCTGTCAGATTTTCCGACGGACAAAGTTTTATCTCCTGCTCTCAAATTTTCCGACAACAAAGTCCTATCTGACTTTTTCCGATCGTGTGTAGCGAATTCCGATGGACAAAGTGCCACGCATGCTCAGATCACATTACAAGACCAAAGCTATTGGCTACTAGCCTCTACGTAGTCCCGTCGTAGGCAACAAACGTCACCACGTTCAGAATGATCGGATTTTCCGACAACTTTGTCCGACCGTGTGTATGCAACACCAGTGTCGGACAAAATCCGTCGGAAAAAATCCGATGGATTTTGTGGTCGGATTTTCTGACCGTGTGTATGGGGCATAACTGTGAAGAAACCTTTCCATATTTGGAGATGAAATCTCTTTTCCTCCAGACGTAAAGAGTGCCCCCTTGTCCTCTGTGTTGACCGTAAATTGAATAACTCAACACCACGTTCACTATATGGGCCTCTTATATATTTGTACATGTTGATCATATCCCCCCTTAATCTCCTCTTCTCAAGAGAGAATAAATTCAGTTCCTCTAATCTTTCCTCATAGCCGAGCTCCTCCATGCCTCTTATCAGTTTGGTTGCCCTTCTCTGCACTTTCTCCCGTTCCCCGATATCCTTTTTGAGAACTAGTGCCCAAAACTGAACTGCATATTCCAGATGAGGTCTTACTAATGATTTGTACAGGGGGGAAAAATTATATCTCTCTCTCTGGAGTCCATACCTCTCTTGTACTTTTGACTTTTTTTTTTTTTTTTTTGATAAAGCACAGTTAGAACTTTTTTTTTCTGTCTGCGGCCCCTTTGGGAAGATTACTCTTCACTTCCTATGCCTGTGACATCCAGTCAGATACCGATATACAGGGTGTCACTGAATAAGGAAGCAAATGAGGGTCTGGCAGATAGTATTTAAAAATAGAGAGAGAACAAGAATGAAAGCCGCCATATTTCTCCTAGGAAAGATTTACTTTAAGGTGGCTCTTCACCCTTTCGACACTCTTCCCTCCTCTCCTCTTATCCTTAAATAGTGCTGTCTCTTTTGGGCCTAGGCGAATGACATACACTGTGTGCCCCTTGCACCCTGGGATATGCACGTCAGGAAGTGGTAGGCCGGCTGGCTGAACCCGGAAAAGCTGGCGCCCATCGATGGCGTCCAACCTGAACATGGCGACGTGGGACCAAGCAGAGACAAAACAGAAGAGGGTCTCAGCAGGACAGTGCTGGATCCACTGGGTAGGCGAGTATCTGATTTGTGCAGAAGACAAAAAAAAATTATGGGGGGATGAGGCTGATGATCTGCTTTAAAGAGTGATATGACCCAACAGTGATATTTCGATATAGCTGATGCCTAGTGAGTCAATCCATTGCTTCCTGTAGGTCTAGGGTACTCCAACAATGAGATCTCCCTGCCATAAAACCCCAACTCTGTTCCCGTCCACTTGGGTAATTTGGATGTCCTTGCCCACCTTGTGTGTGTTCCAGCTTCTCCTGTCACATTCTCCAATATAGTGGTTGCCACCCTCAGTCCTTAACCACTTGCCGACCACCTAACTGGAAAAATACATAATCTGTTGGATGTTAACCACTTGCCGATCAGCCGCAGCAGTTTCACTGCGGCAGAATGGCACGGCTGGGCGAAACAAAGTTTTGTTACATCGCTCCGCCCTGCACTAGGTTCGCGCCCACTGCTCGCCCCCGGAGCCGATGCGAGTGCCCGGCAGGCACAATGAGCGCCGGGCTCCCGCGATCGCTCGTGACACAGCAAGAACCAGGATCTGTGTGTGTAAATGCACAGATCCTGGTTCTCTGAGGGGAGAAGAGACAGATCGTGTGTTCATACAATGTATGAACAGCGATCTGTCATCTCCCCTAGACAGTTCCATCCCCCCTTTAGTTAGAACACACACTAGGGAACACAGTTAACCCCTTGAGCGCCCCCTAGTGTTAACCCCTTCCCTGTCAGTGACATTTTTACAGTAATCAATGCATTTTTATAGCACTAATCGCTGTATAAATGCCAATGGTCCCAAAAATGTGTCAAAAGTGTCCGACGTGTCCGCCATAATGTCGCAGATCGCCGCCATTACTAGTAAAAAAAATAAAATAATAAAAATGCTATAAATCTATCCCCTATTTTGTAGATGCTATAACTTTTGCGCAGAGCAATCAATATACGCTTATTGTGATTTTTATTAACAAAAATATGTAGAAGAATACATATCGGCCTAAACTGAGAGACAAATAGTTTTTTTTTTTTTTTTTTGTTTTTAAATGGGGATATTTATTATAGCAAAAAGTACAAAATATTGTGTTTTTTTTCAAAAATGTCGCTCTTCTTTTGTTTATAGCGCAAAAAATAAAAACCGCAGAGGTTATAAAATACCACCAAAAGAAAGCTCTATTTGTGGAAAAAAAAGAATGTCAATTTTGTTTGGGTGCAGCGTCACATGACCGTGCAATTGTCAGTTAAAGCGGAGCAGTGCTGAATCGCAAAAAAAGGCCTGGTCATTCAGCAGCCAAATCTTCCGGGGCTGAAGCCGTTAAATACCGGGGTTATGGCTGCAGCTAGATGCCATAACCCTAGTATTTTTTTTCCCCTCAGATAAAAGTGATCCCTGTAGTGGATTTGCTGCAGGGTCACTTTTAGAAGCGCCCCCCTCCTGTTGCTTCCTGATGGTTCCTGGGCTTGTGTTACTAATCGCTGAGGCGGGGCAATCCATCCAGCGCTGGTGGTAGCTTACCATAGAGATAAGTGATGGCAAGATGGCCGCTGCTCATATCTATGCCCTTGGAGGACTGGAGCAACGTCATGACCTCACTTCCAATACTCAGGCCATGTTAACATGAATTTTATTTTTTCTTAAAGCAAAAGATAAAACTTATTTATTTTTTTTTGATCGTTTGCTTTTAAAGGTAGAGGAGAGATTTGCGGTCTTATTGAGGATCTGTCATGCTGTATTGCTGTCGCAAAGGAATGCTTACATTTATTGCGATAGCAGTAAAAGTGCTAAAAAAAAAATAAAAAAAAAAAAAAAAGTTTAAAATTAAAAAAAGTAGAATAAAATAAATAATATATAATATTTTTTTTTAAAGCACCCCAGTCCCCGAGTGCACGCGCGCAGTGGTATACGCATATGTAGGTTACGCTCACATATGTAAACGGTAATCAAACCACACATGTGAGATATCACCACGAACGTCAGAGTAAGAGCAATAATACTAGCACCAGACCTCCTCTGTAACTCTAAACTAGTAATCTGTAGAATTTTTTAAAGCGTCGCCTATAGAGATTTTTTAAGTAGTAGTTTGGCACTATTCCACAGGGGCGCAATTTTAAAGTGTGACATGTTAGGTATACATTTACGTAACAACATCTTTCATATTATACAAAAAAAATTGGGGTATACAGTCAGGTCCATAAATATTGGGACATCAATTCTAATCTTTTTGGCTCTATACACCACCACAGTGGATTTGAAATGAAACGAACAAGATGTGCTTTAACTGCAGACTTTCAGCTTTAATTTGAGGGTATTTACATCCAAATCATGTGAACAGTGTAGGGATTACAACAGTTTGTATATGTGCCTCCCACTTTTAAAGGGACCAAAAGTAATGGGACAATTGGCTGCTCAGCTGTTCCATGGCCAGGTGTGTGTTATTCCCTCATTCAAATCCTTTGCAGTCAATTACAGCCTGAAGTCTGGAACGCATAGACATCACCAGACGCTGGTTTCATCCCTGGTGATTTTCTGCCAGGCCTTTACTATCCTCTGTCTTCAGTTCCTGCTTGTTCTTGGGGCATTTTCCCTTCAGTTTTGTCTTCAGCAAGTGAAATGCATGCTTAATCAGATTCAGGTCAGGTGATTGACTTGGCCATTTCATAACATTCCACTTCTTTCCCTTAAAAAACTCTTTGGTTGCTTTCGCAGTATGCTTTGGGTCATTGTCCATCTGCACTGTGAAGCGCCGTCCAATGAGTTCTAAAGCATTTTGCTGAATATGAGCAGATAATAATTCCTGAAACACTTCAGAATTCATCCTGCTGCTTTTGTCAGCAGTCACATCATCAATAAATACAAGAGAACCAGTTCCATTGGCAGCCATACATGCCCCTGCCATGACACTACCACCACCATGCCTCACTGATGAGGTGGTATGCTTTGGATCATGAGCAGTTCCTTTCCTTCTCCATACTCTTCTCTTCCCATCACTCTGGTACAAGTTGATCTTGGTCTCATCTGTCCGTAGGATGTTGTTCCAGAACTGTGAAGGATTTTTAGATATTGTTTGGCAAACTCTAATCTGGCCTTCCTGTTTCTGAGGCTCACCAATGGTTTACATCTTGTGGTGAACCCTCTGTATTAACTCTGGTGAAGTCTTCTCTTGATTGTTGACTTTGACACACATGCACCTACCTCCTGGAGAGTGTTCTTGATCTGGCCAACTGTTGTGAAGGGTGTTTTCTTCACCAGGGAAAGAATTCTTCTGTCATCCACCACAGCTGTTTTCCCTGGTCTTCCGGGTCTTTTGGTGTTGCTGAGCTCAGCGGTGCGTTCTTTCTTTTTAAGGATGTTCCAAACAGTTGATTTGGCCACGCCTAATGTTTTTGCTATCTCTCTGATGGGTTTGTTTTGTTTTTTAGCCTAATGATGGCTTGCTTCACTGATAGTGACAGCTCTTTGGATCTCATATTGAGAGTTGACAACTCTGGACCTTTTATCTGCTTCTTGTAATTGGGATAATGAGGGAATAACACACACCTGGCCATGGAACAGCTGAGCAGCCAATTGTCCCATTACTTTTGGTCCCTTAAAAAGTGGTAGGCACATATACAAACTGTTGTAATTCCTACACCGTTCACCTGATTTGGATGTAAATACCCTCAAATTAAAGCTGAATGTCTGCAGTTAAAGCACATCTTGTTTCATTTCAAATCTATTGTGGTGGTGTATAGAGCCAAAAAGATTAGAATTGTGTTGATGTCCCAATATTTATGGACCTGACTGTATATTATGTTTTGTTTTCTTTTAATTCATTAAAGTATTTTTCCTAAAAAAAAAAAAAAAAATGCTGCGCAAAAACCATGTGACATAAAATATTGCAACGGCCACCATTTTATTCTCTAGGATCTCTGCTAAAAATATATACAATGTTTGTAAGTAAGTTTCTAGCAAAAAATACAAATTTAAACTTGTAAACAATGAGTGTTAGAAAAAGGTCTGGTCAGCAAATTGGTACCCCCAACAGGCCATGTTTTGGGAAATGCTTAGACAAATATGCTGTCATAAATACCAAGCCCTTGTCCCTGATTTAAAGTACTTAAAGCGGTTGTATACCCGCTGAAACTTTTTTTTTTTTATACACCTGCAAGGGAAAAGGCATAATGAGCTAGTATGCACCGCATACTAGCTCATTATGAAATACTTACCTTTGAACGAGGCGTCGGTAACTCACCTGGTCCACGCCGAGGTAGCTGACATGTTGCCTCTGCGTGCCTTCTGGGTATCGCGACTCCAGCTCTGGGAGTGGCTGGAGCTGCAATGTTGTCACTCCCGCGCATGCACACGGCAGACTTCTTCCCGGAAAGGTTCGGATTCTGACAGCCTTTCAGCAGAGAATCCCCCATGCGCCACTGCAGTCAGCGGCGCATTGCATGGGGAATATCTCCTAAACCGTACAGGTTTAGGAGATATTTTTTTTACCTACAGGCAAGCCTCATTATAGGCCTCATTATAGGCTTACCTGTAGGTAAAAGTCAATTTTATGACTATACAACCGCTTTAAGCAATGTGAAGAAAATCCTGAAAACATGACCCGTTGGGAATACCTGAGGACTGAGGTTGGGGACCACTGTATGAAATCAATAAAAATCCAGCAGGGATGGCAAAAGCTCCTCATAATGGGCACAGTAGATGTGCAGACCCAGGAAACCCAGGAGTGATAGAGGAGACTTTAACTCTCCAGCATCTACAAAATATTGAGACCTTTATTCTGGTCAGGCTGAATTCTCTGCACATGTTTGGGTGAATGATTATTTTAGTGATTTTTTATTTTTTTTGCAACAAACTAAAAAAAAACGCAGCAGAATAACCAACCTTTCTTAACTTCGGGTTTAAAGCACCAGGCTACACCAGCTACACTGCTGTCGAAGCAACATCCGCTTTTGGTGCATTCATCAGGAGTGACGCCGGGTTGTCCGCAATTGACTCTGCTATGGGGATGTACAGCATTGCAGTCATGTTCCACTAAAGTGAAAAAGAAAAAGCATTAAATACATCACAGTTACCTGGAATCATATATATATTTTTTAAACTGCCTGAGCCGGATCTAAGCTTTTTAACACAGTATAGAATAATTGGCCTCAATTGGCATACGTATGCGTAAGCATATACAGTGTAATGTAGATATATAATCGATCAGCCATAACATTATAACTACCCACCTAATATTGACTAGGTCAACCTTTTGCAGCCAAAACGGCTCCGACCCATTGAGGCGAAGGCATGGAGTCCACTAGACCTTTGAAGGTATGCTGTGGTATCTGGCACCAAGCTCTCAGTTGCATATCCTTTAAGTCCTGGGGGATACAAGGTGGGGCCTCCATGGATGTGACTTTTTTTTTTCCCAGGACATCCCACAGATGCTCAATAGATTTAGATCTGAAGAATTTGGAGGCTGAGTAAAGACCTCAAACTCATTGTTGTGTTCCCCAAACCATTCTTGGAAACAAGTTTTTAAAGTATCCTGCTAAAAGAGCCCACTGTCATCAGGGAATGCCGTTCCCACGAAGGGGTGTACTTGTTTACTGACAATGTTTAAATAGGTGGTACGTATCAAGTACTATCCACATGAATGGCAGTACCAAAGGTTTCCCAGCAGAACATTGCCCAAAAGCCTCCACCGGCTTTTCTTCCCATAATGCATCCTGGTGCCACCTCTTCTACAGGTAAGCAACACACACATGCATGACCATCCACATGATGTAAAAGATAATGTGATTCAGCAGACCAGGCCACCTTCTTCCACTGCTCCGTGGCCCAGTCCTAATACTCATATGCCCTTTTGGCTGTGGATACGGGTAAGTATGGGCATCCTGAACGGTCTGCGGCTATGCAGCTCCATACACAACAAATTGCGATGCTCTGTGGGTTCTGACACCTCTCCATCTGAGTACGTTCACTTGCTGCACAATTTCCTAATATATATATATATATATATATATATATATATATATATATATATATATATATATATATACACACACACGGTATATCATTTTTTTTTTTCTCCTAAACCATTGTTTTATCTGGAACTTGAATTCATTCTTTTTTTTTTTCTCCTCAACAATAACACTATGTAGGTGATCATTTGTAATCCTGTGCCCAGGCCCTCAGGGTATTTTCAACAGCTCTGTCAGAATGTGTGAGTGGGGAAGGTGAGTGGTGGGCTAGTAGAAGGTTGTGTCAATTTGCCATAATTGAATGAAACAACCTCTATAAAGATGAGCTACAAGGAAAAATAACAGACACTAATTAATGCAGCTTTCTATTCGTCTGTATACATCAATGAATGTATTTTGTCAATACAAGCAGTCTAAAGCCCCATACACACGGTCGGATTTTCCGATGGATTCTGTCCTATCGGACAATGTTGTCGGAAATTCCGACCGTGTGTAGGCACCATCGGACAGTTTCCATCGGATTGTCCGACGGACAAAGTTCTATCTCCTGCTGGATAGATTTTTCGACAACAAAGTCCGATCACACCAATTCCGATCGTGTGTAGCGAATTCCGACGGACAAAGTGCTACGCATGCTCAGATCACATTGCAAGACCAACGCTATTGGCTACTAGCCTCTACGTAGTCCCGTCGTACGCAACGAACGTCACCACGTTCAGAATGATCGGATTTTCCGACAACTTTGTCCGACCGTGTGTACGCAAAACCAACATCGGACAAAGTACGACGGACATGATCCGACGGACCTGGTCCTCGGATAATCCGAGCGTGTGTATGGGGCTTAAGTAGTTGCATTGTATTAGACATGTTCACACTGAAATATTTTGTTTTGGAATTTCGTTTTCGTCCGAAAAATACATTTATTTAGTTACTCCCGAAATTTTTTTTCATTTATTTTGTTTCGTTAAAAATTGCATTCGTCCGAAAATCTGAAATAATTAAGGTCGGATCTGTCATTGAAGGCTGATGGTGTCTGTCGAATGTTCTAAAAAGATTCGACGGAGCAGCTAAACTGTACGACGCCGCAATCATACATTTCCAGTCGAATGTTCCGCCTACAAGCTATAGTAGAATTTGAATGTTGTGTGACACTAGTAATAATTATATTTATTAAATATTATTACTAGTCAACCAACATTTGAATTTTTCTATAGCCTATGGGCGGAGCATTTGACCATAAATGTCCGCTCGCGCCGACTGCTTTGTCGAATCTTCATGTCAAATCTTTTCTCTCTATGTCGAATAATCTTGGACTAATAGAGTTAGGTTAGGCACATTCAACCTTTTTTGCCATTGTCTCTATAATGTTGAATCTTTTCTCTCTATGTCGAATCTTTTCTCTCTATGTCAAATCTTTTTTCTCTATGTAGAATAATCTTGGACTAACAGAGGTAAGGTTAGGCACATTCAACCACAGGTTCGATGGACACAGATCACTATTGTCAGCGTCATGTCGAATCTCCTATCTATATTGAACTGTTGTTACAACAAAAACCAAAATAAAGCATTTGTTTATGTCGGATCTTTTGGTTTTCGGATTCTGCACGTTCGTTATCGTTTGTTAAAATGATAACGAAAATACCCGAAATTCGGACGAAAATGCATTTGGATGAAAACGAATGCACATATCTACTTGGTTTCAGCTTCTTGTAGTAACCTGCACAGCAGTGCTCCAACTGGGAGAAGCAGTACAAGGAGCCAATCAGTTTTGCTGCAATCTGGGCTGCTAATGGGGTGTACCGGCAGTACTCCTGTTCCATATCTGAGCCATATCGGGTCAGCGTGGGTTGCCCCAGTGCAGCATCCTTCGCTCAGTTTGAGGATTCCTAGCTGCTGGGTTGGGCCTCAAGCCTACGTCTCCTTCTATAGGCACCAGGTGTGACAATGGAGGCTGCAGAGCTTTTGCTTAGGTTGATTAGCCAGGCATGGTGCCTGGGGATGAGTGCACAAAACTACTGTGGTGATTGCAGGAGGAGCTGGGGGAGGTCGGCAGACAAATGAAGATCAAAGATTTATCCAATGTAAATGTTAGGGGGGCCTTGTCAAGAAGGATAAATGGGGCCAACTGATTTCTAATGGCGTTCCTGACTACAGTGCTCATGTGCTAACAAGGGGCACACTGATAAGAGGAGAAAGTAGAGTCGGCCAGTTGCTTCTTCTTTCACTGTCCAATCACTGCCTTGGGGATGGGACAGGACTTGCCGCGTACACGCGGTCGGAATTCTCGTCGGAAAAAGCTCTGATGGTTTCCCGTTGGAATTCCGACGGAATTTTGCTCAAACTGACTTGCCTACACACGGTCACACCAAACTCTGGCGGTCAATAACACCGCGACATACAACATGTTCGACTGCACTATTAAAAGGGAAGTTTAATACTTCTGAGCATGCGTCGAATTGTTTCCGAGCATGCGTCGGAATTTTGCATGTTGGAATTGCATACACACGATCAGAAATTCCGATAGAAAGATTTTCCGTCTGAAAAATTAAGAACAGGTTCTCAATCCAAAGTCCATCGGAAATTCCGACAGAAAAAGACCGATGGGCATACACACGGTCGGAAAATCAGATGAAAAGCTCCCATCTGACTGTTTCCCCCTAAATATGAGGACTCATCCCCTACCAGACAGGGCTGTGTCCCATGGCAGGGCTGTTTACTTACTTAGGATATCAAATGCGGTTTACTGTACCTGCTTGAATTTCTGGCTGGTAACACCACACCACTTGGGGAACGCTGTCATCAAAGCAGCATCCTTTGCCTGTGCAGTCCTTCTCTGAGATGCCAGGGTACCCACAATTGACTCTGGCTCTGGGCTCTGTTGGTTTACACTCGGTGGCTGCATAATACAAATAAGAGAATCACAGTCAACAATCTTCAACATACGAGGGCAATATACGGTATCAAGTGGTCAACACAATCAGGTACCTATGCAGTGCCAATCAGGTCTCTCTGTTTTGCCGTTGTTTTATTATACAGAAGCAATCTAGTTCCCACCAAATGAATCATTTATAGGGACTACTGTATACCCCTTTAGGAACCAAATCCCTCTGTCCTTCCCTTCTCAATCCACCCTTCATGTATAGACTGATTTTTAAAAATGTTGCCACCAGAAGTTTTACAATTCACTAAATCTTTCATCCCACCTCTATAATATAGTGAGACCCGAAGAAGAACAAAATGGATGGAGGGTCTGGATGATTAATAGGAGAAACAGGTCACAGAAGTGTTAAAATGTGTGGAGGGGAGTAGGTCCTACCAGATTGGTGGTTGAAGGTCAGAGGGCAGGGCGTAGATTTCACTAGATTGATGGTTGAAGGTGCAGGTCTTATCAGATTGGTGATTGAAGATCAGATGGGCAGGGTGTGGGTCTTACCAGATTAATGGTTGAATATCAGATGGGCAGGGTGTGGGTCTTACCAGATTAATGGTTGAATGTCAGATGGGCAGGGTGTGGGTCTTACCAGATTAATGGTTGAATATCAGATGGGCAGGGTGTGGGTCTTACCAGATTAATGGTTGAATATCAGATGGGCAGGGTGTGGGTCTTACCAGATTAATGGTTGAATATTAGATGGGCAGGGTGTGGGTTTTACCAGATTAATGGTTGAATATCAGATGGGCAGGGTGTGGGTCTTACCAGATTAATGGTTGAATATCAGATGGGCAGGGTGTGGGTCTTACCAGATTAATGGTTGAATATCAGATGGGCAGGGTGTGGGTCCTACCAGATTAATGATTGAATGTCAGATGGGCAGGGTGTGGGTTTTACCAGATTAATGGTTGAATATCAGATGGGCAGGGTGTGGGTTTTACCAGATTAATGGTTGAAGATCAGATGGGCAGGGTGTGGGTCTTACCAGATTAATGGTTGAAGATCAGATGGGCAGGGTGTGGATTTTACCAGATTAGTGGTTGAATATCAGAAGGGCAGGGTGTGGGTCTTACCAGATTAATGGTTGAAGATCAGATGGGCAGGGTGTGGGTCTTACCAGATTAATGGTTGAAGATCAGAAGGGCAGGGTGCGGGTCTTACCAGATTAATGGTTGAAGATCAGATGGGCAGGGTGTGGGTCTTACCAGATTAATGGTTGAAGATCAGATGGGCAGGGTGTGGGTCTTACCAGATTAATGGGTGAAGATCAGATGGGCAGGGTGTGGGTCTTACCAGATTAATGGTTGAAGATGAGATGGGCAGGGTATATGGGGCTAAGTGATAGGAAGCAAATGTGTCAGCATGTTACTCACCTTCAAATTTCCATGGATTGAAGCACCAGATGCTGTCCGACACCGAACTGTCATAGCAACAACCCTTCTTCAGACATTGCTCCTCAGTGATCATGGCGTGGCCACAGTTGTCTCTTGACTTGGGTTGGACTCCGCACCTATCTGTTTAAAAGTGGAGCAGAGACCGAAGTGAGCCAGAAGTGTTTAGATCACAAAATACTTTTTACAGTATATTTAGCCCAAAAACTTTTTTTTTTGCCTTAGTTTTGGAAAGGGTGTTCATCTAGTGGTCATAAGGCCATATTCACCTGAAATACCTCAAATCAAGAAAATACCGCATTATGGCCACTAGACGGAGCTGACGATCATAGGAAACACACATATCACACATTACGGGGATTATTCACAATGGTTGTGTGAATGCTGATCATTTGCACAGCAGTATATAAACCCCTAAGTGTTTTTATAAATATAGAAATATACTCACTTGTGAATATTTCTAGAATACTGTTGTAGACCACACACTGATTTGTTCATAGCCCCGAAGAAGTCCTTGACACCCGAAACGCATTGGCTTTTAATATAATCTTATTCTGGATTTTATGGGTGCAGCAAGGCTTCTACTCTCTATCTTGGCTTGACACATGGCAGTTCAAAGTCTAAGCTAAGAGCATTGCTAATATGCTAGTTAGCCTTCTTTTAACCCCTTAGTGCCGGAGCCTCCCGACCCTTTAAGGGGTTTTGGATGCCAAGAGGCAGGGCGGCGTTTATGATCATGTAACCACAATGATTGGCTGTTTTGGATTGTCCCCAGAAAAGTAATAGAGGGGGAAATCTTCTGATGGGGGCATTAGTTCTGGTGACCTGTGGCACCCCAAGGAATGCCCTTAATTTGTAGTGATTTCCTTTCAGTTCCTGTTTGGCTATGGGACAGGAAGTGAAGGGAAATCACCCCAATGGGACACAGATGACGAAAAAATAATCTGGCAGGGGTTATAAGTTTTGCCTATAGTTCTACTTTAACCACTTCCCGACCGGTGCACGACGATGTACGTCGGCAGAATGGCACAGGCAGGCAAAAGGGCGTACAGGTACGTCCCCTTTAAGATTGCCGCCGTGCCATCACGTGTGCCCCGGTCAGGACCCCTGTGAGTCCAGTCGCGGGTCCCGTGGACTCGATCGCCATGGGGATACCCGCGATCGTCTCACGGGATGGCTGAACGGGGAGATGCGGAAGTAAACAGCATCTCCCCGTTCTGCCTAGCAACTAGTGACACCGATCTCTGCTCTCTGTGATTGGAGCAGAGATCAGTGTTCACTAAATCACAGCCACGCCCCCCCCCCCCACAGTTAGTAACACACCCCTAGGAACACTTAACCCCTACACTGCCACCTAGTGGTTAACTCTTTCACTGCCAGTGTCATTTACACAGGAATCAGTGCATTTAAATAGCATTGATTGCTGTATAAATGACAATGGTCCCAAAAAGGTGTAAAAAATGTCCGATGTGTCCGCCGTAATGTCGCAGTCACAATAAAAATCGCTGATCGCCGCCATTACTAGTAAAAAAAAAAAATTATTAATAAAAATGCTATAAAACTATCCCCTATTTTGTAAACGCTATAACTTCTGCGCAAACCAATCAATAATCGCTTATTGCAATTTTTTTAACCAAAAATATCTAGAAGAATACGTATCGGCCTAAACTGAGGAAAAAATTTTTTTTTATATATTTTTGGGGGATATTTATTATAGCAAAAAGTAAAAAATAATGTTTTTTTTTCAAAGTTATCTCTCTTTTTTTGTTTATAGCGCAAAAAATAAAAACCGCAGGGGCGATCAAATACCACCAAAAGAAAGCTCTATTTGTGGGGAATAAAGGACGTCAATTTTGTTTGGGAGCGACGTCGCACGACCGCGCAATTGTCACTTAAAACTACGCAGTGCTGAATCGCAAAAAGTGGTCTGGTCTTAAGCCAGCAAAATGGTCCGGTCTGAAAGTGGTTAAAGCGGAACTAAACCCTCTTATCCTTTTCAGCCAAGGAAGCTGCCATCTTTGCCTCTGTTTGATTTGTAACTGCCAGAATGCTGAACATGTCAGTTATGACACCAGTCATTTGGTGGTTTGGCAGTTTGGTTGGGAGCACAACCAATGTGACAGTTACATTCCCAGCACGTGTCAGGAATGTGCTTGTTTTTTTTTAAACCGTTAAATCAATGGGTTTAGTTCCACTTTAAGATCTCCGATTGAAAGGGTTGCCACCTGTCCGCGATTCACCCGGACAGTTCGGGTTTTGAATCATGTGTCCGGGTTTCAGTCCACCTAAAACCCGAACACATTCAGACAGGAATGTGGCTTGGAACAGGGCCTGACAGGAGGGTGAGGGAGCACTATGTGCGCCACATTACTATTCGATTTGGAGTACCCAAAAGTGTCCCAGGGCTGTTAAAATCCTATAGTGTATAAAAAAATGTAAATAATTACTTAAAATTGTATTCATTTCACATAAAACCAACAGAGATTATTCACACAGCTATTACAATGATGATGCAGTAACTTCATCTCTTCTCTTATGGTTCGCCAGACTATGGCTTCTTCAGGAGACTTTGCAAAGTCTTCTGAAGAAGTCAAAGTTTGTAAAAGCCGTATAGATAATCTTTGCTGGTTTTATTTGAAATGTCTACAATTTTAATGCTGATAATAAAAGTTATATTTTTTTATATACCTACGTGTGTTGGCATCTTTAGAATCCTATCTCTGTTTATCTTATACGTAGTTGTACAACTTTGGAACAATCAGCCTACCCATACATGGTTTGAATCTTGTTGGTTCCTACCGTCTATGGCCAGCTTAAGTTAACCTTTTCACAAGAAAATGTGAAGTTGACTAACACCGTACCCTGGAAGAAGGTGCAAGTGCTTTTTTTGGTGTGTTTTTGGCCCCATATACTTTACAAGGCATATATGAAAAATGCTTAAAAACACATGAAAAATATGCATAAATATATATAAACAAATTCATAAAAATGCATGAAAAACATAAAAAAAAAATGCATGAAAACAATATAAACAAATGCACGAAAACTGCATAAAGATAAAAAAGTATTAAAGCCGATGAAAATGCATAAAAAATGCATAAAAAAAAAACACATGAAAAATACATGCAAAACTACATAAAAATGCACAAAAAGCAACAAATTCTTAAAACATTTATTAAAACACATGCAAATTGCATGGAAACTACATAAAAAACATGAAAAATGCATTTAAAACAAAAACCAAAAAAATATGAAAATGCAGAAGACAAGTGTGAACCTAACCTTAAAGTAATACTAAATGCTATTTTTTTTTTTTTTTGCTTAAAATAAAAAATATGTTATACTATCCTACTCTGTGTAATGATATTGCATAGACATGTTGCCCACCTCCACTTCAAGCAGTCCTCTGCCATCGCTGCCCACTCCTCCCTCTATTGGGTGCCTTCTTAGCAAGCCAGGTGCTAAGGAGGCACCTGTGCATGCGTGCTCCTGAGCCGAGCTGTGTGTGTCCATAGACATACAGTGCTTGCTCCCTCCTCAAAGGAGTTTGACCGATCGTAGCAGGAGTCTATGGCTCCCACTGTCCTCAGTGTCTCCTGTCACAGGAGGTGGGAGGAGCGGTGCTGCAGCCGAGAGAGCAATGGAGCAGTGGCAGGGGCCAGGTAAGTGCTAAGGGATTAAGGTGGGTAGGACTAGGAAAGTAGGGAGTTTTTTTACCTTAATGCAGAAAAAGGTATTAAGGAAAAAATCTTTAGACTTTAGAATTACTTTAATCCTCCATTTACACCTCTTACATGCATTGAAAGTCGCACAACAGCGCATGACAACAGTTTACCATTTTTTTTTTATTGAGCCTTGTGTGTTTCTCTTCATGAAAAAAAATTACAGGTGCTTTTTTTGCAGCAACAATGTGTGTTTTTAGCCTCATAGACTTCAGTAGGAACACAAGAAAAATGCATCGAAAACACATCAAACATGTATAAAAAATGCATTTTAAAATCGCACAAAAGTGCATGAAAATGCCAACACACAAGTGTGAAATTAGTTCTATGAATCTATTTGTTTATCTATCTATCATCATTTCCATGATCAATAATGTTTGTTGTGTCTGTAGCATTGGTGCCATCTCTCTCTGTCACTATTTGTCTGCCAACTTTTATCCATCTATATAACCAGAGTTTTAGAACAGAGGTCTCCAAACGGTGGGGGCACTATTCCTCCCACTGATATCAACAATGAGGCACTATTCCTCCCACTGATACCAACAATGAGGCACTATTCCTCCCACTGATACCAACAATGAGGCACTATTCCTCCCACTGATACCAACAATAGGGCACTATTCCTCTTACTGATACCAACAATGGGGCACTATTCCTCCAATTGAGACAGACAATAGGGCACTATTCCTTCCATTTACACCAATGATGGGGCACTATTACTCCCACTGATGCAAAAAAAAGAGGGAAACAATTCCTCCCACTGACACCAGTGATGGGGGACCATTCCTTTTCATGATACTTTACCAATCTTAATGCAATATCCCACCTCCAATACCAATGATGGTGCACTATACCTAACACTGACCCCAACAATGGGGCACTTTTCTTCCCACTGACACCAATGATGGGGCATTATTCCTTCTCATGATACCAACAATGGAGCAATATCCACCCCCCCCCTAATAATACCAATGATGGGGCACAGTTTACTCCCATTAACACCAGGGCATTTTCTACTCACACTGGACACAGTCCGGCCCCCCTAAAGTCTGAAGGACACTAAACTGGCCCTTTGTTTAGAAAGTATGCAGACCCCTGATTTACAACGTAATTTTGCTGATATTACCTTATAATAATATTATCTTAGCAGGAAACCGATTTTCTATATTTCCCATATTATGAAGATTCCTATTCTAGGGACACTTACAGTTCACAGGTAGGTACGCCTCACTCCCTATGAAGAGGGCAGCCACCAGCAAGCAGAGGGTGTTGCGTTCCATCGCTGTTCTCCTGTGCAGCCAAGTAGAAGTGTGCTGCTCTCCTTGCAGACATAGTTTTATATCAAAGTTTTGTTTGCTTAATTGGCATTGATAACCTTTTTTTTTTTTTCTTCAGTAATGAGTAAAGCACACAAGCTGGATAATATTTGTCCAGATGATGGAGATAGTGATATGAGGCTTTGTCTAAGGGTTTATGTGACAAATATTACGTGGCATGGAAATAGAAATTAATTAGCCAATTACAGTTTGATTTTTTTTTTCTTGTTTGTTTTTGTTTTAATTTTACTTCTTTTTATCTCTTTCCTGTTTAACTTTCTTATCTCATGAAGAATTTTGAATTAAAGCTCACCGTCATCAAATATCAGAAAGTCAAATCGCAATCTCATGCACGATCCTCGCAGCTATTTTTGTCTATCTACAATGAAGTCATTGGTTTATTTCATTCATTTACACAGCGCTGAGTAAGTAGAGGATACTGTATGTACTATTGCACTCTTGCACTGTTATGTACTATTGCGGTCCATTATCCCTTCAATTGCTCCCCACAACCAAATAGAAGCCTGTTGTGGTAGGAACCCCCTACAAAGAAGAACATGCAATTTGCAGGCAGTGTATTTAGTGAGACGGACCTCAGGATCTCAGTGCAGCAAGACAAGAGTAACAATCACTTAGTTGCCTTGCCTTGAACTTTTGGTGCTGTTTTCCTTTCCACGGCATGTCTGCAGTCTCTGACCATCTCCTCCACCATGGCTACAGTCTCTAAACCATCTCCTATAACATGGCTACAGTCTGACCATCTCCTGTACCAAGTCTGCAGTCTCTGACCATCTCCTGTACCAAGTCTGCAGTCTCTGACCATCTCCTCCACCATGGCTACGGTCTCTAAACCATCTCCTATAACATGGCTACAGTCTGACCATCTCCTGTACCAAGTCTGCAGTCTCTGACCATCTCCTGTACCAAGTCTGCAGTCTCTGACCATCTCCTATACCATGGCTACAGTCTCTAAACCATCTCCTATAACATGGCTACAGTCTCTGGCCATCTCCTGTACCATGTCTGCAGTCTCTGACCATCACCAGTACCAAGTCTGCAGTCTCTGACCATCTTATATACCATGTCTGCAGTCTCTGGCCATCTCCTGTACCATGGCTGCAGTCTCTGACCATCTCCTGTACCATGGCTGCAGTCTCTGACCATCTTATATACCATGTCTGCAGTCTCTGACCATCTCCTGTACCAAGTCTGCAGTCTCTGACCATCTCCTATACCATGGCTGCAGTCTATGATCATCTCCTGTACAAAGTCTACAGTCTCTGACCATCTCCTGTGCCAAGTCTGCAGTCTCTGACCATCTCCTGTACCAAGTCTGCAGTCTCTGACCATCTTATATACCATGGCGGCAGTCTCTGACCATCTCCTGTACCAAGTCTGCAGTCTCTGACTATCTCTTATACCATGGCTGCAGTCTGACCATCTCCTGTACCATGGCTGTGGTCTCTGACCATCTCCTATACCATGGCTGCAGTCTCTGACCATCTCCTATAACATGGCTGCAGTCTCTGACCATCTCCTATAACATGGCTGCAGTCTTTGACCATCTCCTATACCATGGCTGTAGTCTCTCACCATCTCTTATACCATGGCTGCAGTCTCTGACTATCTCCTATACCATGACTGCAGTCTCTGACCATCTCCTGTACCAAGTCAGCAGTCTCTGATCATCTCCTTAGTGTAGCACCCTGGAGTTTAGACAGAGTTGCTCTTAAATTTACCTGCCAGGAGTAGCTACCTTGGCTAATTGTAAGGGTTCATTTGATTTCTTCCTAAGTTTGGCACTGCTGCACTTTTCTCTTCTGCCGTTGGTGGCCGGGTACCTGGTGGCATTTGATAAGAGAAGGGCAATGCAAGGTCAGATTATGGGTATATGGGGTATCTCAGCCAATGGGCAGGGGTTTTCTTGAATCCCTTATCCTGCTGGGAGAGCCTATATATTTGGATGGAGTCAGGTGATCGGTGTTCTGTGCCACCTGGACGGCTGTCTGGGTGGACGTGTGTTGTATTGCCTGGGCTGCTAGGCTGGAGATTGGGCCTATCCTGGGCACATCTGGCTGCTTGGCTGTCTGAGGGTTTATCCAGAAGCAAGAGAGCAGCGCAGGGTTGGGATTGCATTCCAAGCAGAAGTGACGGTTCGGCCGGCGGGAGAACCTGTTGTGGTCGGAGGTAGAGGGGAGGCTGTCACCACTAAGGGATCAACCACCTTATTACCAGGGATCACAGTGAGTAGCTGAAGCAAGTACCGGAGCAGAATTCTCACCAACCGGGGATGGTGGAGAATTGGGAAACTTCAGTGGGTATTAAGCCAGGGACCCAACCAGTGGAGGTGACGCTTGCAGAGCAGCCTTGTGTGTCAAGCCAGGGACCAAGCGGGACAGTGGGGTGAAGCTTGAGAAGTATCTGGAGTGCCAAGCCAGGGACCCAGCAGAGAAGCGGGGGTGACGCTTGAGGAAGATACTACAGTGAAGATTGGATGAGCTCATGCCATTCAGTAGCAGTGAATCATCTAGTCTAGTGAAAGAGACTGGGAGCTCAGTGGGCTGAAGAACTACAAGAAGTGATTGTAGTGGAATTGAAGGAACTGTTATGCCGCGTACACATGACCGGACTTTCCGTCAGAATAAACTCAGACGGAGTTCCGAATGAACGAACTTGCCCACACACGTTCGGACCAGTAGCCAATAGCTGCCCTTGCGTCGTATTTGGTCTGTCAAACCAGCATACAGACGAACGGTTTTCCTGATAGAAATGATTCAGTCGGAAAGATTTAACCGCTTAAGGACCGCCTCCTGCACATATACGTCGGCAGAATGGCACGGCTGGGCATAACCACGTACCTGTACATGGCCCTTTAAGAGCCCAGCCGTGGGTCCCGCGTGCGCCGTTTGCGACCCGGTCCTGAGCTCCGTGACCGCGGCCGCAGGACCAGCGGACCCGATCGCCACTGGTGTCCCACGATCGGGTCACAGAGCTGAAGAACGGGGAGAGGTCTGTGTAAACAAACCTCTCCCCGTGCTTCCTAGCGCAACTGACACTGATCGGCTGTTCCCTGTCATCTGGAAAGCCGATCAGTGACGTCAGGCGTAAAGCCACGCCCCCTACTGTAAAAAAAAAACACACACACTGACTTAACCCCTCCCCGCCCCCTAGTGGTTAACTCCTTCACTGCCAGTGTCATTTACATAGCACTGATTTCTGTATAAGTGACAATGGTCCCAAAAATGTGTCAAAAATGTCCGATGTGTCCGCCATAATGTCGCAGTCACAATAAAAATCGCTGATCGCCACCATTACTAGTAAAAAAAAAAAAAATATTAATAAAAATGCTATAATAAAACTATCCCCAATTTTGTAAACGCTATAACTTTTGCGCAAACCATTTACCAAAAATATGTAGAAGAATACGTATCGGCCTAAACTGAGGAAAAAAAATGTTTTTTTATATAGTTTATAGTTATATAGTTTTTTAAAATATTGCATTTTTTTCAAAATTGTCGCTCTATTTTTGTTTATAGCGCAAAAAATTAAAACCGCAGGGGCGATCAAATACCACCAAAAGAAAGCTCTATTCGTGGGAAAAAAAAGAACGCCAATTTTGTTTGGGAGCCACGTCGCACGACCGCACAATTGTCAGTTAAAGCGACGCAGTGCCAAATCGTAAAAAGGGGCCTGGTCCTTTGGCTGCAAATTGGTCTGGGGCTTAAGTGGTTAAAGCATGTTCTATTTCTAGGTCCATCGGAATTTTTAAAATAAAAACAATCAAATTATCCCACACACGATCGGAATATCGGACGGAATGTTTCCGTCTGACCTTTTCTGCCGGAAAGTCCGGTCGTGTGTACGCGGCATTACACTTTGTGTTAGGAACTGTTAAAGACTGTTGCCATAGGAGACAGCGATTCTACAAGTGCAGATGTAGCGTCTTGCTGGATGCCTTTCCCTGCATGTCTGTTCTCCTGTTGAAGTCTCGGAGTCTGCCAATTAATCTTGCAACTACCTAAGGATCTCCTGGCCCTAATTCTTTCCCCCAAACTTCTGTTAAGAGAAATAAAATCTCTTTTGCATTCAAGAAGTGCATCCACTAAGCCTCACAACCCACCATATACAGAAGGATGCCAACTATCTCTGGCCCTGGAGGTTCTCATTAGACTGAAGGAGGCCTGGGACCTTGCTACATTAATATGTCTGCAGTCTCTGACCATCTCCTGTACCAAGTCTGCAGTCTCTGACCATCTCCTGTACCAAGTCTGCAGTCCCTGACCATCTCCTGTACTATGTCTGCAGTCTCTGACCATCTCCTTTAGTATGTCTGCAGTCTCTGACCATCTCCTGTACTCTGTCTGCAGTCTCTGACCATCATCTCCTTTAGTATGTCTGCAGTCTCTGACCATCTCCTGTCTCTGACCATCTCCTTTAGTATGTCTGCAGTCCCTGACCATCTCCTGTACTATGTCTGCAGTCTCTGACCATCTCCTTTAGTATGTCTGCAGTCTCTGACCATCTCCTGTACTATGTCTGCAGTCTCTGACCATCTCCTTTAGTATGTCTGCAGTCTCTGACCATCTCCTGTACCAAGTCTGCAGTCTCTGACCATCTCCTGTACCAAGTCTGCAGTCCCTGACCATCTCCTGTACTATGTCTGCAGTCTCTGACCATCTCCTTTAGTATGTCTGCAGTCTCTGACCATCTCCTGTACCAAGTCTGCAGTCTCTGACCATCTCCTGTACTATGTCTGCAGTCTCTGACCATCTGCTTGGTTATGCACTTACTGTAGTCTTTGACTATATCCTGTGTGTGTCTACTGTCTCTGACACTGAATATTCACTTAATTGTATGTCCAGTCCCCACTCCAAGAAAGTTGACCATCACTACTTTATCCCCAAACATCTCAATTAGAAAGCTTAAATTTCCTTTTTAAATGGGGCTTCGAAATCCTAAAAAGCCCCCCCCCCCCCCCCCAACCTCAACATGGCACCCACAACCACCAAGCCAAGATTAAGGGGAAGTGGCTCTTGTCCTCAACAACATAGGGACAAGGTATCCTCTTCATATTAATAGCATGTGGCCTAGAATGATTCAGAAATGGGGGGGGGGTGCATATGCTCGTCACCCCCTTTCCTGGCAAGCCAGGCTGCATGCTTGCATAAGGGTCTGGTATAACTTTTGGGAGAATTACACATTTTTTCTTGTGTTTTGTGTGGGTTTCCCCCCTAAATCCATACATAGTTACGTACTCTAGACGTAAAGAGTGCCCCCTTGTCCTCTTTGATGACCCTAAAGTGAATAACTCAACACCAAGTTCACTCTATGGAGTTCTGTCAGTTTGACGTTCTGTTTAACATGGAGGAACCCTTGAAACACCTTTCAGGTCTCAAAGAACTAATAATTACTATATCTACAATTTAAGGTATATGAATGTCAACCATAAATAAAAGAAAAAGGAATGTGGTGTATTTAGTACATTTGACACCAAGAGCTTTTCTATATAGCAGGCAAGGGTAGCACCGGAAACTATTATCTTGGTTAAAGTATTAATCTTGAATTAAGTATTGCACTTAGGGTTGCCGCCTTTTCTTCAAGCCAAACCCAAACACTTTATATACTATTTGTGATAAAACATGTGACTGAATGGTTGATTAATTAATTGATTGGCTAACTCACTGGCTGAAAAAAATCAGTCCTGCCAGATGACACCAATCTTGTGAGGTCTCAGCACATGTTGCAGAACCATCAATCCCAAACTAAACCAAATTGTGATCATACAATGTGTAAGCACAAAGATATAGTATCTGTGCACAAATAATTAGTAAAACGATATATATATATATATATATATATATATATAAAACAGTGAATAAGAATGAAAAAAGTGAAGTAGTAAAAAATCTATTGAAAAATCTATGTATACAAATGAATGGTGTATAATAGTGAAAAACATCTATGTGAATACATGAAAGTAAAAATTCAACTAATGACCATAGAAAATGATGATGATGTATAATGTGAAAATTACCACAAGAGAGTAAATGAATAAATAATACAATTGTGTATAATAAAGATGTTAATTCAAAACTATGTAAAACAATGTGAATCAAATCATGTTAACAGCATGTAAATAAATGAATAGATACATGCGTTAACCAAAATGGTTGCACGTGTGAATAATGCCGTAAAATGTAATGTTCGTGAATAATGCAAAATTACATATTTTAATAAAATGATAACTCGTGAAACTAACTTTGTATACAGTGTGAATGCATGTAAATCCTCAATATCGTAGACATATCGGTGGACCTAATAAAATCAATGGAAGTGCATAACTCAATGTCTACATATGCAAGCAGGCTCGAGCAACTCTCTATATAATGGTGCTTAAAGTGGAAGTAAACCCTCCTATCGTTTTCAGCCAAGGAAGCTGCCATCTTTGCCTCTGTTTAATCTTCAACTGCCACAGTGCTGCACATGTGATCCGTTATGACACCAGCCATTGGATGGTTTGACTGTTTGGTTGAGAGCACAGCCAATGTGCAGTTAGCATTCCCAGCATGCCTTTTTTTTTTTAAACTGTTAAATCGATGGGTTTACTTCCGCTTTAAAAAACCTGCAAAACAGACATAGAGGGATGCAGTTCACCATGCATTTACCGATGTGTTTAAAAGGGAATATCCGCGCTAACCCGTGATGATAAATTAAATAAAACGGTGCATGTGACCTGAAACAAATTAACACAATGTGCAAAAGCGTATGAGTGATATCAACTCAAACTCAAAAAAACACCCCTCACAGGTGAAAAAAACACAACCAGGTGCTACAATTAAAAAACCTGAATATAGGGCTTGCATGAAAGTGAGAAAAAAATTAAATTGTGCAACCTGGGTGAATTAATTAATAAAGTGAACAATCTGGATACAAACTTCCAAAACTAACCAATGAATAATATGAATAATCAAATGTGCCACTCAACCCCTAATGAAATATTTAAATAAATCACCAAATAAATAAAGATGTGATTGAAAAAATATGAGTAAAAAAAAAAAATATATAGGAACAATAATAGATTATATAAAATATCCACATTGCATGAAAATAATATAAATTTAATGAATCAGCGATGGCTATAATAACAAGTCCATATAACACAGAGGGTCAGAGAAAAAACTTCAAAGTATCCCTTCTAAAATAACGAAAAGGTGGCCAACATTAACACAGTGGCAACAGTTTCTCTTTTCTCTCCCTCTTCTGATGGAACCACCACACACAATCCCGCAGGTAATCAGCTCCCGGAAAAGATATAATGTGACCAAATGGCCGCTTACCAGATCCAAGGATCAAATGGGCATGTATCAGGATGGACCCTCCACACAGGGCGATGTTTCCTCTAAACTAACCTTGTATAAAGTGTGAATGCATGTAAATCCTCAATATCGTAAACATATCAGTGGACCTACATGCATTCATACTTTATAAAAAGTTAGTTTACATCCTATGAATATATATGGACTGATTTGTCTATACATTAACATGCACATCCATTATGCACATTGATAAATGCATGGTGCGATGTCTGTCTGCATCCACACTTTACAAATATACATGGATTGATCTGTCTATACACTAACATGTACATTCATTGTGCACATCGGTAAATGCATGCTGAATTGCATCCCTCTATGTCTGTTTGCAGGCTTTTTAAGCATCATTATATAGAGAGTTGCTCGAGCCTGCTTGCATATGTAGACATTGAGTTATGCACTTCCATTGATTTTATTAGGTCCACCGATATGTCTACGATATTGAGGATTTACATGCATTCACACTTTATACAAAGTTAGTTTCACAAGTTATCATTTTATTAAAATATGTAATTTTGCATTATTCACGAACATTACATTTTACGGCATTATTCACAAGTGCAACCATTTTGGTTAACGCATGTATCTATTCATTTATTTACATGCTGTTAACATGATTTGATTCACATTGTTTTACATAGTTTTGAATGAACATCTTTATACAGTAATACACGATTTTATTATTCATTCATTTACTCTCTTGTGGTAATTTTCACATTATACATCATCACCATTTTCTATGGTCATTAGTTGAATTTTTACTTTCATGTATTCACATAAATGTGTTTCACTATTATACACCATTCATTTGTATACATAGATTTTTCAATATATTTTTTACTACTTCACTTTCATTCTTATTCACTGTTTATATATATATATAACGGAAAATTGTTACCAATACTTACCGTAATTTTCCTTTTCCTGGCCTGCCCTCACGTCAGCACACAATGGGTTAACCCCTTCCTCCAGTCTCTCAGTACCACCTTCTCTTAGCTGATAAAAGGGAGCCCCTCCTCCCAGCCCTTGTTCCATTAACTAGCGGACGACAGGCTTATAGGGAGGGAAAAAAAGATTGTGCTGACGTGAGGGCAGGCCAGGAAAGGAAAATTACGGAAAGTATTGGTAACAATTTTCCGTTTTCCTGGCCAGCCCCATGTCAGCACACAATGGGATTTGATTTAGCTGATATAGGGTGGGATAACAAAAAAGTCGAAAAACAACTGGTAATGCTGCTTTAGTGAATATTTTATTTTGCTCGGAAGGGTGCTGACACCACTGCGTTTCCAAAATTTGATGCACTAGCTGCTGTGACATCTAAACTGTAATGTCTTGCGAAGGTTTCGCAGGAGCTCCAACTAGCGGTCCTGCATATGTCTTCAACCGATATTTTAGCAGAAGCTGCCCATGAGGCTGCCACCCCTCTTGTAGAATGAGCTCTAATAACTTGTGGAGGCGTCAGCCCCTGTTTCTCATACGTGAGGCTTATCACCTTGGTGATCCAGGTAGCTATGATTCTAGCTGATGCCGCTTCTCCTCTTCTAGGTCCTGACGGCAGGACGAACAAGGTATCCGTTTTGCGCATCTGTAGAGAGCGGTTTAAGTAGGTTGAAAATAATTTGACCATGTCCAATGGTCTGAGATCTAGTTCTTCTGCTTGTCTCGGCGGTTGCGTGAAGCTGGGTAGGACCGCCTCCCAATTTACATGGAACTTGGAAACCACCTTAGGGGTTGAGGCTGGTGAGGGCCTTAGGATCACTTTGTGCGGCAGAATGATGCAAAAGGGATCTTTGCAAGATAGAGCTGCCAGCTCTGAAACTCTCCTTGCTGACGTTATGGCTGTGAGGAAAATTAGCTCGACTGTCAGGAACCATAGTGGGCACGAATGGATGTTGGAGCAAAGCTTTTAGCACTGTGCCCAAGTCCCAAGCTGGGAATAGGGACTTCCTTGGTGGTCTTATTCTTATGGCCGCTCTAAGAAATTGCTTTATTAGCGGCTCGTCTGCCCACTTGTGGCCTGTGAAGCAAGACAAGGCTGACACCTGCACCTTTATGGTGTTGTATGGTAAGCCCATACTTAGAGCTGACTGTAAAAACTCCAGCACCTGCGCAATGTTTGCGGACAATGGGGAGAAATTTTGTTGTAAAGCGAATGCTGTAAATTTTCTCCAAATCCTGGCATTAGTTGTGGCCCTTCTTGACTTCAATAGTGTTGAGATTAACTCCTCTGAGATGCCCTGAGACTGCAGTCTGGCTGATTCAACAGCCATGCTGTCAGTTGCAATCTGCCTGGGTTTGGGTGACACCATTGGTCCTGCTGTAGAAGGTCCCTCTTCAGCGGCAGCCATATTGGAGGAACTGCTGCCATCTGCAGGAGCAGTGGGAACCATGGCCTCCTTGGCCAGAAGGGTAGGATTGCAATTGTATGGACGTTCTCCCTCGCAATTTTTAATATGGTTTTCATTATCAGAGGTACCGGTGGGAAAAGGTAGACTAGGGGAAATTCCCACGGGATTGAGAAGGCATCTTGAGCTAGCGCTTCGTTGCAGTGGAATCTTGACACAAACTGGGGTACCTGTGCATTCCATGGGGTCGCCAACAGATCTACCGAGGGTGTACCCCACCTGTAAAAGATTGTTTCTAGATAGTCCCGACTCAGATGATCTGCTATGTAGTTCTGACTGCCCGGAATGTAGGCTGCAGTCAAGGCTTCCACATGTGCCTAGGCCCAGACGAATATCTCGGTTGCCAACTGCAGCAGTGGCAAGCTCTTGGTTCCACCCTGTTTGGTTATATAAGCGACCGCTGTCCGGTTGTCCAACATAAGCTTGACCCGAGCTCCCTGAATCAGGTTCTCGAATGCCAGTAGGGCTAGGTATGCTGCTTGTAACTCCAAAAGGTTGGAGTGTCTGGTCTCCATCCTGCTCCATTTGCCTTGAACCCGTCTGCCAAGGCAGTGAGCACCCCAGCCCCGGAGACTGGCATCCAAGGTTATTTGGATCCAATTTCCGGGGCTGAGAGGCATGCCCCGCGACAGAGTTCCTGGCGCTATCCACCACGCCAAGCCCTGGCGAATCCGTCTTGGTATGAATATTTTTTGGTGGAGTGATACGCCATCCCACTGGTTCAGAAATTACGTTTGGAATGCCCTTGTATTGAATCTTGCCCAGGGAACAGCTGGGGTTGCTGCGGTAAACATTCCCAGAAGAGTCATACAGTCCCTCGCCGACAGCGACGAGGACTCCATCACGCTGTTCACGCAGGCTACTAGCTCGGCTATCTTGCGATGTGGTAGCGAGACCTGCCCTTTCCTTTTGTTGAAAACAAGCCCTAGGTTCTCCATCTCTTGGGAGGGAATCAACTGGCTCTTCTGCTTGTTGATAATCCAGCCGAATTCGGATAGAATTTTCAGCACCACTTCGCCTTGTGCTGTTAACTCCTCGCTTGCACAGGCCACTACCAAGATGTCGTCTAAGTAGTGGAAAATCTTTATGCCCCTCAAACGTATAACAGCGATGGTAGCTAGCAGGATCTTGGAAAAGACTCGGGGTGCTGTGCTGATTCCGAAGGGCAGACATTTGAACTGGTAATGATCTTCCCCTACCATGAATCTCAGGTATCTTTGATGATGCCTGTTGATTGGGACATGAAGGTAGGCATCTGCTAAATCGACTGATATTAGCCAGTCCCCTGGTTGCAGAATTGATATAATTGTAAATATTGATTCCATCTTGAATGTCTTGGGATCGATGTAGTGGTTTAGAGATCTTAGGTCTAAGACTGGTCTGAGATCTCCGGACGCTTTGGGCACCTGAAAAATTGGGGAGTAAACCCCTGTTCCCTGCTGCTTTAGAGGAACCGGCAAGATTGCCTCTTTCTGAAGTAATTCGGTCACATATTCTTGCAAGCACCTTCGTTTCTTCGGATCTTGTGGCCATTCTGTCTGGACAAAGATGTCTGGTGGTTTCTCTCGAAACATTATCTTGTACCCTCGCTTGACTGTTTTCTGGACCCATTGGTCCTTGACCTTCTCCGCCCATACCTTCCAAAAAGATGCCAACCTGGCACCCACCTGGGGGTGATGGGCGGTCAACCCGTCAAAAGGACTTCTCCGGTTTCTTAGAGGTCTGAGCGGCCTTAGACTTCACGTTCCGAAGAAAGGAGCTTTGTGAGCCTCTCCATTGGGGTCTTGTATATTCTCGGCCTGGTCTATATGACCTGGCCTCCTGCGCCCTTCTGAACTCTGATTGGCCTGACCGAACGGTTTGCTGTCTCCTTTTGGGTCTCTGTGGTAGCAGACCCGACTTCCCTCCAGTAGCTCGTTTAATAGCTTCCTCCAGGGTGTCCCCGAAAAGCATCTTGCCCTTGTATGGGATGTTACAAAGTGCCTGTTTCGAGGTACTGTCTGCCACCCAATGGCGTAACCATAGGGCCCTTTTTGCCGTTACTGAAAACGTCATAATTCTTGCGAGCAGTTTTGCTAGGTCTATAGAGGCTTCTGCCAAAAAGGCGGCTGAGAGATTAAGTTCCTCCATTGCCGAAATGATTCTGGGCGTCTCTACGCCAGACTTCAGGGCCGTCTCCACATTTGTGACCCAGACCTTCAGAGCCCTGGAGATCGAGGTTAGGGCTATGGCCGGGCGACAAGCTGCGCCAGCAGTTAAATAGATTTTCTTTAGATCTGTGTCTGTGCGTCTGTCCATCGGGTCTCTGAAGGTTGTAGAATCCTGCAATGGCAGGGACACCTGCCTTGCTAGGCGCTGCAAGGCCGCATCTACCCCTGGAGGTGACTTCCAAAAGGCAGCATCTGGGGTGTTAAATGGGTATAATTTTAAAAAGCGATTTTGTATGTTCGCCTTCCTTTCTGGCTTTCCCCATTCCTCATCGAATAATTTGCGGATCTCCATCATGAACGGGAAGGTTGCCCCTTGCCTTTTCAAGTTAGGGAAATATCTTTTAATTTTTTCCGGAGACTGAGTGTCTTGTTCCCAGTCTATGGCCTCCTTCACTGCTACGATGTAAGGGTCTATGAGTTGGAAGTCAAACAAATATTCAGACGGTTCATCAGTCTGAAGAATCTCCTGAAGATATTTCAAGCCCCGGTGAAGAGTCTCGCTTCTGCTTAGATGCGTTTTTGGCTCTAGGCTTAGTCCCGGAGGCACTTACGCCTGCCTGCATACTCTCTGTCACCGCCTCCTGAATATAGTCCTTTATCCTACGTGCCTCAGTTTCTCTATCTGTGGCATTCTGCGCACAAGAGCTTCTCAGGGGCGGATGGCGCTGAACAAGCCCAGCAGAGGCCTTCAGCGGGACGGCCTCTTGTCGCACTTGGTTCTGCCGCCATAGCTGTCTGAGCATTTTTGCGGCGTGGACTGCCGTTGCTTGGGGTCTATGTCCTGTGCGTGACCGAGATGCATGCGGAGATTTTGAGCGGTGGCGGGACTTTTCCTTCCACGACTGTCTTTTTTTAGGACTTCTGCTCCTATAAAGACAAAACACCTTATTAGACTGGTGTTGCACTCTTTTGTTTTGTGGCCCCCGTAGACCCCTCCTACCTTTCCGACAATCTTCGTGCATTTTGGGGCTGTGGTGAGCTCATACTACAGCAACAAAAGCTCATACTACTGGCTCTTTAAAGGAAATAACTTTACCTTAATACTGGATAAGGAGTCACTCAGGGTGGCAGCAGATTTGTAGGGTATCTAAAAAGCTGTAAACACATGGTGTAATGCATTTTGTGATCATGGCTCAGTAAACACTAACACTGACACAGCCCAGCCACCCCTCCCCCTCTGTGAAGGAAAACTCACCAGTACACTTCCCTCACTAGCTGTGGCAAACAGCACTGGAGCTTCTGGCTCTCCAGGCTTTATAGCCCTACAGCCCCGCCCCCCTGTGAGGTCATCATCGACCAACAGAAAACACATGGGAGGCGGCCGGCGCAGCCCCTAGGAAGCAGGAAAGGAAAGCACAATACTACAGCAACACCACAGCCTAAAATGGTAAGCTCTTTAAGCCTTAGTATGCCCACATGGCTCCTGCACATAGAGTGTCCAGTGTGATAAAAGGAACTACCTTTATTGTTCTGGACCTTCCGATCCCAGGAGAGGCTTGAACCTGGGTGGGTAGCTTCGGTAGGGGGGTGTAGTCTAATCCACGAGCATGGTAGTCTGGAGTCCGACCAAAAAAAAGGAACAAGGGCTGGGGAGGAGGGGCTCCCTTTTATCAGCTAAGAGAAGGTGGTACTGAGAGACTGGAGGAAGGGGTTAACCCATTGTGTGCTGACATGAGGCTGGCCAGGAAATATATATACACACACACACACATATATATATACACACATATATATATACAGAATTTTCTACTCACCTTGATTTGCTTTATGCATTAGTCGGCACCTGGGGCTCTTCATTTCCTGGAGGAAAAACCTTTTTGTTTCAGCAGACCTACCTGGAGCGGTGGTAAACCCATTTCATTGTAAAAGACCTGGGACACTTTTGGTGGCCTGAAAGAGAGTAGTAATGTGGTGCATAGCTCGCCGCAGCAAACGGTGCATGGCTGAATTGTGAGTGTTCTGCACGGAATGCAGGGGTCAGATATGTCCTGGGGAAGGGGGCTAATGCTAGCAGGGGGATGAGGAGAGTTAGATATTTGCTGGGGAGCAGTGGCAGCTGGTGCTCAACATTTTTGGGGGGGCGCAAACAAACAGAAAAATTCTGAAAAAAAACCCATCAATTGCAGCCTCACTGTGCCAAATAAAATGCAGCCACTGTGCCCCATAAAAGGCAGCCATTGTGCCCATCAAATGCAGCCACTGTACCCATAAAATGCAGCCACTGTACCCATAAAATGCAGCCTCTGTGCCCATCATATGCAGCCTGTGCCCATTATACAGCCTCTGTGCCAATCCTACAGCCTCTGTGCCTGTCATATGCAGCCTGTGCCCATCATACAGCCACTGTGCCCATCATATGCAGCCTCTGTGCCAATCATACAGCCTCTGTGCTCATCATATGCAGCCTGTGCCCATATGTGCTGGGGGTGCTTGGGGGGGGGGGGTGGGTTCAGATATGTGCTGGGGGAGAACTTTGTGAGAGAAGAGGGCCAGTGCAAGGGGGAGGGGCAGTGGCGGAATTATAGGGGTCGTCGAGATCGCCATGGCGACAGGGCCCCTTGCTGCAGAGGGCCTTTGAGGGCCCCCTGTACTCTTTGATAGGAGGGGAGGCTGAGAGGAGCTCCCGATCGTCAGCCGAACTGTAATCGGTGCAGGGAGCTCCTCACATACCTAAAGTGAAAGCAGTGCTGTGCTGTGCTCTTTGTCTCCCCCTACAGTGCAGTACCCGGCAGAAAGAAGGTAAATGTCTGCCTTTTTTTATAAGACTATCTACTGTATGTGTGTTTATATGTGTGTGCATGCATGTGTGTGTGGGGGGGTGTGCATGCATGTGCGTGTGTGTGGGTGTGCATTCATGTGTGTGTGTGTGTGTGGGGGGGGGGGGGTGTGCATGCATGTGTGTGGGTGTGCATGCATGTGTGTGTGTGGGTGTGCATTCATGTGTGTGCGTGTGTGTGTGGGGGGGGGGTTTGCATGCATGTGTGTGGGTGTGCATGCATGTGTGTGTGTGTGGGTGTGCATTCATGTGTGTGTGTGTGTGGGGGGGGGGGTGCATGCATGTGTGTGTGTGGGGGTGTGCATGCATGTGTGTGTGGGGGGTGTGCATGTATGTGTGTGTGGGGGGAGGAGTGCATGCATGTGTGTGTGTGGGGGAGTGCATGCGTGTGTGTGGGGGGGTGTGCATGCGTGTGTGGGGGTGTGCATGCATATGTGTGTGAGTGTGCATGCATGTTTGTGGGTGTGCGAGTGGGCAGTGGGGATTCACAGTGGCAGCATTTGGCACACTGGCCGCATTTAATGGGCACACTGGCAGCATTTGATGGGCACAGTGGCAGCATTTGATGGGCACAGTGGCGGCATTTGATGGCACAGCGGCAGAGTTTGATGGGCACAGTGGCGACATTTGATGCTACAGTGGTGGCGTTTGATGGTACAGTGGCTGCAATTGATGGGCACAGTGGCGACATTTGATGGTACAGTGGTGGCGTTTGATGGTACAGTGGCTGCAATTGAGGGGCCCTCCATGGTTTCTTGCATCGGGGCCCTGAGGGTTCTAGTTACGCCACTGGGGAGGGGTAGGGGGGTAGGATATGTGCTGGAGGGGTCCTTTGGGAAGGAAGAGAGATAGTGCAAGAAGAGGTTGCCAGATTTCAAATCCAATCCACACGTCTAGCATATCTTCCCCCTGCCACATATCCTCCTAACCCCTCGATCACTCCACATATTTTCTACCTTGTCCTCCTTTCCAGCTGCTCTCTCCCCCGCCCTCCTCCATCTACAGAGCATAATAAAAACTTTCTACAGACCTGATATAAGCGCATCCCTGCTCCCCCCTCCTCCTCATGTGTGTACAGAACGGAGAAGGAGGAGGGGAGGAGCTTTGATACACTGACACTCTGCTCTGTTGAACCAAGCTGCTGTCAGGGAGAGGGGAGACATGTCACTCTTGGTGCAGTCCATGTGAATGATGTGTCTGGGTCTGGGGCAGAAGTAAACATCATTCAAAAACCGGACTGTCTGGGAGAAAACCGCACAGGTGGCAACCCTAATTGCACTTCTGCTCTGCATGATCTGACTATCTCTTCTCTATTCCCTCCCAGGTAACATATGCTGCTTCTTCTGTTCCTTTGAGACTTGCTGTAATATATCGGCCTCCTCTTCCTCTAGATGGGCCCATATATAGGGATACAGATATCCATACTCCTCAGCTACTTTCTTAATAATTATGCGCTTTGTTTTGGACAGCCTGGGAAGTGTTTTAGGGTCTCCATACACGGTTAGGACCCGTGCATCTGGTGCATGTTGAACTGGGTATCCTGCAACAGTATCAGGCTTGCAATCAGGCTTAATCAACTGGATTGGTTTGTTCGATGCAACTTTAGGAACCCATTTTGCCCAACAATCCTCCTCAAAGGACTTAGTAATGCATATTAAGGGAGCTGCACTGGCAGAAAGTTCAACTTTGACACTAGCGGCTGGCATTGAGGGAATTTCATCTTCCTCTAAATCATACAATTGCTCCCCGTTACTATCAGTCCACTTCCCAGTTCGTGATAAAGTGTCTGAAAGCAGTTGAGAGAATCGATTGGATGAAATATCCGAGTTGGAAATAGTGGAGCATTCTTCGGCCTGGAGATAGTTGAGCGTGGAGCGGGCTTTGCTTTGCACAACCGCATTGTCTCCCCTAATGGCCACAGGTATCACCTTCCCCACTTGTACACTACTTTCACCCTTTGCAGGCTTACCCAACTCAAGGAGAGCAGGATTAGTGCCCCCCACCCAAGGATTTAGCCCCCGCCTCTTTTCTCTCCATTTTAACCCTTACAGCACTGGCGTAAAGTTTCAAAAGACCAGGCTGATACTTTTCCATGAGCAATGATACATGCTTGTTCTTCCCCACATTGTTGGAATGCACAATAACACAGTCTATATGAAGTAAAGATGTTACTTTCCACTTTTTCATGGAGCCAGACAAAATCCCAATGTAGCTGTAGCCGGTTGCTATGGGTGACTGCTGTAGCAATAACGCCTTTGCCCCACATTGGGCACCAAATGTAGCAAAATCCTATGCCCCTTTTGTTTTGCTATAATATTAATCTGCAATGACCTTTTTCATTTCCAAATAGGGTGTTGTCTGCCTGGGTTCTGTAACCACACCTTTCTTCAAAATGCAGGGTTATGTAATATCAGGTAACAGGAAACTTTCTTTCACTTCACTATAAACTTTTCTAAGTTACTAAGGCAAAAACTTATGTAGCAAAATCCTGTGCCCCCTGAGGCCTTATGGTGACCTCCAAAGTTAAGGACAGCTGACATCCTTCAGTGCAGAGTGGGTTACAAGGCATGGTGGGTGTAATGCAAGATAAAATGGTGGGCGCCAGACACTTTCTGAATGCAAAGAGATTTATTGTCTCTTGAACAGAACTGTGGGATAGAAGGTTAGGGCCAGGACATCCTTAGATAAATGCAAAGATAATTGGCAGACTCCGAGACTTCTATAGGCAGACAGCTATACAAGTGAAGGCCTCCAGCCGGACACCACTTCTGTATAGGTAGGATTAGGCTCCTATGGCAACAACCTTGTAGCAGTTACTAACGGTAGTTGTATTCAACTAGTGGCAACACACACAGTTCTCCTTACCTAACAGTCACTCACTGTGGATCGTTACTCAGTGAACTCCCAATCTTTCTTTAGACTTCAGATCCAATAGTCACGGGATCCCCTGAGCTCTTCCACTTTTAGCACTCAGTATCTTCCTCAAGCGTTCCCTGCTGGGTCCCTGGCGTGGCACTCACAGACACTCACAGATACTCTTTAAGCGTCGACCCTTCTAGGTCCCTGGCTTGGCATTCACTGATGTTCCGCAAGTGTAACCTCTGCTGTCCCACTGGGTCCCTGGCTTGGCATTCACTGAAGTTTTCCCACTTCTTTACTGTCCCTGGCTGGTGAGAAGACTGCTCATGTACTAGCTTCAGCTTACTCACAGTGGTCTCCAGAAGCAAAGTGGATGGTCCCTTAGTGGCGTCAGGTTCCCTTCTACCTCTGACCACAGTCGGTTCCCTGTCCGGCTGAACCGCTACTTCTGGTTGGTCTACAAGCCGCAGTCCCAACCCTACGCTGTTCTCCCGCTCCTGGAAAGGCCCTCAGGCAGCCTAGCAGCCAAATGCCCTGGGATAGGCCTTAAGTTTCTGGCCTAGCAGCCCGGGGCAGTACGACACACATCCACATCCATGTCTCTCCTGCTTCAATCCTTCGCCATTCCAGGTCGTTAATGACCGAAACACTGAACCACACAGTCTACCCTGATCCAGGGGTACTTACCAAACTAGTGACAACATTTTATACTAGACTGCCACTGAGGGGGGCCGACCCATTTTAGAACTCACGTGGTAAATGGTTGAGCTCTCAGATGAGGGCTGGGAAGAGGCTACTGAGGTTTGCTTTCAAGATATTATCAGTACTGCCGACCAATTTATCCAATTTAAATGTATACACCACCTGCATTACACTCTAGCTAAGCTGTTATGCATGGGATTAGGGATTACCGCTGCTTGCCCTAGATGTAATTTAGCCGATGCAGATTTGCTTCATATGTTCTGGAGCTGCCCGGGGCTGACCTCTTACTGGAGGAAACTGTTCAGTTTTTTCAAGAAACAATTAACGCTTCCTATACCTCAGACTCCGGAGGTTGGACTCTTAGGTATACTAAACAATTTTGTACACAGAACCCATACTCATATCCTACTATATTATTGCACTGGAGGGATATAAGCCTTGTGTCTGGGAGCAGAACATCAGGCCAAAGGAACAACTGGGACAGAAGCCATCCGAGTCTCAGTGGCAGATATCCCCAAATACTACTGTGATTTGTCCCAGGTCAGGGATAACAGTCTACCTAAGCATTCAGATAGGGACTTAAGAAAGAACCATATAGCAGAATCCCTCTGTAGTTTAACACTGAAGGCCCTGGAGGGCCCACGCCCAATTCTACTTCTAACAGACTCTCCAAAAGAAGCATGACTAGTACACAAGGAATGGAATCGACTGCAGTTACGCAATGGGGTGGTCGACCAAAGGGGCCCCTCAGATGATCCTGAAGATAAGTGGCAGGTATTCTTTCAGAGAATGCATAGAGAGACCGTGCTGACTGCCTAACATGACAATCATGGCCACCTAGGGCATGAGAAGACATTCAAACTGGTGTGAGAGCGGTTCTATTGGCCCTGTATGGGAGCTGAAGTTGAGGGATACTGTCACTCTTACATACAGAGGAAGACTCTGCCCCACAGAGCTGCTCCAATGGGCCATCTTAAAAGTCAAGGACGGCTGGAATTAGTGTGTGTAGCGCTGGTATTTTTGCCTAAACTATGAACAGTATTATAATTTAGTTTTTGGCACCATCTAGTGGCCAATACAGGAAATGGACTCCAACTATTTTCTTTTCTAGAGTATTAACAATATAACAGAAAGTGACTGTCTGTTTACATTTTACTCTGACCTACCTACCCAGAATGCCAAGTGACCTACCCATGATCACTCAGTACCGAACTGCATGCTGGGTAGGCTTTAAAAGAGCCTACCCATTTTCTGTCTCTTCTGAACGCGTGGCCTACAGCCACTGCGGAGGGAAACAACTAGAGACTCTGCCTTAAACCTGATTGCTGGAAAGACTGTGTGACATACACCTACAGTGGCCAAAATTCTGGTAGAGTAGTTCTTTGTCCACTACGGCCTACCTCAGCGTATTCACTCTGACCAGGATAGAGACTTTGAGAGTAGACTCATTAAAAGACTGTTAGACCTATTAGATGTTCAGAACCACCCCTTACCACCCTCAAGGAGATCCCCAGCCAGAACGCTTTAATCGCACCCTCCAGAACGCTTTAATCACACCCTCCAGAAGGCCTCTTACGGCTGAAAAGAAACAGCATTGGAGCAGGCACATTGCAGCTATTGTACATGCCTATAATAGCGCTGAAAACTATGCCACAGGCTATTCACCATATAGGCTGATGTTCGGTAGGGAAGCTCGACTGCCAGTGGAATTAGCATTTGGCAATTCTTTAGATCATACCTTGATGGTATCACACAGAGGATATATGGACCGCTTGAAGAAGAGTCTGAAGACAGCATATGAGAAAGCCCAGGCTGCATCAGACACCTGGGGCCAGATAAGAGAAGGTCAATGTAAGGTCAGATTATGGATTTATGCAGTGTCTCAGCCAATGGGCATGGGTTTTCTTGGATCCCTTGGCCTGCTGGGAGAGCCTATATATTTGGGTGGAGTCGGGTGATCAGTGTTCTGTGCCACCCGGACGGCTGTCTGGGTGGATATGTGTTGTAATGCCCGGGCTGCTAGGCCAGAGATTGGGCCTATGCCGGGCACATCTGGCTGTTAGGCTGTCTGAGGGCCTACCCAGAAGCAAGAGAGAGCAGCGCAGGGTTGGGACTGCGGCTTGCAGTCCCACCAGAAGTGACGGTTCTGCCGGCCGGAGAACCTGTCATGGTCAGAGGTAGAGGGGAAGCTGTCGCCACTAAGGGACCATACACCTTGTTACCAGGGGTCACTGTGAGTAACTTAAAAAAAGTACCGGAGCAGAATTCTCACCAACCAGGGATGGTGAAGAATTGGGAAACTTCAGTGGGTATCAAGCCAGGGACCCAACCAGCAGAGGTGATGCTTGCAGAGCAGCCTTGTGTGTCAAGCCAGGGACCCAGTGGGGTGATGCTTAAGGAAGATACTACAGTGAAGATTGGAGGAGCTCAAGGGGTTCTGTGCCAGAGAATCATCTAGTCTAGTGCAAGAGACTGGGAGCTTGGTGAGCTGAAGAAGAACTACAAGAATTGAGTGTAGTGGAAGTGAAGGAACTGTTACACTTTGTGTTAGGAACTGTTAAGCGTTCGTACACATGCAGATGTGGTGTCTGGCTGGATGCCTTTCCCTGCATGGCTGTCCTCCTGTCGAAGTCTCAGAGTCTGCCAATTAATATTACAACTACCTAAGGGTGTCCTGGCCCTAACCCTCTCTCCCAAAGTTCTATTAAGATAAATAAAAATCTCTTTTGCATTCAAGAAGTGTCTGGTGCCCAATGACTTTAACTACTTTGCACCCACTATGCCTCACAACCCACCATACACAGAAGGATGTCAGCTATCTCCGACCCTAGAGGTTCTCATTAGACAGAAGGAGGCCTGGGATCTTGCTACATGTACATGAGCAGTGAATTTCCATGCATGCATGCAAATGCCATTGGGTGCTATAATTGCCTATTTACTAGAAGGTGGCAGCATTTGTATACATGTGCGGAACTCCAGTGTATGTGTGCACAAACATATTGCCAGTCTCTTCTGGTTACCAAATGCCTGTTTTTTTTTTTTAATGGTGGTACTGAAGAGGGATTAGGGGGGGGGGGGTGGGGGTGATTAGGGGGGGGGGGGGTTTTTTTTTTTTTTTTTTTTTTTTTTTTTTTTTTTTTTTTTTTTTTTTTTTTTTATTTTTTTTTTTTTTTTTTTTTTTTTTTTTTTTTTTTTTTTTTTTTTTTTTTTTTTTTTTTTTTTTTTTTTTTTTTTTTTTTTTTTTTTTTTTTTTTTTTTTTTCTTTTTTTTTTTTTTTTTTTTTTTTTTTTTTTTTTTTTTTTTTTTTTTTTTTTTTTTTTTTTTTTTTTTTTTTTTTTTTTTTTTTTTTTTTTTTTTTTTTTTTTTTTTTTTTTTTTTTTTTTTTTTTTTTTTTTTTTTTTTTTTTTTTTTTTTTTTTTTTTTTTTTTTTTTTTTTTTTTTTTTTTTTTTTTTTTTTTTTTTTTTTTTTTTTTTTTTTTTTTTTTTTTTTTTTTTTTTTTTTTTTTTTTTTTTTTTTTTTTTTTTTTTTTTATTTTTTTTTTTTTATTTTTTTTTTTTTTTTTTTTTTTTTTTTTTTTTTTTTTTTTTTTTTTTTTTTTTTTTTTTTTTTTTTTTTTTTTTTTTTTTTTTTTTTTTTTTTTTTTTTTTTTTTTTTTTTTTTTTTTTTTTTTTTTTTTTTTTTTTTTTTTTTTTTTTTTTTTTTTTTTTTTTTTTTTTTTTTTTTTTTTTTTTTTTTTTTTTTTTTTTTTTTTTTTTTTTTTTTTTTTTTTTTTTTTTTTTTTTTTTTTTTTTTTATTTTTTTTTTTTTTTTTTTTTTTTTTTTTTTTTTTTTTTTTTTTTTTTTTTTTTTTTTTTTTTTTTTTTTTTTTTTTTATTTTTTTTTTTTTTTTTTTTTTTTTTTTTTTTTTTTTTTTTTTTTTTTTTTTTTTTTTTTTTTTTTTTTTTTTTTTTTTTTTTTTTTTTATTTTTTTTTTTTTTTTTTTTTTTTTTTTTTTTTTTTTTTTTTTTTTTTTTTTTTTTTTTTTTTTTTTTTTTTTTTTTTTTTTTTTTTTTTTTTTTTTTTTTTTTTTTTTTTTTTTTTTTTTTTTTTTTTTTTTTTTTTTTTTTTTTTTTTTTTTTTTTTTTGTTGGGGGGGGGTTAATGAATGGTTTAGTTCCACTTTAAACGATTAATTCAAAGCATGACAATTTTTACATAGTTACATTGGTCCAGCTCTGATTCATGTAAGGTATGTACTGTATAATGCCATACCTGTGGGACACCCTGTAAGCTGGAAATCACATTAGTCGGCATCGCTGCACCAACAGCTGGGTCCCATGCCAGGCGGTTGCCTTGCTGCTTGGGGAACACAGGAGGTTGCTCTCTCAGCATGGGCTTCATTCAGAGAACACTTTGCATTTGAAATCACATTAGTCGGCATCGCTGCACCAACAGCATGCCCACCTATCAGTGCCCATCCATGACACCTATCAGTGCCAGTGCATGAGTGCCCGTCAGTGCCGCCTATGAGTGCTGCCTATTGGTGCCCGAACACAGGAGGTTGCTCTCTCAGCATGTCAGTGCCCATCATCTGTGCAACCTCATCGGTGCCCCCTAATTTGGTGCCACCTCATCGTTGCCCAACAGTGCCCATTAGTGCCGCCTTATCATTGCTTGACAAAGAAAAATAATGAATGCAAAGCATTCTCTAATTTGACAAAGTGGAGAGGCAGGGTGTTGATGTCTCTACCTCATCCCATCAGAGAACACATTGCATTCATTGAGAAAATGAAAAGTGTCCTCTGACTGGTGCCTGTGCTGAGAGGCAGACCTCCTGTGTTCAGTAAGGAGCAGGGCAGCCGCTCGGCACAGGACCTGAAAGCTAATGGAGATCACTGTAGTAGCTGTGCCTAGTATAGTGATTTGCAGCTTCTAGGAGGATCCCACGGGTATGGCACAGACCAAGCTGGAGCAATGAAAAAATAATCGCCATAGCTGGAGTTCAGCTTTGATGTCATCCAGTTAAGGTTTACATCACTTTAGGCCCACGTTCACATTGGTCTGATTTGGCATGCGATTTTACATGTCAAGTCGCATGCCAAATCGACGGCTTTTGAAGGCATTAGCACTGTCCGAATCGGTGCAACGCCGACTTTGCGGCGACACACCAATTCCCAAAAGTAGTTCTTGCCCTACTTTTGGCAACTTCAGGGGCGATTTCAATAGACATCTGTGCAGGAACCCGCACAGATGTCTCTGTCCCGACACCGGACTGCATTGCCGGGTTGAAATTGTGTGAGTTCTAACCCGCAGCAATGTGAACCTGGGCTCAACGTTTAGGGATCTGTATGTCCAAATAGAGACAATGGTTGGACTTTGTGCACCTAGCTACCATTAATATATTGTCCCAAGATCACTACAACACCCTGCAACAAATCTGTAAGCTATTATTATTATATTATTATTTAATTACTGTTATTATGTACACTTGGGGATAGTGATTGTGCTAACAATATCATTATCATTGATGACTCATTGGGCAGTATCCAGGCTGACACAGCCAATTTCTTATCAATGATCTGGAAGGGGTTGTCTATAACTTACTTGTAACTACGTCTTCAGCTATCAGTTAACGCCTGCTCTTCTAGTATACTTAAGGATGAGCAACTATTAGGTTAATTATGTTGTCACGCTCCTGAGTTTGGCTTCAGTCTTATCTCCAGTATTTATGACCTGTATATAGACATAGCAACTGGGGTTTTCAATTTTATTTATTTTTTACTTTTTTTTTTTTAATGCATGTCACAAAACATACTTTCAATTTAAGACATTTGTAATTACACCTTAAATTAAAAGATGAAAAAATATAGCTTACCTCTACTTGTTTCAGCAGGCTGCTTTTTTCCAATTTAAATGTTCTTTACTAGGAATGGGCTAGATGTTCGAGTCGAACGTAAGTTTGACTCGAACATCAGCTGTTTGTTTGTTCGTAGATCAAACGAACATATGGGTGTCTGAGGGATTAAAGAGTGGACCTGTCCAGAGATTCCATTGATTGGCTGACATTTATCAAAATGAATATGTCCTGGATCCATTACTAATGTGGAGGGGTTGTCCTGGGGGGTCTATACTAATGTGGGGGGGGTGGTTTGTCCTGGGGGGGGGTTTATACTAATGTGGGGGGGGGGTTTGTCCTGGGGTCTCTATACTAATGTGGGGGGGGGGTTTGTCCTGGGGGTCTATACTAATGTGGGTGGGGGGTTTGTCCTGGGGGTCTATACCAATGTGGGGGGGTGGTTTGTCCTGGGGGGTCTATACTAATGTGGGGGGGGGGGGGGATTGTCCTGGGGGGGTCTATACTAATGTGTGGGGGGGGGTTGTCCTGGGGGGTCTATACTAATGTGGGGGGGGGGGGTTTGTCCTGGGGGGGTGTCCTGGGGGGTCTATACTAATGTGGGGGGGGTTGTCCTGGGGGGTCTATACTAATGGTGGGGGGGGGGTTGTCCTTGGGGGGTCTATACTAATGTGGGGGGGGGTGTGTCCTGGGGGGGGTCTATACTAATGTGGGGGGTTTGTCCTGGGGGGTCTATACTAATGTGGGGGGTTTGTCCTGGGGGTGTCTATACTAATGTGGGGGGGGGGGGGTTGTGTCCTGGGGGTCTATACCAATGTGGGGTGGGGGGGGGTTTGTCACGGGGGGTCTATACTAATGTGGGGGTGGGGGGGTTTGTCTGGGGGTCTATACTAATGTGGGGGGGTGGTTTGTCCTGGGGGGGTCTATACCAATGTGGGGGGGTGGTTTGTCCTGGGGGGTCTATACTAATGTGGGGGGGGGGGGTTTGTCCTGGGGGTGGTCTATACTAATGTGGGGGGGTTGTCCTGGGGGTCTATACTAATGTGGGGGGGGTTTGTCCTGGGGGGTCTATACTAATGTGGGTGGGGGGTTTGTCCTGGGGGGTCTATACTAATGTGGGGGGGTCTGTACTATTGTGGGGGGGGGGTTGTCCTGGGGGGTCGTTATAATAATGGGGGGAGGGGGTGGTTTGTTCTGGGGGGTCTGTAACTAATGGAGGGGGGGGGTGGTTTGTTCTGGGGGGTTTGTACTAATGTAGGGGGGAAAGGTTTGTCCTGAGGGGGGGTCTATTCTGATAAAGGGGGGTGTTTTGTCCTGGGGGTCTCTACTAATGGGGGGGGTCTGTCCTGAGGGAGGTATTTATACTTAGTGAAGGGTCTGCACTGACGGAGGGGGGGTCTATACTTAATGGAGTGGGGTCTGTACTGAGGGACGACTATAGTTGGTGGAGGGGGTGATACCATGTTTTACTGCACCAGGTGACACCAACCCTAGTGATGCCACTGCAGCTGCGGGCTCTTATTTCCCCTCTCCCTCACCTCCTCGTGCGATGCTGTACTAGTGAGCGGCGCACTATGTTTCTTCCCCCGCCTTCATAACGGCCAGGGAAGAAAAAACAAAGGAGCAAAGAAAAGGATTGTGGGACATGTGGTCCCAAGGACTGGCAGCCCCACTGTAACACGGAAACTGCAGCCCAAACAGCATGCTCAGCTGAATGGGAGAGAGAAAGCCAGGAGCCCGGGGAAGCTTTCAGGGAAGGGCACCCAGGACTCCAGAGGGAGAGGACAGTGCTGAGAGGACACCATCAGAGAGAGAAAAAGCCACACAGCCTGGCGCCATCCCTGGTGGAGGAAGGAATAGAGTCATTGCAGGAATACAGGTCTGGGCTCTACCCAGCGGAGTCGCCACGGGCAATTCAGAGTGAGCAGACTCCTGATCAGAGGAACCGTTGTTGCTGTATCGCTGGGTCAGGTGAGAGGGCCGATCGGCCATTATTTACTACCATCTCTTGTAACATGTCTGCAGTCTCTGACCATCTCCTGTATTGTGTGCAGCCTGACCATCTCCTGTACTATGATTGCAGTCTCTGACCGTCTCTAGTATCATGTCTACAGTCTCTGACCATCTCCTGTACTATGTCTGGGGGCTCTTTCTAATAGACTCTCTAACAGAAGCCCCCTCTGTGTGCATCAGAGAGACTCCCCTCCAGGTCTCATTAGTGTACGCTCTTCCTGTATTTTATTTATTGGTAAAAGATCATGGGAGGATCCCAGGGTAACGAAGACTTCTTACGGGAACATCTCTGTGTTGAAGTCGTTGTCATAGAAACATTTGTAAAGGGGAGGAGTTGGTAAGATGACCACGCCCACGTGGGGGCGCCAGAAATATTTCTGCACCCAGGCGTCTGTGACCCTAGGATCGGCCCTGCCTGGATCAGCAGCTATCAAGCTCCTGATGCTGATGTAACTGAATTTTCTATGGATCTGGGATCCCTTGAAGACTGCCTATGCTGCCTATCCTAGTCCTGACTCTTGATTATGCTAGCTTCCAACAATATTTTTGGTTTAGGGCACCACCACCATCCAAGGCCCAATTTTTCTGCACCTGTTTTATAATGGCATGTCATTTCATGCAATTTTTTTTTACAAATTTTTAACAGCAGGGCCCATTCCTGTGCCCAACAAGAGTAACTGTGAGGGGTTACAGTGTTCAGGCACCACTTAGGATGGGCGAACAGTTTGGACCGAGCATAAGTTTGGCCTGAACATCGCCCATTCAGGTACTCGCCTAACACCCACATTTTCTGGGCACTTAGTGGGATGTTCACCCACCGAGCGCACAGTCAATAGGTTGTTAAGGCTTCCCCGCTGAGAGATAAATTTAAAACAAAATATTGTACAAAAAAGAATGTAAATTAAAAAAAATTGGGGAAAAAACAGCGTGGGAGACCTTTGGGTCTGGTATGGATTTTAACCACTTCCCCTCCGGCGCATTGTAAAATGACGCCAGCAAGAACACTCCCTCCTGCAGCCCATCAGAGTATCCATCTGCAGCCTATGCCTCATAGAATATACGTTGGGGGTTTTTCTTTCCAAAATGGGGTAATTTTGTGGGTAATTCCACTGTCCTGGTGCTCCAGGACCTTCAAAAGTGTGATAGGTAGAAATAAAATTAGATGTGAAATTTATACTCCTACAATGCCTGATGTTGCTCCCTGCATGTTGGGCCTCTCTATTTGGCCAGGCTGTGAAAAAGTCTCACACATGTGGTATCGCCATACTAGGAGGAGTAGCAGAATGTATTTTGGGGTTTATTTGTAAGTATGCATATGCTGTGTGTGAGAAATAACTTGTTATTCTGACAAATTTGTGTAAAAAAAAAAAAAATTTCTTAATTTTCCCAAGAATTATTACAACCTCAAAAAACTCACTATGCCTCTTACTAAATAAATTGGACTGTCTACTTTCCAAATGGGGGTCATTTGTGGGGTATTTGTACTGTTCTGGGCCTCATGAAATTAGATAGGCCATCAGTATATCAGGTGTGATCAAACTTTCATGATTTGCACCATAGCTTGTAGACTATAATTTTCACACAGACTAAATTATATCCACTGATTTGTTTGTTTTTTTAAACCAAAGCTATGTAGCAGTATACATTTTGGCACAAATTTATGAACAAAAATTACTTTTTTGCTAAATTTTTTAATAGAAACTTTTTTTTTGTTTCCAAATTTTCACTCTTCTTTTAATTATATTGCAAAAAAAAATAAAAAAAAACAGTGGTGATTAAATACCACAAAAAGAAAGCTCTATTTGTGTGAAAAAACATTACAAAAATGTTATTTGGGTGCAGTATTGCATGACTGAGTAATTGTCATTCAAAGAGTGAGAAGGAAAAAACGTAAAGAAGGAGTTTCAAAAGATGATCCTTTGTACTAGGATATGTATGTCTGTAAGGCTCTCATTTCTGCCACTGTAATAAAGGAGTATTTTGTGAGTACAAATAATGCGGCATATGCATATATACTGTGTGTAGTGTTTATATAGTGTATACTACAAGTAGGCTTAGACCCTATTTAGATGTGCAATTTGTTTAGTTTACGAATCGAAATTCAGACTAAATTTTCAATATTCGGAGATTCAGATTTATACGAATTTCTGAATCACAATACTTACGATTTTCAACGAACCTAAAATAAATTATAACAAAATAATGTAACAAAATAACAAATTTGGAAATCTGGAAAGTGAATTCAAATTCCAAAATTAATTTGAATTCAAATGGAAGCATATTGCAATAAACGCAGTAAAGTACAAAAATGAATTAAGATGATAGATTAAATAGAAAAGAATAGAAAAACTAGAATACAATAGAACGAATATAGCCATCTTCCGAACTTTGAATCAATTTGCAAAATAACAAATGTACTAACTGAATCTGAATATACTAAACAAATTTCAAAAAAGAATCATTCTAACATAAGGAATATGACGAAATGAAGTTATTAACTTAAACAACAAATCTGAAATGAAACACATTTTTCTGTCGTGCACATCTCTAATATTCAATATGAATACCGTATATACTCGAGTATAGGCCGACCCGAATATAAGCCGAGGCACCTAATTTTACCACAAAACAACTGGGAAAACTTATTGACTCGAGTATAAGCCTAGGGTGAGAAATGCGCAGCTACTGTAAGTGGAAAAGAGGGTCAACGATGCCCATTTGCAGCCTCACTGTGCCCATGCAGATGGACACAGTTGACCGATTTGGGGCCCTGTATCTCAGGGTCACTTAGTGCTAGGAACCCCATCTTTAGATATGTTGTACTGCTAATTGCACTGGGTTGGAATACAACATTTGGGGTTCCTAGCACCAAGTGTCCCCGAGATATGGGGCCCCAAATTCGGGTCAGAAAATCTCAAGCACTTTTCTGCAGCAGAGAATGACATTTTCTGAACCGACTTTGGGGCCCTGTATCTCGGGGCCACTTAGTGCTAGGAACCCCATCTTTGGATATGTTGTAGTGCTAGTGCAACTGGGTTTGAATGCCAAATTTGGGGTTCCTAGCTCCAAGTGTCCCCGAGATATGGGCCCCAAATTCGGGTCAGAAAATGTCAAGCACTTTTCTGCAGCAGAGAATGACATTTTCCGAACCGACTTTGGGGCCCCGTATCTCGGGGCCACTTAGTGCTAGGAACCCCATATTTGGATATGTTATAGTGCTAGGTCCTCTGGGTTGGCACACCAAATTTGGGACTCCTAGACCCAAGTGGCCCCGAGATACGGGGCCCCAAGGTCGGGTCGGAAATTTTTTTTTTGCTGCAGAAAAGTGCTTGACTCGAGTATAAGCCGAGGGGGGCACTTTCAGCACAAAAAAATGTGCTGAAAAACTCGGCTTATGCTCGAGTATATATGGTAAATCACACCCACTTAACTTTTCACTGCATGCCGCAGGTCCCTTTCTCCTTACAGTAAGCTCTAAAGTTGGTAGGGCTTTACACTATGGTAAAGTGACACTAAAGTTTTCACAATCTGTGTATCTTTTCTGGCTTTTATAATAATATTGAGACTATTGTAGTTGCATAGAGCTCGTGTAGAGGTAAAATGGTCCACTCTGGGTGTCAGATCGATATTCCCATTTTTTATCCAGTCAAGGTTTACATCTACTTTAGTGTTGCCTTTTCTTCCATTGACTACAATGCATGTTGATGTAGTCCGATTCTTGCCGAAAATGTAGGGAAATAGAAAAGCTCAATTTTGCTCATCCCTACTGATGACCAAAAGGATGGAACCTGGGCCAAAACAGTATTTCCTTTGCTTGTGTCTTGGCCATCAGATATCCAAACACAGCTTTGTCCTCCTCTTTACTTAACACGTTACACCAGTGAGCAGAATAAGAACATCTCTCATCACCACTGAATGAGGAGCAGATTATTGTTTATTTTATCTAGATCTGAAAACCACATTTCTGTGTAATGAAGCTGATGTTATCTAAGTGTGTCAATAGAAATCACAAGCTAATTGTGCGGGGATATTCCCAAGGGGAGAGATAAAGCGGAAGTAAAACCAGTAGCGGTGGCTGACGGCTGAAGTGTTCTCAGGTGTTAATCAGGACTATTCACCTGGTCAGCTGAGTTTTTACACATCTGCAGCTATGACGTGGCACCTCCCGCATACAAGTACCTGGATCTATTCAGTAAAGTTGCAAAAAGACCAATAATCTTCTGTAAAATGCAGCAATAACACACGGCAGCAAATCGGTTCCCAATGTGCCGTTAGATCGCTTAAAAAGATTGTTGCTAATGATTTTCTGGAATTCCACTGGTTTTCAATTAATAATTTAGGGAACGTCAAAGAACCTCCCAACCCTACTCAAGGGTTGAGCCTGGGAGGGATCTCCCCTCTTTTTTTTTTTAAGGAGATCACTCTTGAATATATCCCAGTACTGATATTTACCCATATGCTGCCCCTTATGGAGACCAAGGAGGTGAGACCCTGGGATTTCCCTTCCTTTCCATCCCCCACACCCCTCTCTTTGACCACCCCCCCTTTATTCTCCCCCCTTTTTTTCATTCCTTCTCTATTCATCCCTTGCCCTCTTCCTCTCATCTGTTCGCCCTCTTGTCCATGTTACACTGCCCCACATAGACATCTCCATGCGTACATTAGCCCAGGTGGTTGACCATCATCCTTACATCCAACACTAAATAGCTGATCAGCTAAGAACACCTCCTCCACAGTCGCACCCCATTTCTAGAACCCATCCCTTCCTCACCTAATTAGACAAAGGAATATATACACAAACCCACCCGGGCTGGTCTTAGCATCGAGAAGTAAGAAATATCTTTACAACATGCTTCACACCTCATAGGCCGAAGTTCAGCTGATTTGTTTCAATTCAAACACAGACCTCTGTTGAATGTTGGGACCAACGGTTACTCTACCTGGTTCGATATGCTTCACTGAGTAATGCTACACCCATTCTGCATACATTGCTGATGTTTAATTATCTTCTGCACGTTTGAAACTGTGTATTGTTATGATTTTTTACAATAAAACTTATTTGAAAAAATAAAATAAATAAATAATTTAGGGAATGTACAGTGTTTTCGTATATATCTTTTTTTGTTTTCAATATATTTAATGAAAATACACTATTTGGCTAAAAGTTTATAGACACCTGACCATCTACACTATGCCCAAAGTAGGTGGATACACCCTTCAAGTTATTGAATACAGGTGTTTCCAGTGACGAGTACTGTGTAGCATGGTGTTAGGACCCTATAGTAATTCCATGGGAGAATTATGCTGCAATGCTCCCTGGTGCCACTAGATGCCCCCAAATGTTCACAATTTATGGTGGGACTCTAGAGCAGTGGTGGTCAACTTTCTTGATAAGGGGGTCCTCAGGTGTGTCCCCCAACATCCCCAAAAAGCTGCACATAAAATTAGGTGAATATTCAGTATCAGAGACAATAGACACACAAAAGAATATATTCAAAGACAATGGACATGATGCAAGATGCACCTGTATGCGCATGGATAGGTCACCGTAGCCTCATACTACAAGTGAAAAGCAGTATTAATGCTTTTTAAAAAGCTTGAAATCAAACAATCACACCTTGTAAGTGAGGATTTGAAGCTTATCGTTACTAAACAACCTAAATGTTGACTGTGACCTGTTTGTGTTGGCATCTTCTAATAGACCCCTTTGGTGTCGGCCCACGGCATGCTCTGTGTCCCCCATGTAGCAGGAAAGACCCAAATGTATTTCCCCATCACACTAGTGTGTGGGACGCATGCCACACTGTATACAGGAAGCACGAGTGGATATGCGTTCCACCCGCTACTTCCTGTTGTTCTCGTGTCACTTTCGATCTGTGTTGCATCACTTCCGGTCGGATATTATGGCTAACGCTTACATGCATGGAAAGCGCAGCACCCTCTTGTGGCACGGAGGTCTGGTGAGAACATAAGACCTCCCGCTAGCTCCCACGCCAGCAGCATTACTGCCTGTAACAGGGAGATGTTAGATGTGTCTCCTAGGGTTAAAGGACCAATTTGCCACAGGGTCCATTGAACTCATGCAAAAACACTATTGGTGACACATTACTTATAGTCTATAATATTAGACCAATCCCCTCAAAGGAGGATCCATTAGAGTTGCACAGATCTTTGGATGATTTATGTTTTAGTTCCAAGGACACCCATTGTTCTGAGGAAGGCAGCAAGACCATTGACATTCCACACTCGTTTTGTCCTTTGAATTCCATACTAAAGGGCTGACTGCATCACACACCTATAGACCTACTGTAGCACCCAAGTGCAGGAGAATTGTCTTATGATAGAAGAGATGGTCAGAGACTGTTGACACGATACAACAGATTATCAGAAAGTGCGGGCATCATACAAGAATTAGTTAGAGATTTCAGACATGATACAAGAAATGGTCAGAGACTATGGACATGATACAAGAGATGGGCAGAGACCATGGACATGATACAAGGAATGATCTGAGAATGTGAGCATGATACAAGAGGTGGTAAGAAACTATGAGTTTGATACAAGACATAGTCAGAGACTGCAGTAATGTTGCAGGAGACTCTCATAGACTGTGAACTTGATATAGGAGTTGCTGGAAACTGGGAACATGCTTTAAGAGAATCATATACTGGAGACACATTACACAAGACTGCTAGAGATCACTGCTATAACAGGGCAAGGGAAAAAATAGATTAGTGTCCACACAAAAAGTGCCAAAGGGCCGCAGGTTGGACACCAGGGCCCAAGAGGCAGATGACTGGAGTGAATAAAGGCCCCTTGACATAAATGTTTCCCTAACAGTACTGAAGCTGTGTAGAAGTTAATAACAACAAAGCCTGGGGAATGCCCAGGGAAAAACCAAGCCTACTTACCACCAGCTTGCAGACAACCAAATTAACCTGTCTAACAGTATGCGTTAAAAACAGGGGTTTAGTCCGCACGCATTTGCAAACGCATGCGTAAGCCACAGAGCCTCGTCAAGGCACCCTGATATCTGTGGTCCTAACACTAAACTAAGAGTGTCCCCACAGTGGAGGCACATGCATTCTAATGGGTAGATGAGGGCAGGTGGACTGAATGGGAGCCACCCCTTCTTAAAGGTACAGGAGCACACCGAACCCCCAGCAGAAGTTAACCCTGAGATAAGTATCTTGGTTTTTGACCTTTCTTAACTGCCTGATAATGAAGAAAGCCCTCCAGCAGAAACTGACTTAACAACCTGAGCAGTAACTTGGTGGTATAGTCATATACCAGTCCCTAGAAGGAGCTGCCTTAACCACATGCACCACAACAGCATATACAGTGGAACCTTGGTTAACGAGTAACGCGGTTAATGAGCAGTTTGAAAGACGAGCGGTTTGAAAGAGCAACTTTTAAAAAAAAATTCTGACTCGGTTTGTGAGTGTTGTCTCGCAAAATAGCAGAATTCAAGCTAATGGGGTGTGCAGTACTGCATTTGGCCAGAGGTGCCGGTGACACTCGGAACGGTTCGAGTTGTTCGGAAATACTCGGTTTCCGAGCCTTTCCGAGTTCAGCCAAGCTGTCCCTGAGTATTTCTGAGGCACCCCCCCCCCCCACCTCTGGTCTCTGCGGTATTGCATGCAATAGAAGTCAATGTGGAACAAATTATCTTTGTTTCCATTGACTTCTATGGGGAAACTCGCTTTGATATGCAAGTGCTTTGAATTACAAGCATTCTCCTGGAGTGGATTATGCTCATAATCCAAGGTTCCACTGTAAAGACATTTTAGACAATTGTGTACTTCAAACATGTGGCAACAGCTTGAGTAGGGCCCTTTTCTGTACCAACAATGTTGTGCCCCTATGTACAAAGCCAGCTCCATAAAGACATGGTTTGATGAGTTTGGGGTGGAGGAACTCAAATGGCCTGTACAGAGTCCTAACCAAAATCCTACTGAACACCTTGGAATGAATTGGAATGTTGATGGCTAATTAGGTCTTCTTATCCATCCTTAGTACTTAACCTTACAATTGCTTAGTTGGCTAACGTGCTAGCGTCCATATGGATGAATGGACCTTCCGATCAGGTCCTCCTGATAAACTGACAGGCAAACCTGATTGTAATAACTAGGGTTGTCCCGATACCACTTTTTTAAGACTGAGTACAAGTACGATACTTTTTTTCAAGTATTTGCCGATACTGATTCTTTTTTTTTTTTATGTCATGTGACAGTTTGACTGTTGGGCACTGACTGATGGCTGGCACTGATAGTTAGCACCGACGGCTGGCACTGACTGAAGGGCACTGACTGATGAGCACTGATAGATGGTACTGACTGATTGATGGGCAATGATAGGCAGCACTTTTCGGCACTGATAGGCGGCATTTATGGGCACTGATAGGTGGCACTGACGGCTGGCACTGATAGATGGCACTGACTGATGGGCACTGATAGGTGGCACTTATGGGCACTGATAGATGGCACTGATAGACGGCACTTATGGGCACTGATAGGTGGCACTGATAGGTGGCACTGACAGGTGGCTGGCAGTGATGGCTGACACTGATGGCTGGCACTGACTGATGGGCACTGATAGGTGGCACTGATAGATGGCACTGATAGGCGGCACTTATGGGCACTGATAGATGGCACTGATAGGCGGCACTTATGGGCACTGATAGGCGGCACTTATGGGCAGGCACTGATGGGCACTAAAATGCAGCACTGATTGGCAATTGCATAATAAATTACATGAATGTTGAGAGGCAAGGAAGGATTTTGCAATGCTATATGGCATATAGCATTGCAAAATCCTTCCTTGCCTCTCATCATTCATGTCATTTAACATCTAGTAAGTATGCTGCGACGCCCATCTTGGTACACCTTGCACTCAGCTGCAGTAATCCAGCAGCAGACATCTTGTTACACCCAGCCCGAACTATATGGGCTAGGTGTAACAAGATGTCTGCTGCTGTCTTACTGCAGCCGAGTGTAAGGTGTACCAAGATGGGCGTCGTGATGTTTACCCTCCGATGGAGAAATAGGGCCGTCACTTCCTGTACTGAATGTGACGGCTCCGGTCACCGTTTTGGACAGAATATGCGGCGGCACCTTGCATCCCTGCCCCGGCCAGCTTAGCCGTAGTTCTCCGGCTGCCAGATCGATCTCCGCTCCGCCCTCTCCGCCCGCCGACTTCTGGTTGTAAGTATCGGATTAGGCATCAGGAGCATTTGTGCGAGTACAAGTACTCGCACAAATGCTCGGTATCAGTCCCAATACTAGTATCGGGACAACCCTAGTAATAACCATCTGGAAGGGGCCTAAAGGGTTAGTCCATCTTTACCAAAAACTACCTATCAAGGTAAGGGGTGCTTGCAGATAAAACCAAACTGTGCATCTTTGGTCAAAGTTGAATATTGTCCTTGCTATGGGAGTAGGCCATTTACATGCCTCCAGAAGCCTGGCCTTAAAACTCCCAGAGATGGCATCATCCCGTACTGCCTTGTTGCTAGGACGTTGCTAAGGCACTCCCAGCTGATTCAAACCCTCCTCAGATTCGCTCTCTCTTCCCTGTTGCAGTAGCTATGAGCTCAGCAATGCTGCAATGGAGGAGGTAGTTGACCGCAGATGTATGGGAGTTTGAGAACTTGCTCCCGTGATGGTGGGGGTGTACAGTACCGGCTGGGAGTGTCTTAGCAACATCCTAGCACTAGGGCAGGATGGGATGATGCCATCTCTGGAAAATTTTAGACCAGGCTTCAGCAGGTAGAAAGATGTCCTACACCTATATGAAGGGCATTAGCTAACTTTAGTCAAAGCTGCACAGTTTGTTTTTAATCTACAGGTACCCCTTACCTGCACAGGTAGTTTTTGGTAAAGGTAAACTAACCCTTTAAAGTTTGCTTTTTATCTCCTGCATCAGAAGAATAAACGCCATCACATGACACACAAAAAAAATAATAATTTCACGCCATTACTTCCAGGCTCTTTTTGAACCAGCAGATTCCCACAGTTCTCGTCAGCCAACCTGTTTGTATGAGAATTAAACAAAATAATATTTACTCATGGCACCTTCATTCATCATAATTGAGAGGACTGATAAGATTGGCAGTAAACCAGTGCCGGATCAACATTTCTGCCATGGGCCTGTTTTTTCAGAAATAATCTGTGTCATTACCTAAAGAACAACTCCAGGATATAAGTAACCCCTTGTTAAGGCCCTTAATGCTGACTTTCTCAAAGAAGCAAACTCCTGCCTAGAAACTAGGCAATTAGCGAGTGTAGTTATAGTGTCCCCCACTAGGGTGCTTTAGGCCTGCCCACACGCAGCTAACCCACCATTTTCGGTGAGTATTCTGAGTACCAGTTGCGGCTGGTGCTCAAAAAATTTTTTTTGGGGGGGGGGGGGGGGGGGGGGCACAAACAAACTGAAACCCTCCCATCAATTGCAGCCACGTGTGCCCCATCAAATGCAGCCAGGTGTGCCCCATCAAATGCAGCAACTGTGCCCCATCATATGCAGCCACTGTGCCCCATCAATTGCAGCCACTTGTGCCGCATCAATTGCAGCCGCTATGCCACATCATATGCAGCCACTTGTGCCCCATCAAATGCAGCTACTGTGACCCCTGCCTGCCCGGCACTTACCTCATCTTGATGGCGGGTCAGGCAGTGGGTGATGGCGGCGAGCTGTGGGACGTCTAAATATATTCTTAAAAAGAGTAGGAATAGTCTTAACAAAAACATTTTTCAAGGCAAAGATGATTTTGCAGTGTATATATATATATATATATATATATGTGTGCATAAAATAGTTTTCCTAAAAAATTGGAGAAACGTTGCCACTGTCTGTCCACCAAGGGACAATGAACACCGCCTGGGCTCAGAGCAGCCCTCACAAGAATCCCCCCGGAACGACCACCACAACACAGCCACAAATAAACCTAAGAAATTATAAAATACATTGTAATAAAATTGCATGTATAAATCTTTTGAAGAGTCAGGGGCTATAGGCAGATCCTATTTAATTAAATGAATTTCCACATAACTGTATTAAACAGTCCTCACCAGCATAACCGGGAAGGGCTATTCAAAACTAATAATAAGGTATTTCCCATATTATAATCAAATAATCCCTCTAAGTAAGAGTGGACATGAAGGGGAGAAGAACCCAAACATAACCCTCCTCTTCATTGTAAAAGATTCAATGAGAGAAAGAAAGCAGATCAAATAGACTCTTTACTTACTTTGAATGAAATTGATAGGTGCAAGTGGCTGGGGCATTGTTGTTCCTGACAGGCAAAGACTGCACTGAGCCAAAGCGCCATCTGTGGACTTATAAAGGCCGCCGGCGCCTGCGCAGAGCTTTTCCATTTGTTTGGTATCAGCAGAGTATGTTTGTCTAGGGGGCGGTGTCATCGCATATAATAGCGCAATGACGTCATCTCATCGCGCCTTTGGAATAAAAACAAAGCAGATTATGACGTCCCATACTTGGGCACATCTAGCCGCGCCGGATGATTACGCCCTGGACATCTCCATGACAATTAATTCAACAAATAGATATCTAATAGTGGTATCTATTTATAAAAGAGAGGGGGGGGGAACAAAAAAACAAACAGTAGAACATGCGAAAGCGGTCATGGGAAAACATCCATGGGAAACCCTCAGGGCAAGATCTGCACGGTGCGCACCCACCACCTGTGTGGTGGGGGAGCGTCATGCAGGTAAAGCCCACCAACGGGATATGTAACATCTGGAAGGGGCCCGCCATCCCCCTCGAAAAGAGGGGAGAACAAATGGGCCCCCGTACCCCGGGTGGGGAATAACTGAGCAGAGCTCGCTGGTGACAGTGATGTTATTAAATATTAACAATTTTTTATGTATGAACACAAATTGTATTCATTATAAATAGATCTTATAATGATCTAAGTATACTGGATATATATTGATGACAATTATTTATCAACAGGTAAGCATGCCGGCACAATCAAATACATACAATAGGGTCATGTTGGAAGAATGGCATAAAGGGACATCCAGACATAGCTTGGGAAAAAAAGATACATCGTATATAATTCAATCATATCAGTCTTCATTGTATGGTATTTGCAGATCATAACAACAAAAACAAAAACAGAAAACCAAAAACAAAAAACAGAAACAAAAACAAAAATCTCAAATCTCAGGACAAATACAGTGCATCAAATATTCCATAAAGTGGCAATATTATAAAGTGAACCCCTAACTGAAAAGTTACTCCGTTTCACATCCTCCCGAAACAAAACCGTCCAAAAATGGACGGAAACTAAATTGGGTATTGGGTCCTGGAAAACAGGTTGCATTGAAGTCAGCAATCCAACGGACCTCCCTCTGGAGCAAGATTTTGTTCCAGTCACCACCTCCTCATTGAGAATGGTGAATAGAACGCAGGGAAATTTACCCGCATGATGATCTCGCACATGTCGCCCCAGAGGGAGGTCCGGATTTGCATACTTCATACTGGTAATATGGAGTTGCTGCTCTCTTGTAAAACTCTATTTTGGTTTTGCCAGTGTAGAAACATTTGCATTGGTATGTTAGTAAGTAAATTACTCTGGGTGTTTAATGTCTAGGTCTATACATTTTACCATTTGCTAATACAAATTTTGATTGTGTATTCATGTATCGACATATTGTACATCCACCACAAGTAAAAGTTCCAAATCTTTTACAAACATCAGAGCGAAAGGTGCCAGGTTTTGACTAGATGGTCTCTTAGTGAGCGTGCTCCTCTAAAAGTAATGGTGGGTGTTACAGATACATGTGATTTTAGATTTTGATCAATTTGTAATAAATGCCAGTGCTTCTGTAAGATTTTTTTAATGGTTTTATTTTGTTTTCTGTAAGTTGTTATTAGTCTGGTAATTGATTGTGAATTATCAGATGTTTTATTAGAAAAAGAGAACTTCTTGTCTTATGCATCCACATGCCCATTTGAAAGCCTTTTTCAGGCAAGTAGATGAGTATCCTCGATCTAGGAGGCCGTTCTTCAATAAATTTGCTTCACGGACAAAATCAGTGTCCATGGAGCAATTTCGTCTCAGCCTCAGATATTGTTCATATGGAATGGACAACACTAAGGATTCGGAATGTGAACTGGACGCATGTAAAATGGTGTTTCCAGCTTTCTGCTTACGATAGAGGCCTCTGGATAATGAGCCATGCTGATTTTGTGATATTTAAATCAAGGAATGTGCTAGAGATATCACGAAAAGTCATTGTGAAATAAAGATTAAATGCTTTTTTATTCATGGCATGTATGAAAGCTTGTAAGTTCTCCGATGGGTGGTATAAGATGATAAACTATCATCAGATAAAAAAAATTGTTCCCACTCCCCCAGATACAGGTTGGCATACGATGGGGCACAAAAAGTCCCCATCGCAACCCTCTGTATCTGGAGGTAGTGGGACCCATAAAACGAAAACGTGTTGTGTGTAAGAATAAATTCCAACGCCTCTATCAAAAAGGAGTTCAATTTTAAATTATCTTTCTGAGATTGAGATATAACATGTTTTATTGCTGAAAGACCTAAGTTGTGGGGGATTGAGCTATATCACGCTTCCATGTCAATGGCTACTAAAAAGGATTCAGGTGGGATATGTAGTTCTTCTAGATTTTGCAATAAATGAATGGTATCTTTGATGTATGAAAATAAACCAGCAACAAAAAGTTCTAAGGTGGTGGCTATCGACAAATTTACTCAAATTTTCTGTTATCGAGCCATTCCCAGAAATAATGGGACGGCCTGGGGGATTTTTTTGATTCTTGTGTATTTTAGGGAGGCAATATAAGGTGGGAATACGCGGATAGGGCGTTCTAATGTACTTCCAAACATCCTTGTCAATAGCTCCATTATAAAAAGCCCCATCGACCAAATCATAAAAGGTGTCGTTGAATTTTTCAACGACACCTTTTGAGATAGGTTTGTACCATGATTTATTTGTAACAACCTTTTGGCATATCGCAGTATATTGCTCATTTGTCATGATGAAGATGTTCCCTCCCTTATCTGATGGTTTAATTGTTAGGGAGTGTTATTTTTTTAGGGATTCTAAAGCAAGCTGTTCATCTTTGGTCAAATTACTACAGGGTACATGTGATTTTATTTTCCTGATCTCTGCTGTGGTTGAGGCTATAAATGCCGCCAGATTAGGATTACCAGTAAATGGGGGAAATGTATCCGACTTTTTAAAAAAAAAATTAACACCCGATATGGGTGGAGGTTCTTTTACAATATGTTCCTCTAGTAGGGCCTCAATGTCCACCGAGTCAACAAGGTCACTAGGATCTTGTTCCTCTAGGAGTTTCATAAGATCATCTAGGGCTTCATCTGACCTCTGACTATCTATTTGGGAAAGGTTCTTTTCTTTTTCCTTTGAAAAAATACTTTTAAAATGGAGTTTTCGGGCAAAAAGATGCAAGTCTTTTATTGTTTCAAAAGTATTAAAACCAGCATCTGGAAAAAAACTCAGGCCTTTGTATAGCACATCCCTCTCAGCTTGAGTGAGTGAATGGTTTTGAAAAATTGATAATGTTTTGAGTGTTAGAGTTGAAAAAAGGGGGGTCTGATGTGGGAATATGTGGTGAGATTACATGTCTGGAGGACTCTCCTCCATTCTGTGAACTAAAAAATCTTTGTCTGTTTGGGATAAGCCTCATACACACGATAGGACTTTGTACAAACTTTCCCGTGGATTTTTGTACAAAGGGTGTCGGCCCTGAACTTGTATTGCATACACACAGCAGGACTTTTTCAGCCAACTTTCACCAAATCACGTGGTTTTTCTGCTCTTTACCGCCACCTTTGGTCAACTTCTGTATTGTTGTCTGATCTTTTGCATTGGTTCTGAGCATGGGTGTTTGTACTTTGTACAAAAGTCCTATGGTTTTCTGTACACACGATCAGACTTTGCTCCATTGGACTTTTGTTGACAGAAAGTTGGTCCGTACACACGGTCGGATGTTGGTCCAAAACAGCTAATTTGCATGTTTGTTGTCAAAAAGTCTGATCGTGTGTATGGGCCTATAGAGTGGTGATAGAGGATAGTGAAGAATCACCTGTGTGTGAAGTCAAAATAGAACCACCACCAGAAGGTCCTGAAAAAGAGGATTGGTTAGCACCACGTGAGTTACCTTTAGTAGCTGAAAGAACAGGTGTTTGTTGAATAGATGTGGAATCTGTAATTCTTTTCTTATTCAAAGAGGGATCTTCTCTTTTCTGTGGTTTGCGATTTCTGTGTCTGTTCTGAGAAAAAGATGAAACAGAAGAGTTTAAAGATGAATTAGACCCCGAATCGCTTGCATTTTGTCCTAGGTTACCTGTTTGAGAGCGTTGTACTGGATTAATCTGATGCCATTTATAAGCCTTTCCTTCCTGGAATGCTCTTTTGTCACGCCAGAATTTCTTATCCTTTATTGATAATTTTTCCTGAGATTTCTGATTAAGCTGGAATCTAATTTTTTCCTAATTTTCTTTAAAAATGGGCAAAAATGGGAAGTAGTTTGACATAAATTGCATCAATGTCTTGATCAAAAACAACGATGCGTTTTTTTGTATTCTTCACTTAGTAATGTCATCATAGTTTTGGTACAGATTTGTAAATTATTCTCCCATTAGATTTTGAAAGAAGAATCACCATCTTCTAACATTGGAAAAATCTGAATTCGTAATCCTAGAGGATTGATGTCCTCTTGGATATATCTATCAAAACTATCAGCATGCCAAAAGCATGCAACTTTTTTGTCAACAATTTTGCCCAATTGAAAGAACAAAGAGGAGATTTCTGAATGTGAGGATGATTTTTTACCGTAATCTTTAGAGAACCCTGCCATAAGAGTGTACCATTCCTTGCCCCGAAACATTTTTGAAAAAACATAAACAACCTTTAAACAAAGAATATATACCGTACTTATATAAGAAGAACATACAAATATCACATTTCTTTTTGAATTTCTTTAACCGCTTCCCGACCGGCGCACGACCATATACGTCGGCAGAATGGCACGGACAGGCATAAGGGCGTATATATACGTCCCCTTTAAGATGCCGCCGTGCCATCGGGACCCATCGGGACCCCCGCGAGCTGACTCGATTGCCGCGGGGATCCCCGCGATCGTCTCACAGGAAGGCTGAACGGGGAGATGCGGAAATAAACAGCATCTCCCCGTTCTGCCTAGCAACTAGTGACGCCGATCTCTGCTCCCTGTGATTGGAGCAGAGATCAGCATTCACTAGCTGACAGCCACACCCCCCCACATTAAGAAACACACCCCTAGGCATACTTAACCCCTACACTGCCACCTAGTGGTTAACCCCTTAACTGCCAGTGTCATTTATACAGGAATCAATGCATTTAAATAGCATTGATTGCTGTATAAATGACAATGGTCCCAAAAATGTCCGATGTGTCCGCCATAATGTCGCAGTCACAATAAAATCGCTGATCGCCGCCATTACTAATAAAAAAAAATGATTAATAAAAATGCTATAAAACTGTCCCCTATATTGTAAACGCTATAACTTCTGCGAAAACCAATCAATAATCGCTTATTGCGATTTTTTTTACCAAAAATATGTAGAAGACTACGTATCGGCCTAAACTGAGGAAAAAAATGTTTTATATATTTTTTGGGGATATTTATTATAGCAAAAAATAAAAAAGAATGCGTTTTTTTTTCAAAATTGTCGCTCTTTTTTTGTTTATAGCGCAAAAAATAAAAGCCGCAGGGGCAATCAAATACAACCAAAAGAAAGCTCTATTTGTAGGAAAAAAAGGACGTCAATTTTGTTTGGGAGCCACGTCGCACGACCGCGCAATTGTCAGTTAAAGCGACGCAGTGCCGAATCGCAAAAAGGGGCCTGGTCCTTTGGCTGCAAATTGGTCCGGTCTGAAAGTGGTTAAGGAATAAGTAGTTATATAAGTGGTTCAGGGGAGTGGGGGGATGGGTATTTTCTACCCTATTTTTGAGTACAAAATAATGAACCACACAGAGAAAAATGTAATTCTCGAAGAGTGTTGCCAACATCCCAATATTGATTCTATAGGGACCCTCAAGAGAGGGACACAAGTACTCCCCGGTACAGTGGGACTTTGAAGGCGAACAAGGAAAAAACCTTATTTAATAAAATGTAATTTATTTGAAAAATATATTTTTTTTAAATATATATAAAATACATTCTATGCAGAACAAGGAAAGGTTTACATGCAATACATTTTCAACAAATTCGAAAATGAATACAAAAAATCCTCCATTAGCCTGACATGTTTCAGGATAGAATTCCTTCTTCAGAGGCGTTTTTTTTAGGAGAGTATAAGTACATTCTGAAAATGTGCATAACATAGTTTTCCCCAAAAATTTGAGAAACTTTGCCACTGTCTGTCCACCAAGGGACAATGAACACCGCCTGGGCTCAGAGAAGCCCTCGCAAGGATCCCTCCGGGGATAAACCCTAAGAAATTATACTTTGTAATAAAATTGCATGTATGAATCTTTTGAAGAGTCAGGGGCTATAGGTAGATCCTTTTTAATTAAATGAATTTCCACATAACTGTATTGAACAGCCCTCACCAGCATAACCGGAAAGGGCTATTCAAAACTAATAATAAGGTATTTCCCATATTATAATCAAATAATCGCTCTAAGTAAGAGTGAACACGAAGGGGAGAAGAACCCAAACACTGTTTCCCTACTCTTCATTGTAAAAGATTCAATGAGAGAAAGAAAGCAGATCAAATAGACTCTTTACTTACTTTGACTGAAATTGATAGGTGCAAGTGGCTGGGGCATTGTTGTTCCTGACAGGCAAAGACTGCACTGAGCCAACTGTAATCTGGGATTACAGTTGGCAACCGATAAAATCCTTTTCTTTGTCTTTCTTTGTTTTTGCAACTAATTATGGATGTGGTGCCTTACAAGTCAGGTGTTTCTTTAATCTTTACTATATAGTCTTAAGCCTCGTACACACGATCAGACTTTCCGAAGGGAAATATTCGATGACAGGCTGTTGGCAGAGAATCTGACCTTTGGGGGCTCCATCGGACAATTGTTGCCGGATTTTGCATGAACAAATGTTGTCTAGCAGGTTTTCAAGTTTTCCACGGACAAATGTGTGTTGTTGGATTTTCCGAGCGTGTGTACACAAGTCCATCAGGCAAAAGTCCAAAGTACAAACACGCATGCTCGGAAGCAAGGACAAGCCAGAAGAGGTCGGTCTTGTAAACTAGCGTTCGTAAAGGGTGTCCCGAGTAAAAGAACAAAAGGGATGGACGGAGGGACGGCATGACAGGGCTGGACATAGTACAGGCAGGGGATAAGGCAGAGAGTTGTCTCCTTTAAGAAAAGGGCGGTTGTTTGGCCCCCGGTGGCGCTCGGAGGTCATAAGGGAGGAGAAGGCGGGGAAGGGACGTCACTCTCACCGCTCTCTGGGTACTGTGAAAACAAGCATGGCTGACATGGAGCATTTAATCACACAGCTGCGAGTGGCGGTGCCACACAAGGCGCAGACTGGCTGCAGGTACAGGAGGAGGGGGGCAGGTGATCCCACGTGCTCGGCGGTCACAGCCGCCGGAGTGATTTAGCCCTGACACCTGCCCCGGAGCCCCGAGACACCAACAGAGGCTCGACAGGGACCCTCCGCCCCCTGTCAGCCAGCAGACACCGATGTCCGGGAGAAGGGAGAACAGAAGGAATCAACGCAGAGGACGGAGCACAGCGATTGGGGAGCCGAGCTCTCCACATGGCTCCGCCCCCCTGCTCATCGCAGGTGTCCAGAGCACGCAGCCAGGGATGCTGGAGAGGGTCAAAGCAGCCAGTCGGCCCAGCAAGGGAGAGCCATGCCTCGGGTTGCTGGCCAGGCCGGAGCGGTCAGCAGTCCTGCGACAACCAGAGGGAGGAACGCGATGAGCACCGTGGAAGTGGTGAGTGATGGCAGAGGTCGTGCAATGGATGCCCCGGCCAGGGGACGGATCAGGAATCCATTGGTGTGGGCAGCGAGCGGGTCTGGCATGACACAGCAACACAGACCCTTGGCAATCAGAGCAGGACCCTCTGTGCTGCAGTCGGTGATCGTTCGGCCAGATGAGAGCAGCGACAGATCGGAAGGAGAACTGTCTGGGTCGGAAGTGGACGAGGACCAGGGACATCCATCAGCGGGGGATTCCGGGGTTACGGCTGGTGGGCCCAGTCCTGGGCAGCCCGGTGAGTGCATTTTTTCATTATCTGTCTGTTCTATACTGAAAGATTTGTTGGGTCAGGGTAGCAAGAGAAGGGCCCCAGTGGAGGGTAGTTCAGCAGGGGCAGGAGGTGACAGGACCCCCGCGGAACAGACGAGGAACGCAGTACACAAGGCAGGCAGGGCGGGTCTTCAGGAACTCCTGACGGGCTTATGGGACTTGGTACAGCTTTCCAAGCTGGGCGCTGGGGCCAGATTGTCGCTGGCGCAGGCGTGGGCCCCTCAATAAGGTAAGGCTCATGCTGCGATGGCCCTACAACTGCCAGCAGTCACGACCAGGGTTGCAGGTGATTTGCCTGCGATGTTGGCTGGAGCAGGGACAGAGGGAGTCTCTGCTCCCGAGGTACCGGCCAGCACTGCGGCATCGGACAGCCAGGGAAAAGCAGGAGAGAAAAAAGCAGAGTCAGTCAGGCCGGCGGACTCCGCAAAAAGTGACGTTTATGTCTGTTTTGAGGGCCCCCTGTGTGCCCATCTTAAAACGGACATAAAAGAAGAAATTTGGAAAGGGGAGTATGTGGAGATCTTCACATTATTGCCACTCGAGAAATTCAATCTGGATATATTGAAGCTGGAGGAAAGCAAAAAGAAGGACGAGGAAAAATGCAGATATGTTTTGGTATTAATTCCTCGTACTTTTTCTAACTGGTTGCAGGCGTTCGCCATCCTGGAAAGTGTAGTGGGTGAGAAGATTCCAGAACACTGCTCGGCAGTGTTCATTTATCTGGAGGCCATTAGAGAGGCACACCGGACCTATGGCGGCATGGCATGGCTAAGGTACGACAAACAGTTTAGACAACGGATGGCCGTCCGACCATTGCTGCGCTGGCACCACAAGGACATCAGCCTGTGGATGAAGCTTATGACAGCGGTGCAGGCACCTAATCAGTTTTTTCAGGGAGGGGTCGGAGGTACCTCGGCCTCAGGACAACCGACCGACAAAAGATGGGGCTTCTGCTGTCAATTCAATGTGTAAGTTTGGGGCAAACTGTCTCTTCAAACACATGTGTTCCGGGATCCCATGCGCTGTGAAAGTGCTTCAGAAGAGGGAAGGGGTATGCGGAGAGTCTACGAGTAAGAGGGACGGCGCCAGTGCGGGTGGAAAGGATGCTTCCTTTTCTCAGTAGGTACCCCGACCGGCAAGTGGCAAAGTTGTTACAATCGGGTTTTGCTAGTGGTTTCAAAATCCTGTGTTCATTGTCAGCCGTCCCACCCATAGCAAAGAACTTGCATTGTGCCCTGCTGCATTATTCAGTGGTCTCAGAAAAACTATTAAAGGAGGTCAATCTGGGGCGCATGTCTGGCCCCTTTGGTACGGTTCCTCTTCCAGACCTGGTGGTTTCTCCGTTGGGAGTAGTTCGCAAAAAAGAGCCAAACAAGTTTAGATTGATTCACCACCTTTCCTTTTCAAGGGGAGGGTCAATCAATGATGCCATTGCTCCTGAGGAGTGTGCAGTGACTTACACTTCTTTTGATGCAGCGATATCATGGGTTCGACGGTATGGGTGTGGGGCACTGATGGCAAAGGCGGATACCGAAATGGCCTTCTGGCTGTTGCCGGTCCCTCCAGACAGTTTCCGGCTGCTGGGCTGTACATGGAATGGAGCATACTACGTTGCCTCACGATGGGAAGTTCGATATCCTGTGCCTTCTTTGAAACGTTTAGCTCTTTTCTGGAATGGGTGGTACGGGAACTCGGTCATTCACTACCTGGATGACTTCTTATGTGTTGCCCCACCGGCTTCAAACATTTGCTCCTTCCTTTTGGTGGTTTGGTTGCTGCGTCATTTGGTCCTGCGCTGTTTGCAATTGAATGCTTTCATTTATGCCGTACACCTTCCAGGGGTTGACAACACCTTGGCTGACGCTTTGTCTCGTTTACAGTGGAACAGGTTACGGGAGTGGGCAACAGACATGGAGCAGCACGGGGTCACCTGTCCCGACTGGATGTGGAACATTTCCTTGGAAATGCAGCACGGTGGATTCAACGCTCTGTGAGTACGGCTTCTTGGAATGCCTACTCTAAGGTATGGCAGGAATGGTTAGCATGCTTGCACAGACTTGAGATCGCCCCCGATGGTCGAGAGATGAACTACGCAGTCCTTTATTTCATTAATATAGGATTGGAAAAGGGTATCTCGGCAGCTGCTATTGATCGTAAGTTGGCAGGTTTGGCCTTTTTCAAGTTACAAGGTCAACGGAACTATATGAAGGATTTCTGGGTGCAATAAGCAGTAAAAAGGTACAAGACTCGGTCAGACTGTGGGTAAGACGGTCGAAAACTGATCAGGGTGGAAGGGGCATGCAAAGTTTTCTGAATTCCAGTGTCAAACATGAGTCCGGCAGTGGAATCTTTCCACATACGTCCTGTGTTCGAAGGCTCATTTCTTATGCATAGGGATGGGTTGTCCTTGTCAAGGTTCCAGTTCATCGCAGTATTTCGCAAATGTTTGACAGCGGCCGGTTACGACCCAAAAAGTTACGCTTTCCACTCTTTCCGCATAGGGGCAGCCACAGAGGCTTCCCGGTGGGCCTTAGTGATGAAGCAGTCGAGCGCATTGGGCGGTGGGACATATTTCAGCTTTATATTCGCCCCCATTTGATGCAGAATTAGGATTCTGGGTCACTCCTACGTATACTAGGGGGCCAGATGAGCTGAACGGTAGGCAGTCGGGTATCCCCAGACACGAAGCCCAGGCCCGATGGATCGGGGTACCGGGTATGCTGTGGAACAGGGTGCTTACAGAGGTACACAGGTTCTCCCGTCTTGACAGGACACCGGACAGTTTGGTTCTACATGTGGAGGGGAATGACATGGGAGCCAGGTCTATGCGGGTACTAATACGGGACGTGAAATTTGATTCTTTACGTTTACATACGGCTTTTCCCGGGATGGTCATAGTTTAGTAACACTTAAAAAAAAAAAAAAAAAGGCATTTATGATACACAGTGCTTTTGCAAACTAAATGGAAACAAAATGTAATTTATTTTGGATTTGACATCCACCTTAAGCTATAATTATTAATCCACCAATTGTTTTTAGATTTGATCTTACAGTGATTACTTATGATCAACTAACTGGTAGACATGTGCACAACAAAAAAATGTTTTATTTTCGTTTCGTTTTTTTCGTTTCCGTCGATTCGTAGCGATTCGTACATTCGTAAGTCGTCGTTGTTCGGATTCGTAACGATTCGTACGTTCGTAAGTCGTCGGTGTTCGTATTCGTAACGATTCGTAAGAGTTATTTTTTCGTTGATTCGTTTTTTCGTTAGTTTAATTTTCGGACGCATTCGTATTTATTCGTACATTCGTAACATTCGTAGATTCGTAATCGGAGCATAATTCATAATTTGATGTAATGTGTATGCTATTATTACATTTTAATAATTTACGAATCGAAAAAAAAAGTTACGAATCGAAAAAAAAAAGTTACGAATCGAAAAAAAAGTTACGAATCGAAAAAAAAAGTTACGAATGTACAAATTTTTTGGTTCAATAGAGACACGGAAAATTACAAATCGAAAAAAAAATAAAAAAGTTACGAATTGAAAAAAAAGTTACGAATTGAAAAAAAAGTTACGAATCGAAAAAAAAATAAGTTACGAATCGAAAAAAAAAAGTTATGAATGTACGAATTTTTGGGTTCAATAGAGACACGGAAAATTACAAATCGAAAAAAAAAAAAAAAAAAGTTACGAATTGAAAAAAAAGTTACGAATTGTAAAAAAAGTTACGAATCGAAAAAAAAAAAAAAAAGTTACGAATCGAAAAAAAAGTTACGAATTGAAAAAAAAGTTACGAATCGAAAAAAAAAGTTACGAATCGAAAAAAAAGTTACGAATGTACGAATTTTTTTGTTCAATCCATTCGAAGCACGTTTAGCAGCACCATTGTAAGGGACACGGAAAATTACCAATTCAACAAAAAAAAAAAGTTACGAATGTACGAATTTTTTCGTTCGTTTTCGTTTTTCGGATTTTCTTCATTAGTACATTCGTTGTTTCTAATTATTTTTTTTTCGGATTTTCGTTGTTTTTTCGGATTCGTTCGATTCGAATGATTCGTTAATCGGATTCGTACGATTCCTTACGATTCGTTATTCGGATTCGTACGATTCGGATGATTCGTTATTCATTCGTACGAAAACGAACGAACGAAAATAACGAAAAAAAAAAACGAAAAACGGAAAAAAACTAAACGAATTGCACATGTCTACTAACTGGAGGGCGCTTCTTGCCAACCAAGGTCTGCCTATATCAAGGTAATAAGACAACAATGAATATGATGCACAGAATGTATTTATTGAAGTATTGTTTGATTAAATACATAGATCGCATAAAAGAAAAATTAAAATAAATTTTTCCAAGAGCAGACGGAGATCCTTAACCCCAGACACAAATTTCATGGGCTTTTATACTGCGGCACTCTGGCGTCCTGCAAAAAGTCAAAGAAATAGTTGAGTAGCTTTGATTCTTGATTTGATGTAACAGTCAGCCAAATAGAATTTTCAGAAGGAGAGCTCAGTAATCACATCCTCCATGTCTATCTCAGTACTGTAGGAACATATGGTTACAACTGAATTGCTGTATTGTATAAACTCTCCATAAGAGGTCACTAGGGATGAGCCGAACACCCCCGGGTTCGGTTCGCACCAGAACCTTCGAACCGACCGAAAGTTCGCGCAAATTTTCGAACCCTATACGTTATAATGGATGCGAACGTTCGAAATCAAAAGTGCTAATTACAACGGCCAATATGCATGTTAATGTCATAAAACAGGTTTGGGGACCCGGGTCCTGCCCCAGGGGACATATATCAATGCAAAAAGAACTTTTAAAAACTAACGTTTTTTCGGGAGCAGTCATTTTAATGATGCATAAAGTGAAAAAAATAAGTGAAATTTTCCTTTAAATATGGTACCTGGGGGGTGTCTAAAGTATGCCTGTGAAGTGGCATGTGTTTCCCGTGTTTAGAACTGTCCTTGCACAAAATGACATTTGTAAAGGAAAAAAAGTAGCCATTTAAAACCACTTGCGGCTTTAATGTCATGTCTTGTCCTGGCCGCCATATGGCTGAAAATCCTTGAGAAAAATGGCATGGCTACCCCATCACCCCCCCCCCGCCCCCCCCGCCCCCCTTTGGGTCTTGTATGGATATTAAGGGGGACCCCGCACCCAAAATAAAACCCTATACCTACAACCCTATATACTCTTAACAGCAGTATATAGGTGGTGCAAACAAGACACGGACTGTAGGTTTGTTCTTAAGTAGAATCTGAACAGGTACATTATGAAGTGTAGCTCCATCCCAAAAAAATCTATTTTTAAGCTTTTTGGAGAACATAGGGAGGGGTTATCACCCCTGTAACATTTGCTGTCTTTGCACAATTGTTCAGAACATGTCACCTCACTTTCCGTCCCAATGACAAATGTCTTTGGAAAAGTGGGGTTTTAATTGAAACAAGGATTGGTGATAAAGTATCAGTAGAGAGGAGATACCTTTTTCCCAAATTAAATCTAACAGGATAGAAGTTGCCACAAGACTGTAAGCTCTCACAGTTACTCTTGGTGGGCGCAGGAATGGGCCCTGCTGTGAGTTATTAGATCAAGATTTGTAATTGCATGCACCTGTTGAACAGGGCAGAAAAATTGGGCCTTTGGTGGTGGTGGTGGACGGTGTTGCCACAAGACTGTAAGCTCTCACAGTTACTCTTGGTGGGCGCAGGAATAGGCCCTGCTGTGAGTTATTAGATCAAGATTTGTAATTGCAAGCACCTGATGAACAGGGCAGAAAAATTGGGCCTTTGGCGGTGGTGGTGGACGGTGTTGCCACAAGACTGTAGGCCCTCATAGTTACTCTTGGTGGGCGCAGGAATGGGCCCTGCTGTGAACTATTAGATCAAGATTTGTAATTACCCGCCCCTGTTAAACAGGGGCTGAAAAATTGTGCCTTAGGCACTGGTGCTGGTGCCACAACACTGCAACCCCTCACAGATACTGTACTTGGAGCACAGCAGTCACACGTGTTGCGAAGCATTTTTTTTAAAAATTGTAAGTACCCGCCCCTGTTAAACAGGGGCTGAAAAATTGTGCCTTAGGCACTGGTGCTGGTGCCACAACACTGCAACCCCTCACAGATACTGTACTTGGAGCACAGCAGTCACACGTGTTGCGAAGCATTTTTTTAAAAAATTGTAAGTACACGCCCCTGTTAAACAGGGGCTGAAAAATTGTGCCTTAGGCACTGGTGCTGGTGCCACAACACTGCAACCCCTCACAGATACTGTACTTGGAGCACAGCAGTCACACGTGTTGCAAAGCATTTTTTTAAAAAATTGTAAGTACACGCCCCTGTTACACAGGGGCTGAAAAATTGTGCCTTAGGCACTGGTGCTGGTGCCACAACACTGCAACCCCTCACAGATACTGTACTTGGAGCACAGCAGTCACACCTGTTGCGAAGCATTTTTTTAAAAAAATTGTAAGTACACGCCCCTGTTAAACAGGGGCTGAAAAATTGTGCCTTAGGCACTGGTGCTGGTGCCACAACACTGCAACCCCTCACAGATACTGTACTTGGAGCACAGCAGTCACACGTGTTGCGAAGCATTTTTTTAAAAAAATTGTAAGTACACGCCCCTGTTAAACAGGGGCTGAAAAATTGTGCCTTAGGCACTGGTGTGGTGGCATGGATCATTGAGGAGGAGGAAGAGGATAGTCAGTGAACATAAGAGGACAGTCACTCAGCATCAGCATAGGCAGTCTTGAAGGGATGTGACATTATAAATTATTCCGTTATATCCGCTTCAGGTGCCTGGTAGCTGGTGGTGATCCAAGACTGATTCATTTTGATGAAGGTCAGTCGATCAACCGAGGCGGTGGACAGGCTCACCATATGATCGATGACAAATCCTCCAGCAGCACTGAATATGCGTTCGGAAAGAACGCTGGAGGCAGGACAGGCCAGTAGCTCAATTGCATACTGTGCAAGCTCTGGCCAGTGATCCATCCTCAGGACCCAGTAAGCCAGAGGATTTTCGGTGGGAAAGGTGTCCAAGTCTGACCTTGCCCCAAGGTATTCCTGCACCATGTATATCAGACGCTGGCGATGGTTGCTGGAACCGATCATACCTTGGGGCTGCGGACTAAAAAATTGTCTGAACGCATCGGTCAGACGTCCACCTTCCCCACCGCTCCTTCTGCTACTGACCGAAGCCTCAGCAACTCGTCGCCCAGGACCAGGAGTTTGTAACCTCCCAGTTTCTGGGAACGCGTTGCACAGACCTTTCTGCAAGGCCTCCCTGAGATGTCTCATCCTCTGCTCCCTCTGCGACGGCAAGATAAGGTCCGCAACCTTACCCTTGTACCGTGGATCAAGGAGAGTGGCCAGCCAGTAATGGTCCCTCTCCTTTACCCGAAGAACACGAGGATCCTTCCGCAGGCTTTGCAGGATCAGGGAGGCCATGCAGCGTAGGTTAGCTGAGGCATTCGGTCCGGAGTCTTCTGGGTCACTGAGGATGACATGATCGCCAGCCACCTCCTCCCAGCCACGTACAAGTCCACTGGTTTGTTGGGACTGTACATCATCCCTAAAAGACTGCTGCTGCTGATGCTGAGTGCCAGGCTCCACCTCCATGCTCACACAATCCTCCTCCTCCTCCTCATCCTCTTCCTGTGTGATGGGTGGGACAGAAGGAACACTGTCCAGATAAAGGGGGCCTTGAGAGGCAAGGAAGTCCTCCTCTTCCTGCCTCTGTTCTGCCTCAAGTGCCCTGTCCATTATCCCACGCAGCGTATGCTCCAACAGGTGGACAAGAGGTACAGTGTCACTGATGCATGCACTGTCACTGCTCACCATCCTCGTGGCCTCCTCAAATGGTGAGAGGACAGTGCATGCATCCCTGATCATGCTCCACTGACGTGGGGAAAAAAAACCAAGCTCCCCTGACCCTGTCCTGGTGCCGTAGTCGCAAAGGTACTCATTGATGGCCCTCTGCTGCGTGTGCAGTCGCTGCAGCATGGCCAACGTTGAGTTCCACCTGGTGGGCATGTCACATATTAGGCGGTTCTTGGGCAGGTTCAGCTCCTTTTGCAGCTCAGTCAGCCGAGCACTGGCATTATAAGATCGGCGGAAATGCACACAGACTTTCCTGGCCTGCCTCAGGACATCCTGTAAGCCTGGGAACCTGCCCAAGAACCGCTGCACCACCAGGTTGAGGACGTGAGCCATACAGGGCACATGGGTGAGCTGGCCCTGTCGCAGGGCGGAGAGGAGGTTGGTGCCATTGTCAGAAACGACCATTCCTGGCTTAAGCTGACGTGGCGTCAACCACCTCTCGGCCTGCCCCTGCAGAGCTGCCAGAACCTCTGGCCCAGTGTGGCTCCTGTCCCCCAAACACACCAGCGCAAGCACGGCATGGCATCTTTTTGCCTGCGTACTTGCGTAGCCCTTGTACGCCTACGGAGCACCGCTGGTTCCGAGGACAGAGCACTGGAGGAAGAAGAAGAGGAGGGGGTGGAGGAGAGAGGTGTGTCACAACTAGTAGCAGTAGTAGCGTTTTGGAGGCGTGGTGGCGGAACAACCTCCAACACTACTGCACCTTGTCCTGCATCCCTCCCAGCTGCCAATAGAGTGACCCAATGGGCCGTGAAAGAAAGGTAACGTCCCTGTCCATGCCTGCTGGACCATGAGTCAGCGGTAATATGCACCTTACCGCTGACCGCCCTGTCCAGCGAGGCATGGACATTGCCTTCCACATGCCGGTAGAGAGACGGAATCGCCTTCCGTGAGAAAAAGTGGCGTTTGGGAACCTGCCACTGAGGAACCGCACATTGAACAAACTCACGGAAGGGGGCCGAGTCTACCAACTGAAAAGGCAGCAGTTGAAGTGCTAGCAATTTAGCCAAGCTAGCATTCAACCACTGGGCATGTGGATGGCTGGGAGTGTACTTCTTTCGACGGTCCAGCAGCTGGGGCAGGGAAATTTGCCTGGTAGAATCGGACGTCGGTGTACTGCAAGTACTTGGTTGTGACACACCTAATTCTACACCTTCAGTCCTCTCACAGCAGCTTTCAGAGAGGACTGAAGGTGTACTGGGGATGGAGATCCCAGCTGATGAGGAGCAAGGAGAGGTCCGCTTAGTTCTTTGGTGTGGGTCTTTTATGTGTGCCTGCCAACGAGCTGCATGGCAGGTCGACATATGTCTGCTCATGCTTGTGGTGCCCAAGCGGCTGATGTTTTGGCCACGCGAGATACGCTTGAGACAAATATTGCAAATAGCAGTGGTGCGATCTGATGCACTCGTCTCAAAAAAGGCCCACACCAAAGAACTTTTCTGATAACGTGCAGAGGCAGCGCCCTGCACAGGCGGAGCTCTGCGGTGTTGTACACTTGCTGTGCTGGCCTCTACCTGGCCTCCAGGGGGCATCCTGCCTCGTTGGACATGTGGCGCCGCATCCTCCTCCTCCTCGTCCTCCTCCTCATCCTCTCTCCCTTCAGGCACCCACGTGGAGTCAGTGACCTCATCATCCCCTCCCTCTTCACCACTAGAGCAAACCTGGCAGTAAGCTGCAGCTGGTGGAACAGTACTGCCAGATTCCTCAAGCTGGGTATTATCATCCGAGCCTTCGATTTGTTGGGCATCCTCCTGGAGCATGTACCCAACACTGTGCTCAAAGAGTTCGGGGGACTCCTCAGGAGGACATGGTGGGTCTAGGGAAGGGGTGGCTGATGATGCCATTGAGTACGCGTTGGCAGCTGCTCTGCCAGTACCCTGAGCCTGGGTGAGAGAGGATGAGGAGGATGAGGAGGGCTTGGTCATCCATTCTACCAAGCCTTCAGCATGATGCGGCTCCACATGTCCAGCTGCCGAAAACAAAGACGCGCGTGTCCCATGGCCACGTGCTGATGACGATGCACGACCACGTCCACGGCCACGTCCACTAGAAACAGAGCCTGCCTGCCCTGTGTTCTTGGCTCTGCACGCTCTGCCTCCCCTTGGCGGTCTTCCAGCCATTGTAGTCGGTAGTCCTGTAGGTGCTGCTGAGAAGAATATATAGGAGCTCTGTGTGATGCCACTAACACACTAGAAGTCCTATGGGTGCTTCTGCAAAGAAAATATAGGAGCTCTGTGTGATGCCACTAACACACTAGAAGTCCTGTGGGTGCTGCTGAGAAGAAAATATAGGAGCTCTGTGTGATGCCACTAACACAATAGAAGTCCTATGGGTGCTTCTGCAAAGAAAATAGAGGATCTCTGTGTGATGGGACTAACACACTTCAAGTCCTATAGGTGCTTCTGGGAACAAAATATAGGATCTCTGTGTGATGGGACTAACACACTTCAAGTCCTATAGGTGCTTCTGGGAAGAAAATATAGCTCTGTGTGATGGGACTAACACACTTCAAGTCCTATAGGTGCTTCTGGGAACAAAATATAGGATCTCTGTGTGATGGGACTAACACACTTCAAGTCCTATGGGTGCTTCTGGGAAGAAAATATAGGTCTGTGTGATGGGACTAACACACTTCAAGTCCTATAGGTGCTTCTGGGAACAAAATATAGGATCTCTGTGTGATGGGACTAACACACTACAAGTCCTATGGGTGCTTCTGGGAAGAAAATATAGGTCTGTGTGATGGGACTAACACACTTCAAGTCCTATAGGTGCTTCTGGGAACAAAATATAGGATCTCTGTGTGATGGGACTAACACACTACAAGTCCTATGGGTGCTTCTGGGAAGAAAATATAGGTCTGTGTGATGGGACTAACACACTTCAAGTCCTATAGGTGCTTCTGGGAACAAAATATAGGATCTCTGTGTGATGGGACTAACACACTACAAGTCCTATGGGTGCTTCTGGGAAGAAAATATAGCTCTGTGTGATGGGACTAACACACTTCAAGTCCTATAGGTGCTTCTGGGAACAAAATATAGGATCTCTGTGTGATGGGACTAACACACTACAAGTCCTATGGGTGCTTCTGGGAAGAAAATATAGGTCTGTGTGATGGGACTAACACACTTCAAGTCCTATAGGTGCTTCTGGGAACAAAATATAGGATCTCTGTGTGATGGGACTAACACACTTAAAGTCCCATAGGTGCTTCTGGGAACAAAATATAGAATCTCTGTGTGATGGGACTAACACACTTCAAGTCCTATAGGTGCTTCTGGGAACAAAATATAGGATCTCTGTGTGATGGGACTAACACACTTCAAGTCCTATGGGTGCTTCTGGGAACAAAATATAGGATCTCTGTGTGATGGGACTAACACACTTCAAGTCCTATAGGTGCTTCTGGGAAGAAAATATAGCTCTGTGTGATGGGACTAACACACTTCAAGTCCTATAGGTGCTTCTGGGAACAAAATATAGGATCTCTGTGTGATGGGACTAACACACTTAAAGTCCTATAGGTGCTTCTGGGAACAAAATATAGAATCTCTGTGTGATGGGACTAACACACTTCAAGTCCTATGGGTGCTTCTGGGAAGAAAATATAGGTCTGTGTGATGGGACTAACACACTTCAAGTCCTATAGGTGCTTCTGGGAACAAAATATAGGATCTCTGTGTGATGGGACTAACACACTTCAAGTCCTATAGGTGCTTCTGGGAAGAAAATATAGGTCTGTGTGATGGGACTAACACACTTCAAGTCCTATAGGTGCTTCTGGGAACAAAATATAGGATCTCTGTGTGATGGGACTAACACACTTCAAGTCCTATAGGTGCTTCTGGGAACAAAATATAGGATCTCTGTGTGATGGGACTAACACACTTCAAGTCCTATAGGTGCTTCTGGGAACAAAATATAGGATCTCTGTGTGATGGGACTAACACACTTCAAGTCCTATAGGTGCTTCTGGGAAGAAAATATAGGTCTGTGTGATGGGACTAACACACTTCAAGTCCTATAGGTGCTTCTGGGAACAAAATATAGGATCTCTGTGTGATGGGACTAACACACTTCAAGTCCTATAGGTGCTTCTGGGAAGAAAATATAGGTCTGTGTGATGGGACTAACACACTTCAAGTCCTATAGGTGCTTCTGGGAACAAAATATAGGATCTCTGTGTGATGGGACTAACACACTACAAGTCCTATGGGTGCTTCTGGGAAGAAAATATAGCTCTGTGTGATGGGACTAACACACTTCAAGTCCTATAGGTGCTTCTGGGAACAAAATATAGGATCTCTGTGTGATGGGACTAACACAATACAAGTCCTATGGGTGCTTCTGGGAAGAAAATATAGGTCTGTGTGATGGGACTAACACACTTCAAGTCCTATAGGTGCTTCTGGGAACAAAATATAGGATCTCTATGTGATGGGACTAACACACTTCAAGTCCTATAGGTGCTTCTGGGAAGAAAATATAGGTCTGTGTGATGGGACTAACACACCTCAAGTCCTATAGGTGCTTCTGGGAACAAAATATAGGATCTCTGTGTGATGGGACTAACACACTTCAAGTTCTATAGGTGCTTCTGGGAAGAAAATATAGGTCTGTGTGATGGGACTAACACACTTCAAGTCCTATAAGTGCTTCTGGGAACAAAATATAGGATCTCTGTGTGATGGGACTAACACACTACAAGTCCTATGGGTGCTTCTGGGAAGAAAATATAGCTCTGTGTGATGGGACTAACACACTTCAAGTCCTATAGGTGCTTCTGGGAACAAATATAGGATCTCTGTGTGATGGGACTAACACACTACAAGTCCTATGGGTGCTTCTGGGAAGAAAATATAGGTCTGTGTGATGGGACTAACACACTTCAAGTCCTATAGGTGCTTCTGGGAACAAAATATAGGATCTCTGTGTGATGGGACTAACACACTTCAAGTCCTATAGGTGCTTCTGGGAAGAAAATATAGGTCTGTGTGATGGGACTAACACACTTCAAGTCCTATAGGTGCTTCTGGGAACAAAATATAGGATCTCTGTGTGATGGGACTAACACACTTCAAGTCCTATGGGTGCTTCTGGGAAGAAAATATAGGTCTGTGTGATGGGACTAACACACTTTAAGTCCTATAGGTGCTTTTGGGAACAAAATATAGGATCTCTGTGTGATGGGACTAACACACTTCAAGTCCTATAGGTGCTTCTGGGAAGAAAATATAGGTCTGTGTGATGGGACTAACACACTTCAAGTCCCATAGGTGCTTCTGGGAAGAAAATATAGGTCTGTGTGATGGGACTAACACACTACAAGTCCTATATGTGCTTCTGGGAACAAAATATATGATCTCTGTGTGATGGGACTAACACACTACAAGTCCTATGGGTGCTTCTGGGAAGAAAATATAGGTCTGTGTGATGGGACTAACACACTTCAAGTCCTATAGGTGCTTCTGGGAACAAAATATAGGATCTCTGTGTGATGGGACTAACACACTTCAAGTCCTATAGGTGCTTCTGGGAAGAAAATATAGGTCTGTGTGATGGGACTAACACACTTCAAGTCCTATAGGTGCTTCTGGGAACAAAATATAGGATCTCTGTGTGATGGGACTAACACACTACAAGTCCTATGGGTGCTTCTGGGAAGAAAATATAGGTCTGTGTGATGGGACTAACACACTTCAAGTCCTATAGGTGCTTCTGGGAACAAAATATAGGATCTCTGTGTGATGGGACTAACACACTACAAGTCCTATGGGTGCTTCTGGGAAGAAAATATAGCTCTGTGTGATGGGACTAACACACTTCAAGTCCTATAGGTGCTTCTGGGAACAAAATATAGGATCTCTGTGTGATGGGACTAACACACTACAAGTCCTATGGGTGCTTCTGGGAAGAAAATATAGGTCTGTGTGATGGGACTAACACACTTCAAGTCCTATAGGTGCTTCTGGGAACAAAATATAGGATCTCTATGTGATGGGACTAACACACTTCAAGTCCTATAGGTGCTTCTGGGAAGAAAATATAGGTCTGTGTGATGGGACTAACACACCTCAAGTCCTATAGGTGCTTCTGGGAACAAAATATAGGATCTCTGTGTGATGGGACTAACACACTTCAAGTTCTATAGGTGCTTCTGGGAAGAAAATATAGGTCTGTGTGATGGGACTAACACACTTCAAGTCCTATAGGTGCTTCTGGGAACAAAATATAGGATCTCTGTGTGATGGGACTAACACACTACAAGTCCTATGGGTGCTTCTGGGAAGAAAATATAGCTCTGTGTGATGGGACTAACACACTTCAAGTCCTATAGGTGCTTCTGGGAACAAAATATAGGATCTCTGTGTGATGGGACTAACACACTACAAGTCCTATGGGTGCTTCTGGGAAGAAAATATAGGTCTGTGTGATGGGACTAACACACTTCAAGTCCTATAGGTGCTTCTGGGAACAAAATATAGGATCTCTGTGTGATGGGACTAACACACTTCAAGTCCTATAGGTGCTTCTGGGAAGAAAATATAGGTCTGTGTGATGGGACTAACACACTTCAAGTCCTATAGGTGCTTCTGGGAACAAAATATAGGATCTCTGTGTGATGGGACTAACACACTTCAAGTCCTATGGGTGCTTCTGGGAAGAAAATATAGGTCTGTGTGATGGGACTAACACACTTTAAGTCCTATAGGTGCTTTTGGGAACAAAATATAGGATCTCTGTGTGATGGGACTAACACACTTCAAGTCCTATAGGTGCTTCTGGGAAGAAAATATAGGTCTGTGTGATGGGACTAACACACTTCAAGTCCTATAGGTGCTTCTGGGAAGAAAATATAGGTCTGTGTGATGGGACTAACACACTACAAGTCCTATAGGTGCTTCTGGGAACAAAATATATGATCTCTGTGTGATGGGACTAACACACTACAAGTCCTATGGGTGCTTCTGGGAAGAAAATATAGGTCTGTGTGATGGGACTAACACACTTCAAGTCCTATAGGTGCTTCTGGGAACAAAATATAGGATCTCTGTGTGATGGGACTAACACACTACAAGTCCTATAGGTGCTTCTGGGAAGAAAATATAGCTCTGTGTGATGGGACTAACACACTTCAAGTCCTATAGGTGCTTCTGGGAACAAAATATAGGAGCTCTGTTTGCTGCCAGCGCCTGCCTGCCACGAACACACTACAAGTCCTATAGGTGCTTCTGGGAACAAAATATAGGAGCTCTGTTTGCTGCCAGTGCCTGCCACGAACACACTACAAGCCCCTCTTTCTAAATGAATCTTTCTAAATGAATCTTTCTAACTGAATCTTTCTAAATGAATCTTTCTAAATAAATCTTTCTAAATCTATCTAGCAGAGTGACACAGAATGAGCCTGCTCTCTCTAACGCCGGAACGCATGTGACCGGCGCCGACGGCGTGTACTAAAGCCCCTGAGCTGTAATTGGCTACAGGCGTCCTGCCTGTAGCCAATTATGGCTCTCCGAGTTTCCGGCTCTGTGATTGGCCAAGCATGCGGGGTCACAGTGCATGCTTGGCCAATCATCAGCCAGCAATGCACTGCGCCGGCCGCGCCGGCCGCAATGCATTGCGGGGCCGCTCGCATCACACGAATGTGATGCGAACGGCCCAAATAGTTCTGGGCTCGCCGATCGAGCGAACGCCCGGTGCTCGATGCGAACATGGGTTCGCATCGAGCACCGGGCCCATCCCTAGAGGTCACTATATATTTATTTATGATATTAGACCCTCCGTTTTTTTAAGCACTTTCAGCAGCACCTCAGATTTTATCACTTACTGAGTATGCAGCTTCTTTAGCTTTTAATCCTTGCCCATGTTCCTTTTTAAGTCGGTGTCATAACCGCTGCCCCAGGGTGGCTCCTTTATTTTTCAGTGTCCTACGGAGCCACCCTTGCATGTAGGGACTACAGCTATGTCTCCCTACACTGTGTGCATTAATAGAAACACACAGCTCCATGACCTAAGATGGCAAGGCATTTTTCTTTCCTCTTCCTTCCTTTCCCTTCTCCAAGCTAACGGTTTGTGTGGAGACTGCAATGCCCACTGTTAACTCTCAGAAGTTCAGGGAAGCAGCACTGAGTAGTCATCAATATTAAAAGTTATAAACTGCAACTGCGGGGGGTAAAAATTCAGAATAAAAAGTTTACTGGGGAATGTTTATTTTATTGGGCTCAGAGTCTTAAACTAAAAAAAAACGCTGAGGGTTTAATACTACTACTTTATTAGCCCTGCGCTGTAGCTGATGACACCTAGGGAATGCCCAAAGGCCAGAACTCCAGGTAGAAGAGAACAGTGCTAGCAAGGTCAGACTGAGTGATAGAGTAAGTATTCCCCTGTATCCAGGGCCGTAGATAAGGGGGTACCACCAGTCCTCCTGTACAGGGCCCGGGCCAGCAGGAGGGCCCACAGCAGGGTGAATCGGATGTGGGCAGGGGGGCATTTACTGGAACCAATTCTCCTGTATGGCTCTCTCTGCAGCAGCAGAAAGCTGGCTTCTTCTCTTATCCCTCACATTGGCTTTCAGCTGCTGCAGAGAGAGTCATATATAGGATTGGCTCCAGTAACTGCCCCGTCACACCGATCACCCTCCCTGTGCACCATATGTTTCCCCCTGCTGCCCATGCCCCCTTTTTGCCTTTATCAGAGAAGTTGTGCAGCAGGTGCTCATTCCTGTGGAGTAATGGCCCATTCCCATTCAGCAGCTGCTAATTCCAGTTCAGCAAGTGCTAATGTGCATGTGCAGTTACAGACCAAGACAAGCAAGGACTGGAATGGGCATGCACATTGGCGCATATGTGCGAGCATGTGTTCGTATGGATGCGTGTAATCCAAATTTTTTAGTCAATGATTTGTGTAGCACCCTCCAAGTTAGGCTGCTAGGCTGCCTCTAGAGGAAATTTCTAGAGCTTAAGAATGAAGAATTCAAATGTCCAGCCTGAATTTTCAGTAGGGCCTAGCCAATCCCTGGGGAGGTGTGCCCAGAGGGTGACTGGGCTGCTGTTAACCACTTAGAGACTACCCTATATCAGTTTTACTGCTACAGGGTGGGAGCTGTGATCCACCTCTATATATATATATATATATATATACGTGATTCCTACAGGGAGCACGCGTCTGCGCCACCGGCAGGATGCTTTTGCAGTTTACTAGCGGTCGGTGGGTGTCGGGCACTCGATGTTCTCCAACACCCACCGATCGCTGGTAAACTGCACAGAACAAGGATTTACCTATGTAAATAAGGGACAAGAATCCATGTCTTCCCCTAGTAAAACAGTACACTGTGTGCACAAAAACACTGGCTAGGAACACATTTAATCCTTTGATCGCCCTATATGTTTAACCCCTTCCCAGCCAGTGTCATTAGTACTGGGGCAGTGTATATTTTTAGCACTGATCACCAGTGACTCTATTAGAGTCACTGGTTCCCAAAAAGTGTCAGTTAGTGTTCGATTGTCCGCCGCTATATTGCAGTCCCGCTATAAGTCGCTGATCGCCGCCAGTGCTAGTATAAAAAAATAAAAAAGTCCATAATTCTATCCCATAGGTTGTAGATGCTATAACGTTTATGTAAACCAATCAATATACGCTTATTGGGATTTTTTTTTATCAAAAACATGTAGCAGAATAAATATTGGCCTAAACTGATGAAGAAATTTGATTTATTTTTATTTTTATTGGATATGTTTTATAGCAGAATGTAAAAAGTATTTTTTATTTATTTTTTTTCAAAATTGTCAGCCTTTTTTTGTGTATAGAGCAAGAAATAAAAAAAGCAGTGGTAATCAAATACCATCAGAAGAAAACTCTATGTGTGGGTAAAAAATTATATATATTTTATTTGGGTACAGTGTTGCATGACCGCGCAATTGTCAGTTAAAGTAATACAGTGCCGTATAGCAAAAATCGGCCTGGTCATGAAGGGGGTTAAATAGTCTGGAGCCCTGAGGATAATGTCTTTTTCCCCCTTTGGGATGGCTCTGTAAGTTGAGAGGAGAGGGGCTGCTTGCACCCTGGAGCCTTATGGACTGAATACAGCACTACTTTGTAAGAGACTGCACCTATGGACTGTCTTTGTAGCAGGATCGATTGAGTAATGCCTTGATCTGTGCTAAAGCTGCCTCATGGTCTACAGCTGGCAACCTATAGACTTCTCCAGTCTACCTCGATGTGTACTAAAGCTGCTTCATGGTCCTCAGCTTTGAACCTATAGACTTCTCCAGTCTACCTCGATGTGTACTAAAGCTGCTTCATGGTCCTCAGCTGTGAACCTATAGACTGCCCCAGTCTACCTCTATGTGTACTAAAGCTACTTCATGGTCTTTAGCTGTGAACCTATAGACTGCTCCAGTCTACCTATACGTGTACTAAAGCTGCTTCATGGTCCTCAGCTGTGAACATATAGACTGCTCCAGTCTACCTCTATGTGTACTAAAGCTGCTTCATGGTCTTCAGTTGTGAACCTATAGACTGCTCCAGTCTACCTCTATGTGTACTAAAGCTGCTTCGTGGTCCTCAGCTGTGAACCTATAGACTACTCCAGTCTACCTCTATGTGTACTAAAGCTGCTTCATGACCCTCAGCTGTGAACCTAATTTCCTACCCTACAATTTCTCTTCATTTGTGACACTGTTACTGCATCCAAAGTGTCCTCTGCTATTGAGCCCAACGTTTAGGGTATTCCGCACTGTTTTTACCCCCCCCCATGTTACAAGTTCTTCAGCAATAAATTACAAAAACACAAACCCCCTGACTGTTCATTTGAGCAGAAGTGATAGAATTGCTGCTGTGTGCCTGGCTGCCTCTGCACCAGTGGCGGCCACTCTATTAGGGGCACAGGGGCGCCACCCCCCTATTCTATGAGCCCAGCCCTTAATCTACATGCAGGGTGGCGGATGCATGGATTTCAATCTTTTTTTTTTTTTTTTTAGAAGCACATGATTAGAGCCTGAGGCTGGTTGGCTGGCTGGCAGAAGATTATGCACCAGCCGCCACTGCTCTGCACCATTTTTGAATAGAATCAGCTAAACCTAGCGGCTTCTTCTGGGGTAGCACTACACTTGGCTACAGATTGGGCTCCCATTGACAATTGACAATTTTAGTAGGTAACATCTGACAATGTTTTTTATGTTTGTGTTTTTCCTTCCCTGTTACACAATGCCTTTAAGGCCTCATGCACACAGACGTTTTTACAGCCGCTTTTTTACAGCCCCCTTATGACGTCATAGTCCGGGGCATGATGGAACTCTGATGTCATAAGGGGGCGGGGTCACCGGGTGACATCATCCGGGCCAACACTAGTAAAAGAGCTGGAAGAAGATAGCGGAGGAGCCCGGCAGAAGGGAGAAGACACCGGAGAGCGGGAGAAGAGGCCGGAGAATTTGGAAGAGACTCCGAAGTCGGAAGAAGACCCCCGGAGCTGCCTAATAAATTACTTTAAAAACCTGTGTAGTGTGTTTTTTTTTATTGACACTTTTCCCCAGGTGAATGGGTAGAGGTACGATGTACCCCATACACATTTACATAGGGTGGGGTGCCGGGATCTGGGGGCCCCCAGGAAAGTCCAATGGAGCATACACACGGTCGCATTTTCTGACCAAAAGCTCTCATCGGACTTTTGCTGGCAGCATTTCTGATCGTGTGTACGCAGCATTCGTTTCATAATCCTAAATGTGTGCTCACATAAAGGGTCTGATATGGATTTGGGATGGGACCCCACACCATTAACATTCTCCCTTAAAATCTGTACCAGATCCAAAGGGTCTGGTATGGATATTGGGGGTATGAACCCCATTTAAATTTTTCTTTTTTTTCACCTGGGGCCCATGTAAAATCCATACCAGATCTGAAGTGTCATCATCATTTTCCATCATTATCATGAATAAACATGTTATACTTACCTCCTCTGTGCAGTTAGTTTTGCACAGAGCAGCCCGGATCTTCCTCTTCTCGGTTCCCTCTTTACTGCTCCTGGCCCCTCCCTCCTATCGAGTGCCCCCACAGCAAGCAGCTTCCTATGGGGGCACACAAGCTAATTCACAGCTCCTTGTGTCCATTTAGACACGGAGCCTCCGACCCAGCCCCACCCCCTCTCTCCCCTGATTGGCTGACTGACTTTGATTGACAGCATGTGGGAGCCAATGGCGCCACTGCTGTTTCTCAGCCAATCAGGAGGAGTGTCCTGGATGGCTTAGACATTCGTGGACATCGCTGGACAGAGATGGGGCTCAGGTAAGTGAGCTGGGGAGGCTGCTACACACAGAAGGTTTTTTATCTTAATGTATAGAACGCATTAAGATAAAAAACCTTCTGCTTTCAACCCCCTTAACCGTTTGCTGACCTCCGCACACAAATGTACGTTGGCAGAATAGCACAGGCAGGCAAATGGGCGTACCTGTACGTCCCTTTGAATTTGCCGCTTATCGGGAGCATGCCTGTTGGTCCTAGGAACTCTGTGTTCGCCGGCGGCCTGCGATTGCGGTGTGGAGAGGCAGAGCAGAGATATGCCTTTGTAAAGAAGGCAGTTCCCCATTCTGCCTAGTGACATGACAGAGATCCACTACTCCCTGTCATCGGGAGCAATGATCTCTGTTATGTCAGTGGTAGCCCACCCCCCCCCCCCCCCACAGTTAGAACACCTCCTTAGGACACACTTAACCCCTTGATCGTCCCCTAGTGTTTAACCCCTGACAGTGTCATTTACACAGTAATCAATGCATTTTTAAAGCACTGATCGCTGTATAAATGACAATGGTCCCAAAATAGTGTCAAAAGTGTCTGATGTGTCCGCCATAATGTCGCAGTCACGATAAAAATCGCAGATCGCCACCATTACTACAAAATTTTTAAAAAAAATTATAATAAAAATGACATAAATCTATCCCCTATTTTGTAGACAATATAACTTTTGCGCAAACCAATCAATATACGCTTATTGCGATTTTTTTTTTACCAAAAATATGTAGAAGAATACATATCGGCCTAAACTGAGAAAGAAATTTGTTTTTTATATATTTTTGGGGTATATTTATTATAGCAAAAAGTTAAAAATATTCCTTTTTTATTCAAAATTGTAGCTCTTTTTTTTTGTTTATATAGCGCAAAAGATAAAAAAACGCAGAGGGGAACAAATACCACCAAAAGAAAGCTCTAATTGTGGGAAAAAAAGGACATCAATTTTGTTTGGGTACAGAGCCGCACGACCGCGCAATTGTCAGCTAAATCGACGCATTCCCGAATCGCTAAAATCTTCTGGGGCTGAAGTGGTTAAAATGTATAGCAAAACTGACATATAGAAAAAGCATTGATGAGGGTTTGGTATGTACTATGGGGGTCCCTGCTGTATTATGTGAAAAATAAAGGAAGCGTGCAGGGTCAGAACACAATAGCACAGTTGGGGAGATCGCTGTACTAACACCGCATGCGTTGGTACAGTGATCTGTCAGGTTTTTTTTCATTCAGAGCTGAACAAAAAAAGGATACAGTGTGTACGGGCTGTAGACTGGACAATACCCAACCTCACTGGGCAATATTCATAAAAACTAGAAGAAGGCAAAACTGAAATCAGGTTCAATTTTCAAGAGGATCTGAGAAAATCGATTTAAAGTGGTGGGACACCCTGAAAAAAAAAACTTTAAAAAAATGTTAGTAACAATTTAAAATGAAAAAAAAAAATATATATATATTTTTTTACTTACCAGAAATGGCTGTTGCTAGGCAGATCGTCCTAATCTGCCTCCTCCAGCGCCGCGGTGATCTTTTCTCCTTCCGTCTTCTAGTGAATGGGGCGCGGTGTGTTATGGGAACTATGTCCCACAACACATCGCGTTCCCCATTCACAAATTAGATTTGCGCATGCGCAATAGGCCGCGCGCTGACTCACGCATGCGCAGTAGGCCGCACGCCGACTCGCGCATGCGCAGTAGGAAACGGGAAGCCGTTTCCCTTACTGAGGATGGCGACGCTGAATCCGGATCGCCGAGGGACATCTCGGCCTCCACGAACGACATTGCGGACGCCCTGGGAGGGTAAGTGTACTTAGTCGCTGCTGACTTTTAATTTTTTTTTTTTGAGGTGAAACACCGCTTTAAGGATGTGAATGTTTTCTATGAGCAACACACCGGTTTTCCTTTTTCTAGTCTTTATGAATTTGTTGCAATTTGTTTTATTTAAAAAGACTTTTACTTAGTACCTGCTGCTGAACTCCCTTCCCCCGAACAAAAAATTATCTATGGCCCTGGTGACAATATACAGTATTAAGTTTGCCTATACTACCTGGTTTGGTGCCTGTTTTCTTTGATTTATCACAACTAGACATCTGCAATTAGTTTCGCTCCAAATTTGTTTTTAGACGGAATTTTACAAATTTGTTAATTCGGAAATATTCGAATTAATAAAAACCCATTTAACAAATTTTTCCGAAAATTCGAAAATCTAAAATTCGAAGATTCGGAAATTTAGAAATTTGAAAATTTGGAACTTAAAAGATTAAAAAATTTGAAAATTCAGAAATTCGAAAATTCAAAAATAAGAATGAAAATCTGAAATAATAACTAACTAATAATAACGATTACTAACTAATAAATTATAGGTATTGGAATTTCCTTTCAAATTTGGCTGTAAGTGAACGTAATGAATAAGACTTTATCTAAAGTAACGAATTATACAAAATAACGAATGGAACGTAAACGAATTAGTAATAATAAATAATAATAAAAACTTTTTATTATTAATTCATTATGTTCCATTCGTTTAGATGTGACATTCGTTATGTCGAATAATTTGTAACTTTGGATAAATTGTTATGTTCACTAAGAGCCAAATTAGAGAAGAAATTCCAATACCAACAATTTAATAGTTAGTATAGCTAGTTAGTTAGTTATCATTTCGGAATTTTCGAATTTTCAGATTTTCATTCTTATTTTGGGATTTTTGTTCTTATTTTGGGATTTTTGTTCTTATTTTGGGATTTTCGAATAACCTAATTTTTGAATTTCCAAATTCTAATATTCGGATTTTTGAATTTCGAATTTTCAAATTTCCGAATTTTCGATCATAAAGAATGACCCGAAAAACGGCAGTGTACATATCTCATTACGACTTTAGGGTACTAAGTATTAACTTTAGTGATTTCCTGTGATATAGTATGTGTGTACACTCAACATGGTGGAGGCAAAGAAGGTCGAGGCAAAGAGCCAAGGACCCATCTTATTCAACAGATCTTAGGGGGAGTAGAGCTACAAATGCTTTATGCAGCCATGCATGTACTGATGTGCTACCTCTAGTATACTTTATTTGTATTCAGTAGGGATGAGCCCGATGTTCGAGTCGAACAGCGGCGAATAATTTGGGGTGTTCGCGCCAAATTCGAAAGCCGCGGAACACCCTTTAAAAGTCTATGGGAGAAATCAAAAGTGCTAATTTTAAAGGCTTATATGCATGGTATTGTTATAAAAAGTGTTTGGGGACCCGGATCCTGCCCCAGGGGACATGTATCAATGCAAAAAAAAGTTTTAAAAAAGGCAGTTTTTTCGGGAGCAGTGATGTTAATAATGCTTAAAGTGAAATATTCCTTTAAATTTCGTACCTGGGGGTGCCTATATAGTATGCCTGTAAAGTGGTGCATGTTTCTCGTGTTTACAACAGTCCCTGCACAAAATGACATTTCTAAAGGAAAAAAAGTCATTTAAAAGTACTCGCGGCTATAGTGAATTGTTGGTCCCGGCAATACACATAAAAGTCATTGAAAAAAACGGCATGGGATTCCCCCACAGTCCATTACCAGGCCCTTTGGGTCTGGTATGAATATTAAGGGGAACCCCGAACCAAGATGTAAAAAAAAAAATTGCGTGGGGGTCCCCCCAAAATTCGTTATCAGGCGCTTCAGGTCTGGTATGGATATTAAGGGGAACCCGTGCCAAAATGAAAAAAAAAAATGGCGTGGGTGTCTCCCCAAAAATTTACGTAAACAGGTGACTCCACCCCCTCTGACACCACAGGGAAAGCCATAGGTAAGTTCCTGTGCGTCAGAGGGGGGCGAGGTCACTGGGGGGCCCCGCCCTCCGTTTTATAAGAGCTGTCACCTGAACAGAAGCGTCACACAGCGGGAGACTCCCATTGAGGCGGATCGGAGGACGAAGCAGAGAAGAAGAAGCCGGAGGAAGATGTCGGACGAGAAGACCGGAGGAAGAAGCGGAGGAAGATAGAGGAAGACGCGGGGGACGAACAAGATGGAGGAAGAAGAAGAACACCTAAGGAAGACCAGAAGAAGATGGAAGGAGAAACGGGGAAAAAACAAGACATTAATAAAGGAATTGTCAAAATCCGTCTATTGTCTTTTTTTAACATTTTTGACACTTTTTTGTGAAATGGTAGGGGTACATTTGTACCCCATTACCAATTCACATGGGCGGGATCTGGGGGTCCCCTTGTTAAACCCCCCCGCCCGCAGACCCCCACAACCTCCGGGCAAGGGTTGTGGGGATGAGGCCCTTCTCCCCATCAACATAGGGACAAGGTGCTTTGTGGGGGCTACCCCAAAGCACCCTCCCAATGTTGAGGGCATGTGGCCTGGTACGGTTCAGGAGGGGGGGCGCTCTCTCACCCCCCCTCTTTTCCTGCGGCCTGCCAGGTTGCATGCTCGGATAAGGGTCTGGTATGGATTTTTGGGGGGACCCCACGCCATTTCTTTTTTAAATTTTGGCACAGGGTTCCCCTTAAAATCCCTACCAGACCTGAAGGGCCTGTGGGGGAATCCCATGCCGTTTTTTATCAATGAACTTTTATGTGTATTGCCGGGACCGACAAGTCATTATAGCCGTGAGTACTTTTAAATGACTTTATTTCCTTTAGAAATGTAATTATGCTGTCAGTCTGTTCTAAACAAGGGAAACATGCGCCACTTTACAGGCATACTATAGACACCCCCCAGGTACGAAATTTAAAGGAATATTACACTTTTATTGTTTCACTTTAAGCATTCTTAAAATCATATATATAAACCCATCTTCTGAAATTCGAATTTCGTATAAAATGAATTTGAATAGAAAATATTAGAATAGAGTAGAAAAGAATAGACTAGAAAAACAATAGAACAGAATAGAAAAAAATTATATATATACATCTTCTGAAATTTAAATTTCATATAGACTGAAATCAAATTTGAATAGAAAAGATTAGAATAGAATAGCAAATAATAGAAAAGAATATCACAGAAAAACAATAGAACTGAAAAGAATAAAATATAATATATATATATATATTTTATTTTTTTATTCTATTCTGTTCTATTGTCTTTTCTATTCTATTCTAATCTTTTCTATTTAAATTCAAATTCATTCTATACTAAATTCGAATTTCAAAAGCCATCTTTCGAAATTTTCGAATTTCGTATAGAATGAATTCAAATTTGAATAGAAAAGTTTGGAATAGAATAGAAAAGAATAACATCTTCCGAAATTCGAATTTCATATAGACTGAAATCAAATTTGAAAATATAATATATATATATATATATATATATATATATATATATATATTATATTTTATTCTATTCTGTTCTATTGTTTTTATAGTCTATTATTTTCTATTATTTTCTATGCTAATCTTTTCTATTTAAATTCGAATTCATTCTATACGAAATTCGAATTTCAGAAGCCATCTTCCGAAATTCGAATTTCGTATAGAATGAATTCAAATTTGAATAGAAAAGTTTAGAATAGAATAGAAAAGAACAGCATAGAAAATTAAACAGAATAGAATAAAATATAATATAATAATAATATAATAATATATATATATATATAACATCTTCCGAAAAATGAATTTCATATAGAATTTTGAATTTGAATAGAAAAGATTGGAATAGAATAGAATAGAAAATAATAGAAAAAATACAAAAAATAATAAAAAACAATATAACAGAATAGAATAAAATATAATATATTATATTATATTATATTGTTTTTCTATGCTATTCTTTTCTATTATTTTCTATTCTAATCTTTTCTATTCAAATTTGATTTCAGTCTATATAAAATTCGAATTTCGGAAGATGTTATATATATATATATAAATATTATCTATTTTTTCTATTCTGTTCTTTTTCTATGCTATTCTTTTCTATTCTATTCTAAACTTTTCTATTCAAATTTGAATTAATTCTATACGAAATTCGAATTTCGGAATATGGCTTCTGAAATTCGAATTTCGTATAGAATGAATTTGAATTTGAATAGAAAAGATTAGAATAGAAAATAATAGAAAAGAATAGACTAGAAAAAAAAATTAAATAGAATAAAATATATTATATATATATTGTATTTTATTCTATTCTGTTCTATCGTCTTTCTAGTCTATTCTTTTCTATTTTAATCTTTTCTATTCAAATTCAATTTCATTCTATATGAAATTTGAACTTTGGAAAATGGTTTTATATATATATATATATATATATATATATATATATATATATATATATATATATATATATATATATATATAAAACCATCTTCTGAAATTCAAAATATAGAATGAATTCAAATTAGAATAGAAAAGATTAGAATAGAATAGAAAAACAATACAACAGAATAGAATAAAATATCATATCTGTTCTATTATTTTTCTAGTATATTCTCTATTTCTATTCTAAACTTGCCTATTCAAATTCGAATTCAATCTATACGAAATTCGAATGTCGGAACATGGTTTTATATATATATATATATATATATATATATATATATATTTTTTTTTTTCGATCTGTTCTATTGGTTTTCAATGATATTCTTTTCTATTCTAATCTTTTCTATTCAAATTCGATTTCATTCTATACGAAATTCGAATTTCGGAATATGGCTTCTGAAATTCGAATTTCGTATAGAATGAATTTGAATTTGAATAGAAAAGATTAGAATAGAAAATAATAGAAAAGAATAGACTAGAAAAAAAAATTAAATAGAATAAAATATATTATATATATATTGTATTTTATTCTATTCTGTTCTATCGTCTTTCTAGTCTATTCTTTTCTATTTTAATCTTTTCTATTCAAATTCAATTTCATTCTATATGAAATTTGAACTTTGGAAAATGGTTTTATATATATATATATATATATATATATATATATTATATATATATATATATATATATATATAAAAACCATCTTCTGAAATTCAAAATATAGAATGAATTCAAATTAGAATAGAAAAGATTAGAATAGAATAGAAAAAACAATACAACAGAATAGAATAAAATATCATATCTGTTCTATTATTTTTCTAGTATATTCTCTATTTCTATTCTAAACTTGCCTATTCAAATTCGAATTCAATCTATACGAAATTCGAATGTCGGAACATGGTTTTATATATATATATATATATATATATATATATATATATTTTTTTTTTTCGATCTGTTCTATTGGTTTTCAATGATATTCTTTTCTATTCTAATCTTTTCTATTCAAATTCGATTTCATTCTATATGAAATTCAAATTTCGGAAAATGGTTATATATATATATATATATATATATATATATATATATATATATATATATATATATATATATATATATATAAACTTTTTATATAGAATAAATTCAAATTTGAATAGAAAAGATTAGAATAAAATAGAAAAACAATAGAGCAGAATAGAATAAAATATAATACATATATATATCATATTTTATTCTATTCCGTTCTATTGATTTTCTATTTCTATTCTAATCTTTTCTATTCGAATTCGATTTCATTCTATATGAAATTCGAATTTCGGAAAATGGTTATATATATATTTATTTATATATATATAACCATCTTCTGAATTTCGAAATTCATATAGAATGAATTCAAATTTGAATAGAAAAGATTAGAATAGAATAGAAAAACAATAGAACAGAATAGAATAAAATATCATAACTGTTCTATTTTTTTCTAGTTTATTTTCTATTTCTATTCTAATCTTTTCTATTCAAATTCCTTCCATACGAAATTCAAATGTCAGAACATGGTTTATATAAATATATATATATATATATATATAATATTTATATATATAACCATGTTCCGACATTCGAATTTCGTATGGAAGGAATTTGAATAGAAAACATTAGAATAGAAATAGGAAATAGACAAAAAAAATAAAAATAGAACAGATATGATATTTTATTATATTCTCTACTATTGTTTTTCTAGTATATTATTTTCTATTTCTATTCTAATCTTTTCTATTCAAATTCGAATTCATTCTATACAAAATTCGAATGTCGGAACATGTTTTATATATATATATATATATATATAATATTTATATATATATAACCATCTTCTGAAATTCGAAATTCATATAGAATGAATTCAAATTCGAATAGAAAAGATTAGAATAGAGTAGAAAAGAATAGAATAAAAAAAATAATTATATATATATATACCATCTTCCGAAATTAGAATTTAGTATAGAATGATTTCATATTAGAATAGAATATAAAATAATAGAAAAAACAAGAGAACTGCATAGAATAAAATATAATCTAAATTATTTTAGTTTCCATTGTTTTGATATGTTATTTTCCAATCTATTCTCAAATTCAAATTTAATTCAATTTTATTCTATTCTTTACTATTATTTTATTTCTATTCTATTGTTTTTTATTTTATATTCTATTTTATTGTATTATTTTTTAGAAATCCATTTATATTTTTCTAATTCGATTCAAATTTGTTTTCAAATTCGATTCGAATAGATTTCGATTCAAATAGATTTCAAATTTGTTTTTGAATTCGATTCGAATTCGATTCGAATTTCATCCGCAGTTTTTCGATTCAAAACATTTCGGATGTGTTTAAATTCGTTAGTATTGTAATTCGGTAATTCGGATGCATCCGGATGTCCGAATAATGAAAAATTTGTCCGAATTTCGATTCGGAACGAAACGAAATGCACATGTCTATTTATTAAATTGCCCCATATTTCCAGATCCATGGAAATCAGATCCATGATCAGGTCTGTATTGTTGGTAATCAGTAGATCCAGTAACGGATCCAGAAACAATCTGAAAAATTCTACAATGCAAAATGCATGAATGCAATGCATGAATCTATCTATTGGTCATTGAGGGGATGGCTGGAGAGAGGGGGTGGCACCCATGCACCCTTAATGGACGCACCGCCACTTGTCTCTGCACTTCCTGTCACCAGAATATTGTGCCTTCACCAGTCAATATCTTGCTCTTGTCTCTCCTGCTGCCGACTGTATCTTCGCTACCTTTCGTTATGCCCCGTACACACGATCGGACTATCCGACGGATAGTCTGGCGGACTTAGAAAGAAGTTTTGACTCAAAATTATCTGCCGGACTCGGCAGTCCGGCGGACAATCCGGCCGCCTGTGTGCTAGTCCGTGGGACTTTTGACAGACCCCAACAACCAACGGCCAAGGTTGTCGGGAAGAGGCCCTTGTCCTCATCAACCTGGGGACAAGGTGCTTTGGGGTGGGGCCCCCCTTTCCCCAAAGCACCCCCCATATTGAGGGCACGCGGCCTGGTACGGCTCAGGAAGGGGGGTGCTCGCTTGTCCCCACCCCCTTTCCTGACCGGCCGGGCTGCATGCTCGGATAAGGGTCTGATATGGATATGGAGGGACCCCCACGCCATTTTTTCAGCGTAGGGATTCCCCTTTAAATCCATACCAGGCGACGGGGCTAGCAAGGTGTCAATCTTGCCAATGGAGGTGGCGGCATTGACTTCCTTCGCTAGTCCCGTCTACCTGGAGTCACGTTCTAAATGAACGGACTTTACTCAGTGTAAAAGTCCGGCGGACCTCCGCCAAAACTCCGGAGGATTGTCCGCCGGATCTAGTCTGCCGGAAAAGTCCGGGCGTGTGTGGACAAGTCTGCATGTTCGGAAAGTCCGGCAGACCTCTGCTGGAAAGTCAGCCGGATAGTTCGGCCGAAAAGTCTGATCGTGTGTACGTGGCATTACTGACATTTAGCTTGTTCCTTGACTACACTTCTGCTGAATCCCAACCTGCAACTATTTGTTACCGGCATTTGGCTTGTTTCTTGTTACCGGCATTTGTTTCTTGTTTCTCCTGAGGGCCGCGACCTGGTACTAACACGCAGCAAAGCCCATCTCCACCATCAGGAGCTCTGGTGAATACCGGTCAGGACTTATACCCCGCACCTCGGGTGAACGCGTGTCATCGGTCAGGGTGACCTGTGTGAATATCTGCTCCGCTGCTATAGCTACTGGCCTCCAAGCCTGGCTCCAGACCGTGACACTTTAGTTGAATTTGGTATAACAAATTGGATAGTAGCAGCTTTATTCCTTAAATGTGTTTTTTCTCCATAGGGCGGATTATTTATTTATTTTTTAACTGTAGGAATACCCCTTACTGTTGTTGTTGGAGAAGAAGCACCCGGGAATAGATGGGTCAAAGCAGCATCCTCTGGAACGGCATATTTGGGAACTAATTCCGGGATATCCGCAGTCTATTCTGTCAGGCGGATTCACCGAGCACTGAGCCTTATCTATGAAGAATAATTGGAAATATTATTTTTGAAATAGCAATTAATAATGTTTACAATAAAGGTTCTCAATGCTTTCGAGGAACTCATTTTTTGAAATACATGTGGCTTAAAGAGTAAGGCTACTTTCACACTAAAAGCACCGGACTTTAGCGGTAAAACGCTGCTAGTTTTAGAGGTGCTTTACTGTCGTTTAAGCGGCATGTTTTGGCCATTGGCATTTAACCCCCGCTATCGGCTGAAGAAGGGGTTAAAAGCGCCCATGTTGCTGCGCTGCCCATTAATTTCAATGCAGTGTGAAAGCAGCCTAAGTGCACTTTTAAGCCTCGTACACACGATCAGATTTTCAGACGACCATTGACTGTTTTTTATTGGCATGCTAGTCTCATGTCGAACGTGAAGAGGTTACTCACAATACGAAAATTTTCGTATGACAGAATACAACGTCAGAAGTGACGTAATGTGATGAATAGACATGTGCAATTCGTTTCGTTTTTTTTCGTTATATTCGTTCATTCGTTATCGTACGAATGAACGAACGATTCGCTAAAATTTTTAACGAATAACGAATCGAACGAATACGAAAAACAACGAAAATCCGAAATAACCAAATTAGAAACAACGAAACTATGAAAGAAGAAAATCCGAAAAAAACGAAAACAGGAACAACGAAAATCAAAATGAACGAAAAAATGTGTACATTCGTAACTTTTTTTTTTGTTGAATTGGTAATTTTCCGTGTCCCTTACAATGGTGCTGCTTAACATGCCTCGAATGGATTGAACGAAAAAATTCGTACATTCGTAACTTTTTTTTTTTTTGCGATTCGTAATTTTCCGTGTCTCTTACAATGGCGCTGTTTAACGTGCTTCGAATGGATTAAACGAAAAAATTCGTACATTCGTAACTTTTTTTTTAGATTCGTAATTTTCCGTGTCTCTTAAAATGTAATAATAGCATACACATTACATAAAATTATGAGTTATGCTCCGATTACGAATCTACGAAAACAATGTTACGAAAGTACGAATAAATCAATCTAACGAAAGTACGAATGTAACTAAATCTACGAAAATACGAATGCGTCCGAATTTCGAATAAACGAAAATCAAACTAACAGGAAAACGAATCAACGAAAAAATAACTCTTACGAAAATACGAATCATTACGAATACGAACACCGACGACTTATGAATTTACGAATCGTTACGAATCGTTACGAATCAATGGAAACGAAAGAAACGAAACGAAAATAAACAAATTGTATTCTTTTGTTTCTGAGCATGCATAGTCTTGCTCTTACAAGTTTTTTTTGTACGAAAACCGTACTAATTAAACGAAAATCGAACGCTGAGTTCACATACAATTTTTTTTTATAGTCTGCCCATCCATTTTTTTTCTGACGTAAAACCGGCTGTTGAAAGCACCGTACTAACGATCCGAAAATCGGAAGATTGTTCGTCGGACAAAATTTTTCTTCTGATTTTCGTATAGTGTGTAATGGCCTTTAGACGAGTGAACTTTGTTCCCCATCAACCTGACCTAAACAATCCCACCCTCACTCAGATGAGATCTAATCAGTGTGGACACCAGAGTTTGTTCACATTCAGCAGTGAAAGGCTCCCTCTCCTGGCTGCACCAGTACATTACAGGCCCTTGGACTAGGGGATCGCCTCCTGCTTTGGAGATGGAGGTAGACGAGCTCCATAGAGATTGAGCTATAATGTGCAGCATAGCTCCCAACTGTCCCTGATTTCGAGGGACTGTCCCTGATTTGGAGCAATGTCCCTCTGTCCCTCATTTTGGTCTGATCTATATAGTTGTATATAAAATGCACTATTTATCTTTAAGAAAGTGTTTCTCAGTACTAAACCCTTCATCCAATTTCTAAATTGCTGCATTTGTAAGTTTCAAAAGCCAATATAAAGGAATAGCAGTGGTGTAAAAAAATAAAAAATACCTACCTACTGATTGTTTGTTTTTTGTATAATTCTTCTTTAACCACTTGCCGACCGCCTTCCGCATGTATATTGCGGCAAGGCGGCTCGGCAGTGCAAACCGACGTAGCTGTACGTCGGTCTGTGCATGTGGTACTGCGGCACCCGCATATGCCCGTCGCGTGCCTCGGGAGCCCGCTCCCGTGAATGTAAGTATGCCAATGCTGTGTGTAATAAATAACTCGTTAAAATTACAACTTTTTGGGGGAAAAAAAAACAAATTTTATTTACTATCATCATCCTCCAAAGAATTGTTGCAAAAAAAAAAATTCCAGCTTCAAAAAGTTCACTGTGCCTCTAAGTAAAAATATACATTAGACTGTCTACTTTCCAAAAAGGGGTCATTTTGAGTGTATTTGTACTGTCCTGGTATTTCAGGGTCTCAAGAAATTATATAGGCAGTTAGTACATCAGGATCAGAGTTGCCAACCATCAGTACGTTTACTGTGTTTGTAAAAATCTAAGTATGCGTTTACTAAATGTGTACTAAAGCTGCTTCATGGCTCTCAGCTGCGAACCTAAGGAGTGTTACAACTTCATTTGTGACACTGTTACTGTGTTGGATGTGTCCTCTGCTATTGAGCCTAATGTTTTGCCCTCCCTTACAATTTCTTCAGCAATAAATTACCAAAAGGCAGACCCCCTAGACTGTTCAATTGAGCAACAGTGATAGAATTGCTACTGTGTGCCTGGCTGCCTCTGCACTCTTTTGGAAAAATAATCAGCTAAACCTAGCGGCTCTTTCTGGGGTAGCACTACACTTGGCTATTACGGTAGCTTAAAAATAAAAAATAAATACATTTGATTTGACAGAATGGGCTCCCATTGACTTCAAATTTATTACATAACGTCTGACAATGTTTTTCATATTGTCTGTGCTTTCCCTTCATTGTGACACAATACCTTCTGCTATTGGATTGAAGCACCATTTAGTCCCAGGAATACTTGGATCAAAGCAGCATTCTCGGGAGTGACATCCAGTGAAGTTGATGCCGGGGTAGCCACATTCCTTTCTCTCTTTTGGTGTAACAGAGCATTTGGCCTTATCTGTGTGAGGAAGGACAAAATGGTAAAACGTATATAGATTAATTTAGTTCCAAATATCTAGAACCTGTGCTCAGATTAGCGTCTTGAATAGATTTGGGAAGGGACCCCACCACTGGCGGTGTGTCCATAAGGGCGCAAGGGCACTGCCCCCTCTCTCCAGCCACCCCCTCTATGACCAATGGATAGATTCATGCATAGCACACATGGCCGCCGCTGCCACCCCCTATTCAGGCACCCGGCCCCTTTTCGGGCGCCTGAATTAAAACGGTGGGGGGTGTTTTTGAAGCACCCGATTAGAGCCATAAACTCTTATAGGCATCAAAAAAGGTGACATGAGGGCGCCATGCTTGGCGCTCGCAGTTCACTCAGGTGTGTTAAAACAGCGAATGAATATTTGCTTTCTAACACTGAACCGCCTCTCCGCCAATCAGGTGCTCGGGTCTGTTACCCAACACCTGATTGGCTGAAGCGACAGGCACTGTGATTGGATGCCTATCGGGAGGAGAGGACGGGAAGAGATGCATGGAGGACACCACTCGCCGCCGTCACCCGCTGCTCCACCGAGATAGGGTAAGTGCCGGGCAGACGGCGAGCGGGCGGGGGGTCACAGTGGCGGCATTAGATGCCATAGTGGCAGCATTTCATGGGCACAGTGGCAGCATTTGATGGCACAGTGGCTGTGTTTGATGGGAACAGTGGCTGAGTTTAATGGGTACAGTGGCTGCGTTTGATGGGCACAGTGGCGGCAATTGATGGGCACAGTGGCAGCATTTGATGGGCACAGTGGCTGTGATCAATGGGAACATTGGCTTTGTTTGATGGCACAGTGAGGCTGCAATTGATGCGTTTTTTTTTTCAGAATCTTTCAGTTTGTTTGCGCCCCCCCCAAAAATTTTTGAGCACCAGCCACCAATGGACCCCACACTTTTTTCCTTTTGTTCAAGATCCCCCCTATAGGAACCTATACCAGATACAAAGGGTCTGATATGGATTTTGAAGGTATGACTCCATATACCTGTTTTTGTTTTGTTTTTTCTTTTTCACGTGTGGCCCTCGAAAAATCCATACCAGATCTGAAAGGTGTTTTCTTTTTAAATTGTACAGTAAAACTGACATAAAGAAAACACCTTAATGAGGATTTGATATGTACTATAGGGGTCCCCACTGCATCACCTTGGCACGGCTGCACGAATCGCCGCTATGGTACGTCAGCTCTTTATATATCGATATGGCAGGCGCGCGCCCACAGTATGTCCCCGGAGCGTGTCCTCTCACGGTGGAACCGAAAAGGGCTCCACGAGGGGAGATGACATCACTTCCTCTGCCTGTGTTTACATTACACAGGCAGAGGACAGTCTGACATTTGTCAGAACCGATCAGCAGGTCTAGGCCAGAAATCATTGGCCTGAACCTATAGACTGATCGGTTCTGTAACTAATCCAATCATCGCGGGAACGGCGGAGGCACGTGCCATACCGGTACGGCTATTTGCACAGCCAAGCCACCTTGCCGCAGTAGAACTGCGCCGGATGGTCGGCAACTGGTTAACGGTCTGGTATGGATTTTGGAGAGGGACCCCATATACCTGTTTTTTTTGTTTTTTGTTTTTCTTTTTCCTGTGGGGCCCTCGTTAAATACATACCAGATACATACCAGATCTGAAAGCATAGCTCCCAACTGTCCTTGATTTTGAGGGACTGTCCCTCATTTAAAACAAAGTTTTGGTCTAATCTATATAGTTGCATATATAAAAAGCACTACTTATCTATCAAAAAGTGCTTCCCAGTGCTAAACCTTTCATACAATTTCTAAATTGCTGCATTCAGAAATTCAAAAGCCAATATAAAGGAATAGTAGTGGTAAAAAAAAAGCACTTGTGGGTTTAACAAATCATTTTATTTTGTACAATTCTCCTTTAAGGGGGCGTGGCAAGGGGTGCATCCTATGTGTAGGACACACCCCTTGTAGTACGCGTATAGGAGTGGAACCAGCAAATGCTGCTGTTATGTTTTATATTTGGAACTGGCGGTGATCTGGAATATCTTTGAGTATTATGTAGGGTTGTCCCAATTACACTTTTTTAAGACCGAGTACAAGTACTGATACTTTTTTTTCAAGTACTCGCCGATACCGATTACTGATACTTTTTTTAATGTCATGTGAATGTGGCACTAATATGCAGCACTGATGGGCACTGATAGGTGGCACTAATGAGGCATGGACTGTGTCAGTAGCTTTCTATTTATTTATTTTTTACATTTTTTTTTTTTTTGTTATTTTTACAATTTATATATAATATATCATAGCTATCTATCTATATATATATATATATAAATATTACAATGCTTTCTTTTTTGGGGGGGGGGGGGGGAGTGGACAGTCAGTGTCCATGTTTATTTTATTTTATTTTTAATTATTTTTCCAATTTTACTTTGGAATATTTATTTGTTACAATTTTTTTTTAATTTATTTTATTCAGTACTAGTATCAGTATCAGGACAACCCTAGTATTATGAGATTTTTAGATTTCTTTTATGTGTGTTTTTAGCCCTTTTTTTAATTGTAATCAATTGCATACAAAGAGCATTATTAGTCTTTCTTTGTATTTTATGCTATTCTTATGACTGTGAGTTGTGGAATATATCTACTGGAGGAGTAAATACTGAAGATAGATCTGAATTTGCGTGCCCATGTAGCACTACCACCGTAGGAGTTGCTGAGGTCAGGGCACACAGCATTTCCTTCATGCATTAGGCACAGAAATCAGTCCTTTGGCTTGCTTTTGTTATTTTATTAGGGGAAGATAACGTGGATGGGGTAAGGGATTAATGGATGCCCAACTTGAAAATGTCAAAGAAACAGAACCAGGGACAGCTTTCTCCCGATTTTCAGATTCCTATTCTTCCTTCCTCCTGCACAAACTTGGTTCCCTTTGTACAGAACTGCTGGCTCACTCCAGGGTGAACTAACAATATATTTGTTAGCTAAGCAACAGGCAACATTACAGGCTAGGAACTCTCAGTCCCTTTTGTGAAGTAGCACATATGGAGTGAACAGCATCTTGTACCACCTTCTGCCTCTGTGTAGACACTGATTCCAGTTATACTGCCTGCAGAAAATGCCAGCCCACCTGGCTGCTTCCTCTTTTCAGTCCTTCTGACTGACATGCACATGGAGACTCCCCAGGGCAAGGTTGGATGAAGACTTGGCCATGTATGTTATTATTTCTCTGGTGACACAGGAGTAGGTCCTCCAAACTCATTGATATTTTTAACCACTTCTCGCCTGCCATATAACAGAATGACGTGCGCAAAGTGCTTAAGTTATCCTGACATATGATGTCCAGCAGGAAAAGCTGCAATCGGGCGCCCGCGGGGGCACGCAACGCGGCGATTGTTGGTGTGGTGTGTCAGTCTGCATCACCGATCTTAGTAAAGAGCCTCTGACGTAGGCTCTTTACCATGTGATTAGCTGTGTCCAATCACAGCAGATCACAGAGTAAACAGGACTCGCTGCATGCGCAGTACACAGCGGGCACTTTCTGATGTTTCTTTTTGTTAATAAAATTATGTAAAAAATTTTATACTTGGTGTAAACAATTATTGCACTCCGTGCTACACGTACCGTAATAGTCCGACAGCTCCTCCTTTTGGTGGTCTTGGTTGGGCACCAGACCTCCGATCTCTTTTCCTACTTTCTGATGGGGGACAGAAAGTGATAGTACATCGGCATGGGACCTCAGACTGTTGGAGCCTAGGTGAGTATATGTGACTTTAGTTACGCTTTAAAGCCAGAGGTCCAGCTTAACAGCCAGGCAACTAGAATTGTCAAAAGATGGTCAACGACAGCAGCTCCCATCTCAATTTAATGATATCTTACCTAATGCCTGAGTGAAGGTGGGCACAGGAGGGAGAACCAAAATCCAAAGGCACAGCGCGATCATCTTCATCGCATTCGAGATGCTCATCCAGCACAGACGATGGTTTGAACTGCCCTTTACAGATCATATTTACAAAGTGTTAACATTGCTTCCAAGTGTTTTTACAGCAGCACAAATGTAACTACACGCAACCTTGTGACTGTCACATCTTATTTGTCCATGGTTTCAGAGTTTTCTAATGCTGTGAAATAAAAACAACCTTTTTTTGCTAAAAGGAATCTGTAATCGTTTTGAAACCCAATTCAACTTTCACTTTAAATCAGCTAAATACATTTAAGGTGATTGAAAATAAAAAGAGTGCAAAGCCTTGGGGCCCATTCACACTAAATGCAATTTAGTTTGTTTTATTTGGAAAGCAACTACAGCCTTAGTAGAAAAGCCTGCCCCCTGCCAGCAGGCAGCAGGTTGGGACCCTTGGTCTGTGTGCAAAAGCAGTGTCCTCTCTCCTTGATATTCGACTCACTGTTTAAAGATCATAACCCCCCTTTATTCAGGTCTTTGGCCTCTCTCCTCACCTCATAGGAAGCCCTTTCCCTTTCTTGGTTTGGTAAAATACATGCATTAAAAATGACTTATCTGCCCAAGCTGTTATTTTAGGCTGTTACCTGTCCCCATATCAAGTAATGTTTTGCTCACCTTGCAACGGAAATATTGCAATTCATTTTGGACCATCATAAACATTCTATTGTAGGGCCCCTCACATTTGGCTCTCAAACACTACTATTTAGCAGCCCAAATATCCCCATTGGCCTCCCTCCATGCCACTGGCAAATGACCCATTTGGACCAACCTGCTGGAAGCGACTTGTTCCCCCCTCCCCATATACAACTTGATACTGTATCTGACCCCAGATCATCTATCTAATTTTATCCCTTACGCCTCTCCACAATGCTTTTGTTGCTCTACCAATTGGGGCACTTTACTACATATTTGGTGGACTTGTCTTGTAGCTTCTCATTTCTAGATTAGGGTCTATAATCTACTTTGTTCGGTCCTTCATGTTACCCTCATTCAAAACCCTTGGGAGGCTCTCCTGCACATGCCCATTCCACATCTAAATGCATTTCAAAGGAAGCTGGCGGAGTATGTTTTTTGAGCAGCCCGGCAAACCCTGGATAAGACCTGGAAATGACCTGTGATACCCTTTGCTGAGGTCAAGCAATGCCTCAGAGTCCTGGGAACTAGGACACATTAAAAATGACCTTCCTTTCTCAATGATACCCATGCTATATACCTTGAAGTTTGGGGCTCATGGCAAGACTATGTCGATCACATAAACAATGATCGCTCCCTCCCTTGTTAGCGGTAATCGATCGGCTTGCCACCAGCAATGGACCACGCGGTTTTCTAATTCACCCATTTGTTGTGTTTTTTTCTCTTTCTTACCTCTCTTTTTCTTTTCCTCTTCTCTTATGCCGTGTACACCCGACCAGACTTTTCGAGGGACTAGGTCCAACGGTCTTCCCGACGGACTTTCGGCGGAGTTCCGACGGACTTTCCGAATGAACAGACTTGGCCACAAACACAAACAACAAATCACACCAAAGTCCGATGGATTCAAACCTGATGATGTACGACAGGACTAGAATAAGGAAGTTCATAGCCAGTAGCCAATAGCTGCCCTAGCGTCGGTTTTTGTTCGTCGGACTAGCGTACACACGAACGGATTTCTCGATAGGAACTGGGTCCGGCGGAAAAATTTGAAACATGTTCCATTTCTAAAGTCCGTCAGATTTTTGGACAGAAAAGGTCCGTTGGAGCTTTGCTGTCGAAAAGTCCGGTTGTGTGTACTCGGCATTACAGTTTCTCATATTACTTAGCCCATGCAACTCAGCTTGTTGAATACTTTCCAAACTCTCCTTCTTTTGTCTCAGCTCACCATATTTCAACTGACAGATAGAGGAGTCTTCAAGGGCTTACCATTCCCACGACTTTAGACTCTAGTACGCATTATACAGTCTCATGAAAAGGTATTCATACCCCTTGAAATTTTCCACGTTTTGTCATGTTACTACCAAAAACGTAAATGTATTTTATTGGGATTTTATGTGATAGACCAACACAAAGTGGCACATAATTGTGAAGTGGAAAGAAAATGATAAATGGTTTTCATTTTTTTTTACAAATAAATAAATATGTGAAAAGTGTGGTGTGCATTTCTATTTAGCCCCCCCCCCCCCCCCCCCCCCCCCCCGGAGTCAATACTGTAGAACCATCTTTTGCTGCAATTATACTGTAGCTGCAAGTCGTTTTGGGGATGTCTGTACCAGCTTTGCACATCTGGAGAGTGACATTTTTGCCCATTCTTCTTTGCAAAATAGCTCATGCTCTGTCAGATTGGATGGAGAGCATCTTTGAACAGCAATTTTCAAGTCTTGCCCCAGATTCTCAATTGGATTTAGGTCTGGACTTTGACTGGGCCATTCTAACACCTGAATATGCTTTGATCAAAACTATTCCATTGTAGCTCTGGCTGTATGTTTAGGGTCGTTGTCTTGCTGGTAGGTGAACCACTGCCCCAACATCAAGTCTTTTGCAGACTTTAACAGGTTTCCTTCTTAGATTGCCCTGTATTTGACGCCATCCATCTTCCCATGAACTCTGACCAGCTTCCCTGTCCCTGCTGAAGAAAAGCATCCCCACAACATGATGCTGCCACCACCATGTTTCACGGTGGGGATGGTGAGTTCAGGGTGATGTGCAGTGTTAGTTTTCTGCCACACATAGCGTATTGCTTTTAGGCCAAAAAGTTAAATTTTGGTCTTATCTGACCAGAGGACCTTCTTCCACATGTTTGCTGTGTCCCCCACATGGCTTCTCGCAAACTGAAAATAAGACGTCTTATGGCTTTCATTTAACAATGGCTTTCTTCTTTCCAATGATTACTGTGTAAATGACACGGACAGGGAAAGGGTTAAACACTAGGGGGCGATCAAGGGGTTAAATGTGTCCTAGGGAGGTGTTCTAACTGTGGGGGGGATGGGCTACCACTGACATGACAGCAATCACTGCTCCCGATGACAAGGAGCAGTAGATCTCTGTCATGTCACTAGGCAGAACAGGGAAATGCCTTGTCTTCCCGTTCTGCCGCTCTGTGACACGAGCGCGGGACACCAACAGACATCGAGTCTGTGGGACCCGCGGGCACGGTCATGGAGTACGCGGTGGGTGTGGGCGTGTCCACAATGCCGCGATTTAAAGGGGACGTACCTGTACGCCCATTTGCCCAGCCATGCCATTGTGCCGACGTACATCGTCGTGCGCTGGTCAGCATTTGATTAAGCCAGATCTGTTCCCCTTTATGCCTGGGAACATTTAAGTTTCACTATGCTATTTTGTGGAAAGTCTCCCAGTAAACAAACTTGCTGTTCACTATAATTTGTTCCCTTATGTGCCTTGGGAAATCATGGACATTATAGAGGAGAATCGGGAAAAGTGGTATGCGGAAGATGTCTGGGACTACCTTAAGGTCCCAAAACCACTGCGGAAAAAGGCATTTTCCCGGGAGATGTACAGTGGTGTGAAAAAGTGTTTGCCCCCTTCCTCATTTCCTGTTCCTTTGCATGTTTGTCACACTTAAGTGTTTCGGAACATCAAACCAATTTAAACAATAGTCAAGGACAACACAAGTAAACACAAAATGCAATTTGTAAATGAAGGTGTTTATTATTAAAGGTGAAAAAAAATCCAAACCATCATGGCCCTGTGTGAAAAAGTGATTGCCCCCTAAACCTAATAACTGGTTGGGCCACCCTTAGCAGCAACAACTGCAACCAAGCGTTTGCGATAACGTGCAATGAGGCTTTTACAGTGTCCTGGAGGAATTTTGGCCCACTCATCTTTGCAGAATTGTCCTAATTCAGTTACATTAGAGGGTTTTCGAGCATGAACGGCCTTTTTAAGGTCATACCACAACATCTCAATAGGATTCAGGTCAGGACTTTGGCTAGGCCACTCCAAAGTCTTCATTTTGTTTTTCTTCAGCCATTCGGTGGTGGACTTGCTGGTGTGTTTAGGATCATTGTCCTGCTGCAGAACCCAAGTTCGTTTCAGCTTGAATACACGAACAGATGGTCGGACATTCTCCTTCAGGATCTCTTGGTAGACAGCAGAATTCATAGTTCCTTTTATCACGGCAAGTCTTCCAGGTCCTGAAGCAGCAAAACAGCCCCAGACCATCACACTACCACCACCACCACCATATTTTACTGTTGGTATAATGTCCTTTTTCTGAAATGCAGTGTTCATTCTACGCCAGATATACTTGGACACACACCTTCCAAAGAGTTCCACTTTTGTCGGTCCACAGAATGTTGTCCCAAAAGTCTTGGGGATCATCAAGATGTGTTGTGGAGAAATTGAGACGAGCTTTGATGTTCTTTTTGCTCAGCAGTGGTTTTCTCCTTGGAACTCTGCCATGCAGGCCATTTTTGCCCAGTCTTTTCCTGATGGTGGAGGCATGAACGCTGACCTTAACTGAGGCAAGTGAGGCCTGCAGTTCCTTGGACGTTGTTGTGGGGTCTTTTGTGACCTCTTGGATGAGTCGTCGCTGCGCTCTTGGGGTAATTTTGGGCGGCCGGCCACTCCTGGGAAGGTTCACCACTGTTCCATGTCTTCGCCATTTGTGGATAATGGCTCTCACTGTGGTTCGCTGGATTCCCAAAGCTTTGGAAATGGCTTTATAACCCTTTCCAGACTGATAGATCTCAATTACTTTCTTTCTCAATTGTTCCTGAATTTCTTTGGGTCTCGGCATGATGTGTAGCTTTTAAGGATCTTCTGGTGGACCTTACTGTGTCAAGCAGCTCCTATTTAAGTGATGCCTTGATTGTGAACAGGTGTGGCAATAATCAATAATCAGGCCTGGGTGTGGCTAGAGAAATTGAACTCAGGTCTGGACAACCACAGTTATAGTATGTTTTAACAAGGGGGGCAATCACTTTTTCACACAGGGCCATGATGGTTTGGATTTTTTTTCACCTTTAATAATAAACACCTTCATTTACAAATTGCATTTTGTGTTTACTTGTGTTGTCCTTGACTATTGTTTAAATTGGTTTGATGTTCCGAAACACTTAAGTGTGACAAACATGCAAAGGAACAGGAAATGAGGAAGGGGGCAAACACTTTTTCACACCACTGTATGATCGCTTTCAAGGATGTCTGTTGCACTGGAGTTATGGTTGGTACATCTATTGTGACAAAGTTGTGATCTGCAGACCGGATAAAGACAGTGCTGTGTATTACATCACCACCTATGATGTTCAAACGGGTAAAGACTTGGTTTTGCCTGACCCCTGTTTCTACTGGTGAACTGTTCCTGAGTCAAGACTTTGAATTTGCAAGGAGAACTTCTTCGGCCTTCATCTCTTTGCAATTTTCTTCAGAAATTACAGAACTGTGGGGGTAGATAGACAGGTAGTTGCTGGAAAGAGGACTACGCATCAAGTCTATCATGCTGGACCACAGTACTTAGCTTTTCATGAGGACTTGCAGTTGCAGCGGCTCTGACCACTAAGTGGCATGAGTCGACAGAAAAGGAACAAGAGTAGTTGAGAACTTTTTCTATTTCAGCTAGTAGTTAGTGATTCTTAGGAAAAAATATATATATCTTTAGAGAAGGAAAATTCATTGAGAATGGGATGAAGTTTCGCTCTCTAAAGGAATAATGTACAGTCTATAGTATTGCACTTGTTTGTTTTTCTATTTTCTAGGATGCACCGAGATCGTCTGTCAAGCTCACTGGAGATTGGGTGGTGTAGACAGTTAGACTGGGTGGTATATGTGTACAGTATGTAAAATGTTTTATTGTAAAGAATGTCAAACATTTAACTGTGTTTTCCCTCCTTTCCCTGTCCCAACACCCACTCAAAAAACTCAGACACCACATGATTTTTGTAAAATATGTTAGGATTTTTTCCTCGTTTTTAACCTAGACGATGAGGACATCGTCTAAACAAGTAGGGGGAGTGTGTAGCGGTCACACTTTCCTAAGTGTGCGCTATCAGGGAAAATTTAGTTTTTCCTCAGAACTGTAATGGAGTCCTGGGGGTTAATTGTACAGGAATTACTTTGGCATCAGTCTGGCTGGGCTGTATTAAGGTTCCGCCTGGTCATAGGTGCAGTGAGGCACCCATGACAGGCCGAGAACCAGGCCTGGTTGGCCGTCTTAGGTACCAATTTTTCCCGGAGCCAATCAGTGGGTGCGTCTGGCCCTGCTGCGTAGTCTGGGAAGGGGTATTTAAGGTGCTGAAGTCACGTGTTCGGGGTTCGGCTGCGGTTTTCAATTCCTGGTTCTGGTCCGGGGTAGCCCAGGCCTAGGAATGTCTGCCGTCCCACAAGCATGGTCAATCCGACCAACCCCAGAGGCCCTCATGGTCTGGGGCGGGGATCCGTCTGTTCCAGAGTCTCGGAACTGGCTAGTCCGAGGCCCAGTAACTGAAGGAGGATTTAAAGGTGTCCCTGTGTGCTCTCGGTATTGGAGAGACACGGCAACTCATACAAGTGACCAGGGGAGGACTCTTCGGAGGAGGGCCAACAAGCTGGCTGCTCAGTAAGAGCCTGGGAGCTGAGTTGTATGGACACTAGGGATGGGCCCGGTGTTCGATTCGAACCCATGTTCGAAACGAACATCGGCCGTTCGTCCGCTCGCCGAAACCAGAACTCTGAGGGCCGTTCGCATCAAATTCGTGTGATGCGAACAGTCCACAATGCACTGCGCCAGTCGCAGTGCATTGCTGGCTGATGATTGGCCAAGCATGCACTGTGACCCCACATGCTTTGCCAATCATAGAGCCATCGGCGAGGAGAGCAATAATTGGCCACAGGCAGGATGCCTGTGGCCAATTATAGCTCAGGGGTTTAGTACACGCCCCACAGTATATAAGGCCGCCGCGCCGGCGGCCTCCTGTAGTGTGTTCCGACGTTAGGAACAGTGACATACTGTACTGTACAGTGTACACACTATATGAGCTTGTGATTCATTTCTGTGTGGGGAATAGTGTAGGGAAAGAGGAAAAATAGGCAGGGATAGTTTATTCTTATCAATGCTGTTCTCTAATCTCTACCAATCCAGCCATCTGCAGGAGTTAGTGTGTGTGCATGCTGTGAGAGTATAGCACAGCAGTAGCACACTAAACCACCTTACCCTGTATCTGCCCTTCTGCCCTGTTGTCATCTAATCCAGCCATCTGCGACATGACAATAAAGCCGCAAGAAGTTTTAAATGGCTTCTATTTTTCCTTTACAAATGTCATTTTGTGCAGGGACAGTTCTAAACACAGGAAACACATGCCACTTCACAGGCATACTTTAGACACCCCCCAGATACTATATTTAACCCCCCTGGCGGTATTCCCGAGTCTAGCTTGGGGTGAGATTTCCATGGTGGGCTACTGATGAGGTGGCACTGATGGGGACTGATGAGGCAGCACTATGAGGAGGTACTAATATGCAGCACTGCTTAGCACTGATTAGGGATGGGCCCGGTGTTCGATTCGAACCCACGTTCGAAACGAGCACCGGGCGTTCGCCCGCTTGGCGAGCCCAGAACTATTTGGGCCGTTCGCATCACATTCGCATGATGCGAGCGGCCCGCAATGCATTGCGCCAGGCGCAGTGCATTGCTGGCTGATGATTGGCCAAGCATGCACTGTGACCCCGCATGCTTGGCCAATCACAGCGCCGGCAGCGAGGAGAGCAATAATTGGCTACAGGCAGGACGCCTGTAGCCAATTATAGCTCAGGGGCTTTAGTACACGCCCCAGTGTATAAAAGGCCGCCGCGCCGTCGGCCTAGTGCACATGTGTTCCGGCTTTGATTCTGAATAGGCAGACTGCTGATGCTGATGCTGATTCATTATCATTACTACTGAAATGAATACTGATCATTAGAGAATATATATTCATTCTGCTGATTGCACTGCTGCTGAGTGGTGACATTATCTGCTGCTGAGTCTAACTGCTTTGATTCTGGGGATTAGTCTGGTGTGTGCGTGCTGTTAGTACAGCATTGCAGTAGCACCCTCTGTCCTATGCTGTTAGTACAGCATTGCAGTATAACCTTCTGTCCTATTGTTATCTAAGGCAGGCAGGGATTTATAGGAGCTAGTGTGTGTGTCGGCACACATAAAACCACCTCAGCCTCTGTATCTGCTCTAAGGCCCAGTTGTTGTCATCAAAGGCAGCCAGGCATCTCCAGGAGCTAGCAAGCTTGTGTGTGTGTGTGCTCTGTTAGCACATCACACATAAAACCACCTCAGCCTCTGTATCTGCTCTAAGGCCCAGTTGTTGTCATATAAGGCAGTCTCTATCTGCCGTAAGGCCCAGTTGATGTCATTGAAGGCAGCCAGGCATCTCCAGGAGCTAGCTAGCTTGTGTGTGTATGTGCTCTGTTAGTACAACACAAATAAAACCACCTCAGCCTCTGTATCTGCTCTAAGGCCCAGTTGTTGTCATCGAAGGCAGCCAGGCATCTCCAGGAGCTAGCTAGCTTGTGTGTGTGTGTGCTCTGTTAGTACATCACAAATAAAACCACCTCAGCCTCTGTATCTGCTCTAAGGCCCAGTTGTTGTCATCAAAGGCAGCCAGGCATCTCCAGGAGCTAGCTAGCTTGTGTGTGTTTGTGTGTGCTCTGTTAGTACATCACAAATAAAACCACCTCAGCCTCTGTATCTGCTCTAAGGCCCAGTTGTTGTCATCAAAGGCAGCCAGGCATCTCCAGGAGCTAGCTAGCTTGTGTGTGTGCTCTGTTAGTACATCACACATAAAACCACCTCAGCCTCTGTATCTGCTCCAAGGCCCAGTTGTTGTCATATAAGGCAGTTTCTATCTGCCGTAAGGCCCAGTTGTTGTCATCAAAGGCAGCCAGGCATCTCCAGGAGCTAGCTAGCTTGTGTGTGTGTGTGCTCTGTTAGTACATCACAAATAAAACCACCTCAGCCTCTGTATCTGCTCTAAGGCCCAGTTGTTGTCATATAAGGCAGTCTCTATCTGCCGTAAGGCCCAGTTGTTGTCATCGAAGGCAGCCAGGCATCTCCAGGAGCTAGCTAGCTTGTGTGTGTGTGTGTGTGCTCTGTTAGTACATCACAAATAAAACCACCTCAGCCTCTGTATCTGCTCTAAGGCCCAGTTGTTGTCATCGAAGGCAGTCCGGCATCTCCAGGAGCTAGCTAGCTTGTGTGTGCTCTGTTAGTACATCACAAATAAAACCACCTCAGCCTCTGTATCTGCTCTAAGGCCCAGTTGTTGTCATATAAGGCAGTCTCTACCTGGTGGTTTTTATAACCTCTCCTCTAAGCATGACTCCACCCCAGGCCCTATCAGGGAAACCTATATTAACCTGTGCACTGCAAGCCAGTGGTGCTGATCAACCATTGTGTATCCATGGTGTGTTTGGCTTCCTGGTTCCTGTTTGCCGTGTGCGCTATGTTTGTCTCTGTTACCGACCTTGGTGTGTTCTCAACGATTCCTGTCTGCTTGTGCCCTTGACCCTTTGGCATGTCCCCGACCATCCCTGTCTGCCTGTGACCCTGAACCTTTGGCGTGTACTCTGTTGTTCCTGTCTGCTAGTTGCCCTGACCTCTGCCTTATACCCTTACTATCCTTGTCGTTCCAGCCTGCTGCTTCCTTCTCCTGTAGTCTACTGTGAGCTGTGAGACCCTAGGGGCCGCGACCTGGAGCCAGACTGCAGCGAAGTCCATCCTCACCACTAGAGGCTCTGGCGAACACCTGCTGGCTCTTAGATTCCACGCCCTGGGGAATCTCTGCTCTAGCTCCCACTGGGATCTGTGTCAGTGATCCAGTAGACCTGTGTCCTGAATCTCCCTGGGTACAATCTGCAGCAGTCAGTCCTAAGGTCCATTACCTAGCGGTGCACTTCCGACTCCTACTGAGTGCACCTGTCACCTGATCTTAGGTGACCTGACACCACCTCAGCCTCTGTATCTGCTCTAAGGCCCAGTTGTTGTCATATAAGGCAGTCTCTATCTGCCGTAAGGCCCAGTTGTTGTCATCAAAGGCAGCCAGGCATCTCCAGGAGCTAGCTAGCTTGTGTGTGTGTGTGTGCTCTGTTAGTACATCACAAATAAAACCACCTCAGCCTCTGTATCTGCTCTAAGGCCCAGTTGTTGTCATATAAGGCAGTCTCTATCTGCCGTAAGGCCCAGTTGTCATCTAAGGTAGCCTCTATCTGCCGTAAGGCCCAGTTGTTGTCATCTAAGGCAGCCATCTGCAGGAGTTAGTGTGTCATATACGGCAGTCTCTATCTGCCGTAAGGCCCAGTTGTCATCGAAGGCAGCCAGGCATCTCCAGGAGCTAGCTAGCTTGTGTGTGTGTGTGCTCTGTTAGTACATCACAAATAAAACCACCTCAGCCTCTATATCTGCTCTAAGGCCCAGTTGTTGTCATATAAGGCAGTCTCTATCTGCCGTAAGGCCCAGTTGTTGTCATCAAAGGCAGCCAGGCATCTCCAGGAGCTAGCTAGCTTGTGTGTGTGTGCTCTGTTAGTACATCACAAATAAAACCACCTCAGCCTCTGTATCTGCTCTAAGGCCCAGTTGTTGTCATCGAAGGCAGCCAGGCATCTCCAGGAGCTAGCTAGCTTGTGTGTGTGTGTGTGTGTGTGCTCTGTTAGTACATCACAAATAAAACCACCTCAGCCTCTCTATCTGCCGTAAGGCCCAGTTGTTGTCATCGAAGGCAGCCAGGCATCTCCAGGAGCCAGCTAGCTTGTGTGTGTGTGCTCTGTTAGTACATCACAAATAAAACCACCTCAGCCTCTGTATCTGCTCTAAGGCCCAGTTGTTGTCATATAAGTCAGTCTCTATCTGCCGTAAGGCCCAGTTGTTGTCATCTAAGGCAGCCAGGCATCTCCAGGAGCTAGCTAGCTTGTGTGTGTGTGTGCTCTGTTAGTACATCACAAATAAAACCACCTCAGCCTCTGTATCTGCTCTAAGGCCCAGTTGTTGTCATATAAGGCAGTCTCTATCTGCCGTAAGGCCCAGTTGGTGTCAACGAAGGCAGCCAGGCATCTCCAGGAGCTAGCTAGCTTGTGTGTGTGTGCTCTGTTAGTACATCACAAACAAAACCACCTCAGCCTCTGTATCTGCTCTAAGGCCCAGTTGTTGTCATCTAAGGCAGTCTCTATCTGCCGTAAGGCCCAGTTGTCATCTAAGGCAGCCTCTATCTGCCGTAAGGCCCAGTTGTCATCTAAGGCAGCCTCTATCTGCCGTAAGGCCCAGTTGTTGTCATCTAAGGCAGCCTCTATCTGCCGTAAGGCCCTGTTGCTGTCATCTAAGGCAGCCATCTGCAGGAGTTAATGTGTCATATACGGCAGTCTCTATCTGCCGTAAGGCCCAGTTGTTGTCATCGAAGGCAGCCAGGCATCTCCAGGAGCTAGCTAGCTTGTGTGTGTGTGTGCTCTGTTAGTACATCACAAATAAAACCACCTCAGCCTCTGTATCTGCTCTAAGGCCCAGTTGTTGTCATCAAAGGCAGTCAGGCATCTCCAGGAGCTAGCTAGCTTGTGTGTGTGTGTGTGTGTGTGTGTGTGCTCTGTTAGTACATCACAAATAAAACCACCTCAGCCTCTGTATCTGCTCTAAGGCCCAGTTTTTGTCATATAAGGCAGTCTCTATCTGCCGTAAAGGCCCAGTTGTTGTCATTGAAGGCAGCCAGGCATCTCCAGGAGCTAGCTTGTGTGTGCTCTGTTAGTACATCACAAATAAAACCACCTCAGCCTCTATATCTGCTCTAAGGCCCAGTTGTTGTCATATAAGGCAGCCAGGCATCTCCAGGAGCTAGCTAGCTTGTGTGTGTGTGTGCTCTGTTAGTACATCACAAATAAAACCACCTCAGCCTCTGTATCTGCTCTAAGGCCCAGTTGTTGTCATATAAGGCAGTCTCTATCTGCCGTAAGGCCCAGTTGGTGTCAACGAAGGCAGCCAGGCATCTCCAGGAGCTAGCTAGCTTGTGTGTGTGTGCTCTGTTAGTACATCACAAACAAAACCACCTCAGCCTCTGTATCTGCTCTAAGGCCCAGTTGTTGTCATCTAAGGCAGCCTCTATCTGCCGTAAGGCCCAGTTGTCATCTAAGGCAGCCTCTATCTGCCGTAAGGCCCAGTTGTCATCTAAGGCAGCCTCTATCTGCCGTAAGGCCCAGTTGTTGTCATCTAAGGCAGCCTCTATCTGCCGTAAGGCCCTGTTGCTGTCATCTAAGGCAGCCATCTGCAGGAGTTAATGTGTCATATACGGCAGTCTCTATCTGCCGTAAGGCCCAGTTGTTGTCATCGAAGGCAGCCAGGCATCTCCAGGAGCTAGCTAGCTTGTGTGTGTGTGTGCTCTGTTAGTACATCACAAATAAAACCACCTCAGCCTCTGTATCTGCTCTAAGGCCCAGTTGTTGTCATCAAAGGCAGTCAGGCATCTCCAGGAGCTAGCTAGCTTGTGTGTGTGTGTGCTCTGTTAGTACATCACAAATAAAACCACCTCAGCCTCTGTATCTGCTCTAAGGCCCAGTTTTTGTCATATAAGGCAGTCTCTATCTGCCGTAAAGGCCCAGTTGTTGTCATTGAAGGCAGCCAGGCATCTCCAGGAGCTAGCTAGCTTGTGTGTGTGTGCTCTGTTAATACATCACAAATAAAACCACCTCAGCCTCTGTATCTGCTCTAAGGCCCAGTTGTCATATAAGGCAGTCTCTATCTGCCGTAAGGCCCAGTTGTTGTCAACGAAGGCAGCCAGGCATCTCCAGGAGCTAGCTAGCTTGTGTGTGTGTGTGTGTGTGCTCTGTTAGTACATCACAAAGAAAACCACCTCAGCCTCTGTATCTGCTCTAAGGCCCAGTTGTTGTCATCGAAGGCAGCCAGGCATCTCCAGGAGCTAGCTAGCTTGTGTGTGTGTGCTCGGTTAGTACATCACAAATAAAACCACCTCAGCCTCTCTATCTGCCGTAAGGCCCAGTTGTTGTCATCGAAGGCAGCCAGGCATCTCCAGGAGCTAGCTAGCTTGTGTGTGTGTGCTCTGTTAGTACATCACAAATAAAACCACCTCAGCCTCTGTATCTGCTCTAAGGCCCAGTTGTTGTCATATAAGGCAGTCTCTATCTGCCGTAAGGCCCTGTTGCTGTCATCTAAGGCAGCCATCGGCAGTAGTTAGTGTGTGTGCTGTGTGACTCCAGCACAGTATACACTACCCACTACAATGCCTGGAAGACCGCCAAGGAGAGGCAGACAGTCCCGAGGCAAGAACACAGGGCAAGCAGGCTCTGTTTCTAGAGACAACAGTGGTGGTCGTGGACGTATCGTCATCAGCACGTGGCCATGGGACACGCTTGTCCTTGTTTTCAGCAGCTGGACATGTTGAGCCGCATCATGCATCATGCCGAAGGCTTGGTAAAATGGATGACCAAGCCCCCCTCATCCTCTCTCACCCAGGCTCAGGGTACTGGCAGAGCAGCTGCCAACGCGTACTCAATGGCATCATCAGGCACCCCTTCCCTAGACCAACCATGTCCTCCTGAGGAGTCCCCAGAACTGTTTGAGCACAGTGTTGGGTACATGCTCCAGGAGGATGCCCAAAGTTTTGAAGGGTTGGATGATGATACCCAGCTAGAGGAAGGCAGTAGCGTGCGCGCAGAGAGAGGGGATGCTCAAGGACAGCAATCTGGCAGTCATGTTCCACCAGCTGCAGCTTACTGCCAGGTTTGCTCCAGTGGTGAAGAGGGAGGGGATGATGAGGTCACTGACTCCACGTGGGTGCCTGAAGGGAGAGAGGAGGAGGAGGAGGGAGGAGGAGGCGGCGGCACATGTCCAACCAAGCAGGATGCCCTCCGGAGGCCAGCTTTACTCCCAGCCATCCACATGCCCAGTGGTTGAATGCTAGCTTGGCTAAATTGCTAGCACTTCAACTGCTGCCTTTTCAGTTGGTAGACTCGGCCCCCTTCTGTGAGTTTGTTCAATGTGCGGTTCCTCAGTGGCAGGTTCCCAAACGCCACTTTTTCTCACGGAAGGCGATTCTGGCTCTCTACCGGCATGTGGAAGGCAATGTGCATGCCTCGCTGGACAGGGCGGTCAGCAGTAAGGTGCTTATTACCGCTGACTCATGGTCCAGCAGGCATGGACAGGGACGTTATCTTTCTTTCACGGCCCATTGGGTCACTCTATTGGCAGCTGGGAGGGATGCAGGACAAGGTGCAGTAGTGTTGGAGGTTGTTCCGCCACCACGCCTCCAAAATGCTACTACTGGTTGTGACACACCTCTTTCCTCCACCCCCTCCTCTTCTTCTTCTTCTTCTTCTTCTTCTTCCTCCTCCTCCTCCTCCATCTCCTCTTCAAGTGCTCTGTCCTCAGAACCAGCGGTGCTTCGTAGGCGTACAAGGGGCTACGCGAGTACGCAGGCAAAAAGATGCCATGCCATGCTTGCGCTGGTGTGTTTGGGGGACAGGAGCCACACTGGGGCAGAGGTTCTGGCAGCTCTGCAGGGGCAGGCCGAGAGGTGGTTGACGCCACGCCAGCTTAAGCCAGGAATGGTGGTTTCTGACAATGGCACCAACCTCCTCTCCGCCCTGCGACAGGGGAAGCTCACCCATGTGCCCTGTATGGCTCACGTCCTCAACCTGGTGGGCAGGTACCCAGGCTTACAGGATGTCCTGAGGCAGGCCAGGAAAGTCTGTGTGCATTTCTGCCGATCGTATAATGCCAGTGCTCGGCTGGCTAAGCTGCAAAAGGAGTTAAACCTGCCCAAGAACCGCCTTATATGTGACATGCCCACCAGGTGGAACTCAACGTTGGCCATGCTGCAGCGACTGCACACGCAGCAGAGGGCCATCAATGAGTACCTGTGCGACTACGGCACCAGGACAGGGTCAGGGGAGCTTGGATTTTTTTCCCCACACCAGTGGAGCATGATCAGGGATGCATGCACTGTCCTGTCACCATTTGAGGAGGCCACGAGGATGGTGAGCAGTGACAGTGCATGCATCAGTGACACTGTACCTCTTGTCTACCTGTTGGAGCATACGCTGCGTGGGATAATGGACAGGGCACTTGAGGCAGAACAGAGGCAGGAAGAGGACTTCCTTGCCTCTCAAGGCCCCCTTTATCCAGACAGTGTTCCTTCTGTCCCACCCATCACACAGGAGGAGGAGAATTGTGTGAGCATGGAGGTGGAGCCTGGCACTCAGCATCAGCAGCAGTCTTTTAGGGATGATGTACAGTCCCAACAAACCAGTGGACTTGTACGTGGCTGGGAGGAGGTGGCTGGCGATCATGTCGTCCTCAGTGACCCAGAAAACTCCGGACCGAATGCCTCAGCTAACCTACGTTGCATGGCCTCCCTGATCCTGCAAAGCCTGCGGAAGGATCCTCGTATTCTTCGGATCAAGGAGAGGGACCATTACTGGCTGACCACTCTCCTTGATCCACGGTACAAGGGTAAGGTTGCGGACCTTATCTTGCCATCGCAGAGGGAGCAGAGGATGAGACATCTCAGGGAGGCCTTGCAGAAAGGTCTGTGCAACGCGTTCCCAGAGACTGGGAGGTTACAAACTCCTGGACGACGAGTTGCTGAGGCTTCGGTCAGTAGCAGAAGGAGCGGTGGGGAAGGTGGACGTCTGACTGATGTGTTCAGACAATTTTTAGTCCACAGCCCCAAGGTATGATCTGTTCCAGCAACTATCGCCAGCGTCTGATATACATGGTGCAGGAATACCTAGGGGCAAGGTCAGACTTGGACATCTTTTCCACCGAATATCCTCTGGCTTACTGGGTCTTGAGGATGGATCACTGGCCAGAGCTTGCACAGTATGCAATTGAGCTACTGGCCTGCATTGCATCCAGTGTTGTTTCCGAACGCACATTCAGTCGTCGTCCTCCTCCTCCTCCATTTTTGTTTCTGGGTGCCACCACACCAGTGGCTAAGGCCCTGTTTAACAGGGGCATGTAATTACAATTTTTGGATTGGTATTGGATGAGAAAAAAGGGGAGTTGGGACTTTAAATGAAGCAATTGAATAGTGGAGATAAATTATTTATTAAGTTAGTGATCTAATGATATAGTTCATTTCATATATATGAAGAGAGCGTGCATGCAAGCTGGATAGAAAACACATGCATGACAACACATGATCAGAATTTAAACTAGCATGTGCCTGCCAATAGCAACATATCCAATGCTGGCACATGCATCCACGTGGTATATGTACATCCACCCAATGGTATTTAAACAACATTGTAAAATATATAATATATAGGAGTATATCAGTAAAGGATGGGTAAATATCGATCCGTATGAAGTATAGCTGCAGCATCAAGTAAAGCTTTACGCGTTTCGTGGGTTTTCCCACTTGTCAGGAGCAGATGCGACAGACATTCCTATGGAGTATATAAAAATGCACGTCTGCACGTCCCTATACCGTCCAGTGCTGCATCCCTGGACTATGCTGCCTCAGCTCCCTGGGTGGGGTTATGTTCTCGGCCAACCCTACGCCGGCTACCCCGCGCTGCACATGCTGTCTGGGATGGTGAGTGTGTCTTGCTAACTATTCATACACACATTAAACATTTCTGAGAATTATTTTCTCTAGAATACGTTTTTTACATCTTACTATTTTTATATACTCCATAGGAATGTCTGGCGCATCTGCTCCTGACGAGTGGGAAAACCCACGAAACGCATAGAGCTTTACTTGATGCTGCAGCTATACTTCATACGGATCGATATTTACCCATCCTTTACTGATATACTCTATACATTATATATTTTTCAATATTGTTTAAATACCATTGGGTGGATGTACATATACCATGTGGATGCATGTGCCAGCATTGGATATGTTGCTATTGGCAGGCACATGCTAGTTTTAATTATTCTGATCGTGTGTTGTCATGCATGTATTTTCTATCCAGCTTGCATGCACGCTCTCTGTATATATGTATGAAATTAACTATATCATTAGATCAATGTTACTTAATAAATAATTTATAATAATTATATTATAATAATTTATACTGTATTTTAACTCCACTATTCAATTGCTTCATTTAAAGTTCACCTCATGGTGCTTCATCTAAAGTCCAAACTCCCCTTCTCTATTCTCCTCTCTACCGATGCTTTATCACCAATCCTTGTTTCAATAAAAACCCCACTTTTCCAAAAACATTTGTCATTGGGACGGAAAGTGAGGTAAAATGTTCTGAACAGGTGCACAGACAGCAAAACAAATGTTACAGGGGTGATAACCCCTCCCTATGTTCTCCAAAAAGCTTAAAAATAGATTTTTTTTTGGATGGAGCTATACTTAAAAATGTACCTGTTCAGATTCTACTTAAGAACAAACCTACAGTCCCTGTCTTGTTTGCACCGCCTGTATACTGCTGTTCAGAGTATATAGGGTTGTAGGTAAAGGGTTTTATTTTGGGTGCAGGGTCCCCCTTAATATCCATACAAGACCCAAAGGGGCTGGGGTGAGGGGGGTGGGGGTGTGATGGGGTAGCCATGCCTTTTTTCTCAAGGGTTTTCAGCCATATTGCCAGGACATGACATTAAAGCCGCAAGCAGTTTTAAATGGCTTTTTTTTTTCCTTTACAAATGTCATTTTGTGCAGGGACAGTTCTAAACAGGGGAAACACATGCCACTTCACAGGCATACTTTAGACACCCCCCAGGTACCATATTTAAAGGAATATATATTTTTTTCACTTTATGCATCATTAAAATGACTGCTCCCGAGAAAACGTTAGTTTTTAAAACTTCTTTTGCATTGATATATGTCCCCTGGTGCAGGACCCGGGTCCCCAAACCTGTTTTATGACATTAACATGCATATTGGCAGTTATATCTAGCACTTTTGATTTTGAACGTTCGCGTCCATTGTAACGAATAGGGTTCGAAAATTCGCACAAACTTTCAATCCGTTCGAAGGTTCTGGTGCGAACCGAACCCGGGGTGTTCGGCTCATCCCAAGCACTGATAGGGGGCACTGATAGGCAGATAGGTGTGCATTAATAGACAACACTGATGGGTGGCACTGATGGGCGGCAATGCAGATTACCAGCACTTCCTATTTACAATGTGATCAGTTCTGATTGGACACAGCTGATCACATGGTAAAGAGCCTACGTCTTAGGCTCTTTACTGTGATCGGTGAAGAGGTGTGTACGAGAGACGCACGATGGATCACTGCGATGCGTGCCCCCGTCATATGATGTCCACTCAGAAAAGGAAAGCCACCGCCTAGCCATCTGTTATAGGATGGATGGGAAGTGGTTAAAGTGATTGTAAACCCTCTTTTTTTCTTTTTTTTTTTTTTTAAAAAAAACATATCATACTTACCTCCACTGTGCAGCTCGTTTTGCACAGAGTGGCCCTGAACATCCTCTTCTGGGGTCTCCCAGCGGCTCCTCCCCACATCAGATAACCCCTGGGAGAAGCGCTCTCCGGGGGGGGGGGGGGGGGGTTACCTTGCGGCAACGCTCCCGAGTTCAGCATTTGCGTCCATAGACATGAATTCCGGACTCGGCCCCGCCACCCTGGGCCCGCGTCATTGGATTTGATTGACAGCAGCGGGAGTCAATGGCTGTGCTGCTATCAATCTATCCAATCAATAGCAGGGAGCCCGTGGAGAGAGGGAGAGTGCGTCTTCGCCGAGGGAAATATGGGGCTCAGGTAAGTAAAACGGGGGGCTGGTCCCTGCCAGGTGTTTCACCTTAATGCATCCTATGCATTAAGGTGAAAAAACATGAGGGTTTAAAACCCCTTAAGTGCCGGTTCACACTGAGGCAGCACGACTTGCAGCGCGACTGCCTCAGGCGACCTGCACACGACAGCAGCGGCGACTTACGAAACGACTTCTCTATAGAAGTCAATGCAAGTTGCCTCAAGTCACCCCCAAAGTAGTACAGGAACCTTTTTCTAAGTCGGAGCGACTTGTGTCGCTCCTATTAGAACGGTTCCATTGTACAGAACGGAACGCGACTTGTCAGTCGTCCCAGTGTGAACCGGCTCTTAAGCTTTGACAAAAGAAACCTGGAAGCTGATTGGTTTCCATTCACAGCTGCACCAGATTTTGCACTTTCCAGAGTAAGTAAATCAACCCCATAGTTAACAAAATCAGGTCCAATCTCTGCTAGCCCTAGCAGTTCATTTTATTTATAGCACACAAGCAGTCCCCGATTACTAGTCAGGAGCTCTTTTTCCCATAGTCACCACTAGGTGAGTTAATGCCCCTGAATGTCCAAAAAAAAAAAGGGGGTCATTTGGGGGTTGTTTGCACTGTCCTGATATTTTAGCTCCTCAAGAAATGCAATAGGCCGTCAGAAATTCAGAGCTGCTTAAAAGCTACGTAAATTTCAATATACATACCATAGTTTGTAGACGCTATAACTTTCATACAAACCAAATAATTAACACTTTATGGGATTTTTTTTTTACCAAAGACATGTAGCGCTATACAGTACATGTGGCCTAAATTTATAAAGGAAGTTGAATTTATTGGATATGGTTTATAACAGAAAGTAGTAAATATATATTTAATAAAAAATAAAAAAAAAAACAGTGGCGATTAAATACCACCAGAAGATATCTCTATTCGTGTAAACAAAAAAAATTATATAAATTTCATTAGCATACAGTGTTGCATAACCAAGTAATTGTCAGTTAACCACTTATGCCCCGTACACACGGTCGGAAATTCCATCGGACTTTTTCCGTCTGAATTTCCGACAGAAAAAATTTGCGATCCTGCTCTCAAATTTTCCGACAACAAAAGCCGATCAGACTTTTTCCAATCGTGTGTAGAGAATTCCGACGGACAAAGTGCCACGCATGCTCAGATCAAGTTATGAGACCAAAGCTATTGGCTAATAGCCTCTACGTAGTTCCGTCGTACGCAACGAACGTCACCACGTTCAGAATGATCGGTTTTTCTGACAACTTTGTCTGACTGTGTGTATGCAACACCAGTGTCGGACAAAATCCGTCGGAAAAAATCCAACAGATTTTGTGGTCGGAATTTCCGACCGTGTGTACAGGGGCTTAGCCTCTTTTTTACACTTGTTGTTTACAAGTTAAAATCATTTTTTATATTTTTTTCCAACACCCTAGAGAATAAAATGGCAGTCATTACAATACTTTGTCACACCGTATTTGCACAGCGGTCTTACAAGCGCACTTTTTTTGGAAAAAAAATACACTTTTTTGAAATAAAAAATAAGAAAACAGTAAAGTTAGCCCAATTTTTTTTATATTGTGAAAGATAATGTTAAGCCGAGTAAATTGATGCCCAACATGTCATGCTTCAAAATTGCACCCGCTCGTGGAATGGCGACAAACTTTTACCCTGAAAAATCTCCATAGGCGATGTTTAAAAATGTCTACAGGTTAGCAGTTTTGAGTTACAGAGGAGGTCTAGGGCTAGAATTATTTCCCTCGATCTAACGATCGCGGCGATACCTTACATGTGTGGTTTGAACATAGTTTTCATATGCGGGCGCTACTCATGTATGCATTTGCTTCTGAGCACGGGCTCGTCGGGACGGGGCGCTTTCAATTTTTTAAATTTTTTTTTCTTATTTATTTTACTTTTCATTTATTTAGACACTTTTTTTTTTTACATTTTCGGGTCACTTTTATTCCTATTACAAGGAATGTAAACATCCATTGTAATAGAAAAAAAGCATGACAGGAAAAAAAAAAAAAAAACGACCTCAGATCTCATATTTAGACTAAAATGCAATAAAAAATAAATAAAAAAAGTCACTTAAAAAAAAGAAATCTCCTTTAAGAGCTATGGGCGAAAAGCGAAGTTTAACTTCACTTCTGCCCTCCCATGCCATGGAGCCGAGCAGAGGCCATTTCCCCCGCAGTCAGCAGCCAGGCATCCGCAGTCAGCAGCCAGGCGGGTCCGGTAAGAGGCGGAGGGGGCTGGTCACCTCTCCCGCCGCCGATAAAAGTGATCTCACGGTGAATCCGCCGCGGAGACCACTTTTATCTTAAAGAGAAACGCACAGCGTTCCCGAAAATATGGGGGCTGCGTTGCCATAACCCCGGTATTTAGCATCAAAGAACTGACATATGGGTACGTTGTTTTGCGTGAAGTGGTTAAAGTAGTACAGTGCTGAATAGAAAAAATGGTCTCGTCATGAAGGGGGTAAAACCTTCCGGAGGTCAAGTGGTTAACCTGGTGATCCTGCCATTAAGTAATTTCCTATCCTAGGGTGTTAACCATACTTATTCATTGCAGATTGAATCTCCCTAGGAGGGAAGAGGGTAGAAATATACAGAGAAGTAATAATTACAAGAATGGAAAGGACATACATGGATACTGGTTATTGGTTATAAAATAAAAATGGGAGAAAAACAGAAATAAACTTTACCTCTTGGGAAGTGTTGTTTTATGCAAAGGCACAGCCACTGAAGTGAATTCTGTACTTGGTTCAGTTGTTTTGCTATAGACCACATTTTTCATAACAGCGAATGGGAATTCAAGAGTATATGCAAATACAAAAGGAACTGCAAATAGTTGGAAATCCCTTTAGGCTAAGTTCACATCTATGCGTGTATTGAACGTGTGCAAAATTGCATGCTTTCCTGATAGACAGAGAAATGTGCAGCATTTTAGAAAATACACAGGTGTAGCATTAATTGTTAATGGCACCACCATGCACTTGCAAACGCGAACATTCCATGCATGTGAAACTGCATGGTTTGGCAGCAACCATTGAGTTCGGTGTGGCATATTTTTGGAAAAGAGTCAGTAAATGCTTGTGCGCAGGGCAGCTTAATAAAATGAATGGGCTGCCCTACATGTGACTGCATGAAGTTTACCCCTTTGGAGGACCAAAGATTTCAAGTAGGGGGAGGATGTAGCCAGGTGCTGTCTAATTGCCTGTGTCATCGGAGGACACTCTGCAACACCACGGCCTTCAGCTAGGCGCAGGGACCCAGATGCTCAGAGGGTCTTGAGGATCACCTCAGATTAGTCGGTGAGGCGAGCCTTTGGTGGATGTTTAAGAGGATTTCCCTTCCACCAGCTTCCTGTTGGCCGACTGACCGTAGGGGGTCACCCTCAGCATCCGGTGTGCAGATCCTGCTGAACTCCAGCATCGGAAGGTGTGCAGACAGGCGCCTTTCTCTGGTGACAGATTCTACAGGGGCCTATCCTAGGACTTCCTATTCCCTCAAGCCTGGTATCTTCAGGATTGGTGAAAAGCCCACCCTATATGCACCCTAAAGAGACACTGCATGCAGACACCTTTATCCTACTTCTTTGCACTAAAGTTTCAACAAGGAGACACTTTGCACATGCTATTTGCAGTATTTGATGCCATTACACAGAAATATCCTCTAGTCCCTTGTTAAGTTAACTGAAGACATTGGACATCTACATCATAATGACTTCTCCACCCACTCCCCCCCCACACCCACACACACACACTTAAAGCATGTTGTTTACAATACCTGCCCATAATAAAGGAGAACTCTTCTCAGAGACTAAATGTTATATTTTGGGTCAGTGATGGCGAACCTTGGCACCCCAGATGTTTTGGAACTACATTTCCCATGATGCTCAACTACAATGCAGAGTGCATGAGCATCATGGGAAATGTAGTTCCAAAACATCTGGGGTGCCAAGGTTCGCCATCACTGTTTTGGGTAATCTGTTGGGATACCTTTTGTGTTTCAGAGTTTGTTTGGGCTTGTGGCTTCAGGAGTTAAAGGGAGTAGTCTGACATAAAGAAGGTCATTCTCCTTCCCTTTTCCTTACCTGTGGCCATAGGTTCTACCCAAATTACCAGGTGCTACTATTAATTTTACTGAAATTCTGTATGCATCGTCTTCCTGTTTGTGTGTGCCAAGTTTGAGAGTTTAATACTAAAAGCATATTTGCCTAAGCCATTAGTCTTTGCTTTGTTTGTTTGGCAGAGCTTTAGGTAAAATACTTAATTACTGTGTCGCAAGTCTGGTGTCTGTGTACTTGTATCGCCATATTGAAATATGATCTTACATTGGATACTTATAATCAAGAAAATGAAGAGTCTCTTACCAACCAAAGTCTGACTATGTCAGCATAAGAAAACACTGAATATGATGCCAAAAATTGTATTTATTGAAGTATTATTCGAATAAGTAAATAAATCACGTAAAATAAATAAAATCCATTCTTCATAATTAAATTAATTGGGAAGATCGTCAACTCCAGACACAAACTTCATGGGTTTTCAAGCTGTGCCACTCTTGCCTCCTGCAAAATGTCAAAGAAGTAGAGGTGAGTAGCTTTGACTCTTCATTTTACAATTTACTATTACAGGATTAGTAACGTTTTCTTACCCTCATTGAGGGACGCAACTGCCGATTGAAGATCAATCAGAGCCAGTTGGTTAAGCTGCCTATTTCTACTTCTGACTGATCTCCTGTCATCAGCTGTGTCTCTCGATGAACTCAGAGAAAATGGAAAATTGTTTCAAATACTTACCGTAATTTTCCCCTCCTGCCCCCTATCCATAGTATCATAGCCATCTTCTGTATTCTGCCAAGTAGTAGACAACAGGAAAATGGAATATTGTATCAAATATTTACCATCATTTTCCTTTCCTGGTGCCTATCCATGGCGGTATATAAAGGATAGGCATGCTGCCATGTAGGCACCAGGAGAATAATTGACAAAATTTTTTTTTCGTTTTGGATAGAATAGAGAATGAAGGTTTTTATTGCTGTGTATTACAAAATGTTATATGGAATATGGTTACAATTGAATTGCTGTATTATCTAAACTCTCCATGAGAGGTCACTATAGCACTTTGGAACAGAACAGCAAACTGATATTTAAAGTAAAAAGTCCCACTAGACTCGAGGAAACCTTTTTGTATATATTTAAACTAAGTATCGGCATTTGAAAACAAAAAAACAGTTGTGAAGAGGTAGGACTGTACTTCAGACTTTACAAGCTGGACCAAACAGTCCCTTACTAACCTGTTCAGGTAGAAGAGAGCTGCCAGACCAGGGGTAGACCAAGTAAAAAACCTTATCCCTGCACCCCTAGACTAAACAAGTTAACCCTTGCAGTTCAGGGATGGGTGTTTTGCAAGGATAAATTGTATCCTGTATTTTATCTAATTTCTGGAGTTCAGTTTTAAAGAGGTAGTGAAGCCTGCTTTGTGATTTTTACCTACAGGTAAGCCTATAATAAGGCTTACCTGTAGGTAAAATGAATATCTCCCAAACGAGCACCATTTAGGAGATATTCACCCTGGGTTCAGCCAGTGGCATCACCGGCGCATGCGCTGTGAAGGTCTGGCATACCTTTCCGGAACTTCAGAGCTTCGTGCTGGAATCGAGGGTGACATCATCGTGGTTCCGGCCAATCACACAGCTGGAGTGTGTAAACCCGGAAGAAAGACCAGGGGAAGATGTTAGCCCTCTTGGCAATGTCAGTGCGGCACTGGAGGGATTTGTTGTAAGGTAAGTATTTCATAATGTGCTAGTATGTGATGCATACTAGCACATTATGCCATTGTCTTACAGGTGTTTTTTTTTTGTTTGTTTTTTCAACCAGCCGCGGTTTGCTACCGATTTAATCTCCTGCAACTCTGGTTCTGTTACACTTGACTCCACAATCAAATAAATGACAGACATGAAGTCTAGTAATGTTGACAAAAAAAGTACCCAAGCTCTACCGCATGATTTGTAGAATGATGAGCTGAATAACGGTGCTCAGGCTTGTTGTGTCCCATAAACATCAAATAAGCAAGAAATGCCGGCAACTCGATTGCTTCTTCTTAAAGTGGTTGTACACCCTGTACAACCACTTTTACCTACAGGTAAGCCTAGATTAAAGCTTACCTGTAGGTGCTGAAAATATCTCCTAAAACTCCACGGTTTAGGAGATATTTACAAAAGCCGTGCGCCGATGTCTATGGCGTGTGCGCACTTTAGAAAGGGCAGATCGTGCCGTTTCTAAAGGGGTCATGTCGTGACTGGCGGCTCCCGCGCGCATGCACGGGAGTGACGTCGCACGACTCTGGCCAGTCAAAGAGCCAGAGTTTGCGGCCCCAGAAGGAAGAGGGATGAAGATGGATGCTCGCTGCTAGCGGGGACAGCGGTGACATCACAGCCTTCGGTTTCAGGTAAGTGACACATAATCAGCTACTATGCGATGCATAGTAGCCCATTATGCTTTACCTTTGCAGGGAAATAAAGAGGAAGTAAAACCAATTAGGGTTTACTTCCTCTTTAAATCTTTATTGAGCACTAACAGCAGTGCAACATCTAAAGTGCTAACATGTTTTGGCCGGAGCCCTCCTCATAGCATTAGAAAGGCCCCGGCCGAAACAGGTTAGCATTGCTATTATGAAGTCTAGTACAACAGTTTTACCTGTTGCTGCTATGTGAACAAAGGAAATACATTTGAAGTGGCAATATTTCATAAAAAAATAAAAAACAATATTAAAGTATTAATATCTCGAGTGCGGAGCTTACCTTTAATCTGTGGGGAGAAGCACCATGGGACATTAGGACTGCTGGAGTCGAAGCAGCAGCCTTTGGAATGGCATGTGGTCACACTGATCCCTGGGTAGCCGCAGTCTTGCCTCTGACTGGGAGCCACTGAGCATTCAGCGTTATCTGGTAGATAAATTACAATATAGACAATAGATCAGACAGAGCTCATTTTTAATGCCTATATATCCATAAACTGTGCACTTCAACACAGACAAAATGCATGGACAATCAAATACAATATGAGTTACTGTATTAGGCCCATTCTCACCACATTTATATGCATTTTTAAAGCTCATGACCAACTATATTATATAGACTATTGCTAAACCATCCACATCTAAGCTAAACTACACTAACCTCCTTACCCTTCATAGCTGCATACTTACCCTGGTTCTAGACTATGGCTCTTCTATTGTTTACAATCCATCCAACGAAAATCTTTACCAATGACCAAGCTCCCATAACATTTAACGGAGTCATATACCAAGCTTTTATACTACAAACCAGCCTTTCCCAACCTGTGTACCCCAGAGAAACCCCTAAAATAATTTTAAAGTCACGGGGGAACCCTTACTAAAACCCATAAATTGGGAGTGTTGGCAGTCAATAGGAACGTCAGGAGCGTGTACTGAAAATGCTCCTGTTCTTTGACAGCAGCTGATACAAGCATTCTGGTTTTCGCTGTGTCTGTCCATCTGCAAAGTGATTGATGTGGCCATTCTCTGGGTGGAAAACAAACCTGATTTAAGGCAGCCAAGCCTGCAGTCTCATGCTTGTGAGCTGGTTACATGTGCTCAAGCTGCCTGTTTGTCCTGTTCTGCTGTTTGGATTCCCTTGTTGACGACCTTGGATAGGATATCTGACTATTCTCTGAACTCTGCTTGCCTTTTGACTATGGATTGACCCTGACTATTCTGAACCTTGCCTGCCTTGTATCTGGGCTGCATTGAACCACTCTGCCTGTGTGCCAACCTCAAGAACCTATTTGTTTTGCTCAGT